>CM057232.1:33686388-34886388 GCA_029891385.1 Erythroxylum novogranatense | reverse complement strand
TAACAAAAACAATAAAGGAATAATGATTAAAATTTTCAAATTAAAAATGAATAAAAAATATTAGAAATTGATTAATTTTTTGAATGATGATAGCACACCCAAGAATTCAACCTAGTGAGTTAAACAAAAGAGAGGAAAGGAAAATCAACTATCTTTAACACTAACCTAACCAATTATGATTTATCGAATTAATAATTCTAGATGATTCTAGCAGTTATTCTCTCTCAAGGTATAATTGAACCATAAAGCATAAACCCTAATCAGATTATGGGAAGTTTTAATCTCTCAATTAACAACCTATCCAAAGCCTAATCAGTTCTTAAGTTCTCTAATAAACAATTGGAAACCTATACGTGATCTCTCTACACAAGATTTACCAACCTAATTTAATTATGAATCTATTAATTACCTAACTCTTATTAGCCCAATTTAATCATTTTTTCTCGATTTACCCTCTCAGTTTATTATCGAGATATGAAGTGCAGGATTAAACCACAATTAATTCAATAAACACATAAAATAATCAGATTTTGTTAAATAAAAAATAATATTATAAAGGTGAGTATAGAACATCAATCAACAATTCAATTCTATCATCAAAATATATATCACAATTCTATAATCAAATTGTTGGGCCCCAAATTGTTTTTCTTGATGTTATTAAGTATGAATTATGTTGATTTTATAAATTGTTGCATAGTTTGATTTTAATGTAAGTGTTAATGGAAAATTATGATGAATTTGAGATTAGTGTGGAATAAGTGGTAAAGAAAGAATAAAAGTGTATAAGGGTAAAATGTATGAGGGCGTTATAGGAAGTTCACTTAAGTTGGGAAGATTAAGACTAAGCAAGGAAGGCAATTTTAGTCCATGTGCTATCTTTTAGGCTTAAGGAAAGAGTTAGAAAGAAGAAAAGAAAGAAAGGAAAATAGAAAGAAGAGAGGAAGAGAAGAGAGTTACGGTGGAAGAGAAGAAAAAGAGGAAAGATTGGTTCAGACGATTTCGAAGGATTTGAAGCATTCTCTGGTAAGTATGAGCTTATTTCTTCTTGTTTGAGATGGATTAAACCCTAGATTTGCTTGGAATGATGTTGGAAACGATGATTTAGGGTTTATGGGAAAAATAGGTGAATTCTCTTAGGGTTGTTGATCTGGTTGTGTTTTTATTGATGATTTTGTGTTGAATGAGTTTAGAAATGAAGTATCAAGCATGATCTAAAGTTTAAGTGTGTTGTATGAGCAAAAGAGTAGGATTTAAGTGGGAAAAAGCATAAAAGTAAGGTTCGGAGACGTTCTTCAAACCCGCACGTCGCGACGTGAACCAGGCTGTTCGTCGTGACGTTCACGAGGCTGTCCACCGCGACATGAACAAGTTGTTCATCGCGATGTGCTCGAGGTTGTTCGTCGCGACGTACACAAGTCGTTCGTCGCAACATGCGAGGCAAATGTGTTTCTTTGCGACGAGCGGAGGCTGTTCGCCATGACGAGTCCTTGGTTTCCAACAAAGATGAATTTTTATGTTTTGGGCCTATCTTTAGTTATAGGAGTCCAATTGAAGTGATTTTTGATGCGTTGTAAACTAGAGTCATAGATCTACAAGTTTTGTGAAGTAATGAAGTTCGGAATCAGTCTCTAAGGATATGAAATCTTGGATGGAAGTTAAGACTAGAAATATTGTTTCAGCATGAGTTATTGAATGGGATTTTGGTTCTTATTTTAGGAAATCAAGTGAGGCAAGAGGAGCAAGAGGATCTAGAGGAAACTCATTCCTAGGCAAGAACAAGCAAGGAATTCAAGGTGGGTTCATGTTTATAATAGAAGACATAAGTCACTCATTGTTTTGTTTAAATCAAGATAGATTTAATGCTTTAAATTGCATTATCAATAATTGTCTTATGCGCCATTGTGAATTGATTATATGTTTGCTATATGATTTGCATTCATGATTTATGAAAAGGTTTTCAAAAAGGGGTTTTCTCCTTTCAGGAATACATGCACATGAATTCATGCTTTCCGAAATGTATGACAAGCAAGTTTACAAGTAAGTGCCAGTTTGGCAATCAAGTTTACAAGAATTTGAATCATGCATGTTATGTGGGTTCTCCCGCCTGCCCGCAAATGGCACAAGGTTTCTCATAAGGATTCCCTCACGAAACTACGTCTGCACATAACCATTTCGATGGGAATGTGTAGTACGTCATGAATCAGGGACTAACCCAAACCATTATACTATGCTCATGTGTTTATGATCTGTTATTATGAATCATGCATCATGAATTGTTCAAGATTCAAGCATTTCAAGATAATGACTCATGCATGCTCAATTGCTATGATTTCAACAAGTACCACGACAATGAGTTATTTTTGAATACTTTTGCTTATTTCTATATTATAAATATGTTCTCACGAGCTTTATAGCTCACCCCCTCTATTCTCCCCCATTCAGGTGATGAGCAAGAGACCGAGTGAGTCACGAGTTATGGCAGCACTCCATTTTGTGATGTTTACTTATTTTCAATGTTACATTTTTGGAAGTCAAGGCTTTAGTTACATTTCAAGTATTATTGGTTCAAGGGTATTTTGTATTTTAGGCTCTTGAACTCAAAGTTGTAATTTAGTTTGAAATGTTCTTAAAGCTTTGTAAAACTCATCTTTTGGATAATGATTTATGGATGTGTTTGTTTTAGTCATGAAAGTAAGTTTTGAGTTTGTTCAAGGTGGGTCCATTGAGCTTCCGATGGTCTTTTTCCTTAATCGTTTAATTTACACGTTCCACCTCACGCATCAAGCATCCTACTCTCATGTCCGATGTTGGGTTCCGGAAACCGGATCCAACACAAATAAAACTTAAATATATAGGAAAAGAACTCGAATGGATGATGGGAGGCTGTGACTTCGGAAAGCTTTTTATTCCAAGCAGCATGTAGAGTCTACATCATCTTCATCTTCTCCCTTCCTTCTTCTCTTTCTCGATCTCTCAAATTTCTCTCTTTTAAGGTTTCATTATGGTGGCTGATCAAAATTCATTTCTTTCTACTCTACTTGTTATATTTATGTTCTTTTATGTTTAGGGTTGAACTAAGGTTTCTTTGGGGTTTGAAAAGTTCAAAAAATCCCCCAAAATACGAGGTTTAAAAGTGATTGCACGTCTGCCCGATGCAGGCCACAATCGTGACCTACATCTAAACCTTCTGTCATGATCATGGCTTGTTACGCCACGATTGTGGGCCTTTTTTTGGCCTGAATGTCTCTAAAACTTCTCCGTTTTTTAATGTTGACATTGAAATGCTAGCAAACACATCAAAGTACCTCAAAAACATCATATTTAAGCTCAAAGGATTGTTCCAACCTACAAAACACTTAAAACTCAAATAAATCACAAACTAATACAATTCTACCTTAAACACATACTAAACAATCAAATAAACGACTAAACTCGTATCAAACTATACCCTAAAATACGATACATCTCACACCTATCAAAAATATGAGAATTGAGTAAATGCTTTTAGGTTTATAAGCTTAATTTTGATGTTTTATTTGAGGACAGTTAAAACTAAAGGTGGGGAAAATGATATGTGCTTAATTAATCGTATAATTATTTCATACCACTTAGAAATTAATGATATAAAATTGTTTAAGATACTCACTTTAGTTCATATATGGTTTTAACTCATAGTTGTGCAATATACATGCATGGGTGTGAGTTATTCCTCACATCTATATAGGGTGTGTCACGGCAACTCATGAGTGTGAGACTTACCACCTCACCCCTCATTTAACCTAGCATTTTAATACATACCGGGGGTGTGATGACATAAAAGATATGAAATTTTTGGAATGTTTCAGCTAGGGAAACTTCAGGAGCTTTGGGAGAGCACAAAGAGGGAGGCAAGCACTCCATCACAAGAGGACCTATAGAGGGGTAGCTTTCTGACGCCGGTTTGGAGGTGACATCAACGTCGACAACCCCATTACACATTCCTTCTATGTATTTTTTGTTTCTTTTTCTCTTTAGGAATTGATTTTATTATCCGATGCTTAATGTTTAGGTTTTGTGAAAAGATGATTGGAATGCATTCATTAGGTTGTTTTATTACAAACCCATTGCTAAAATATTCAATATAATCTGTAATTGTTATGTTAAAATTCATTTGTTGCGGCTAATGGTTGATAATTATTAGGAATAACATAACCTAGGTTAAATGATACATCGTATATGGTTGTTGCCTTTATTAATCGACTTTTCTAATTCATAATGCTATTATCCAATTGATTTTAGAGATCGTATCCTAGGTTATTAGGTAGCTAGATTTAATTAACGATCGTATCTTGATTAAACAATACCTAAGAGAAAACTCAGGTTAATTATTAACTTTTGATTAATAGTTGCTAGGTGTAACATCCCATCACCGATGGGAAGGCTAAGATAGTAAATTTGGATCGAGTTGTGATTTTGTACATGTATTTCAACATACATGCATAAAATGGCCTCTATACATATATGAAAAGTAATTTTTGCAAATGCACAAGATTGTACATGCACTCGTGACAATTCCCAACTTTTGTGTCTTTGTGAAAAATGTGAATTTTTGTGTTTAAAAAAATTAAATTGGAGTGATTTATGTGTATTCTGCATAAAATTGCAAAGTGGGTACCGATGAGATTTCTGGTACTGAAAATGACTATCCATTTGGCACTCCAATTAAAGACTTGATTTAGGAATTTTGTTTTAGTATGAGCCATTGAAATTTGGAGAGATTTATGAAAATCAAAGAGAATGAATTGATTGACTTGGAAATTGATAGGCATGAAAGTAAGTAATTCTGAAAGAATTGAATCTCAATTTAGCCCTTAAGAATTTGAATTTCTGAATTGAAGTAGTGAAGTTATCAGATTTTGTATAAGGGCAATTTGGGCAAGATACTTAAGATTGTAAGGCTTAAGGTTAAAGGAGGGGGAAAAATAGACATTTCATAATTAGTAAGGGTATAAAAAGGGAAATTAGGGTTTGTGAATGGGAAAAAGGAGGAGGAAACATAGAAGAAGAAGAAGAAGAGAAGAAGAGAGTGGTTTTTGCAGAAATCACGAAGAGTCTAAGGATTTTGAAAGCCAAATCAAGTAAGTTTAAGCCTCTTTCCTCTTGATTAGTTAAATGATTCATGTGTTAAGTGGTAAAAGTGATAGAATGGGTTATGTATATGTTGGTTTAGGGTTTCCGATCATGGGATGAATCTTAATGCTTTGTGAATGAATGATATTGGTTTAAAATGAGTTGGAAAATGATGTGTGAGTGATGTTGAAGTGTTTAGATGATTTATGTTTTGAAAAAATGGGATGAATTGGATTGAAATTGTTAAGAAATCAGGTTTCGGGAGGCTTACGGGACTCGCACGCGCAGGCGAACGTGCACGTCGTGACATGGGCGATAATGAACGCCGCAGCGCACACTTGTGCCCTCGTTGCGGCGAGCTCAACCTTTGCCACGGCGAGCTTTCTCACGTCGAGGCGAGCTACTGTTCCTGGACAAGTTATGTTTTGGTTTTTTTTAAACCATAACTTTTTGTATCGATATTCAAATGAGATAATTTTGGATTTGTTATGAACTAGAGACAAGGGTCTATATGTTTATAAAAAAGGAAAGTGCTGAATAAGTCTTTTATAGTTCTCAATTTTGGATGGAAGTGTAGTGTAAATTGTAGTTTCGACAAAAAGATAGCCCGTATTTATTTTGGAGAATAATTTTTGAATTTTTCTAAAACAAATTGAATATTTTTAGTGTCTATTGAGTTCCGATATTGAGAAAAGTCAGTGACGGGAAAATGGTTGGGATGTGTCGGGAATGTCACGAAAGTGCATAGTACATGTCTTTAAAATTACTACATGTGCATTATTTCTAAATTGGACGATGTGTAAAATAAATGTGTTTTGACTTATGATAGAGGCACATTTGGAACGTTAGCCCACCGAAATTGCCGGGGCTTTCAGGCGTTAACGCGAAAGTCAGGTGAGTGACCTAGACGGTTCTCAAATTATTAAGTGTTATAATTCAGTGATTAAAATTTCTCTGGAGTATAATGGTGGGACAGTGTTGATTGTGAACTCTGGACAGAAGGCCCGAAGTATTGGAGTGATATGATATAGAAGTGTTATGGGTATGTGAACTTGTGATTTTTTTTTTAATGTGACAAATTGTGAGTAAATTGTCTGATTGTGATATGTGAATCTCCAGACAGAAGGTTCGGAGTATTGGAGTGATATGATATAGAAGTGTTATGGGTATGTGAACTTGTGATTGTGTTTTTAATGTGACAAATTGTGAGTAATTTGTCTAATTGTGATATGTGAATACGTGAATAAAGTGATTGAATCGTGGCACATGTCGTTCATACGTGAATTCAAAAGCAATTAATGACAGTTGTGACTGGAGCAGCCACTGATCAGAGCTTCTAGCTCAACATTATATTTGGGCCTCGAGCCCACAGTGATTCAGAGCCTATAACTCAACGATTAATGAGCCCTTAATGGGACAGTTTCAGAGCCTATGGCTCAACGATTAATGAGCCCTTAATAGGACAGTTTCAGAGCCTATGGCTCAACGATTAATGAGCCCTTAATGGGACAGTTTCAGAGCCTATGGCTCAACGATTAATCAGCCCTTAATGGGACAGTTTCAGAGCCTATGGCTCAACGATTAATGAGCCCTTAATGGGACAGTTTCAGAGCCTATGGTTCAACGATTAATGAGCCCTTAATGGGACAGTTTCAGAGCCTATGGTTCAACGATTAATGAGCCCTTAATAGGACAATTTCAGAGCCTATGGCTCAACGATTAATGTTCCCTAATAGGGACAGTTCAGGCGCTCGTTCACAACACTGTAATAAATTGAAAAAGTGTTACATGCTGCATTTGTTTTGATATATTTGATTAAATGAAAGGCAAAATGCCATATACTGTTGTGATAGCAGTCATGGGGTATTTATAACTGTGAAATTATGATAAATTGTAATGTGTCTGATTGCGGCTTGAAATATAATGGCTGTTGACCAAAGTTGCCACCGATCAGAGCTTTGAGCTCATAAGTAATTCAGAGCCTCAGGCTCAACGTATAATGAGCCATGTATCCACTATCCGATAAGGGTCAGATACTAATGAGCCCTTCAATGGGACAGTTTAGGCACTCGATCACAGGAAAATTATAATAAATGGAAAGTGAGTGTCATATGTGTGTGTCAACCATGATAATATGAATGTGGATTTTTGTAAAAGTGTGAACGTACAATTTTGTGAAAAATGTGTTATGAAACTGAGTTAGTTATGCAAATTGTGAAATGTGATCGAATATGCAATGCTAATATATGTTATTCAAATTGAGATTGTTGCATGGGTTGAGTGGACCATTGATGATGGTCACTCATTGAGTTCGCAAAACTCACCCAAAATTTACAATTATTTTTCAGGATTCAGAAGAATACCCCGTTGGGCCACGGGCGTATAGTGATCGCTCGAGAGTGATAGAAGAGGTCGGGATCAGTTGCGTATACATTAGTGTGATAACTTTTGTACCATATTTTTTGCGTATTTATAAGAGGACCCTTGTGGTCATTGTATTTACCGGTTATGTTATAAATGCTTTCCGCTTATTATATAATGTAAGTGTATGTTGTTTCAAACAAAAAAAATTATACTGTGATTTGACTGAGTGATGTAGCACGCCACCTCGCAAGGCACGGACTCGGATATCACCATCGATATAGCATCCCACTCCCACAAGACCCGAACCCGACATCAACGGTGATGTCCGAGTCCGCGACCCGCGAGGGTGATATGCTAGAGCAGTCAGTGCAATTTAAAACTCGGTAATATATTTTATTTTATTTTATTTTTCTTTGAAAACCAACCGAGTGCGCAGATATCAGTAAATGATTTCGCCCTGCTTTAATTCGAAAACATATAATTTCATTTATAAAAGACACTCCTGACATTTAAATATTACAAGTACGAGAATTCAAAACCAAATTGGGCCCAATGTCGTCCTGAACACTTTCAAGAATCACATTAAAAACAACATTTATCAATTGGGGACCCTCGAAATAACGGTATCATTTTGCGAAAAATACAAATTTTCACAGAGGCAGAATGACACTAATGCGACGTGTGGCGATTCGACCTCGAACCACGACTTAAGTGCGATGAGGCATACTCCGTGTGTCTAACGGGGTACTCTTCAATTCCTGAAAAATAATTGCAATGTTGGGTGAGTTTGCGAACTCAGTGAGAAACCATCATCGATGGTTCACCCAATTCATGCATATACACACAATTTACCAATTATCACATACGATCACAATTCATAAATGCAAGGCGTATCGCCTTTCATACAATCCACGTTTAATCATACCATATATGCAATGCACATGAGACCCTTTCCATTTTTATTTCGTTGTTGTGACCGTGCACCTGAGCTCAGTAACGGTGAGCCAGTGGCTCTGAAATCATTGGGCTTGCAGCCCTGATACATTGAGCCTGAGGCTCTGAATACGTTGGACCTGAGGTCCTGTGCGTTGAGCTGAAAGCTCTCATATACGTTGGGCGTGATATGCCACGTCACGGTGATCGCCCCGGTCCAACCGGCTTTATCTCGATCATGCCATCATGCATGGATGCATATGCTCTAATTCCCTTTACGATCAGTTATAGTTCAATGACCAATTTCATTTCTTGGACCTTTGGTCCGTGTTTCGATCATATACATTTACAATTTATTGCATCCTACCATATCATATTAAAAGTCACATCCAATGTATCAAAATGATAATTAACACTTCAATATTAATTTCCCATTCCCTCGGACCTTTGGTCCGAGATCACCAATGTAATTATTCACAAACAGTCACACACAAATAGCACTTCGATAACAAGTTTCCAATACTTCGGACACCTATGGTCCGAAATCAATCAAAAGTAAACACACATAATCCCTCAATTATCTCCACATGGCATCAATGCGTCATATTAAACACACATAGATTGAGAAACCAACTAGGTTACTCACATATTACTTCCGAGCTAATGCTGGGAAGTTTTTGCCACGTCAGTTATCGAACGACGCTCCACTGGGGCCTCTATAAGAAGCAAAGAAGGTACGAGTCACTAACTATTCAATCCGAATGAATTACGGATGCACAGTAGATGAAATATGCATGTTCATGAATTTCCGGCCCTAATCCCATTTTTTTCCCATCAGAAAGTTCGTCTAAAAATTAGAAACCTATTGGCGCTGACGGTGCGCAATTTGGACCTCTATAGGTCCCCAATTTAATAAAACAGTGATTATACAGACTTTTACCCGGACCCACGTAAATTTTCCGTCCAAAAATTCACAATCTCTCAGAAAATGAAATTAAATATTCACTGAATATGATGTCACAAGAATCAAGTCAATCGGACGTCGGCCGGAAAAGATATGAGCAAAAGAAGCTCAAATCAATAAAAATTAAAATAAACATAAAATAGGTTAAACCCTCCCTTTTGTTCCATTTTCTGTCCGAATTTCAATAGATCATAACTTATTCTACACAATTCAGAAAAATACAAACCATACCTTGTTGGAAAGCTAATGAAACCCTCTACAAGTTCCCTTTAGATCAGAAAAATCAATTTCACCCCTAAGGGTGTAAAAATCCAAGTACAAGCTACTGCCTACACAATCACTTCCCAAAACAGAACAGTCATTGGAAATTCGTTAACTTTCATTCTAGGCAGTCAAAAATTATACAAAAAAATATGCTCATCAAGATCGCAATGTTATCTACAACTTTCATGAAACAACCCAAATTTCAATTCCCATGCTAACTAGGTCAATTAATTCACTCAATGTTGCTGTCCCTGAAATCATTCAATTTGAGCAGTAAACTTATAACAAGCATAACTCCATTTACAAAAGTCAGAACAATCAGAACTTTATATCCCTGAAAAGATAAATCCTCAAACTTCAATTCTTCCTGAAATAATCAAACTCCAATTCAGCCTCTAACAGTTTCAAATCTGTTATGCAAGTTTCTGACCTAATCAGCACTTAACATCACAATGTAGGTTCAGATTTTGAAATTCCATATCTCCCACATCTGATTTCCAAAAATTATAAGCCATATATCATTTTCAAGATCAATGTGTCATCTAGAACTCTTAATTAAATTTACAACTCCAATTCAATTCACAAAAATTACTAAAATTCTTCCAAATCCGAATGTGCACTAAATGTGTCAATCCAACTAGGTTTCAGTCAATGCATAAAAACAGCCAACACTCCTCAGTCCATAACTCCTACTATACATATCGAAAAATTGCAAAATCAGTGACATTAGAAAGATAACTTAATAGGATTCAATTTTCCATCTAATCCATTTATCCTAATTCCTTCTCAATTAATTCATAAAAATTTGCAAAACTCAAGGGTATGATTTCGGGTACTGTTCATTCCAGTCATGAGCAGTAACTTTCCAAGCCAAATTGCACCTTCTTCAAGCTAACATTGGACAATGCCTATTTCACACAAAAATGTAGCTAACATCCCAAAGTTTAAGTGGCCACAAACCTCACCTCATTTTCATTCCTACACAATTAGTTATGCTAACAACAGTACAATCAGTGAAAACCATAATTTTCCAGATTTGGTGTTAACCTTAGTTCTATCATTTCCAATGCCATTAACACATCATGAAACATCCAAATGAACACAAATCAGTTCTTATACCATTTATACATGTACTAGGGCTAATACACAAAAATTGGCAGTACTTAATTCTTTCTTTCCAAGTAAAATATGCATGAACAATTCATCATTTCTAACTTCAATTATACAAGATTCAAAACACAAGGCATGCAACTTACTTGATTTAACTACAAATCTTCAAATTCTTCAAGAAAATCACCAAGACCTAACTTGATTCATCACTCACGAGCATCATCAAGCATAGGAGAGGAAAATAGGTTTTGTGGAGAGTATAGAAGGAGAAAACAAGAAGATGATGGCTAAACTTATCATTGGAAACAAAGAACATAACACTTGGAGGAGGATGAATGATTCACGAAAAGGAGAAGAAATTCTCAAATTAAAAAAAAAACCATTTCAAGTGACTTAAGCCAAGAGGAGTTCGTGTATGAGCAAAAAGGAAGCTTAATGGAGAAGTATATTAGGTTAAAGTGACTTAAATACATGGCTATTGTAATGCCATGTGTCAAGCTTTGATTGGTTCTTCTTTAATAATCAATTGTAATCTAAATTCCACTAATTTAACACTTGTCCAATAATCCCTATAGCCATATGTCCAATATTCAATGCCCTATGCATTCAATTCTATGACCGCTGACCAATCGGTCTGCCGCCCGACATTTTTTTCTAGTCCGGGTTTTCACCTCAAAAAATTCTAGAAAAAGTTCCTAAAATCCTCCAATTTTAAAAAATCAATAATGGCACTCTCCAAATAATTTTTCAAACTCATTAACCTCATTAATCACAATAAAATTGCCTTAGGCCCAATTACCGGGAATTATCATGAATGCATGACCAGTAATTTCATGTGCACAGATTTCACTAGTTACTAGTACCAGTGTGCATGGACATTCCTTAGTCATTCCGATCCATCTCATCCTCTGCCAAATTTACTATTTTACCCTTCCTGTCGGGGTGGGATGTTACAATTGATGTTGGGTTCGGGTCTTACGGGAGTGGGGTGTTACACTAGGAGAGGTTTTAGAATAAAAAATCAATGAAATATGTATAATTAGGATGTAGGCCAAGATTGAACCAAAGAATCAGGTCCCTAATGCATTTATCATTTTTGTATGTTTTCTTTAATTTGTTTTTATTAGTTTAGTTTCATTTTATTTTCTTGTTTGATAATCCAAAACCCTCCCAAAACCTAAATACCGATTAATTTCATTTCAATAACTTTATACAAACTCTCTACAAGATTGAACTAGACTCACCACTGCTATAATAGTAGGCTAATTTATTTTTTATTAATGTTACGATACGCTATCAGGTCTGAATGATTATAAAAACAAAAAGTGGTAGCTAAATATATCAAAGCAATAAAAACAAGCGTATTTTGTCTTTTGGAAACTAAATCAAAAGAGATAAATGCCTAAGTTTATGGTTATTCAAGTCACATTGGAACGTTACTACTGATCATGATAGGCATTATAGGGCAAGGGTTATGATTGCTTATAATTCATGTAAGGTATTAGTTTGTAATTCTCAATGCATTAATCATTATATTCATATGTTAATTAATACTGCAGGTTTAAGAAAGGCTTGGATCAACTTTATGTAGGCATCCAATTGTGCATTATGAAGAGCGTTATTGTGGAATGATTTAACATAATTCAAGAGCACAGTGAGTGACCTTTTAATTATACAGTGTTAGCCGCAGAAACTGAGGGTGATAGGTACTCATGTAAACCTTATGGGGATTTGAAAACATGTCTTTAAAATTTCAAGGTCACTGATTTAAGTTACAATGGAAGATTATATACATGGTCTAAACAATAAGGAAGAGAAACGGCATTTAAGGAAAAAGTTAGACATGGCATTAGTCAACGTCTTATGGCTTTAGAAGTGGAGGATTCTAAGAAGTTGTAACTAAAGGTTTAGGCCTCTAAGTTAATGGTTTTTCCTAATACTAATTCCATAGAAAACTTATGATAATTAACTAGGAACCTAATGCTTGCTAACATTTCCTACATAAGGATACTCAAGAGGGTATTAATAAAGCCAAAGAAGCACTAAAGCACTATCAGGATAATCTCTACATTTACCCTAGTGATGTTACACAAAAGATTAATGAAAAGCAAGCCTTGTTTGATTACATGAAGTTCATTGAAGCTCATTCCTTTTTAATCATGAAAAATCTATATTCTATTGGTTAAGGGAAGGAGGCTTAAACTTAAAGTTCTTCCATAAATCATCACTTACTAAAAAGAATTGCACTCAAATTTCAAAACTATATATTGAAGAGGGAAGCCTTGTCACTAGTCAAATAAGCCCAAATCCCTTGCATTGGATTACTTTACTAGAGTTTTGGGATCTTCGAGTGATGAAATTCTAGCTTATCTTCTTAATTTTCTATTTATTCCTACGGTGATATCTTTTGAACAATCTAAATTTCTTAATAGAAATGTCTCTAATGAGGACATCAAGGCAATGGTATTGTCACTTAATCCCATAAAGGCCCTAGGTCTAGATGGATTCAATGCTTTTTTCCTTTCAACATATATAGAATTCCATGAAGATTAATGTATGCAAAGTTATTCAAGATTTCTTTGTTAGTGATAAAATGTTAAATGTATGGAACTGTAATCATTTATGTTTTTCCCCTAAAAAATTCTAAATTATATGAGGGATTTTAAACTTATATCTTATTGCAATACATTTTATAAAATTATTTCCAAACCATTTGCCAATAGGATGAAACAAGTGCTTCCATCATTCACTGGCCAATCTCAAACTGGCTTTAATCATGGATGAAGATTTTAAGATAATATTATGCTTTTGCAAGAACTATTAAAGACATATCATATCAAAGGTTATGGTGTCAATTTTCACTTTTGATTTTTATAAAGCATTTGACTTAATGAATTAGGACTTTATGATCTTTACAAAATTTGATTTCCCTAGTAGAGTTATAAATGGGTCTCCAATGTATAAGTACCACTTCTTTTTGAGTGTTGATCAATGGGGAAACCACCTATCTACTTAAGGTTGCTTAAGGATTTAGATAAGGTGATCCACTATTCCTTTACCTCTTCACTATATGCAGTGGGTTACATAATCATATCATTTAGAAAGATGTGCTTATTAATAGTAGATTAAAGTATCATAAGAAATGTAAGGTTCATTATCACCCTCCTTACATTTATTGATGATCTATAAACATTATATAATGTTAATGACGCTTCAATTGCTTGTCTAATAAGATCACTAAAAGAACTTAGTACTTGTTTAGGGCTTAAGATCTGTAGGTATAAGAGCTTCTTAATTACTTATATGGATGCTTTGGACTCACCTCCTTTGTTGTCTTCCATATTCGGTTTAGCTCTTAAATCTCCTTCATTCATTTACCTTCGCTTTCCTTTCACTCTAAGGAAGCTCTCATTGACGGATTGTCAAAGACTAATTAGATATGATAAGGAAAAGAATTAAAGTATAGACTACTAAAAGTTTATCCTTTACAGGTAGGTTACAACTTATTTCATCAGTACTTAGTATTTTGTATATTTACTATCCTCCCACTTTGCTATTTAAATGAAACTTTCTAAGGAAGTTTAAAAACACCTTAAAAACTTTTTATAGACTAGCAACGAATCCTTTAGGCCTTTTTGCAAAGATAAGTTGAAAAGAAATTTGTATGCTGAAGAAAGAAGGAGGTTTAGGAATCAAATATGTAAAGATAGTAAATAAGGTAATGTTGATTAAGATTCTTTGGACGGTAATTTATGACTAGGAGTCCTTTTAGGTGAAATGGCTTCATAAGCATTATTTAGTGGGATCAAGCTTATGGACAATTAAGCCCAAAAAGAATGTATCAGGGTACTGGCAGTAAATACTAAAGCTTAGGGACCTCTTCCATCATCTCATCAAATATAGGGTGGGTAATGGAAGGAATACATGAATTTGGTATGAAAATTTGAGTGATTTGGTCCCCTTTATGATCGTCCTGACTTTGCTAATCTTAGAGTAATTTTCCCTTTAAACACAAAGGTTAGTTGTCTAATTAATAATGGAATATGACATTATGATAATAAAATGGCCCTATTCTTTCGAGAATGCTTCACTTAAGTCCCTCCTAACTCACAAGTAGAGGGCAAAGTTATCTAGTTCAAGCATTACTCAAGCTCATTACTAACAAATCTTGTATGGATATGATTAGGAACCAAGCAATGGTGGTGTGAATTTAGCATCAGCTTGTTTGGAACAAACTACTTATCCCCAAAATTTCCTTTATATTATAGCTTGCAAATAAAGAAAGGCTAACAACCTTGGATGGAGCCATAAGCTTCTCTAATCTAAATTGTAAGGTGCGTTTACTTGATCAAAACTTATGCTTATCTTCTCGTTAAATTTCTATATTCTTATAAGGCATGAACACAACTAGACTTTGTAACCTTTATCCACAAGATGACGACATAAGAGGAGTCCTCTGGTGGCTTTCTTCCCTATCTAGACTTATAAAGATGACTCATGTCTACACAACTTGGTCCTTGATAGCTCAATCCATAATATTTGGTAGGAAAGGAACCAAAGGGTATTTAATAACATATCCAACTCCTCACAAAAAGTAAGTGAGTGCAATGTTAGAATAACTATGGAGTTGTTTATGGTTAGAAGGTAATAGTTGTCACTTTCTCCAACTCCGAGATCAAATTGGCCCACCTAGTAAGCAACCAAATCCTTTATATGGTTTATATATTGTGCTAAAATTAATCTTTTATTATTATTGAATTGGATTTTTTATGTACAATTTAGTTCTTTCCATATAGACTCAGGTTAGTTTTAAATCAAATTTATTTACCTTTCAAAAATAATTCATAAGAGAATTTTATTGATTCCACAATGAACAGTAGAGAGACCATTTCCATTAGTGACCTAAAGGATTCTCAATAGTTCAAGAAATTAAAGAAAAAGGTCTTTGACATATATGAATATGTATCAAATTTAGGACTATAATCTCTAGAGGAAGGAATAAGGAAAAGGGTTCTAAAAAATTACAGGCATAATCTAGATTAAAGGATAAAGTTGTTCATTTCTTTAACCATAAAGTTAAAGGGAATTTTAAGAGCAATGTCCATGATGGAAGAAGGGAAACAAGAACAAGGAAACTCACAAAAAAGCAAATGTTGCTATAGTCTAGGAGAGTTCCAATGAAGTGGACGGAAGAAATAGTGATGTTTAATGAAGAATAATTTTCATTATGTGATTCGATGGGTGATAGACACTAAGAACACTTATCAAATGAATTTCAATGAAGACTAGTTATATTCTTTTAAAGAATGGAATGTTACTATCATATTAGGTGATGATGAAGAGTGTTGTCAAAGGCAGTGTTTTTATGCATATTAAGATACATGATGAAACTATTAGAATATTGGATTATGTTCCTGAGTTTCAAAATAATTTGATTTCCATAGGTACTTTTGATATTTAAAGGGATAAGATTTTTGGTGATGATAGGCAACTTAAGATAGTAAAGGATGCATTGATTATGATGAAAAGAAAATTACAATATGAAATTTATTTCTTATTGGGTAAAATAATAATAAGATCAGTAGTTGTGTCTTAATCTTTAAAAAAGAGAGATAGTACTATGGTATGACACATAAGATTGAGTGATCTTGGTGAGTGAGAGATGATGGAACTTCCTAGAGGGTGCTTATTAAAAGATGACAAACACAAAAATATAGAATTTTGTAAGTTTCGTATGTGTAGTAGAAAGTATGGGGTAACCTTCAAGGATATAGTTTTAGGGGAGAGACATGTTAAGGAAAACATATAAAAAATTTGTACCAGAGTCAATAATCAGTAGTACTTGTTCGAAGGTGGTACTAGAACAACTTAGAACAAATGCTAAGTAGATTGTGTTAAGTCCAAATGACTTTACTTAGATATGATTTTGATGTATAACAAAAAAAGAATCAATAAAAAGAAAAATAAAACAGACACATACAGACGAAGTCAGATAGACGAAGTCAGACAGACTAAGCAAAGCAGACGCAGACGCAGATGTGAAAAGTAAAGCAGACGAAGACGCGAAATAGTAAAAGCAGACGCAGACGTAGAAACATAGACGATAAAATACAGACGAAGAAAAGAAGATGCGGAATTCAAAAAGAAGACGAAGGAGTCAGTTCGAGTTAGTTACAGAACTCAAACTGAATAACCGTTTCTTTAAAGATTCAAGAAACAAGAATCAAGAAGCAGTTGGAGACGAAGGCTATAAATACAAGTCGAAGTCAAAGATTACAAAGTTAGAAGAAGTAAGACAAAGTTAGACAAAGTGAGAAAAAGTTAGCAAAGCTAATCGAGTTGAAAAATTAGCTGAATTACATCTACGAGCTTATTATACGAATTAGCTGAGAGCTATTTTACTGTAACAAGTGTTCAAACACTTTTCTGAGAAAAACTAGTACAGATAGCCTGCAGATGCTAAGTGTGAAAGAATACTGATTGTAGAGACCTGAAGAGGCTCGCAAAGAATACTTGTAAAATTGAAGAGATAGTGAAATCTCAGAAGGAACTCTGAGGACTGGACGTAGCCCACGGTTTGGGGTGAACCAGGATAAATCTCTGTGTCAACTACTCTCACTCTATATCTTTATATTTTAGATTCAAGTTTTATCAGTCCTTAACTCATAAACAAGGTTTTTCAAAAGTTTTAATTAATTAGAATCTATTAGAAGTTCTGTAAAGAATTTTATTTCTAACAAACAGTTTTGAAAGGTTTTTCAAAAGGGGGAATACATAATTCAACCCCCCCCTTCTCGTGCATTTTTATATCGTTTTCTAAGTATTGTATTAACGTGTGATTCACTTCAATTGGTATCAGAGCCTGGTATCCAAGAATCACTATAGCAAAGTATGGATCAAAGATAATGGCGGAATCACATGTATACATCGCAGAAGGAGCCTCAGTCACTAGACCTCCAGCATTCAACGGAGAGGATTATCATTACTGGAAAGGTAGGATGCGACTATTCATAGAATCTACTCATGTCAACCTTTGGGATGTAATAGAGAACGGACCTTATACACCAGTAGATGAAGATGGCAATTCCATTTCACGAGTCAAATGGACGGCTGACCAAAAGGCGAGAATACAATTGAACTCAAAGGCGAAGTTCTTCTTGACGTGTGCCCTAAGCAGGAGCGAGTATGACAAAGTCCACGGATGCGATACCGCAAAAGAGATATGGGACACATTGTCCATTGCTCACGAAGGCACAAGCCAAGTTAAAGAATCCAAGATAAGTATTCTTGTGCACCAGTATGAACTTTTCAGGATGAAAGATGAAGAATCTTTTGATCAAATGTTTGGAAGATTTCAAACAATTGTGAATGGATTGAAAGCTCTTGGAAGAACGTACAACAATCAAGATCATGTTCGAAAGATCCTAACAAGTCTTCCAAGAGATGGAGACCTAAAGTTATCGGCAAGAAGTCAAAGACTTGAGCGTGTTAAAGCTCGACGAGTTGCTTGGATCCTCAAGATTCATGAAGTTGAACTCGATGTCAAGACAAGCCCAAACGGACAAGTCGATAGCATCAAGGCCGGACATAAGAATCAAGACTCAAAGAAGGAGGAAGTCATCAAAAGCCTCAAGATTGAAGAATCAAAGGATGAAGACTCAGTCAATCGTAATCGAGTCAAGTGATGAAGATGACGAATTATCTTTCATCTCTAGAAAGATAAGACGATGTGGAAGAAGAAGTCCAAAGGAATCGACTTTCAAGAAGAATGGCAAAGATGAAGCCAAACCAAAAATTCATCATCATTTGCTACGAAAGCAATCACTCGACACTACAAGTCCGAATGTCCGACTCTTAAGAAGAAACCAAAGAAGAGTAGAGAAGGCAAGAAAAGCATGATGGCAATATGGGAGGACCTAGATTCATCGTAATCGACATGTGTTCGAATCGTCTGAACATGAAAACATCTGCCTGATGGCGGAGGAAGATAGTGATGAGGAGGTAAAATCTGACTACGATAATTTGCATGATGCCTACTCAGAACTATTAGTTTGAAACAGTACAAACTGTTAAAGAAAAAGTATGCAGAAAATATTAGACATACGGAAGAAATAGAGAGAGAAAATATCTGTCTGAAAAAGCAATTAGAAGAGAAGAATAAAGTTGTAGACAGATCAGAAGAGATCAATCAGCTTAAACTAAGAATTAAGAATTTGTCAGCTGATTTAGCTACTTTCACAGAGAGCACTAAGAAAATGAATGAGATTCTTGGAAAATGTAGACATCCGAGTGATAAAACCGGATTAGGGTTTACAAGTAACAAGACTCAGTCTCATAAAAAACCTTTCTTTCAAAAGAGAAACCATAATAAATCTCATTTTAATCAATGATCTAGTTATATGCATCAAAGAACTCATCATATGCATACTACTAACCATAAAGGACCCAAAAAATTATGGGTACCAAAAAATAAGATAATTTCTCCTGCAGATATCCTTCCTTGGAAAATACGGCAAGCACCATTGGTATTTAGACAGTGGATGCTCGCGACATATGACGGGAAGAAGGTCTATGTTCCTAGACCGTCAGTATAAGAAGGGAGGATAAGTAACTTTCGGAGATAACCAGCAGGGCAAGATTATTGGAATCGGTAAAATAGGTAAAGATTCCTTTGCATGCATAAATAATGTACTGCTTGTTGATGGTCCAAGCATAATTTGATTAGCGTACCAATTGTGTGATTCGGTTTCACAATACATTCAATCAAAATCTTTGTAAGTCGAAACAAAGATGGGTCTATACTTTTCTCTGCCAAGAGAAGAAACAATCTTTACAAAATTGATTTAGAAGATTTTCAAAGTCAAAATATTTCATGTTTTCTATCTTCTGAAGAAGAAAGACTAATCTGGTATTGTAATATCCCATTACTAGTGGAAAGGGGTAGGTTGGTAAATGTGAGTGACTAATGAGAGTTAGGAATGTATTCAACATGTTCATGTATAACTTGCTTCATACTTAGACTTGATTGTTGCACATGAAAATACTTGTACATGCATTCATGAATAATTCCGGGTATAATTGGAATGATTTGAGAATCTTGAATGTTATTATATTGAAAATTTTATGGGTTAGTGAGATCTTGATGTTTTGAATTTTTGTGGAATTATTGTATTTGTATATGTTGGTGAAGTTATGGAGTATTGAGAGAGATATATTTATAGTAGGGAACAAGAAAGAAATTAAATAAAGATTTGGAGATAGTTGGGTTGTAAAGATGATTGTTGTATTAGAAAGAGGGGAACTAAATGGAGTTAGTTTCCAAAGAAACTAAGTTAGGGTTTAATCATTTAGAAAGTGACATGTGTCACTTAGACCTTGTACTCTAGTTAGAAGTAGGTCACTATTCCTTGAGAGTTGGCAGGTTAAGTCTTGTCCAAGTCCCTTCTTTACTTTCATCTTTCTAAAACTTCTCTCTTCGAAACACAGAATTTTCCAGCAAAATATCTTCTAAGGGACTCTTGAGTTCTTCCTTCTTTCACCAACCTTACTTTGCCATGTGTTTCATCTACTCTAAGGAAAACCAGAAGCTGATCATTTCACTCAAAGGAGTACGAAACGTGTGGAGTTTAGGGCTTGAAGATTTTGGAGTTTTCATCGTAAGTGTTGAGAATCCCTCACTGTTGGGGTTTGAGAAATAAAGTGATAGGTTATTGTCATTTGCATGAAAATGTACTTCATGTGTTTGTTCTTAAATACTGGGTAGTTGGGGAGAAATAAATTCAGTTATAGTGTTAAATTAGTTTTGAGAAAACTTTTGGTGTTTGGAGACGAAGTGTTGAAAGTTAGAAAGTCTGGAAATTTCTCACTGAGCATGTTTCAGTATTTTGACCATAACATTTTCTGTAGTTGTCTAAATAAGATGATTCTTGATTTGGAGTAAACTAGGAATATATGGCTGCAATTCGTATGAAGACATTGAATTTCAGTTCTGTCTCTAAGAGTCTCAAAAGTTGTCACAAAGTTGAGAACTGGGTGCAGGATGTTGAGAGTTGAACGAAAATTCGTGTTCCAACTTCGGGAGGAAATTTGGACCTGATTTAGATAGATTCTGGCAAAGTTTTTTTCTGAAAAGTTGTATATCTTTCTTTTAGCTTTCTAACGGTATAAAGTTGGTAAAATTTGGATATCGGAGTCAAAAGTTATGACCTTTTTAAGTGGATGCGACTGAGACGCAGACGCAAAGACTGAGACGCAGACGCAGACGCAGAAACTGAGACACAGACGCAAAGACTGAGACGCAGACGGAGAGACTGAGACGCGGATGCAAAGACTGAGACACAGACGCAGAGACTAAGATGCAGACACAGAGACTGAGACGCAGACGTAGAGACTGAGACGCAGACGCAGAAACTAAGACGCAGACGCAGAAACTGAGACGCAGACGCAGAAAAATAGATTGTACTTTTAGGGTCATAACTTCTTCTCTAGACCTCCAAATGACCTGATTTTTGAAGCATTGGATTCCTAACACATTTATTTATATCTCCACAAAAATTTATGGTCTTTGGTATTATATTGGAAATGATTGATTGAATCAAAGTAAGGGTACCGGTGGAAGGAGTATGAATTTGGATATTTTACTGATTGTATTCCAGTATTTTGATGATATCTTGGTCTATAGGATTCCTATTGAGGTAATTCTTGATTTTTAGTGAACTAGAGTAATAGGGCTGCAAATTATATGAAGGACCTGAATCTTGATACGGTCTCTAAGGTATTCAAATTCTGGATGGAAGTCGGATATAATTCACTGTTTTGGAGAAAGATCTGAAATGGTTCATTGGATTATGAGATTGGATTCAAATGGTTTATGGAGGGTTAAATCCCACAGAATGGGGCTAGTTAAGTGAGTTTTGATAGTTGAATGTCTTGTGAAGAAATTGATGGATTGATACCCGGGATAATCATGAATATGCATTGTACATATTTCATCTCATTCATGTGCATTATTAAACACTTACGATTATTCAAATTGTGATATCTGTATATGTTATTTGTTTTAGAGGAGCCACTGGAACGTCAACCTCCAGTCGTTACTGGATCTTCCAGGCATTAGCTTCGGGAGAAACTAGTGAGTAACCTAGACGGTCTCACTCAATTAATTGTTTGCTTTAGAATATGTTTTGAATGAGTTATCTAAGTGCTCCAAACATGTGAAAATTGTGAATGTGCATATGAATGCAAAAGTGTGCTAAGCATTTCTACCGAATGCCGGACTAAGGTCCGATGATAAATGTGATCAAAACGTGAATGTGCATCCATGTAATTGACTGAGATTATGATATGTGAAACACTCATTACATGTATGCATGAAAGATAAAGGAAGTTATGACTGGAGTTGCCAGGATAAGGAGCTAAAAGCTCAAAAATGTGAATAGAGCCTTGGGCTCGAGTGCGACTGTCCCCGATATCTACGAAGAGATATGGGACGTTATTCGACTAAGCTCGACATCCAGAAAGGGATGAGCTGGAAAAAGGCACTCGGTCATAACGACAATAATAAATGAAAGTGAGTCTCACGTGCATTGCCAATAATAATTGATGTGTGATTTATATGAACAATGTGATACATTGTGAATATGCAATGAAGTGAATATTATGTTATGTGCGATGATTTGATGCATGAATTGAGTGAATTATTGATGATGGTTACCTCATTGAGTTCGCAAAACTCACAAAAATTGCAACGTTGTCTTTTCAGGACCGAGAGACAACTCTAGTTGTTAAAGAGGATCTTCTAGCCGAGTAGATTGCGATTGGAGATAGAGGTCATGGCTCAAAGGTCGGTCAGTTGGGATACTTTTGGATGGTTTAGAAAATTTTGATTCACTTTCCTCATTCGCATAGTACTACTTGTATTAGGTTTTCTGATGATGTACATATGGATATTGTGGATGAGCGATGTAGACTTTGATTTTTTGCGAAATGTAATGAGGAAAAGTTGGTTTTAAAATATTGTGATCTTCTTATGATGCTTTATTCTTGAATTATGTTACCATGCCATAGAGAGGGATGTTGTGATCGATCGTAGCGTGCCCTCATCGTAGGATATGTGCCGGAATGACCTCCGGGTGTCCCGGTGGATACCCCGCGGTAAGGGGGCGCTACAGGCATAAAAAGCTAGGTCATGTCTCTTTTAAAAATATTTCAAAATTGGCAAATCATGATTTGGTGAGAGGATTGCCAAAAATAAGTTTTGACAAAGATTTTTTCTGTGAAAACTGTTTGAAAGGAAAACAAGTTAAAACTTCTTTTTCTTCTAAAAGTTTTGTAACATCATCTAGACCTTTAGAGTTGTTACATATGGATTTATTTGGTCCAACAAGGACAATAAGTCTTGGTAGAAAGATATATGGACTTGTTATTGTTGATGACTTTACTCGATTTTGTTGGATATTGTTTTTATCACACAAAGATGAATCTCTTAAGTGCTTTAGGACCTTATCCAGAAAGTTACAGAATGAAAAAGGAATTTCTATAGCCAGTATCAGGAGTGACCATGGTGGAGAGTTTGAGAATGAGAAGTTTAGATTATTCGTGAGGAGAATGGAATTTCCCACAATTTTTTGCTCCTAGACTCCTCAATGTAATGGAGTTGTTGAAAGGAAGAACAGATTTATTCAAGAGATGGCTAGACCATCTTGTGTGAGATGAATCTTCCTAAGTACTTCAAGGTAAGTCGTGAATACAAAGATGCTATATTCGTAATAGAATTTTTATTGCGACCTATATCAAGAAGACTCTTTATGAGTTATGGAATGGAAGAAGACCAAATATATCTTACTTTCATCCATTTGGGTGCAAATGCTCTATTCTAAATACAAAGGAGCTGTTGGATAAATTGATTCAAAGACCTATCCAGAATCTTTCTAGGCTACTCATCATCATCTAAGGCATTTGGTGTACAACCTTACTTCAAAGACAATGAGGAGACCATCCATGTCAAGTTTGATGATAGTTCCCAACCCCATAAGGAAGATGACATGAGAGTGAAGGTCTTTCAAAAACTTAGATGATAGAACGTAAACTCCATCATCGGGAACTCATGTAGACAAAGTCAAGATATTCCAAACTATCGACCGAAAAGAGACTGAAATATAAAAGTTCTCATCCGAAGAGTTGATTATCTGAGAGACCTCAAAAGGAGTTAGAACAAGGTCCGATTCGTAAGAGAAGCTAATGTGGCTTTTATCTCCAAATAGAACCTAAGAAGGTTGAAGAAGCTCTTCAAGACGAAGCTTGGGTGTTAGCCATACAAGAGGAGCTAAATCAATTTACTAGGAACAATGTCTGGTCCTTAGTTCCGAAACCCCCTAAGAAATCCATTATAGGAACCAAATGAGTTTTTAAGAATAAGTTA
Source organism: Erythroxylum novogranatense (assembly GCA_029891385.1). NCBI lineage: Eukaryota > Viridiplantae > Streptophyta > Magnoliopsida > Malpighiales > Erythroxylaceae > Erythroxylum > Erythroxylum novogranatense. The sequence continues at coordinate 34,862,221 of CM057232.1, read as the reverse complement.
GACAAAACAGAAGAGTAAGTCGAAATATATAGATTAGTAGCACAAGGCTACAATCGCCAGAAGGAATAGACTACAATGAGACATATGCTCCAAAGAGCAATACTTGAAGCCATTAGGATATTGCTGGCATATGCGGTCTGCCATGATATAAAACTGTTTCAGATGGATGTGAAGAGTGCCTTTCTGAATGGTTTTATAGACGAAGAGGTGTATGTTAAGCAACCACCTGGTTTCGAGAATGTTAAAAATCCAGAACATGTCTATAGACTTCATAAAGCCTTATACGAACTGAAACAAGCTCCTAGAACTTGGTATGATCGTTTGAGTACTTTTCTTTTAGAAAATGGTTTCAGTAGAGGTCAAGTCGATAAGATGCTCTTTAGGAAAAACTTTCAGAATGATTTTATTTTAGTTCAGATTTACATTGATGATATCATTTTTGGTGCTACTTCAAACAAGTTATGTATGAAGTTTGAGAGTCTAATGAAGAAAGAGTTTGAAATGAGCATGATGGGTGAATTAAAGTTCTTTCTTGGGTTGCAAGTTAAGCAAACCGAAGAGAAAATTTTCATTCATCAACAAAAGTATGTGAAAGAACTGTTGTCCAAATTTGATATGAATAATGTGAAGCCTATGGCGACCCCGATGCACCCTTCAAACCTTTTTTTCAAAGATGAACTTAGTAAGAAGGTGGATTAAACCCTATATAGAGGGATGATCGGTTCTTTACTGTATCTTACAGCAAGTAGACCTAATATTTTGTTCAGTGTATGCTTGTGTGTAAGATTTCAGGCCGATCCTAGAGAGTCTCATTTTATTGCTATTAAAAGAATTATGAGATATCTCGCAGGTACTACTGATCTTTGCTTAATGTTTGAGAAAGGTAAAGATTTCAGGTTAATCGGATATTGCGATGCGAACTATGCCAGAGATAGAATCGAAAGAAAGAGCACAGGTAGAGGATGTCACTTTTGTTGGATCCCGTCTTCGAGGCCCAACATTCAGACCCACATAAGCATACATAAGCATAGAGGACCTAAAACCGAACATAAACTGACCACAAATAGAGAAACTTTTTAATAGAAAATTTGGGATTTGCTTTTTAAGAAAAAATGTTCCTCATGATCTCACGATTCTCACGATTCTAAAGTCACTGAAAACGCTCAATTTGGATTAGAAATGAAGGAGTTATGGTTAAAATACTATCTTAAAGAAAATAGTGAAAACTGACCCTCAATTGACTTCATGTCAGAATTTGAAAACTTTAGAGGCTAAAATGCCAATCGGTCCCTTCATAAAACTTGTAAGTTTATATCTCTAGTTTAATTTAAAACAAGAATCGCCTTGATTCGAGCTTTATAGCTCCGGATATCTCAAAATTAGTAAAGTATATTCAGACTTGATCAGCCGACCTCCACACTTTGTTTCAAACCACCTTTTTCAATTTAAAAGCAATACTGGTAAATCAGGTGTAGAAAGATAGAAAAATGTTTTAGAAATCCATCGCTTCAAAAATGGGATCAATCGGAGGTCTACACAAATAGTTATGGCCAAAATAAGGGAGAGGGGTCGGTCGGCCAAAGACCGACCCCAAACGCGCGGACGCGCGAGCGCTTGGGCGACCCGTCCAGCAGCCCGACCTACCTAACTTCTAACCCTCATAACTTTTGACTCCGAGCTCCAAATTATACACGGTTTGATTCGTTGGAAAGCTAAGAGAAAAATCTACATTTTTCTATAAGGACTCAAAGACAAGCTCGGCCACTAAGGAAACCAAAAGTTTACTCTAAGACTGATCGACTAGCTCTCCACAAACAGTACCAGAACTTACAAACACCATAACTTTTGACCCAGGACTCCGAATTTAACAAACTTAGTGTCTATGGAAAGGTAACAGAATTATCTACAACTTTCATGAAGATCACCTACCTATATTCCAACTCCATAAGGGTCAAAAGTAGACTCAAAGCTCTGCCTGACAATCTGCCATTTAGACAGCACCTGCATATAATTCTAACGACTCACACCTTGCAATCAATACCTCAAAACTAACTCATTACACCTCATGAACAAGCTCTACAACTCGTCTAGCACCTTCAACAAGTCTAAATGATCCTATTCAACCTAAAGCAACCAAGAATTTGCAACACAACACAATATACTCAAAACTAACCGTAAGAGCACATCAGCCCAGAATTTGCAGAACTTCAACAGCTATTCAATAATTAAAATACCCATACACATACTATTTCAAGGCCACGTGCAGCTCGCAAATCAACACTAACACATAATAAAGAGAGTAATAGAGCTCTCATTCTCTTCTCAATCATACAAGAATTCATACACAGCTTTAGTTACATATCAACATATTCATCAAAATCAAGTACAAAATACAGAATATGAGATGCTCAATGTTTGATATGCTTATAAAGCCATTCCAAAAGCTAGATACTAACTTAATACAAAAGTGGCTAAATTTCTTGGAGTGATGCCCGATGTTTTGCAAGGTTCAGCTCTCAACTTGAATTTGCACCTGAGGAGGGAGAATGGGGTGAGTTAACACGGCTCAGTGGCTAACAAGTTTATAGCCATCGGGTAATGAGCCACACAACAAATCATTAACAATCCGAAATAATAGCAATTTGTCATATAAAGCTCAAATAATCCAAAATCATCACATAAGCATAACATGAGAGTTCATATCAATCAAACACATATTATGCATCATAAACACAAATAAATGATGGAATGCACACATTTGGCTCGAGAGTTCCATAAACACGACGGAAAATTGAAGTTTTACCGTAAACACGACGAGTCCATTTTCAGATCTCGTAAGCCTTAAGCAGGCAGCCGGGAGAAGGCTAGGGGGTCAACGTGCACGTGACTATCGAAATAGGTTCTCTCTTGCCCAATCACAACCAACTTATGCTCACATATTCAAGCACAAGACTAGCATTTTATGTTTCTTTCATTCTTTCAAATCATCATAGTTTCATACTTTTCATTCAAAGCAATGGAAATACACTTTCAATATACACACATTTTAACAAAGATAGCACACATAGGGCATTTGTGTAGGTGTAAGTCGACTTGTACCATCTGTAAGTCGACTTATGCTTGCTCGGTACTGATAAGTCGCCTTGTTCACCAGTGTAAGTCGACTTATGTATGTCGAGCACTATAAGATTGTTAGAGTAGTGCCCTAAAGGCAATCCCTTTAGACATTTTGTTCATAGTCATGCATGCACTTTATGAATAAATAAAGCAAGACATATTTCATTTATTTGATGTTCATTTTGTTATGAATTGATGTTGATCTTTAATCAAATTAATGAAGTCCATGATATATGACATAGCATGAAGGAAATTATGATGTGATCATACTATCGAGATTCCTATCATGCAATTATGTCAAGATTCAAATTATCCTAGTCATAGGATTAACGAGACCGACATTGTTAATCCGGATAGACTAGCACACGTCATATTCCTCGATTGGATCAAGCAAATGGATCTCGTAAACCGTAAATATTGAGATATTTAGATTTGACATGTGGATGCTTACTAGTGGTAGTAAGTACATCGATAACCCGCCACGAGATCATCACATGGGTATTATATTATAATGTCGGTGATAATCTCATCATAAAGAATGGTGCAAGTATCCTTAGACTCGAGGTACTCGAGGATATCTTGATCTCGATTACGTTTGACTCCATTCCTTGTTGCCTTCCGAGGTCGCTCATAGGTGGTGCTTGGAGTGCAGTTTGAGGTATTGAAGGTAATTGAGTAGCCAATAAAGGATTCACCACTTCGGAATAGCAGAATAGATACCTATAGCTTCTTGTCAGATCATTACTGAAGTCTCGCGCACGAGCACACCTGAGTGTCATGAAGAGGGTCTTCGTGGACATATAAAGTAATGAGTCCGGACGAGACCCGATATCACTGGGCTAGACTCGCCTAGTGAGAGTCGACACTTTGACCATACTCATAACCAAGTAGGGTATAGGATGGTGAAAGGACGAATTGCATGAGAATTGTACATGGAAAGGTTCGTGATCCGGTTCCGATGAGCTCGGGTTCATTAGTCAAACCAATTACTTTCCGGTCAATTGGGGGTCATGATGTGTTGCTAGACGCGCATCATGACTTGCTTAGATTAAGTGTTAATCTAAGTGGCCAACATAACCGGGAACCTAATGGGTCACACACATAAGAGTGACTCGGAAATCTGTAAAATAGTTTTGGATAGTGATCCAATATCTGGAGAGCAATAGGATTAAATGGATCCCGATGAGATTGGGATATGTCCCGATGTGATCGTGACATCGACATTGCTGAAAAGGGTCTCCGTCGATTTTTTTGTACTGGGGCCCGCCAGGCCGGTAGGACCGACCCCAGTGTGACTGGACCGCTTCAACAACTATATATATCAATTAATTAATTAAATTAATTAATTAATATATATGGACATGTGTCATTACCTAATGGGAGGAGATGAAGTTTGAAAAGTCAAACTTCATCATTAAACCATTTCTTTAATGGCTTTATCACCCACTTACGTGGGGCTCTCCCATTCAAGCCTTTTATATGCCCTTTAATGAGTTAAAGGAACATATGAGAAGCCTTAAGATTGAAGGAATTCGTTGGATTGTTTATGGGAGAAGATAAAGTGATGACTAAGTCACTTTTGACTAAGTCAAAGATGATGATTAACTTCATTTATTAACGGGTTAATAGCCATCCACGTGAACTCCTCCCATCCAAGCCTTTGATGGTCTTTAATTAATTATAAGACATGGAAAAATAAGGCTAAGCAAGAGAAGGCCGTGGCTTTTGAGAGGAAGAACCAAACTTCATGGTTTAGGGTTTGGAAAATTTGATTTTCAAGGTTCCTCTTCATCTCTCTCTCATCTCCAAGCTTGTTCCTCAAGGTTTGATCACTTGCTATCCAAGGCTAAGGTAAGATCTAGCGTCTTTTCCTTAGTCTAGCTATTCCCTGTCAAAGGGTTTGTCCGGTTAGGTTTCGACTCTGCGTGGATACCGTTAGAGACGGTCTCCTTTGGTCGTTATGGTTTGACTATTTATACATACACTTGGATCCTGGCTTTCAGGAACTTCCCGGAACAAAAAAGTTTTATTTTCCGCATTGTGTCCATGTGATGGACACCCCGAGATTTTCCTACAATTTGCCCATTACACAACAACTATAAAAATGTTACCCACCTATCGTCGGTATCCGAATTCAAGATTGCCCTTCCTCCTTGTCTTGAGTGGGGTTCTCTTGATTTCCTTCAATCAAAACATACTCTATTCACTATTTATATTCTAAAAGAAAGCATAGCATTCATAAAAATCAAGCAAAATAAGAGTATACTTTAAACCTAACCTACCCATAAGTCATTTAAGCTAGAATACCCAAGACCTTAGCTTAAAAGTCCCCAAACTCCATAGATCTCACCTTTCTCTCTATCTTTCTTCAATCTCTTCACAAACCCTAACTTCCATCTTACACCATTTTCGAATCTAACATAAATAAAGATGGAACTAACCTCTAAAAAGTCGATTCCTCTTCTTTTCCTCTTCTTCAAGCTTCCTACGAATCTCTTCCACTTAGCCGAAGTTCTCTTTTCCTTGCTCACGTTTTGCTTCTCTTCTTCTCTTCTTTTCCTTTTGTGACTTACGACAATCTCTCTTCTTCTCCTTCTTCCTTTAATTTATTTAACTCTTTTATTCTCATCTTAAAAGCCTACCTCAAAACTACATAGTTTTGAGCTCTTCTTCTAAGAATCCCTTTTTGGGCTCTCCTCCTCACAAGCCCACTACACATAATCCACTTATTTCTAATCCTCCTTCTTCTTATTCCACTTATTCTATGAAGCCCATTCCTTCTCACTTACCCTTATTTTGTCTCATATGGCTCTACACATCCAAGCCTACTTCCAATTAATCCAATTAATTCTAACCCTTCACTTTAACTTCAAAATTCTAATTCCCAATCATACATGCTAATCCCAAGACTCAATAAAATATATATCTATATAAACACATAATTAAAACAATTAAAGCAAGAATAGCAAATAAATCAATAAATAATCAATTAAATAAACGAAAAAAAAATTTCGAGGCCCAACAACTTTCTTGGCGCAAACCTAGTTTCCTGGTCAAGCAAGAGACAAAGCTCAATCGCTCTATCAACCGCCGAAGCAGAGTATATGTCTGTCGCAAGTTGCTGTTCACAGACGTTATAGATCAAATATCAACTTGAAGACTATTCAGTTCAAGAAGAGGAGATTCCAATCTACTGCGACAACACAAGTGCAATCAATCTGTCAAAGAATCCGATTCAGCATTCTAGAGTGAAACACATCGAAGTTAGACATCACTTCCTGAGAGACTGTGTTCAGAGGAAGGTGGTGCGTCTACAGTTCATCGAAACAGAGCATCAGTGGGCAGACATCTTCACCAAACCACTGAGTAAAGAACGGTTCCAGAAGATTAGATGCAACCTTATCATGGTTATGTTAAGCGAACAGACAGGCTAAAGTAACGTCAAAACTAACGGCGTCAGATACAGTGAGTTACAGATGGTAACTTCTCTCACAAGGAATTTTTTGAGGGAAAAATCTGATAATCTCGAGGATCTTAATGATTCCAGAATACACCGAACTATACCCCTACTAGTAGCCTAAAGTTGAAATCATTGCGGTTACTCTCATCTCTAGTTGGTTCATCTTGCTCTCAAAATTTCTCCCAATCATCCTACCCTAGACGAAGAGCTTTCCAGAAACAGTTTTCATTCTGAGACAATGGAGGCAGCTATGATATTCAGAAGGCATGTGGATTTCGAGTCATTGAGGAATGATGGTATGGACGTAGAACCGGAGATTGTAAGAGTTGGTTGGAGAAATTTCTTCCAGGTACGAGAACCAGTATACACCAATGAGGTCTTCGATTTTTGGAAGAACGCTCAACTTGTTGACAACACTATCATATCTTCAGTAGATGGTATATCTGTTGTCGTGACTAAGGAGCTGATAAGGAAGGTGACTGATTGTCCATCGGTTGGTGAGACCCTGTCTACAAAGGCCGGTTGGATGTCCCAGGTTGGTATGAAAGAAGAAGATGTCAGAAGACAATTGTATGGAGCCAATGACCCATAGGAGAGGAAGACCTCTAGTTTGGTTCTAAAGGCTAAGGTTCTTCATGCAATTTTGTTTAATTGCATTTTACCCAGAGCAGGTTCAAGACATTTGGTGACTACCCTGGATGAACAATGCTTGCTTTACCTGCTGAATTGCAACCCCATTGATTTACCCTTCTTAATCTTTCACTACATGATTAAGGGGATGAAGGATACAAATAGCTATCCTTACGGTATGCTTCTTACAAGGATTTTTAAGGAATCCGGAATTCTTCCACACAAAGGAAATAGAAGGATTGTACCAGTGAAAAGTAAGATTGATTCGATCACAATACGGCGAATGGGTCTGAGTACAGTGATTAAAGGAGAAGCCGACTCTTCAAGAAAAATAAGAACTGAGGGGGAGTGTGTTTCGAAGAAGACTCCTGCTTCAAGTTCTCGAACTCAACAAAGTATGAGATCGCCTGCGGATGAAATAAGAAGAATAACAGGAAGACCGCTGATAAAACAGGCGAGTCCTAAAATTAAAGAAAGTTAGCCTCGGAGGACAGAAGAAGGTGCGCCAAAAAGACAAGGAGAAAGTCTTTTAAGTGAAGTTACAAAGAAGGCAAATAGATCACCGAGGATTCGGACTCTAAGGCAACAAGAAGAAAAGATTGCCAGAGAACAGAGTCAGGAACAATCGTCTCAATCTCGTGCACCTAAAGCAACAAGATCCTTAGTCTCTATTCTGGAAGAGGATATAGCCAGAAAAGCCAAAAAGACTGAGAAGAAGAGAAAATCAGAATCTGAGAGAGAAAAATCTCAAGGCGTAAATCTTCAAGACCGATCAAGGTAAGAAAAGACTAAGAAGATTAGTAGGAAGAAAACTGTCACAACTGCTGGGGAAGTTAGTCGAAAGAAAGAAACCTTTGAAGTCGCTTTCAAAAAAAAGAAACCGAAAGAGCACAGTTCAGGAAATCCCCATTGCTCAACAGGAGGAACCAGTGAAGCAAAGCCCGGTTCAGGAGGATCCTATTGAAGCACAACCAGAGGCAACAGCAGAATCAAACTCGGATAATGATGAACCTTGTCTGATGGTATACAACTATCATAAGTTTTTGAGAAAGCATAAGCTGAAGATCAGAATGGCTGAAGTTGTTACTAGAAGGAGAACTGTTATTGCAATCTGTAGTTAACCAATGAAGAAGACAGTGGCTGTCATAAAACCTATGTCGATAAATAGTGACACATGGGACTTACTGAAAGATGATGAAAAGATTTTCCACGATGCTTTGAGGGATGTTGCTACTAAGCCATACCCTACAAAAATTCCCTGTAAGCCATGTAATATTTTTTCGATTACAGAGAAGACCGAAATAAAGGTTGCACCAGATATCCAGCCAAGATATCCTTTGGATTTGACTAAGGGGAAGTCGAAGCTATTTCCTGAAGAAGTTTGTGATGATCTGTCCGCAGATCAAATAGCGTAAGAAGAAGCGAAATTGATGAAGCACGCGCCTACACGTAATAAAGATGAAGCGAGCTACTGCTTATCTCGACAAGCGAAGACCGCCCATGGAATGGAAGAGTAATAACAGGACGTTTATCGAGTTCCTTGTTAAGGCGATTCTGCAGATTAGACCTTTGTCTAATACATCGCCTATTCAAGTAAGCATTACCCCGCAAGAAAGACAATTCTCGATGTCGCCGCTCCATTTGACTTAGATCTTCCCGAAATCGATACGCTTATTCGCCCACCAACAATTGAGATCAATGATGAATACATTCCGACCTCGATGCTTATACTACGACAATACCGCTCTCCTCCTCAAAGAATGTTGATCAAACCTCCTCATCGATTGACTCACCGGATGAACTCGTAAGATTACGCGAGAAGTCAACGAGATCAAGGAGACGATGAATGATCTGAAGAAGATGATGACAGAACTGCTAAAGAGCCATCATCGTTAATCATTTTTTATTATAACAAATAGGGGGAGAAGAGCATAAAAGAAGAGAATGAACAAGGGAAATGAGAAGAGCAGAAGAGAAGAGGATGATCAGAAAAGAAGGTGTGACTGAAGTAGACGAAGAAAGGAAGAAGTCAAAGAAGAAGTTCTGAAGATAAGTTTTTGTGTTCTTTTCAAAACATTGTATTTTATTTTCTTTTGTATATAATTTGTTATCATCAAAAAGGGGGAGATTGTTAAGTCCAAATGACTTTACTTAGATATGATTTTGATGTATAACAAAAAGAGAATCAATAAAAGAAAAATAAAATGTATACATATGCATTTAAGTCGATGATGAAGTCTACAAATTAAGCAAAGTAGACGCAGACGCAGATGCGAATAGTAAAGCAGACGAAGACGTGAAATAGTAAAAACAGATGCAGACGTAGAAACACGTATTTATAAAATATGATTTAAGAAAAGAAGATGCGAATTCAAAAGAAGACGAAGGAGTCGATTCGAGTTAGTTATGTAACTCAAATCAATAACCATTTCTTTAAAGATTCAAGAAACAAGAATCAAGAAGCAGTTGGAGACGAAGGCTATAAATACAAGTCGAAGTCAAAGATTGCAAAGTTAGAAGAAGTAAGACAAAGTTAGACAAAGTGAGAAAAAGTTAGCAAAGCTAGTCGAGTTGAAAAATTAGCTGAATTACATCTACGAACTTATTGTGCGAATTAGCCGAGAGCTATTTTATCAGAATAAGTGTTCAAACACTTTTCCGAGAAAAGTAGTGAGATAGCTGCAGAGGCTAAGTGTAAAAGAATACTGATTGTAGAGACCTGAAGAGGCTCGCAAAGAATACTTGTAAAATTGAAGAGATAGTGAAATCTCATAATGAACTCTGAGGACTGGACGTAACCCACGGTTTGGGGTGAACCAGGATAAATCTCTGTGTCAACTACTCTCACTCTATATCTCTATATTTTATATTCAAGTTTTATCAGTACTTAACTCATAAACAAGGTTTTTCAAAAGTTTTGATTAATTAGAATATATTGGAAGTTCTGTAAAGAATTTTATTTCTAACAAACAGTTTTGAAAGGTTTTTCAAAAAGGGGGAACACACAATTCAACCTCCCCCCTTCTCGTGCATTTTTATATCGTTTTCTAAGTATTGTATTACCGTGTGATTCACTTCAGATTGAAAATTCTATTTTAAAATAATTTCAGGAAGAAATCATCATGATTGTATAGTCCATGGTAGAGCTAGAAGGATTGCTAAATAATTAAGAAAATATGGTCAAGGGAAACTCAGAGATAAAAATATCTTTTAAGGGACTAGGGAAAGTAACGTGAAAGATGGATGAATGTGTCTATGGTAAAAAATGTAAGGTTTTATAAGATCAAGAAATTGGTTACATTTGGTCATATCTTGTTGAAAAAGGTTTACACTTTTAGAGGATGGAGTAAACATATTGATAAAGTTATTGCTTGCAAAAAGGTTTAAGCACAGCTTTGACATGTTGAATATTGGCTCAGCATAAAGATCTTTAGGGCTTATGGAAAGACTACTTCTTACTTAGACATCAGAGAATTCAAGTCAAGTTGGGCAATTGTGAGATATATCTCAGATTTCAGTGAAATAGCATTTCAATGACCTTAGAATTCTAGTGAAATAGAGTTTTTTTAGTCAATAGGCATATAGTGAAATAGAGATTCAATAACCTTCAGTTATATAGAAATAGAATATCAATGACCTTAACCTTTTGTAGAAATAAAGTTTTGCTATAATTAAACTTCTTAGAAGTGACCCAAGTCTATAAACAGTTTGATAAGGGTTTTGCAAGTGATGACGTTAGAGGATCTAAGAAAGAACCTTTGGGAGGTTATACAAGGTCGTGGTTATCGTACTTCTCGCATCATCTTTTCCGCAATAATAAAAGAATTTTGTCTCTTTTCCAATAGATGTAGGTTACATAGAATGGTCGAATTACGTAAATTCTTATGTTTTTGGTTTTCTTATATTATCCTATATTGCCCTTTTCTAACATCAGGTATCAAAGCAATTAATATCATAAAAATTGACATTAGGGCAATTGATATCGTAATAGTTGTTTATGGTCCTCCTTTCCTCATTTGACACAGAAATTAAAATGATATCAAGAGGAAAAAATATTATCATATTGGTCACTACATTTACTTCTTGAACTCCAGCTTCTTATTCCCACATCAAGAATCCACTTCTTAAGTTTCACACGAGCTTTACTAAAATGTCCCTTTATATTGTTTATCGAGAATCATAATCTCTCGTTATGGTGCATAACACGAAGACATTAATCTAGAAAAATGCCTATGATAAGCTGCCCACTAATAATCGAGATATATCTCCAATTTACAGGCATCCCTGATTTCATAATACGAAAGGAGAATATTTTGCATGCATTTTGGGATTGACCTTATTATGCTTAAATATGGAAAGAGTTTACCTTAGTGAATGCCTATTTTTGTTTCTTTATGATTAAAAGAAAACAGAATTAAGGTATTAGGTTAAAGGAAATACATGTTTCAATTCTCAAAACAAAAATAATGTCTTTATTCTATTATTTTTACTGAGACTGTAAAGAAATCTAGAAATAGCGTAACAAAATGCTACATGATAATGACTTTAATTGACTATAAAATGGAGTCACAAAATGGAGCCACATAAATTCACGACTGCAATCATAGTGTGAATTAGGAAAAGATAAAGACTGCAACTAATGGTTATTATTACAAAGGAATTCTTATACATTAAACTTATATTAAAGTTGCATGTCAATCTCACTTAGGTCTATTTAAGTAAAGACTTAACCTTTCCGTATGATCTTTGACCAATAAAACCTTGTTCTCGAACGTCCTATGACCCTCGAAGTATTTAACTCATACTCTTACACGAATATTATGAAAGCACTAAACTATTAACTGAAACAACAATCACGCAAGAGCTACGGTAAAATCCTACCTTTATTACTTCCTCGAAAATATACGAAAGAATGTTCTCTCTCAATGTGTTCCATTCCCATCTATCTCTATTCTTCAGAAGCAAGACTCAAATAAGCTATTTATAGACACTTATGACTTTACAATCTATAATCTTAATTGAACTGGACTAATTAGATCACATCTTATCGTTATTAGATTACATTACATTAGCCAATAAGATCTCATTCTCATCACAACTAACAAGATAAGATATTATATTTAGCCATGAATGATACATCCATATACATGAAGAACTTTAATATCATCAACTGATCATCCCATATGGTTTTTATTTTTTAGAGTTGATGTATATCTACTATAATCTTATCCATCATATCATCTAAGATCTCTCATTGATCTCAATTCATTGATGATAAGACATCAAAGCTCAAAGTCTTTTATAGCACACTAATATGATCCAATACTTACCCATATTAAGTAATGCTTACCCATATCAAGTCCAGTAGTTATGTTTCATCTATTTGAGCACATATTACGTCCTTAAAGCTCTCACATATCTTCCTTGTATATGTGACCTAGCTAACCTTCAACTTAAGGTTCACCTTAAGTTATATTTTGATCTCACATCTGAATAAGGCATCTCATTAAGGATTTTCACCAATGTACATCAATACATGCTAACTCATCAACAATGTCTGTTTTCCTTGCCTACTCGTAAATTTTTGCCTTGTTTTATCGTCCCAGCTGTTAAAAATTAGTCAAGGCTTGCCAATGTAAGCACAATTATGCTATTAGAACATAAGGGTCTAATAGTTATTAGAGATGGACAACTCCTAATAGAGCATGCAAAAAGTTAAATGTGGTAGCTTGTAGCTTTTCTAACTAGACAATTATGTTATTAAATAACCACTATGGAGAGTATATCTCATATATGAAATAAAAACCATATTGAACCTCTAAAAATCGAGGTGGTTAAAAGTCTGCTCAAGGGAATAAAACTAGTTTAGAAAGAAGCTTCAATGAATTCATTGAAAAGACAAACATAAAGAAGATCATTTCATGGATAAAGGATGATAATTATCCAATGCAATCGCATATCATGTCATTAAATTACTTAATTAAGCATATGTAAACAAAAACTTTATATGAACTGTAACATTTAAATGTTAAACAAAATAGGCATACTTAAGGGTTAGTTATTCTAATTCAAAGCCTACTGCCGGGACTTCATGTTTTTTACTCTCCCATACGAATGTTATGACCCTATGTTACAAGATCTTGTTTTCCATAGTATTATTAATATTAATTATATTGATCCATTTTTTCCCCAAAAAAACGACAGCATCTCCCTGCACTAAAACTCCAGAATCCAAAGGAAGCATAACCCATTCATTAATACAATGGTGACTTGTATATATACAGTACTATAATAAAGTCAAATCCTTAAAACAAAGGAGACATTACTGTATAGTAAATAATCTACAATTGAATGCTAAATTATTCATATGACTCACCTCCAACGAAGAATCACAGACGAGTTACGAGACAAGAAGCCCATAATACATCAATCAACAACCCTCCTCAAGACATCAATCACCAACCTTCCTCAATTCCAAACGAATAGTTGGTACAAGACTATATATATTATGCCATATAAACTAGTACAGGTCCAGAGACTCAAGAACCCTACGAGCTTGAATTTGTAGACCAGTCAGTCTCTGTTCGGGATCCAATGTCGAGCCCCATATCAAGGAGGCTGACTTCTCACCAAGAAGTCGTCTAATGTCTTCATGTATGGTTGCCATAGGAGGCCTTTCTCTCCCATTAACATGGCCAATGAGCAGCAACAAGAACTCTCCACATTTCAATCTAATCAATAATCAAGCTTCGATTTCAGCTGTATGATATAGCTAGATCAGATAAACAAAATCATACACATAAATGACCGGAACTCGTGGAAGTAAACTGAAGGTTTTAGGATAAAAGACAATTTCAGATCTCAAATTGTAATTTTTCGAGGATGACACCGTTATTCTAATGTTGACAAAGCTGCTAACTTAGGAATTCAACTTGTACATTGGTTTATTCAAGTTAAATCTTTTTTACACCAAGTCCAGTAAAAATCAAAAGTCTAACAGGGCTGAGATTGCCTGAAACCATCAAACCTGACTTTCCAATTTCCTGATCTGAAAACAATACATTTTTCACCTTAGGCTATGTTTGGTAGAACGGTTAGTAATGGAATAGAATGAAATGTAATATTATTCTATCTATTGAGAAGAGAGTTTATAATAGAATTGAATGGAATATCATAAAAGGAGAGAGATTCGCATTACATCATATTCCATTTTAAATAGTAAAAATGAGTTTCTTCCGATTTGGAAGGTTTAGAATAAAAAGTAAAATAAAATATGTATTTCCGATATACCTCAATAATTTTTATAATATCAATTATACCTCAACTATAATAACAACCTTATTAACATATATTTTGTCCTATAAAGGATATAATAGTCATTCATTATTATTATACATACATTATATTACATTTCATTCTATCCATCTTCTAAACAACATTTCATTATATTACATTATGAACCTTTCCATCTCTTTTAAATAACAATTTTTTAATATTATATCCATTTACATTCCATTTAACTCTATTAAAAACTTTACGTCCAATCAAACATAGCCTTAGGAGTGATTCCTAATCAGTAGTGATATAAGGCCATTAATTTAACTATTTTTTATCTCTTTAGATCCTTTTTTACAACAAGAAATAAACGAATTAAACCAGCCGCAAATTGATTAAAATCTGAGTTTAGGTTCTAGAAACAGAACTTTTGCAACCTCTTTCATGTCATCTAGTATCGGAACTGTCCTCTAACCATTCTATATCATGAACATCTTCGTAGTATAAAAAACTTCAAGCAAAATGAACAGAAAGTAATAATATTTTGCTAGCCCACTCTCACTATTGCACATAGGTGAAATACTGTCAGCATGACAAAAATGGAAAATTCCAACAGAAAAGAGGCAGAAGACAGTAACTATGTAGATGAAAGGAACTGGTACTACAGTCACAGTAAGGTTTTTTAAGGAAAAGAAATAACGATGAGGAAATATAAATCTGCTGACCCAAAATCATTTACCATTTCAGAACTCCAAAAGCATATGGTAGTTGTATCAACAAAGTTTAAGTGAAACCAAATAATAAAGTTTTCAACACCAAGCAAATAGACCCTTTCCACTAGAAACTAGATCCTAAGCATCCAATGAACCACCAAAATGGAAAACGCCTAACTAAAATGCCCAATGTGGCATTATATAAAAGAAGATTTCAAGTCATTATACCTAAGACTTTGATTTTTTTGTCAAGTCAACAATGCCAAAAGTGAGAAAATAAAAGGGATGAAATGATGATTGCCAGGTACCTGAGATTTTCATCTACTTGTTTATCCCTGATGAGCATTGTCACTTCTTCAATACCATTGCACTCCTCAAAATCCTAAGGAATTACAATGTACCATTGGTTAGATAATCAAGCTTCCTTTAATACTGAAGAAGATTCAGAACTTTTTCATGATCATCAACTATAACATATATCCCTAAAATAAAGCAATATCCAATATACAACAAGAGTATGAAGCTTGTAAACATATCTGTGATGCAGGGTCATCTTAATGAAAATTCAATATATGAAAAAGCCTCGTTTATGGATTGTCAAATGCAAAATCGAATGTTTGATATTAAGGCTAGAGAATTCAAAAGGGAAGCCTAACAAAATATTTTAAATCTTTCCAACGTTAACCTTTAGAATTTCAATAGCATATTGTATTTCCATTTGACAATGCCATAGCTCCTAAATTTTGTCCCAAAACAATAGCAAACTATATCAAATCCAAATTATGGCACAACAAATGGAAATTAACAGATTCTAAAGCATGAGCAAAAAAATGGATATACCATTTGATTGGCCGATGATTCTAGCATAATTGATATTAGAGCATCTAAACAGGCACCTTGTTCCATTACACCTCTGGTCGATAATATATGCATTAAAACCTGCATCATATAACTAATGTCTATGAGTTTAACTAATTACAAATATCATAAGAGAGGAAAATTCTTGAAGTTCTTTTTTCTTAAGAAACTAGCAAATCACTAAGTTAAACTAATTTCCTTTTACAGGGAATTGTAAAAACTCTTCTTCTCGATAACTGAAAAAGAAAATTTTCTAGAATTAACAACCTGGATGCTTGGTTTAGAATTGTGATAAAACTTAGTGGTTCTCCACTTTTTATTTCTGCTATGTCTCAAAAAAATCGAATTGCCTTGAATAGTACTAAGAGGTGTCAGATTATAGCCGATTCCTAACCAGCTCATGCAAAGGTAGGAGAACGAACACCATCTTTACATGAATTGACAATGCAAGATTAGGGGAATTAGCCCCATCACCATATGAATATAACAGAATTATGAACAAATCGACTGTCCTAAATCAACATCTTCATAAAGTTGTTGATGGCAGACACAGGCCAAAGTGATACTAAAAAATTCATTAATCATCTAGTTTCAGTCTCAAAGACCACAATCGCTGACCTGAATTGCCTTTTGTTGATGAGCCAACACAGTGCTTTCTCTATGGAGCAAGCAACAACCCTCCAGAACACGAAGAGCAAGCGTGACCTCCGCATCCGTGGGAAGGCTAGTAATCTTCATAGGTTCAACGCCAAATACATGGTCCAAGCTTTCAACTTTATCATCCTCCGGCGAATCTTTAAGCGAATATTGAAATAAAACAGGAACCACTGCCCTCAACAAGCAAAACTCATGATAGGCAATCAAAAATTTCAAATCCTACCAACCCTTTATCTAAAATTTCAAGAAAAGAAAAGGGAAAGGAGTAACCTTGAAGGTCGGGGATGGACTGGGTATGGCAGAAGAGGTTGATGGTGAAATCTGAGTAGGCGACCGATCCCAGGAAGTTGAGGAGGGAACGGAGGGAACGGAGGCGGAGGAACGAGAATTCAGCGCGAGCGTCACGAAGGCTGGTGCGGAGGGCGAGAGTGACCTCTCTGTAAAGGCGCTGCTTTTTGAGCGAGTTAACAAGATCCTCCACTGCGGTCGTTGACGAAGGTTCAGAATCCGCATTATCGCTGGTCTGAGAACTCTTATTCAGTCCTTCACTCCACATCGCCTTCTTCAGGTGCATCTTTTCAAACGGATCACAGTGAAAGAGATGAAGCAAACTCATACCACAGAAAGCGAAAATTGAAAACGAAAGAACTAGATATTAACTTTTTTTTTTTTAATTTAGTTTAATTTTTTATAAAATATTTTAATACTCTTAATCAGTGTTATAGTGGGCGAGTCTTCCTTTGGGAGCGTAACGTGGTGTACGGTTTTCAAAATTATGAATACCGTATCAAGTTTGACATCAGATTGGGTTCTAGAATAGAATTGTACTGATATTGGACATCGTTTCATGTAATTTTTTAAAATTATGAAATAGTCTTTAAAATTTTTAAAATCGCAAAATAATTCATATTTAGATATTATGCAGTTATATTGTATACTTTACTAGTTATTGCTTACATCAACTATGCTTTTAAAAATTTTAATAATAAATAGTAATGACCATTAATATGAAATAAGTCAATAAAATAATTTTAAATATTTTACATATAATAATAATCATAATTAATATAAACAAAGACAATCATCATCATACACACATCAAATTAAAATAATACAAAATATTTAAAATATTACAAATTACAATAATATAATTTCATCATTTTAATAAATAATATTACATCAAAAGATTCAAAACATCCGATAAAAATAATAATAAATATTACAAAAAAGTTGATGACGAAAAAGTAATCAAGTAGAAGTTAAACTCAAACAAAAATATTACAGTTATATTATATATATACAATTTAACATAAACATCAAATACAAGTAAAATTAAAAGAAGAAAAAAAATAAAACTCTGAAATTTAATCGTTAATGGGAAGATACCTGCTATAGCTGCATTGACTCCAATGATCATTTGGTACAAAATCCTCGTCATTGAGAGGAGCTTCATCATCATTATCATTCATCATCATCCTTTCTCATTTTGTTTTCTCAAATCACCTTTTTTCATAACTTCAATGTGTGACTAAGTAATTTGATATCTTTATAATTGTTACAACTTTAACCCTTTCTTTAGAATATTAAACATAATGACTTCTTTAAAATATTAAATTATAAAATATTATTTAAAAATAAGTCAAAATAAAATGAAAGTTCGTGTTTTTTAAGTATATTAAAAGGAAAAGATTTGAAATAATCCTTTAATTTTTCTAAAATTAGTTTGTTGTTAAATTTTTTAGATGAATTCTAAATTTATAAATCATAATTAGTAACCCTTGACATATACAAAAAATAATATTTTATATAACTTATTGAAATATATAATTGAGGAATATATTTAATTAATTTAATACTACCCTTATAAATTTATATATTTAATTATAATTTACAAATTGTATTACTTATTTAGTGAAAATTTAAAATCTAAAATTTCCCTAATTTCATAACCAAACTTCTCTTATGGTATGGATGTATTACTTATTTTTTATTGTCCATAATTTAATAATAATGTTTGGTTAAAGCTTACAAACCAAAATTAAGGAAAATATTTTATTATGTTGACATAGCAGGTGAACAATGGACAGATCCACGATAGGTAAATGAAGGTGAGGGTAGGGGAATAAAACCTACCACATCTATTAGTGTATCCGGTATTCAAACAACACCCAAGTAGATCTTGGTTCCCTTCTAAGCCAAGCTCCATCGTCACCTTACTCAACCCGTCACCTTTCTTGCTTGCTTACTTCAGTAATGGAGACTTTGTCTTCTCTTTGTGCAACTCAAGGTCTCCTCATGTCGCGTCCTTCGTGTCCAATCATCTCTTGCAATGGCGGTTCTTTATCCTTTTCTGTTTCTTCTTTACCGCGTCTTAAGGCTCCACCTATTTTGTAGTATGGTTTAACCAAGTGTGTAGTATGGTTTAACCTATTTTGTAGTATGATGAATTATGATTTGGTATAAAATTGTGTAATGATTATGATTGATCGTGATATGGATTCCGGACAGGAGGTCCGATGACTGTTATGATTGGGCTGAATTATTGAAGTGCTATGTGTTAGACCCTGAATTTTTTTTTATGATGTCATTAAGCATGAATTGTGATAATTATGTGTTTATGGCTTAGTTAGATTGATTTGGGTATGTTAATGGTTAATTGGAATATAAATGAGATGAATTAAGGTTTAAGTAAGGAATTAGAGGATTAATTGTGTAAGGGTATTTTGGGAAGTTTACTTAAGTTGGTGTGGGTTAAGGCTTATAAGGAGGGGTAAGCTGGTCCTTGTACTTTCCTTAGGTTAAGAGAAAAGAAAAGAGAAGAAAGAAAAGAAGAAGAGGAAATAGAAGAGAGAAGGAGAGTGCGCCGTCGGTGGTGAAGGAAGAAGAAGAGAAGAGAGATTTCGATCGTGGAAGTTTTCCGACAGTTTGAAGCTATTTTCGGGTACGTTATGCTTTGTTTAACCTTGTTTCGGTTGGATTAAACCTTAAGATAGCTTGGATTGAGTAGAATCAATGATTTAGGGTTTTTGGTGAAAAGTTGGGTAAATCGTTGGGTCGATGATTTTAGGATGGATTGGAAGCTTAGAATGGGTTAGAACTGTAGTAGAAGACTTGATTTATGCCTTAGATGTGTTGCATTTGAGTTTGGATCGGATTGGAGTTGGAAAATCTGGGATTTTTCGAGTTCGGGAACGTTTCCCCGATCCGCACGTCGTGACGTGCTCAAGAGCACGCTGCGTGCACATAGGGTGCACGTCGCGGCTTCACCGAGGAGGTGTCGCGTCATGGACGACGCATGCGTCTTGTCGCGACGTCTTGTGGCGACTTCGCCTGGTGAAAGCTTAGCTTCGCCGCGTAGCAACGCCTTCGTCAGGGCGAAAGCGATGCGAGCCCTTTTCAGCGATTTTCTTCTTTTGATTTTCCGAAGTTTTTGCTTAATTGCCTTTGAATATTGTTTGATTTGAGACTTGGTTTATTATAGGAAACCAAGCAGATCAGTTTCCATCGCAAGAGGAAGGACAGCAGTAGTCGGATACTCAAGCGATTTTCGGTGGGTAATATACTTATAGTTATTGTGTGATTAGGCAAATTCTTGCCTATGTGTGAATATATGTTGCATGTTTTGTATGTTACATGAATGATTTCGATTTCACAAACTTTGAAAGAAGCATGAGAATACGATTTTGAGCATGTTATGCCTCGACTTCAGTCATGACATTTTGAATAAATAGAATGTATAAGAGCATACTATCTGATAAAATGATTATGAACATGAATATGTGATTTTGTTTGGGCGAGAGTGGAACCATTTCGTTCGTCACGTGCACGTCGACAAGAGCCTTCTCCCGGCTGCCCGCTTGTGGCTTATGAGCTCCGAATGGATTCATTTTATTCAGGATGTAAACTTCGGTTTCTTCCTTTTGTTTCTATGGAACCCTCGAGCCATTGTAATGTGCATTGTATATTCGAATTGTTCGTACTTTATGCATATTTTGTGCATTGAATTGACTAATATATATGCGTTTATTATTCGATTTGCAAGAGAATGCTGAATATATTTGTACAAGTATATTGGTATAATATATATATTTATACATATGCTTGATTTTGTGCTGATTACCGATGGCTATAATTATATTAGCCACTGAGCTGTGTAGCTCAACCCATTACTTTCCCTCCTCAGGTGTAACTCATGACCTCAGTTGATTCCTTGCTAGGCATCGCAGAACTCCGCCATAGTTAGAGATCACTGCATTAAGTTAGTATTTTGGTTGGCCCGCTGAGCATGACATCATGGAACATATTTCATGTATTTTGGCATTCGACTTATTTGAATTATGTATGACTGAGGATAATTGCTGAATTTCAATTTGGGATTATTATGGCATGTAGCCCCGGGTTTTGGGGTATTTAATTCGTGTGTATGATTTTGCGTATAAAGTGCATGTGCGAATCGATATGTTGAGTGAATGTTGGGATCGGGATAGACGCTTTGGGCCGCCCGTTGGGGCGCAACCCGAGGGGCCGCCTCGGGAATAGGGTTACGGGGCCCGGGCCCAACACTATGGGTATATATGTGTTTGTTTGCGTTTGGATTCCGGACAGGAGGTCCAATGATTGTGTGGATTAGTTTGATATATATAGAAGTGCTCTTTGTTTTTAAATTGATGGTGTATAGACGTGTGAGTTTTGATGGAAAAAGAAAGATAAGATTTTTAAATGATGAATTTGAAGAATGAAATGAATTGAGGTTGTAGAATTGATAAATTCCACTTAGAAATTTGTATTACTTTGAATGAGGAAAAAAATTTATACCGTTTCGGATAGGGTTAAACCAAGTGTGTAGTATGGTTTCCAACGTTTTATTTTCTAAGGTACGCGTTTCGTGTGTCGGAATTTTTCCTTTCAGTTAGATTGAAGTGTTTCGTTTCCTTCGTTTTGCGATCTTTCGATTCCTTTGGTTTCCGCTATATGTTTTCTGTTGCGTTTTGTTTTCGTTGATTCCGAGCTTTGCATTTCTTTTCGCTTCCTTAAGCTTTTTGATCCGTCTTTCGTTTTTGATTAGGTCTTTCATTTTCGCTATCTTTGTTTTCGCTTTCTGATTCCGTTTCTGTTTGTGTTCGCCTTGTTTTTATCCGTTCTTTCGGCGTTTGTCTTTCGCTTTGCGCTTCTAAAGTTTTCGCTTTCGGTTTTCGTTTTTGTTTTTCAATTTATGTTTCCGAGGTTGAGTTCCAAAAACGGGTTCCAACATTTATGGTATCAGAGTGCCAGTAGTAGGATCTTTCATGGGCGCATGTGATAGTGAAGAGTTTGAATAGAAAAAAAATTGAATTAGTGAAAATGTGAAAATGATGTGAATGTATTTTCATGATTTATAATGAAGAACCCAATTGATTGTTTGATTAAGGTGATGAGTTATATGATCGATCATAAAAATGTGTATAATATTGAGGTTAGAATTTCATGACGATTAGGCTTCTTCGATCACTTTGTTGATTTTATTTTGAATATACATTTGTGAGATGAAATAAGGAATACTTGAAAGATGAGATTAATGATAGAGATATATGTATAGAAGTTCAAAAGGTTGATTTTGAATGATGATTGGTCCATATTAAGGTTCCTTAAGAATTGAACCATTGATTTGCGTACATATGTTAAGAAATATCGACATTATATGATATGATGGTATTGACACAAGAAGTGATAAATGGTGAGTAGGTTAAGGTTTTGTATGATGAAGAATTACCTAAGAAAGTAATTGACTATTATTAAGAAGATGTGTTACTTGATGATTATTCAGGTAGGAATTTCGAGGACGAAATTCTTTTAAGAGGGGGAGAAATATTGGACCCCGATCTTTTAGTGGGATTTTGAATTACAAAATAGCATTAAGTGAGGATTTTGTGGTGAATAAGTCATGTGAAAAGAAAAAGACAAATTATGAGTTTGAATGATTGTGTTTAATGTTCTATTTGAGCAAGGTTAGTTTGAGCAAATTGCAGCAATGAGATGTTTATGTTAATGTATGAAATGAGTGTTTTTGTATATGTATTGTATTATAGATGTTATTGTGCTTTAAGGAAATTGATGAGAAAAGAATTGCTTGGTTTTGATGACTTTGAAATTTGAGTAGATTTGTATGGGTTATGAAGGTTAAAGTAAATGAGTTGATTAAAATGGAAGTTGAAAAGCAAGAAATAAATAGTGAAAGTGTGAGAATTTGGTGAATTAAGAAAGTCTGACTTTTTGGGATGAATAGTAGCAAGGTTGACTTTTTGACCAAAAATTTTTGAGAATTTTTTTGGGTTGATTTGGGCTGAATTTGAGAAAATGATCTGTATAAAAATTGTAGCTTTTGTTGATAGCTTTCTATCACCATAAAGTATGATATTTTTTGATATCGGGATTGAAAGTTATGATCATTCGAATTAAAGTGTATTTTGTTTTGTGTTTGGAAAATGCTCATAGGGTAAGTTTGTGTGTATTGTGCTTTGAGGCCAATTTTGTACTGATGTGATTTGAATGAAACAAAGTGGTCTGCATGAAAGTTGTAGCTTGTCTTTCAATCTTTCCAACGCTATAAAGTATGCAATTTTAGGATGTGGGAATTGAAAAATGTGAATGTTTGAAGTTTGGATATTGTTTAGGTGATTTTTAACAGGGCAAAAACTTTGATTGAAAAATTGACCTAGTTAGAGGTTGAAATTGTCTTTAAGTGCTTCATAAAAGTTTTAGATTATGTTTTGATCTTTCCATTGATATAAATTATGGGATTTTTGGACCATGGAATAGGAAGTTATGATTTATGGAAGTTGTGTTGCTGTTTTAGGATGACATTTTTAGGCAGAAACTTTGAGTGGATTTTTGACCCCTTTAAAGATGGAATTGGTTTTTGGGTCCTTCATAAAAGTTGTATAGAATTCTTTTAGCTTTCCAATAATGTCAATTTTGTAAAATTTGGAGCTATGGATCAAAAGTTATGAGGCTTGAAAGTTTGTTGGTCGCAACTGCGACCAGCTCGTAGTCTCGAAATGGTCGCCCTGGGACCAGCTCGCGAGGGCGACCAACCCTTTTTCATTCTTTTGCTTCTAACTTTTTCGTCTGACCTCCGATTGACCTGATTTTTAAAGCGTTAGATTCCTAAGATATCCCTCTATCTCTCCATGAAAATTTGTGATTTTTGAGATTAAATTGAAAAAGATTGATTGAATCAAAGAGAGAGGATTGGTTAAAGTGTTTGAGTTGGATATTTTCTGAACATGCTTAGCTATCTTGGTGATATATTGATCAATAAAGATCCAATTGGGATGATTCTTGTTTCTAAATAAACTAGAGACATGAATCTACGAGTTATCTGAAGGACTCGAATTGCAATTCAGTCCCTAAGATTTTCAATTTCTAAATCAAAATTGGGTTTAATGTTTAGTCTTGGATTAGTAAGAGCTGAAAGTATTTTGGCCATAACTTTTGCTCTAGTCATCCAAATGATGTGATTCTTAATTTGGATTGAACTAGAGAGATAGGCTACAAATATTCTGAAGAAATTGAGTTCCAATTTAGTCTATAAGAATATCAATTTTTGGATGGAAGTAAATCGTTGTAAAATGTTTTAGCATAAGAACAGTCCGAAATGTTTGAGGTGTAACTTTTGGAGTAGTGAACCAAATTAAATGATTTTGGTGGCGTTATGAAATTGAGACAATGAGGAACATTTCTCTATAAGGAAAATTTAGCAAATTCCTTCAATTTGATGATTAGAAAAATGTCCTCAGTTAATCATGATTTAGTGATATTTTGAGACTTTGATTTATTTTATAATTTTGAGGACTTAATTAGCATGTTAATGTGATTAATTAGCATGTTAATTAGAGTAAGAGCATATGGCATAAATTGATTGGATTAAATTGAATTAAGGTGTAAAAAAATCTATGAGGGGCAAAATTGGAAGAACCCTTAAGCTTTTAAGTTATAAGGCTTATATGAAAGGGCAAGCTGGTCATTTTGCATTCATTAATGGCTAGTAATGTGGGTTGTCGTTTAAGAAGGAAGTAATGCACGAAAATTAGGAGGGAAAGAACAAAAGAAAGGAGAGAAGAGAGAAGGAGTGTGTTTCGGTGAAGAAGAAGAAAGAAGAAAGAAAAAGGGTTAGGGTTTCATTTTTATTGGATTTCAAGAAGGATTTTTAAGTTGATTCAAGAGGGAAAAATGAAGAGGAGCACAAGACCTTTAATTCAAGCCAAGAAATTCCGAATTTGGAGAAGGTTTAAGGTAAGAGAAAAAATTTAGTTGTTGGATTATGATAGAATTATAATTTGGATAGCTTGAGGATTGAATGAGTTTGTGATTTCTAAGTTGAATTTTGGTGCTTGTATATGATGAATTGTTTAATTTTGGATTTTCATGAATTAGAGAATTTTTGCCTTAAGAAGGAAATTAAGAGAGGAAATGGAGAAAGAAAAGCTTTGGACAAGAAATTAAGCATGGAAATGAGGTGGGTACCATGTTTATGATTTGACTTATAAGTCAATTATGTGTTTTCAAAAAATCAAGAAAGAAAGTATTTTCGAATTTTATTGTTTCCGAATGATTTTGAAAAATTGTTATAAAGGTTAAATTTATTGTTTTAAATGATTTGATAAATTGATAAAATTTCTGAAATTCATTATTTATGAAAGAATTGATAAATTATGAAAATTGTTGCATTCCTTGTTTATGAATGATTGCGCATTTTACTATGTGAAATTGTGACATTATGAATGAATTTGTGTTTGATTATGACATGATTATAAGAATTTAGTTTTTGAAAGATGCCTCTGGGCAATTCAATTTCATGTGTAAATTATATGTTATGTGGGTTTGGTTAGGTCCCATAAGTTGTCAAGTGCACTTGTCAAAGGCTTCGCCCGCCTGCCTGCTAGTGACATTGGAGCTCTGTTATGGACTCTCTTAAATTCATGGCTACCTTTGGACCATTATATGCGGAAGGAAGGTGTAATGCGCTCACATTCACGGCTACAGATCTGCTATGCAGGAATGTGTAGTATGTTCTGTTTTCTAGACCAACCTAAACCATTTCTGATGTGTTATGTGTTTTTGTTTCTGTTAATAAATGTGATGCATACATGTTCTTGAATTGTTCATGAATGATTTGAAAAATTGAGAAATTTTGAGAAATAAACATTTGATGATTTCCTACGTGAAATTTCTATAAACTGGAAATGAGTTTTATTTTTGAAAATATTTTTGCTTATTGTTCGGTTATAAACATGTTATCCACGAGTTGTAAAGCTCACCCCCCCTTTCATCCCCATCTCCAGGTATCGAGCAGGAGATTGGATGAAAGAAAGTCAAGATATCCGTGTGTTAAGTATATGATGTATTTAAAGTTAAATTGTTGTAAAAATGAGAGCTTAGGTTTATGTTGAGTATTTTAGAGATTTTTATATCTTTGTATTTGGTTTATGAAATTGATGTTGCATTTGTGGCTTGAAAATGCCATTATTATTTAATAATGCATTTAGTTTGGAATGATGTAAATGATTTATGAATTTGTATAAGGACTTGAATTATGGAATTGTGTATGATGAATTATGGTTTGGTATAAAATTGTGTAATGATTATGATTGATCGTGATATGGATTCCGGACAGGAGGTCCGATGACTGTGATGATTGAGCTAAATTATTGAAGTGCTATGGGTATATATGTGTTTGTTTGCGTTTGGATTCTGGACAAGAGGTCCGATGATTGTGTGGATTGGTTTGATATATATAGAAGTTCTCTTTATTTTTAAATTGATGGTGTATAGACATGTGTGAGTTTTGATGGTAAAAGAAAGATAAGATTTTTAAATGATGAATTTGAAGAATGAAATGAATTGAGGTTGTGGAATTGATAAATTCCACTTAGAAATTTGTATTGCTTTGAATGAGGAAAATAAATAAGTTATACTATTTCGGATAGGGTTAAACCAAATGTGTAGTATGGTTTCCAACATTTTGTTTTCTAAGGTACGCGTTTCGGATGTCAGAATTTGTCCTTCAGTTAGATTGAAGTGTTTCGTTTCCTTTGTTTTACGATCTTTCGATTCCTTTGGTTTCCGCTGTATGTTTTCCATTGCGTTTTGTTTTCGTTGATTATGAGCTTTGCGTTTCTTTTCGCTTCCTCAAGCTTTTTTATCCGTCTTTCGTTTTTGATCCGGTCTTTCGTTTTCGCCATCTTTGTTTTCGCTTTCTGATTCCGTTTCTGTTTGTGTTCACCTTGTTTTTATCTATTCTTTCGGCGTTTGTCTTTCGCTTTGCTCTTCTAAAGTTTTCGCTTTCAGTTTTCGTTTTTGTTTTTCGATTTATGTTTCTGAGGTTGGGTTCCAGAAACGGGTCCCAACATATTATAAACAAATGCTCACCACTTATATAATTACTAATCATATAATTTAACCATAAATTAACGAATACATTTTGATAATTACAAAATTCAATTTATAATATATAACCCAATTCATAATAAAAACTAACCTTTCATTCAAATTTCAATGTATCTTAATCTCAAATTTTAGACAGGAACAAACTTAATTAATAATTCAATTCCAAATTTTAAAGAACAAATGAATAACTTCAAACTAGTGATCCTATTCGAAATTTCAAAAAATAAATGAATAACCTCAATTTCATAATCCAATTCAAAATTGTAGTTTCCAATCATCACAGAAACACAAAAACTTTGAATTTCCAAACAACACTCTATTAATTATTATGAATGACACAAATTCAAACTTCCATAATCACAATTCACAAGCTATACACGATAGGTCTAGAAAAATACAATATAATCAATCATATTGTCAATTTCTCAACTATCACAAACAAATTCACACACATGGTTCCACTTCAAGCAAATTTTTACTTGCAAATTGCAACCTTTGCTTAATCTCACAACACTGGTATTTTAAAGAACAATACAATATAAAAGGTTGACATGATGTGATGGTAGAGGACCGGAGGTGGAGCATTAGAGTTGATAGATGTAGATTGTATTATATTTTGCTAGATGTTTAAGTGTATTTTTAAGTGTTTCCTAGATGATTATCATGTGTATAGGCTTAGAATTGTATTATTGTTAGTGTTTGTATGTGTTGTAAATGATTATTTGGTTTAAAGCAAGAATTATATCCTAATTTTATGTTTCAAGACATGTTTGATCTATTTATGAGTGCTTGGAATTAGGAAATTTAAGAATGAAAAAGATGTTGGATGTAGGAAGGAAGGAAGGCATGATTATGCCACAAGGATTCAACAATATGAGCCATAATTGTGCCTTTTTGCATAATCATGATAGGTGTGAGAGATATAAAAGTCCAACAGATTTCAGCTTTTCCAACTAGCAACTTTTTTGATGTTTTGGGGCCATTTTTGGAACCAAATTAAGTGGGGAAACCCTTGAAGCCACAAGAACTATTTAAGAACAAGAAAAATACAATTCATAATAAAGACTAACCTTTCCTTCAAATTTCAACGTATGTTAATCTCAAATTTTAGATAAGAACCAACTCAAATTAATAATTTAATTCCAAATTTCAGACAACAAATGAATAACCTTAAATTAATAATCCAATCCGAATTTTAGACAATAAATGAATAAAATCAATTTTGTAATCTAGTTCAAAATTCTAGTTTCTAATCATCACATAACATAAACAATTCCAATTTCCAAACAATACTGTTAATTTTTATGAGTAATACAAATTCAAACTTCCACAATCATAATTTATAAGCTATGCACAACCAATCCATAAGACTACAATATAAGCAATCACATTATCAATTTCTCAATTATCATAAACAATCACACACATATGGTTCCACTCTAAGAAAAGTTTTGCTTGCAGATTGCAACCTTTGTTTAAGCTCACAACACTGGAATTTTACAACACAAAAGGGTGATGTGATGTGACGATCGAGGATCCGAGGTGCAGCATTGAAGCTGATAGGTGTAGATTACATTTTTTTGCTAGATTTTTAAGTGTTGATCTAATTGTTTCTTAGATGATTATCATATGTATAAGCTTAGAATTGTGTTATTGTTAGTGTTTGTATGTATTATAAATGTTTTTTTGGTTTAGAACAAGAATTGGATCTTAATTTTATATTTTAAGAGGTGTTTGATGTGTTTACGAGTGTTTAAAGTCAGGAAATTGAAGAATGAGGAAGATGTTGAATGCAGGAAGGAAGCAACGATCGTGTCAAAAGGCATAATCATGACAGAGAGGATTCAACAACATGAGGTCTGATTGTGCCTTTTTACACGATCATGAAAGGTGTGATAGACATCAAATTCTAGTTTTTCTAATTCGTGAGTTTTTATGTCTTTTAACATTTTGAGACTTTTTTTTGGAACCAAATTAAGTGGGAAAACCCTAGCAAGAACCCTAGAAGCTTCAAGAACTATTTAAGAACAAGAAAACACAAAAAATGTAGAGGTTGGAATGGAGAAGGAAATAGGATTGATGTTGGTCTCTTACATGTTAGAGACAATTATAACTCAAAACCAAATAAAGTTTCAGTAAATTTAAACTTATGTGAAAGTAAAGTTTTACTATACTTAAACTTCTTCAATGTTACCTTATTTGACTTAAACTTCTTAAATGTTACCTTAGGTTATAAGTACCTTGATAAAGTCTTTGTAAAATAGAACCTTTATAAGATTAAAAGATTGTTTTCATCTATTCTCCTTTAATTTCTTACCTCCTTACACATAGATATAAATCACGTAATTGGCTAAATCATTAAATTCTAGCCAAATCATTAAATTCTTATGTTTCTTTAATTTCTTTTCCTATATTTATTTCATTTGTATGATAGAAATAAAGTGGTTTCAAATAAAAATTGAGAGAGAAAAAGAGGCCGGATATGGAAGTTGAATTTTGCTTCAATGGTATAAATTACAAGAAAGAGAAGAATGTTATTTCTTTCCTTTCGTGGATATTCATAAGAGAAGTTGGAATTGAAATAAAGAATTATTACACATAAAATATATATTGAATATATGAGTAGAAGGTAAAACAATTAACTCAAAACCTTAAAGACAAATATTTGGATTGTAATTATAACTATCCCAAACTACTAACGATTAGCAAAAAGAGCATGGAAGAGAACTTGCAATACAGAGAAGGAACATGAGTTTAAGATGATAGACAAAAGGATAAGCATATAATTGAGGGAGAGAAATAGACTTTTAGGTTTTACCCATAAATTAGTTAAATGATGTCTTCTTAATTTAATAAAACAAAGTTATAAAAATAAAATGACAATAGAGCTTCAAGTTGAGATGAGCTCGAGCTATGAAGCTTAATTAAATAAAACTCGAGTTTGAATCAAAACATACCAACTCAAGCTAAGTTGATCCATTTTTTTTCATCCTTATTTATATTGGTTAAATATATGTAGTACTTTTTCTATACAAAAGAGAGAAAGTTACAATTTCCATTATAATCTTGCCCTTTAAATAATGCTTTAGTAGGAAAGACATCAAAATTAAATCAAATATTCATTCATTAAGGACATATATTGGAATATGTTTTAGAGAATCAAATGTGAAGACCAAATAAAGTAGGAAAAAGAGAGAAACAAAACCATTTGGATAATTCCATGGCCTCTCAATTGATTTCTAATTGCACTTATGTAGTTATAAAGTGAAGCTCTCTCCTTTAGATGTAGTTAAGAAAAATAACAACTTAAAAAAGTGAAATGAGATGGAATGGAAAAATAGTCTAAAGTTTTAATAAGATTCATTTTGTTTCTATCCTAAAAACATGAGTTGAATTAATTGTTATAATTAAAAAATTTTATCCTAGTGCAATGTATTTCCTTAGCCTTTTTTCTTTTAAGTTATATCTTCTATATCTATACTTTTGTAATTCTATATCCTATATGATTTTTACATAAAATAAGGTCAAAGATAGAAATTTTAGAGAGGAAGCTGTGG
This sequence comes from Erythroxylum novogranatense, assembly GCA_029891385.1. Taxonomy (NCBI): domain Eukaryota; kingdom Viridiplantae; phylum Streptophyta; class Magnoliopsida; order Malpighiales; family Erythroxylaceae; genus Erythroxylum; species Erythroxylum novogranatense. Next base: position 34,831,529 of record CM057232.1, on the reverse strand, counting down.
AAACAATTTACAATCATAACAAGATAATATCAAAAGAATTTGTAATTTTGTTAAATTAGAAAAATTTTAACAATTTATGCAAGTCATCATTGAATTGAAAATATTACATTTAAAATAAAAGGGATTTTAAGTTTAAAGGATTACTTATTAATTTAATTAAATTGTTGATACTTTATAAAGGGACTTACATACTATGAATCCAAGCTAAGCCAAACAGATCGAGTATATGATAGATTGTCACTTACTAATAAGGTCTAAACAAACATGTCTCACTCCTAAGTTATCTTAGTTTTACCTATGGCATATAACGATTGTTTTATACCCTACAACCAATTGTTTTGATCGTAGTTTAGTGACAAATTATTTAAAGGAATTCTTTTTCTTGTACATGTTTATATATATATGATAAAGTCCATGGGATATTTTTACATTGCAAATGAAATTATAACGAGATTATAATTATGAGATTCATATTGCATTTATGTATTATTACTAAATGTTCCTAGTCATTGTTCTATTAAGATTGGACATTAATAGAGCGTAGAAGACTATCACACATTTTGTTTTTATTTATGAAGGAAGTAGTCGATATTATAGGCTAAAGTATAGAGATACTTAAATAAACGTGTGGGTGCTTTGTAGAGAATAAGTTTACTGAACAGACCTGATATGAAAAATCCATTTGGAACATTACTTGTATGTCTATGGAATTCTCATTGTGATGATTGTATAAGTGATCTTTTGACTTGTGGTCATCAAAGTTATCTTGTATGGGGATTGTTATGTGATACTACTTGTGATCTATTTGATCATAGGTCATTTAATCGGTAGACATTGGATGTAGCATAAACTATATAGAGATAGTTGAGTGATCAAGATAGGATTCATCACCCCAAAATAATTAGGGAGAATATTTTGTTGTTCTCAATTAGTATTAATTCAAGAAATCCTTGGTCAAGGTGAAATGATACTTTGTAAATAGTTTACACATGTCATTAATTTCATACTCTATGTTTAATGGGAACATTGTATAATGAAAGGATTGAATTATATAGAAAAATTATGCACGAAAAAGGTTAGTTAAAACCTCATTAACATTCCTAAATATTTGGGCGGTCATGATGCGTTGCTAGATGCCAATCTTGATCTATGATTATAAATTGTTTAGTTAGAGAATTAAAGATAAATTAAAAGAAGTTTTAATTTATCTAATTTTAATTATGAATTAAAGTTAGATTTTATAATCATTACCAACATATTTGAGAACTTAATGTGTCTCACATATAGAATAGGTTGAAGAGAACAAAGTTAATTTAATCAAGTTGTAAAATTTGAGAAACTTTATAATTAAATATGAGATATTTAATAAATAAGGATCAATATGAGATATTAAATCTTATATGGGCATAATTGGTATTTAATTAGAATTATTTGTTATTCTAACTAAAGTTTAATTGAAATTAGAATTTAATTTCAATTAAATTACTAAAATGTCCAAAGCTTATTATAAATAGGCTTAAGCTCTATGGAGCTAGCACCTCTTGCATAACCTTATCTATAAGAGTTACAGAGTTCTCTCAACCTGTTCTGTGGATATCGTTAAAGGCCGGACACTTGTGTGGCTATGGTGGTTGAGATAGATCAATTTTAGGAATAGTTTGAGGGATACAACAAGACAAAGATTAAGCTTCGGAATAAGGTATAAATTAAAATTTCACTTTATTATAGTTTGTGTTGATCATTTTATAGAATTAAATAGATCTTGGTTTTCAGGAAATCAAAAGTCACGAAAAGGTTTTGTGATTATTTTGTTGCGGTCGGGTTCAAATCTCAACCTAGTTTCCTAACAGTGGTATTAGAGCGAGATTTTAATTCTATAATTTGATTAAAATTTTTAATGTTATTGATTGAAATTTGGAATTGAATTGCAAAATGTTTGCAACTAATGTCTGAAAAGTGTTTCATATTAAAACTGTATAAACCCTATAGCTATTGATTAAGAATCTGGAATTTTGGCATGCAATTTATTGCTTATTTTCTGGGTATTGGCGACTAGAATGAGAATAGAGCTATAGCGAACCTCCATTTTCATACCTCTTGATTATTGAACAACAGGTGATGAAATGGTGACATGAAAAGATAAACCTAACAAATTGCAAAACCCATTTTCATTGTTTCCCAAATTCCATATTACGTTCCCTTTCTTCAATCCACCAAGAGAAGCAGAGCTTGTAGTCAAACATGAGTCAAACCATAAGCAGTTTTGGAGAATGAAGACAAATACTAGAAACCAAACACTATTAACTTCCCCAACCCTCAACCCATTTTACCACTTCCTCTAGAGGTCGAAGTTGAGGAGAGAAGCGGAAGAACCCGCAACCTAGTAGTTATCTGGCAGGTATGGAGATGCCTATTGGTGTTTGTTGTTAGTTGTTACGATGTTTGTGTTTTTGAAAATGGATTATAAAATTTAGCTTTGTGTTTAGTTATTGCAATTGTTGGGAATAAGAATAAGTAAAAGGTGTTTTGTAAGGGTTGAATCCAGTGGCAAACCACCGCTAGTTCAACTGCAGAACTAGTGGCATTGTCATTGGTTCACGCAATCAACCAGTGAAGTTGCTGGTGACACCACTAGGTAGCTCGTGATGCCATTGACTAGCATCATTGGCCACGTCATTGAGACACTAACGAGGCCTTATGACCATAGAGTGGTGGCGCGATAGACAACGAGGAGACACGATTGTTAAGTCAAAAAGACTTCACTTCTTTAATTTTGACGAAAATCAAATAATAATAATAATAATAATAGAAGTGTGTGAATTGTTTTGATGAGTTTGTTAAGTTTGCAAAAAAATGTAAGTGACATAAATCGTCAACTTAAGACGATATATAGTCAACACAAGAAGGTCAAACTCAAGACTGTCAATGTAAGACAATACATCGTCAACCCAAGATGATACATGATCAAACCCAGACGATACAAGAATCAAGGTGAACACAAGATGATACAAGGTCAATTCAAGACGATACTTACTTATATGACAAAGCGTCTTAGATAGACCAAACGAAAGTGTGACACTAGACGAAGCACGACACCAAATGAAGCATAACATTAGACGAAGTATAATATTAGACTATGCAAATGAACAATATTCTAGAACGTCAGTCAATTAGTTAGTTAGAGTTAGTTACATGAATCAACTAATAACGATTTTTAGAAGATTTAAGAAGCATATTTCTCAAGAAGATAGTTGAAGACTTAGGTTATAAATACTAGTTATAGTCGTAAACTAAACAACGATTACAATAACATAATACAGGAGAGAAAATCTGATTGTACAATACTTAGAGAAACTCTGTACTCAAGTGCGAAAGAAAGAGAGTGAATACATCTATAATGTGAAGCTCAAATAATATCTTTCCAAGTGAAAGAAAGGCTAGAGCCTGGAGAAGCTAAGAAAACAGATAAAGAATACTTTATGAGAGAGACCTGAAGAGGCGTCTTATTCTCTAGCACTTATCTCTTTAATTTTCTTGTTGTTAGAAGAATAGATATTAATTTTTGTGGTTGTATTAATTATCGATTTAAGTGAATTGTTTTGTAATCATCTGAATTTTAAAGAAATTCAAGAAATTTCTAAAGATTTATATCTTTGACGATTTAACACAATTCAACCCCCTTCTTATGTATTTTACATATTATTCGTGATTTCTATATTAACAAGTAATTTACATCAGTTGTTGTCAGAGAAAGGTTTCTAAGAAACATTGTTACAAAGTAAGGACAAAGATCTATAGTTGAATCACATGTTTTTACAGTAGAAGGTGCCTCGGTTATAAAACTCCCTACATTCAATAGTGAAGATTATCATTATTGAAAGGACAAAAATCCACACATATTGATCTTTAGGATATCATTGAAAATGGTCCATATACACCAACAGACGATGAAGGCAATAGCATCTCTCACGACAAATGGCCAGCTAATCAGAAAGCTCGATTTCAGTTAAACTCAAAGGCCAAGTTCTTTTTAAGTTGAGCTCTAAGTAGAAGTGAATATGATAAGGTACATAGATGCAAATCTGCAAAGAAAATGTGGGACACATTAGCCATTGCACATGAAGGCACAAATCAGGTGAAAGAGTCCAAGATTAGTATTCTTATTCATCAGTATGAGCTGCTCAAAATGAAAGATGATAAGACTATTGATCAGATGTTTGGACGATTCCAAACAATTATTAACGGAGTTAAAGCTCTGGGAAGAATCTACGATAGTCAAGATCATGTCAAAAAGATTCTTAGCGTTAAGGGTGAACCAGTATAAATCGCAGCGTCTTATTCTCTAACCTTATCTCTATAATTTTCTTATTGTTAAAAGAATAGATAATAATTTTCACTGTTGCATTACTTATCGATTAAGTGAATTGTTTTGTAATCATTTGAATTTGTAAAGAAATTCAAGAAATTTCTAAAGATTTATATCTTTGACAATTTAATACAATTCATATAACATCTCATCACTAATGGGAAGGGTAAAATAGTAATTTGGAATAGGTTATGAGTATTTAGAATTGTCTTGGTATGTTCATGCATACACATACAGGTAAATAGTGATTTTTGCATATGTAAATGATTGTACATGCATTCATGACATTTTCTCGGTATATTGTCATAAATGTTATTTTTGTGAAAAAATATGATTTTTGTACTTGAAAAGTATATTGGAGTGGGTTTTTGTGTGTTTTGAATTTTGAGAGAATTTTAGAAATTTTTCTGGAAATTTTGGGGAAAATTTCTGGATCGAAAAAATTGTCAAGTGGCAAACTAATTGGTTTCCAGTACTGAAAATGACTATCCATTGACACTGAAAAATTAGATGCATGATTTTAGGATTTATTAATTTGATCCATTGAAAGTTGGGAAAATTTAGAGTAGAAATTGGAGACCAAATGGACTAGTTACTAAAGTGGATCAATTGGAAGCATAAGAAATTGACATGTGGCAAGTGACATGTGTCACTTGCCCCACCACATGTATAGGCCACGAAAGTGTTAAATGAAAGACCACATTTTGGTCTTTCATTTAACCATTTACGATACTTTACATGGGAAAGGGTTAAAGGTGATAGGTGATTTTTAGATGGAAAATTTCTTCTCTCATCCGTAGCCTTCCTTCCTCCTTCTTCTTCGATGTTTTCTTCTACTTGTTATACCCACACAAAAGAGCCTATGTCCTACTTACCTTCTCTTCTCTTGTTCACCAAAAATTCATACCTAAGCCTTAAGAGGTTGATAATCGTATATGTGTGGGAAAGTAGAGAAGTTGGTGTATAGTTGAAGAATTGAAGGAGTGAAAGCTTAAGTAGGTAAGGATTATGTTTTATGTTATAAATTGGTAGTTAGATGCATTAATTGTGGTGTCTTATGCATTAATGTCATGGAATTTGTGTTTTGATTGTATGGGTATAAAGTCATGTTTGTGTAAGGATAAATGATACAGCATGTGTAGTATATGAATTAAGTGTTTTGGATTGATTTTTATGATGTTTGATGAGTGTTTATTAAAGAAAAATGATTGAGTTGTGTGTTGCCATTTTGTGGCTAATTGTTCAAGTGAAGGTCTTGATTAAATTTTGGCTGAATTATTGACTCAATTGGATGCTTATTGATGTAGAAATGGTATTGGAATGATAGGAGTAGAGTTAGGTGTAAAAGCTAGAAAATTGAATGTGTGTATGTTTCAATGTTTTAATCATAACTTTTTATATGGTTATGCAATTGAGATGAGGTTTGGCTAAAATTAAACTTGAGCAATTTGTCTAGAATTCTTATGAAGGAAGTGTTGTCCAGTTGTGGCTTGAAGGGTTCTTAATTTTGCCTTGAAAGTGGGCGATATGTGAATTTTGGATGTAGGGATTGTAAGTTATGAATTTTTAAAGTATGGATATGGTTTAGGTGATATGTTGATTTTACAATCTTTAACAGGACAGCCACAATCATGGGAGAATTTGACCTAATTAGAGGTGGAATTTGCCTCTAAGTCCTTCATGAGAATTGTAGCATGTTGTCTGATATTTTCGTTGATATGAAGCATGGAATTTTTGGAAAATGGAAAGGAAGTTATGATTTTAAGAAGATTGTGGTACTGTTAGGGTGACATGTTTTGGGCAGAAACTTTGATTGAGAAATTGATCTATTTAGAGGTTGAATTTGCTTCCAAGTTGTTCATGAAAGTTGTCGAATATGTTCTGATATTTTTATTGATATAAAGCTTGGAATTTTTGGCAAAGGGAATGGAAAATTTTGATTTTTTAGAAAAATGTTGTATTGTTTTGAATGTTAATGTGAAGGCAGTAACTTTGATTGCATTTTTGACACCCTTAGGGGTGAAATTGGTTTTCAAACCCTTCATGAAACTTGTAGGGTTTTCTGAAATCTGTCCAATGAGATCTCATTTGTGATTTTTTGAAACTTGTGCCAAGAGTTGTGTAATGTGAAGAAGATAAGGAAAATTGGAGGAAAAGAGAAGGAAAATTGGACAAAAAAAAAGAAATTCTGGGCTGAAACACGCTCCTTGCGAGGGCGAGGACGCAAGGGCGGCCTCGCGAGGACGAGGCGCCCTCGCGAGAAGCTGAGTGCGACGCCCAGCTTCTGCCATTTTTTATTTTTTAATTTTAATTTTTATTATTATTCTTAAATGATGTTTTTGTCCCAAATACATTCTTTTGTGAATAACTTTTCCATCCGACCTCCGATTGACCTGATTTTCGAGGCATCGGATTAGTGAAATATTTAATTTTATTTCTATGTAAAATTGGGAATTTTTGAAGATAAAATTGACATGGATTGATTAGATCAAAGTGAGGGGACTGGATAATTATTTTTTTGGTCCGTGTTTTAACAATAATTGGACCTATAGAGGTCCAAATTGAGTGATTTTAGTGTCTATGGATTCCTAAAGCATAGAGGATTTTTTTTCTAAAAGCAGAGGTTGCCTAGGTTAACTTATGTGGATGGTCTCATTAATCAGGAACAGTAGACCTGAAAGTATGATTTTAGAAAAAAATTACCATAAGCATAAATTGCGAGTTTAAAGATTTTAGTGCGGCTAAACTCTAGGCATCTTTGAGCTGTGAAATTGGAATGGTTTTTGAGATAAAATTCATAGATTGATACCGAGATAGTCATGAACATGCATCGTATATATATGTGCATCAATGATTTTAATTGTGAAAAGTATTAATGTGTATGTGCAACGTATTAAATAAATGAGTTGTGCAGGTTAAGAGTTCACAATCCGGCGTTTCCAGAATTTGGAAGTAATGCTAATCCGGAGCGTACTGTGAGTAGACCGAGATGGTCTTATTTCACCCTTTGTTCTACTTTATTTTGTTTTATATAAATTAATTACTAGATTTGGATTGATTTTATTGGGTTCTGGACAGGAGGTCCGATGATTGTGATACTGAGCTGTATGATAGAAGTGCTACTTGTATGTGAATTTGAGAACTACTTGCTTATGATATGATAAATTGTGACCCATGCGTTGATTGTGATATAATAGTGTCACATGAGCATCTCATATGCATTTGATTCAATCTACTTGATTGAGTGAAAGGTGAAATGCCTTATGCTTATGTGAAAAATAAAGGTGCTACTTATGTGATCATATGATATTTGGAGTAATGTGAAACTATGAAATCAGTGTGATGTGATTGATACGTGTCGGACTACGGTCCGATAATATGTGAAAGTGAGTGGAAGTGACTACTGCATCACATGACATAAGTGCATGAAATATAATGGCTGTTGTGACCAGAGTCGCCACCGATCAGAGCTTTAAGCTCAACGAGTGAAAATGAGCTTCGAGCTCATAAGTGATTCAGAGCCTCAGGCTCAACATTTAATGAGCCCTGTATCCACCAATAGATAAGGGACAGTTATTAATGAGCCCTACAAGAGACAGTTTAGGCACTCAGTCACAGCAAAATAAGAAATAGAAAGTGATTCTCATGTACATGTATCGATTATGAATAATGTGTATGTGGAATCCTTTAAATGTGTGAATGTGAAATATTATGAATGTGCACTATGAAATAAAGTGAGATGTATGAAAATTGTGTTATGTGGTTGGGTGAACCATCGATGATGGTCACTCACTGAGTTCGCAAATGTTGGGCCCCGAAAATTTTTTTTTGAGTTAATTATTTATTGATTTATGGATTTATTCGTTAATTATTTTATTTTGCCTTAATTGATTTAATTATGTGTTTATATAGATATTTTTATGTTGAGCTTGGAAATTAGAAGTTGGGACTTTAAATGAAGGTTTGGACTTAATATTGGAAAGAATGGGGCTTTAGAGGAATAAATGGATTTAAGTGTAGTAGGCTTGGAGGAGGAGAGCCCAAATGAAATGCAAGTGAGCTTGAAAGAATGGGCTTTGGGAATGGATGGAAAAGTAGAAGGAGGAGAGCCCAATAGAGTTGCTTGTGAGTTATAAGAAGGAGAGCTCCAAAACTATGTAGTTTTGGGAGGAGGGCTTTAAGTTGAGATATATATATATATAAGAGTTAAGTTGTTAAGGAGAGAAGGAAGTAAGTGTCGTAAGTCACCAAGGAAGAGAGGAAACAAAAACGTTAACAAGGAGAAAAGAGAGGACTTTCGGCCAAGAGAGCAAGGGAGAGCTGTAGGGGGCTTAAAGGAAAGAAGGAAGAAGGAGAAAAATAAGAGAAAAGCTACTTGTAGAAGGTAAGTTCCATCTTTGCTCGTGTTAGGTTCAAGTATGAGATGAAATGGAAGTTAGGGTTTGTGTAGGGTTTGTGGAAAGATGGAAGAGAAGGTGGGATCTATGGGTTTTAGGGACTTTTAAGCTAAGATTATGGTTATTCTAGCTTAAATGGCTTATAGGTAGGTTAGGTTTAAGGTAGACTATTATTTTTGCTTGATTTTTATGAATGCTATGCTTTCCTTTAGAATGTATGTATTGAATAGAGTATGATTTCATTGAAGGAAATCAAGAGAACCCCACTCAAGACAAGGAGGAAGGACAATCTTGACTTCGGATACCGACGATAGGTGGGTAACATTTTTATAGTTGTTGTGTAATGGGAAAATGCCTTATGTATGCTATCTTTGTTATATTGTGTGTATATTGAAAGTGTATTTCTATTGATTTGAAAGAAAAGTACGAAACTATGATGATTTGATACAATGAAAGAAGCATAAAATGCTATTTTTGTGTTTGAATATGTGAGCATAAATTGGTTGTGATTGGGCAAAAGAGAACCTATATCGATAGACACGTGCACGTGGACCCCGCTAGCCTTCTCCCGGCTACTAGCTTGTGGCCTACGAGATCCGAAAATGGACTCGATGTGTTTACGGTAAACTTCGGTTTCCGTCGTGTTTACGATAGACTTCGGTTTATTCTTTGTGTTTGTGAAACTCTCGAGCCAAATGCGTGCATTTCATCATTTAATTATGTTTATGATGCATAATATGTGTTTTCTTTAATGGCAAGAGGATTCCATGTTATGCCTTATGTGATGAGTTGAGTTAATTGTGATTTATGTGACAAAGTTGAGTATTTCAGCATATCATATAAATTGCTAATGCTTTGGATTATTAATGATGTGGTTGTGTGGCTCATTACAGATGGCTATAAACATGTTAGCCATTGGTAGTGTTAGCTCACCCCATTCTCCTCCTCGGTGCAAATTCAAGTTGAGAGCTGAACCTTGCAAGGCATCGGGCATCACTCCAAAGATAATTAGTCACTTTTGTATTAAGTTAGTAACTAGCTTTTGGGATAGCTTTGTAAGCACATTGATCATTGAGCATCTCATCTCTTGTATTTTGTACTTGATTTTGATGAATATGCCGATATGTAACCAAATCTATGCATGAATCTTTGTTATGAATTGAAATGAGAATGAGAGCTCTAGTACTCTCTTTATGTGAGTTTATTGATTTACGACCTGTGTATAGCCTTAAAACAGTGTGTATGAGTATTATTAATTGTTGAGTTGTTGATGAGGTTGCCTTGAGAGAGCTCGCTGGAAATGTGCCAAGGATTTGTGAGTTGTGGAAGTTTCTGCAAATTTCTGGGTTTATATAGGTCATCTGGGATTATTATGACTCCCTGATGGTGTTAGGCGAGCTGTAGAGCTCTTCCAGAATGTTTTATGAATTAATTTTGATGTGTTGATTGGTAGGTGAAAGTCGTTGGAGTTAAATGGAGGTGCTGTCTAAATGGCAGATTGTTAGACAGAGCTTTGAGTCCACTTTTGACCCTTATAAAGTTGGAATCTAGGTCTATGATCTTCGTGAAAGTTGTATATAATTCTTTTACCTTTCTATAGACACTAAGTTTGCTAAATTTGGAGTTCTGGGTCAAAAGTTATGGAGGTCGCAAGTTCTGGTGTTGTTTGTGGAGAGCTAGTTGATCTGTCTTAGTGGGAACTTTTGATTTCTGTAGAGTCCGAGAAAGCTTGTGAGTCCTTCTTGAAAAATATAAATTTTTCTTCTAGCTTTCCAACGCTTCTGACCGTGTCTGATTTGGAGCTCGGAGTCAAAAGTTATTGAAGTTAGAAGTCTGATAGGTCGGATCGTTAGGTAGGTCGCTCGGCTCGGCACGCGAGCGCCCAAGGCGCTCGCCTCGCAGGTGAGCGAGGCGATCGCTCGGCCTTGGGCGAGCTCGCGCATTGAGGTCGGTTCCGAGCCGACTGACCTCTCTTCCTTCTTTTAGCCATAACTTTTTTTGTAGACCTCCGATTGAGCTGATTTTCGAAGCGATGAAATCCTAAGAAAATTTTCTATCTTTATACACCTGATGTACTAGTATTGCTTTTAAATTGAAAAGGGTTGTTTGAAACAAAGTGTGGAGATCGGCTGATCAAGTCCGAATATACTTTACTAATCTTAAAATATCTTGAGTTACAGAGTTCCGATCGAGACGATTCTTGTTTTAAATTAAACTATAGACATAAATATAAAAGTTTTGTGAAGGAACCGATTGACAATTTAGCCTTTAAGATTTTCAAATGCTGACCTGAAGGCGGTAGTGCACAATTTTGGCTGTTTTCTTTGAAATAGCATTTTTGCCATAACTTCTTCATTTCTAATCCAAATTGAGCATTTTCAGTGGCGTTGGAACCTTGAGAGCGTAAGGAACATATTTTCTTAAAAAGCCTATCCAACTTTTCTATTGCAAGTTTCTCCCTATTGTGGTGAGTTATGGGTCTTCTATGCTTATGTGTGCTTGTTTGGGTGCGAATGTTGGGCCTTAGAGACGGGGTCCAACATTGTTTGGTATCAAAGCTTAGGTTTTATTCCTAGGCTTAGAATGCATAATAGGTAAATTGTTTTGCTATGTGATTAAATGTTTGCATTATGAATTGATTGTTTGTATTAAGTGACATGCATCTCATGGATGCATATAGGAACTAAAGTTAGAAAGAAATGTAGCTAATCAGTAATGTTCTCATTGAAGGAGTAAGATGCCACCTCGTAGAAGGATATGAAGAGTCCTGCAAGGTTCTATTGCACCTGTCTCTCCACTAAGAGAGGAGAGCACGGATGAGTCCGTGGCCCCGGGAATGGCTGATGTTCCTCTAGGGCAAAGTAGTGAGCCCCTCCGACCTCAGACACAGCAGTCGCCTAGTTAGTCTGAGCAAGTGCCTACTTTAGATCCGAGACTGTTCCAGGCATTTACCCAAGCATTTGTTCAGGCTATGGGTCAAATGGCACAGGCTTCTGGTTTGGCACTAGCTAAGAAGGGGAGACAGTTTGATAGAAAGAAAAAGGGAAGAGAGCAATTCAAGAGAGGAGGTGGTACTCCAATTCCCAAGAGAAGTGTCAGAACCTTCCTTTGCACTGAGGAGAGAAGTGGGGTGGGAGTTGGCCTAGGCCGATGAGGACTCCTCATCTCTCACCAAGCTTCATCGGTGGACGGTAGTAGGAGAGGAGATGGGAAGAGGGCACCTTTTTCTAAGTGTGAGCCTTGTGGGTATTTCTATAGAGGAGAATGTCGTAGGTGGATAGGGCATGCTTGATTGTGGGCGAAGGACATTTGCCAAGAGTGTCTTAAGCAGCACAGAAGAGAGGATCTCGGATACAAGCTTCTAGGAGGACAGAGCCAGTGGGACAGAAGGCTGTGACTGAAGTGGGTAGCTATGAGGTACCTAAGAGAGCTTATCCTCCGGATATATCCAGAGGGCAAGCACCAGCTAGAGTGTTTGCCATGACTCAAGAGGAGGCAGAGACCGCTTCAGAAGTGGTAACGGGTATGATAAAATTGTTTGTTGATGATGTGCTTGCCTTGTTTGATCCGGGTTCTACCCACTCTTTTGTGTCGTCGAGTAGAACTGTATGTGGTAGAGTCTTGAGCCCATTGGATACTCCGCTGATGGTGAGTACTCCGATCGGCCAGTTTATTGTTATCAGTCAAGTGTATAGAGAGTGTGAGATAGTGATTGGTGATATAATTAGTGAGAAAAGGATGATACTATTTCATGATATGAGAAAAAGAACGTTGTCGATAATTAGAAAGGCGAAATAGTGTATGGGTAAACAGAGCAGATAATGATCCAATGCAAATGTATTGGAAGTGTATTATGGAACATGACAGTAATATTGTATTGTGGTGATATGTTTTCGAAAGTGATATAGATATGAATGTATTGCCATGGATCGTTTGAGAAATATAGGGATATAAGTATACCTGATGAGATTAAAGTGTACAAGTAGAGTGCAATGGAAACATACCCTTGTTATGATCTTTAGACAAAGAAATTGGAACAAAGTGGTTGTTAGGTTATCGACAAGAGTTATAATCTCGATGAAGAGGATACTAGTGGAATTGAGGTCGAGAATGTCATAATGATTATGCATTGATAATTTGAATTGATTAAGGATATACATGTGGATGATGAAACAAATGATAATTGGACGATGAGATAGAAGTGAGGAAATAGAAAGGAAATGAAATAGCCATAAATGACTTTACATGAGATAAATGAAATGATATGTAGTATGGGGAAATTAAAGGTGCGTATAAGATGGGATCTTATGCATGAATGAGATGTGGAAGAGGATGAACAAAAAAAAATTCGAATGAGAAGAGTAGATGCACTCAGCATGGTAATGGACTCATTATGAAATGACATAGTATCAGAAAAGGGTGAATTCTGGAAAAACTGAAATACAATTGGTGTTAATATGTTTGATAAAGAGAGAAATGTTGTCTAAGATCAATGAAAGAACTGATCAAAAAGGAATATATAATGATTCAAAGGTGAGTATGGGAGTCTATCCTATGAGAGACTCAAGCAAGAGGGGTAGAATATGTTATTTAAAAAGTATGTATGTATTTTTGTTTGATGTAAAGGATCCAACTATGCGAGTGGATTCCTAAATTGAGGATACACTAATTGCCAACATGAGGAGTATATAGGTTCACGTTGTGTTCTAGGTAAAATGTTAGAAATGCAAATTTTATCCGATGAAGGTGTGACAAGCACCAGAAGCTAAGATTGCAAATAGACTAGAGTGTGTGAAGAAACGAGTATAAATGCGAAGACATTAGAATACGCCAATGCGAAGAATGAGAAAATTTAAAGAATGGAGAAAATCAGTCAAGAAAAGTAAGACAATTGGGAAATTGAAAATAATAAGAGGTAATATTTCCTCATTGAGGAATCAGCTATTTGAGGAGTTACTAAAACCAATTATGGACACATGGAGTTTTGACAATATTTTTTTAAGTTAATAATTTCCCCGATAATACTATGGTATTGAAGATTAAAACGATCTAAGCGAAGTTGATGATATGTTTAGTGTATTCGAAGAGTTGAGGAAAATAGTCTGAATACTTGAAATTTTGTTTTGAGTAAATTGTGTGAGGGACAAAGGTAAAGAAACTGTTGAGAATTATAACACCGATATTAATTATATCGTCTGGATTTGGGAATTCAGTAGTATACAATGATGTTTGCATAAGAGATAAGGATAAGGATCAATACAGTAAAATGAAGTGAATTCATGTGTTTGGAGATAATTGAAACCTCATAGGTTGATTGTTAATACATGAATTGAAACTTGTTATGTACAGAAATATTTTGACTGTGTGTAAGATATACAGAACATGAAATTTAAGGTACTCCTTAAGTTGAAGGAAATTGAATCTGAGGCGAGGCAATGGATAGAGTTACTGGAAGGAAGGTTATTTTGTACAAATGAGTACAAAAAAAATGGTAAAACTAGTGTTGTAATCAGACGCATCGAATAGAGAATTCAATAGCAGTGAAGTATGAATTCAGATATAGAGGTTATTAGATCAAGTGCAATAAAGAGTGCTGATTGGAGTCGGATTCAAGGCAAAATGAAGTGCCATTAGTTACAGCAAAATGTAAGATCAGTTTCACACGGACAAAGCTCAAATCGAGGATCCAGAAATTGTGAACCTTACCAAGAAGTCAAAAATGAATATGAATTTTTTGTTCGAGTAGGGAAAATGATATGGGTGATTGTGGATAGGCGGACGAAGTCAGCACACTCCTTGCCAATTCGACAGACTAATTCCTTGAATGTTTTGGCTAAGAAGTATGTGGATGAGGTAATCAGACTTCATGGGATTCCAAGCTCAATAGTTTCGATAGGGATCTAGGTTAATCTCGATTTTGGAAAAGTTTGCAGGAGGCTCTGGGGACTCGATTGCATTTTAATGCAGTTTTCCATCTGCGGTGATGGACAATCGAGAGGACGATCACGGACTTTGGAGGCTATTATGAGAGCTGCGCCTTTGGATTTCAAGGTTAGTGGGATGATCACCTACCTTTGATTGAGTTTGCTTACAACAATTCCTATCACTCGGAAATTCAGATGGCATCTTATGAGGCTTTGTATGGTAGGAGATGTAAGACTCCTTTATGTTGGGATGAGAAAGGTGAGAGGAAGCTTGTAGGACCTGAGTTAGTGCAGGTTACAGTGGATAAAGTGAAGCAGAGGCTTAAAGCAGCTCAAGATAAGATGAAGAGCTACACAGATGCCCATAGGAAAGAGATGGAATTGGAAGTGGGTGAGAAGGTATTTCTTAGAACTTCTCCATGGAAAGGTATTTTGAGGTTTGGCAAGAAGGGCAAGCTTAGCCCGAGGTACATAGGCCCATATGAGATCATTGAGAGGATTGAGCCTTTGGCTTATAACTTAGATTTGCCATTGGAGTTGTCTAAGATTCACAATGTGTTCCATGTGTCGATGCTGAGGAGGTACAGATCGGATCCTTCGCACATAGTTCAACCTTCAGAGGTTCAGTTAAGAGGAGATTTGACTTATGAGGAACAACCAGTGGAGATCTTGGATTCCAAGAAAAAAAAAAGTGTTAAGGAACAAGATTGTGAAGCTGGTTAAGGTTTTATGGAGGAACCATTCGACCGAGGAGGCTACTTGGGAGCCTTTGGAAGCCATGAGGGAGAAGTATCCCTACCTCTTCATAGATTCAGGTAAGGATTTCGAGGACGAAATTCTTTTAGGAGGGGAGAATTGTTGGGCAACGGAAATTTTTTTTTAATTTTATTTGAATTAATTATTTATTGATTTATGGATTTATTTGTTAATTATTTTATTTTGCCTTAATTGATTTAATTATGTGTTTATATAGATATTTTTATGTTGGGCTTGGAAATTAGAAGTTGGGACTTTAAATGAAGGTTTGGACTTAATATTGGAAAGAATGGGGCTTTAGAGGAATAAATGGATTTAAGTGTAGTAGGCTTGGAGGAGGAGAGCCCAAATGAAATGCAAGTGAACTTGAAAGAATGGGCTTTGGGAATGGATGGAAAAGTAGAAGGAGGAGAGCCCAATAGAGTTGCTTGTGAGTTATAAGAAGGAGAGCTCCAAAACTATGTAGTTTTGGGAGGAGGGTTTTAAGTTGAGATATATATATATATAAGAGTTAAGTTGTTAAGGAGAGAAGGAAGTAAGTGTCGTAAGTCACCAAGGAAGAGAGGAAGCAAAAACGTTAACAAGGAGAAAAAAGAGGACTTTCGGCCAAGAGAGCAAGGGAGAGCCGTAGGGGGCTTGAAGGAAAGAAGGAAGAAGGAGAAAAAGAAGAGAAAAGCTACTTGTAGAAGGTAAGTTCCATCTTTGCTCGTGTTAGGTTCAAGTATGAGATGAAATGGAAGTTAGGGTTTGTGTAGGGTTTGTGGAAAGATGGAAGAGAAGGTGGGATCTATGGGTTTTAGGGGCTTTTAAGCTAAGATTATGGTTATTCTAGCTTAAATGGCTTATGGGTAGGTTAGGTTTAAGGTAGACTATTATTTTTGCTTGTCAGTCCTTCTTGAAAAATAAGAGAAAAGCTACTTGTAGAAGGTAAGTTCCATCTTTGCTCGTGTTAGGTTCAAGTATGAGATGAAATGGAAGTTAGGGTTTGTGTAGGGTTTGTGGAAAGATGGAAGAGAAGGTGGGATCTATGGGTTTTAGGGACTTTTAAGCTAAGATTATGGTTATTCTAGCTTAAATGGCTTATGGGTAGGTTAGGTTTAATGTAGAGTCCGAGCTAGCTTGTCAGTCCTTCTTGAAAAATATAGATTTTTCTTCTAGCTTTCTAACGCTTCCGACCGTGTCTGATTTGGAGCTCGGAGTCAAAAGTTATTGAGGTTCGAATTCTGATAGGTTGGATTGCTGGGCAGGTCGCTCGGCGAGGCGCTCTCCCATGGTGTGAGCGATCGCCTCGCTTGCTTCAGGCGACTCGCGATTGAGGTCGGTTTCGAGCCGACCGACCTCTCTTCCTTCTTTTGGCCATAACTTTTTGTGTAGACCTCTAATTGAGCTGATTTTCGAAGAGATGAAATCCTAAGAAAATTTTCTATCTTTCTACACTTGATTTACTAGTATTGCTTTTAAATTGAAAAGGGTGGTTTGAAACAAAGTGTAGAGATCGACTAATCAAGTCCGAATATACTTTACTAATCTTAAAATATCTTGAGTTATAGAGCTCCGATCGAGGCAATTCTGGTTTTAAATTAAACTAGAGACATAAACCTACAAGTTTTGTGAAGGAACTGATCGGCAATTTAGCCTTTAAGATTTTCAAATGCTGACCTGAAGGCGGTAGTGCACAATTTTGGTTGTTTTCTTTGAAATAGCATTTTTGCCATAACTTCTTCATTTCTAATCCAAATTGAGCGTTTTCAGTGGCGTTGGAACCGTGAGAGCGTAAGGAACATATTTTCTTAAAAAGCCTATCCAACTTTTCTATTGCAAGTTTCTCCCTATTGTGGTGAGTTATGGGTCTTCTATGCTTATGTGTGCTTGTTTGGGTGCGAATGTTGGGCCTCGGAGACAGGATCCAACATTGTTATTGGCTCAATGGTAATAGAGGCGTGCACTGGGTGCAGCAAAACCTTGAGGTCGTGGGTTCGAGTCGTGGCTCACCCTTGACCAAAGAGGACAATACTGGATAATGGGGTACGCTAGGCCAATGCCTAGGTGCCTAGGTCGCATGGGTGGGGCTTGCCCGTAATTCGAACCCGTAGACCAAACATTAAAATTGGCTCAATGGTAGTGGAGGCGTGCACTGGGTGCACCAAAACCTTGAGGTCATGGGTTCGAGTCGTGGCTCACCCTTGACCAAAGAGGACAATACTGGATAATAGGGTACGCTAGGCCAATGCCTAGGTGCCTGGGTCGCATGGGTGGGGCTTGCCCGTAATCCGAACTCGTGGACCCAACAACAAAACTCACCCAAAATTTACAATTATTTTTCAGGACCTAGAAGAATACCCCGTTAGGCAACGGGCATATAGCAACCGCATGTGAGTGAGAAAAGAGGTTGGGATCAGTTCGCGTCTGCATTAGTGTCTGATAAAATTGTATTTTCTGAATTTTTGTACAAATGATTAGGTTAATTTGTAAAGTCAACGGACTGAATTAATTTGTATTTACAAAAAGGCCCCCCTTGGTCATTGTATTTACCATAATTTATGTATGGTAATGATTTCCCGCATAGTGTATGCTTGTGTTTTCCAAAAAAAAAATTTATGCCAAGTTTTGACTGAGTGATGTAACACGCCACCCTCGTAGGGCACGGACTCGGATATTACCATCGATGTCGGGTTCAGGTCATGCGGGAGTGGGGTGTTACATTTAGGTGGTATCAAAGCCCAGAAGTACGAGCTTACATGGGCATTTTCTGAAACATAGGTCAAGTTATATGCATTTGAATCATGTCATAGCAAACAGTGGCAATTGATCCCTAGTTTGAGTCGCATGAATATGAGCCAATGAAGGTTTATGGGCGATTAGGAATGGGAAAAGAAAAATGGATAATGATATTCATATTGTACTGTGGTTATAAACCCTCGAATGTGACATGAATGTGAATACATTGGCATGGGCTGATTTAGGAAAGAAGTGATATCAAATTGAATAATGAGACTTAAAGTGTATAAATCGAGTTGAAAGAAAACAAAATTTGCGATAGCCTGGAAAGATCAAATTTGGACATGAGAAGAATACTGGTTAAAAGTGAGAAGAGTTATGATTTAGCATAAGAATATGTCTATGTGAGATCAAAAGCTCAAGATGACTAGGTATTTATGATTCTGACTTGTATGTCCTATAAAATGGGGATAATTGGAAATGAGAAAAGGATATGGTTCGACAAGATAGATATAGCTTCCCTACATTTATGTCGGTGTGTATTATGGGATATCGATCTTGTACCTTAATGTTCTACCTTCGAATGAGATAGAAAAGTGAAGATATTGCCAAGAAGAAGCAGAAATGATGAGATTAAAGTGTACAAGCCCGGTCAAAAGAAATAACTTTTCTATTACTGTGAAAGGATAGACTTGGATTTGAAATGTGATAACAGTTATAATTTAGCGTAATAATATGTTTATGATAATGAGATTACATTTCTTGATGATTTTCCATCTATCATGCTAAATGGATTGCGAATATACATATGGACGATGAACTAGTAGGAACATGACTTTACAAGTGATGAAACGTGATACATGATGTGTAGTATGGAGAAAGTTAAAAATGCGCCTAGATTTGGATTGTATGTATGCATGCGATTATGGAAAAGATGATAAATCAAAAGGGGAAGAGTGAATGCACTTAAACTGCTAATTCAATGATCATGATAGGATGTTGCATTAGAAGAAGAGGTAAATACTGGAAAATTGGAGTAGAATCGCTGTCATTATGTGTGGTAATGTGAGGAAAAAGGTGCAGGCCACGATATGGGCCTACAAAAATCGGTTTCTGTTATGATCATATGGTGAATTCCAATCATGGGCAATAGATGATTGACAAGGATTTATAAACCATATCGAGGTTTGTACCAAGAAATCAATGAGATAGGGTCAGAAAGCCGGGTAATGTAGTTTATGACCAATGAAGGCAGGCTTTCCTTGACCAGTAGCTGAGATCATAAGCTCTTCTCTCGATTCAACAATGGACTCTGATAATTCTTCCATTGTCTAGAGGTTAAAGGCTCCTCGCTTGATTCAATCGGGTTTGCTTCAAAAAGGAATCGACAGATGCAACGGAGAGAATTTTGAAACAAGATAACAGGTCTCCAGGAAAAGTTGTGATGTGTTGTCTTCTTTATTGAAAAAAAAGAATAAATAGTGAGTTAAAAGTGAATATTGGAGTTACATCCATAGTTAAGACTCACGTATAAGAGTTAGAAAAGGCTATTGGGAGTGAATATATTTTGTTGATGTAAAGCATCCAACTATATAAGAGGATTTTAGCAATTCGAGGAGACATTCTTGTTAATGTGAGGTGAATTTTGGTCCACATCATAGTCTGTGTAAATATGTTTGGGAACCATAAATTATATCTGATGAAGGTGTTACCAACACAGGAAGTTATGTTTACGGATAAGTTGAAATGTGTGGAGCAACAGGTATGAATGAACAAGCATTAGAATAAGTCAATGTGGAATCACAGGAAATCGAATGAACTGCTGAAATCAATTGAGAAAAAGGAAGTTTAAAAAAAAACTTAAGAATAACATGTGATAATACTACTGCACTGAGGAATTAGTTACTTAAGGAATTAAGAGAACTAAACATAAGCACACTGAATTTGAGGTTATATCTATTGGAGTTAACCATACCCCGATAGGATTAAGATATTGAAGGCTAATGTGATCCAAGAAAAAACGATATCAGTTAGTAACTTTGATCATAAAGGTAAAGAGAATTTATTGATTACTTGAGGGAAAAATATATATAAGCCGCGTTAGTGATGAATGAAAACAAAATAACTGTAGTGTTAAGTATGTCATTCAGATTTGGAGATTTTGTAGTATATACAATAGAGGTTCCCAATTGAGATCAAGAGGGAATTGGTTGAAATAGTATACAGTGATTTTGTGTACCATAGCTTCATGAGCTAAATTTAGATACATGACTTGAAAATTTCGGTAATAGTAGTTGGTTTGAAAGCTTGGAATCATGATGTGTAAAGAAACATATTGGAGATAAATATGAATAGACAGATTAGTAGAGATTAAGGTAAGAATTGAATTGGAAAGGATTGAAAGGATTGTGCAGAGGAACCTGTCCTAATAAAGCTAATGTTACGATCAACTGTATCGAATAGAACATTTCATAGTAGAGTACCACATATGTGGAGTGTATTACGTCGAGTTAAAATGGAGTAAAAAGTAACAACAGTTTTGCAAAAAGGAATTAGGAAAGCCTAAATTGAGGATTTGAGGGACTATGATTAGATGAAAAAGTATGTGTACTACCTGATCCAGATATATGTTCTAGTAAGAATACATTGAAAGAGTAATTGACGGCTAAGAATATCGAACTGAGTGATTATATGTTTGAGTTCCTCGAAGTCTTGACTATTGGAGACAGGTATAAAGCATATACGTCTGGAATGCTTCAGTATATAAGATTAATGTATAGTGCAAAGTAACTAATGGAAAAATCATCATTATCCTAGTGATACCATTAGAGGTGTCAGACGACAAAAAGAGTCGTTCCCCCTTAGTAAAAGCCAAAACAAATTTGGGGTACCGTCAGTGAGTGAAATGAATTTAAAATCTGAATAAAGTGGTTTTGAAAGACGAATGGATTTTTGTGGATTACATCGAAGTTGTGACTATATGGAAAAAGATTTGAAGGTTCAGTGTACTAATACCGATGAGAAGTAAAAAAAAAGAAGAAAAGAGATGACTTGCCCTTGAGTGTATCACCTGTGCCAAGGTGTAGTTAGACAAGATACGAGAGTAATAAGGGAAACTAAGTGTGACACAAAGTGGTCCATATAAAACTATGACAAAAATGGGACGATGGCATTATGAGTGATTTTATGGTTAGTATTGTTATAATCCGATATATGTGGTATTGAGATAGGAAGTAAAAAGTTGAATACTCTGAAACTCATCAAGGACATAATTGAGGAAGTATGATCTCTAAACAGAGAATTGAGAGACCTATCGCCTTTATCAATTGTGATTTTATGGAAGGAAGCATCGAGAAGAAAAATAATATAAGAAACGGAGGAGTGTATGTGATAACAGTACCCCTACCTTATTCAATATCAAAAATGAATTTCGAGGACGAAATTTTTTATTAGGAGGGGAGAATTGTAACATCCCATCACTGATGGGAAGGGTAAAATAGTAATTTGGAACGGGTTATGAGTGTTTAGAATTGTCTTGGTATGTTCATGCATATACATACAAGTAAATAGTAATTTTTGCAAATGTAAATGATTGTACATGCATTCATGACATTTTCCCGGTATATTGTCATAAATATGATTTTTGTGCTTGAAAAGTAAATGGGAGTGGGTTTGTGTGTTTTGAATTTTGAGAGAATTTTAGAAATTTATCTGGAAATTTTCGAAAAAATTTCTGGACCGAAAAAATTTCCAAGTGGCAGACTAATTGATTTCTGATATTGGAAATGACTGTCCAATGGCACTGGAAAATTAGATGCATGATTTTAGGATTTATTAATTTGAGCCATTGGAATTTGGGAAAATTTAGAGTAGAAATTGGAGACCAAATGGACTAGTTACTAAAGTGGACCAATTGGAAGCATAAGAAATTGACATGTGGCAAGTGACATGTTGGACCCCGTCTCCGAGGCCCAATATTCGGACTCACACAAAGCATACCTAAGCATAGAGGACCCAAAACCGAACACATACTGACCACAAATAGAGAAACTCCTAATAGAAAAAGAAAATGGGATTGGCTTTTTAAGAAAAAATTGTTCCTCATGATCTCACGATTCTAATGCCACTGAAATCGCTCAATTCGGATTTGAAACGAAAAAGTTATGGTTAAAATACTATCTTAAAGAAACAGCGAAAACTGACTTTCTACCGACTTCATATCAGAATTTGAAAACTTTACAGGCTAAATTTCTGATCGGTTCCTTCATAAAATCTGTAGGTTTATGTCTCTAGTTTGATTTAAAACAAGAATCGCCTCGATCCAAGCTTTATAACTCCGGATATCGCAAAATTTGTGAAGTATATTCAGACTTTGTCAACCGATCGACATACTTTGCTTCAAACCAACTTTTTCAATTTAAAAGAAATACAAGTAAAATAGGTGTAGAAAGATAGAAAATTTTCTTAGAAATCCATCGCTTCGAAAATGGGGGCAATCGGAGGTCTACACAAAAAGTTATGGCTAAAAGAAGGGAGAGGGGTCGGTCGGCCAAAACCGACCCCCAAACACGCTAGCTCGCCATGGGTGTGGCCAGGCCTTCGCCAGCGCTGGCGGAAGGAAGCGGTCGACAGCGTGCCGATCGGTCGTGAGAAACCTTGGGTGCTTTCATGGACCGAGCGACCCGCCCAGCGATTCGACCTATCAGACTTCTAACCTTAGTAACTTTTGACTCCGAGCTCTAAATTAGACGCGGTCGGAAGCGTCGGAAAGCTAGAAGAAAAATATACAATTTTCAAGCAGAACCCAAAGACAAGCTCGGCCATTAAGGGAATCAAAATTTTACTCTAAGACCGATCAACTAGCTTTTCACAAACAGTACCAGAACTTACAACTCCATACCTTTTGACCCAGGACTCCGAATTAAGCAAACTCAGTGGCTATGGAAAGGTAAGAAAAAGCCCTACAACTTTCATGAAGACCACCGACCTATATTCCAACTCCATGAGGGTCAAAAGTGGACTCTAAGCTCTGCCTGACAATCTGCCATTTAGACAGCACCTACATTTAACTCTAACGACTCATACTTTGCGATCAATACTTCAAAATTAACTCATTACACCTCATGAACAAGCTCCACAGCTCGTCTAACACCTTTAACAAGTCTAAATGATACCATTCAACCTATATCAACCAAGAAATTGCAGAACTTCAACAGTTATTGAAATATTTAAAAACACTCATACACATAATATCTCAAGGTCACATGCAGCTCGCAAATCAACACTAACACATGATAAAGAGAGTACTAGAGCTCTCATTCTCTTCTCAAAACATAAAGAGTTCAAGCATGGCTTTAATTACATATCATCATATTCATCAAAATCAAGTACAAAATACAGAATGTGTGAGATGCTCCTTGTTTGATATGCTTATAAAGCCATCCTAAAAGCTAGTTACTAACTTAATACAAAAGTTTCTAGTGTTCTTGGAGTTATGCCCGATGCCTTGCAAGGTTCCGCGATTAACTAGAATTTGCACCTGAGGAGGGAGAATGGGGTGAGCTAACACGACTCAGTGGTTAATATGTTTATAGCCATCGAGTAACGAGCCACATACAAAACATACAATTACGAATCCAAAACAATGGCAATTTATCATATAAAACACCAATAATCCAAAATCATCACATAAGGCATAATATGGAATCTTCTATCAATTAAAACACATATTATGCATCATAACACTAAAATGATGAAATGCACACATTTGGCTCGAGAGTTCCATAAACATGACAAAAATTGAAGTTTACCGTAAACACGACGAGTCCATTTTTCGGATCTCGTAAGCCTCAAGCAGGCAGCCAGGAGAAGGCTAAGGGGGTCAACATGCACGTGACTATCGAAGTAGGTTCTCTCTTCCCAATCACAACCAATTTATGTTCACACTTTAAGGCACAAGCATAGCATTTTATGCTTCTTTCATTCTATCAAATCATCATAGTTTCTTTCTTTTTCTTGCAAACCAAATGAAAACACTTACAATATACACACAATTTAACAAAGATAGCACACATAGGGCATTTTCCCATTACACAACAACTATAAAAATGTTACCCACCTATCGTCGGTATCCGAATTCAAGATTGCCCTTCCTCCTTGTCTTGAGTGGGGTTTTCTTGAGTTCCTTCAATTAAATCATACTTCATTCAATAAATACATTTTAAAAGAAAGTCATAATATTTATAAATCAAGCAAAGATGAAAATAAACTTTAAACCTAATCTACCCATAGGGCATTTAAGCTAGAATAACCATAACCTTAGCTTAAAAGTCCCTAAAATCCATAGATCTCACCTTTCCCTCTAACTTTCTTCAATCTCTACACAAACCCTAACTTCCATTTCATCCCATTTTCGAATCTAACTCAAGCAAAGATGGAACTTGCCTCTCACAAGTAGTTTCCTCTTCCTTTTTCTTCTTCTTTCTTCCTTCCTTCAAGCCTCCTATGACTCTCCCTCTTCTTGGCCAAAAGTTCTCTTTTTTCCTTGCTCACGTTTTCTCTTCTTCTCTTCTTTTCCTTTTGTTCTACGACACTTGCTTCCTTCTCTTCTCTTAATAACTTAACTCTTTTAATTCTCAACTTAAAGCCTACCTCAAAACTACATAGTTTTGAGCTCTCCTTCTAACAATCCCTCTTTGGGCTCTCCTCCTCACAAGCCCACTGCACATACTCCACTTATTTCTAATCCTCCTTCTTCTTCTTCCACTTATTCTATAAAGCCCATTCTTTCCAACATTAAATTCTAACCCTTCACTTGATTTCCAAAAATTCTAATTCCCAATCATACATGCTAATCCCAAGACTAAAAAAAAAATATCTATATAAACACATAATTAAAACAATTAAAGCAAGAATAGCAAATAAATTAATAAATAAAATAAATGAAAAATTTTCGGAGCCCAACAATTCTCCCCTCCTAAAAGAATTTCGTCCTCGAAATCCTTACCTGAGTCCCTAAAGAGGTAGGGATACTTCTCCTTCATGGCTTCCAAAGGCTCCCAAATCGCTTCCTCGGTCGAATGGTTCCTCCACAAGACCTTAACCAGTTTCACAATCTTGTTCCTTAACACTTTTTCCTTTGAATCTAAGATCTCCACTGGTTGCTCCTCATAAGTCAAGTCCTCTCTCAACTGAACCTCTGAAGGTCGAACTATATGCGAAGGATCCAATCTGTACCTCCTCAACATCAACACATGGAACACATTGTGAATCTTAGATAACTCCAATGGCAAATCTAGCTTATAAGCCAAAGGCCCAATCCTCTCAATGATCTCATATGGGCCTATATACCTCGGGCTAAGCTTGCCCTTCTTACCAAACCTCAAAACACCTTTCCATGGAGAAGCTCTAAGAAACACCTTTTCTCCCACTTCAAATTCCATCTCTTTCCTATGAGCATCCGTGTAACTCTTCATCCTATCTTGAGTTGCTTTAAGCCTCCGCTTCACTAACTTAACTTTATCCACTGTAACCTGTACCAATTCAGGTCCTACAAGCTTCCTTTCACCTTCCTCATCCCAACATATAGGAGTTTTACATCTCCTACCATACAAAGCCTCATAAGGTTCCATCTGAATTCCCGAGTGATAGGAATTATTGTAAGCAAACTCAATCAAAGGTAGGTGGTCATCCCACAAACCTTTGAAATCCAATGCACAAGCTCTCAACATTGCCTCCAGAGTCCGTATCATCCTCTCCGATTGTCCATCAATCTGCGGATGGAAAGCCGTACTAAAATGCAATCTAGTCCCCAGAGCCTCCTGTAAGCTTTCGCAAAATCTGGAGGTAAACCTAGGATCCCTATCAGAAACTATCGAGCTCGGAATCCCATGAAGTCTGATTACCTCATCCACATACTTTTTAGCCAAAACATTCAAAGAATCCGTTTGTCTAATTGGAAAGAAGTGTGCTGACTTAGTCAGCCTATCCACAATCACCCATATAGTGTCATGCTTCTTGCTAGTCCTCGGTAATCCCATCAGAAAATCCATGGAAATCTTCTCCCATTTCCATTCTGGAATCGGCAAAGGATTAAGCTTACCTGAAGGTGCTTGGTGTTCAACTTTAACTTGCTGACACACTAAACATCTTCTAGCATACTCTGCCACATCTTTCCTCATCCCTTTCTACCAGAAATGCTCTTTCAAATCCCGATACATCTTAGAACTCCCTGGGTCCATTGCATAAGGAGCGTTATGCGCTTCATCAAGGATCTCATCCTTCAGCTCTAACACATCTGGAACACACAATCTGTCACCCATAACCATCAATCCATCTTCCTTTACCTCTACATCAGAGGGCTTGCCATCTTTTATCACTGCTCTAAGCTTACTCAAGTACTCATCCCGTTTCTGCAATTCTTTGATCTTCCCCTCAACTTTGGTCTCACTCTAAAATTTGCCAAAATACGATCAGCTCAACTTGCCTCGGTGTCACATCAAGTCGGCTAATTCCTTCAAAGAGGAAGGTACTTGTCTCCACATGTGCCATAGTGGACTTCCTACTCAATGCATCAGCTACCACATTAGCTTTCCCTGGATGGTAATCTATCACCAAATCATAATCTTTTAATAACTCCAACCATCGCCTCTACCTCAAATTCAGCTCTTTCTGAGTCAACAAGTACTTAAGGCTTTTATGGTCCGTAAATAGTCTAGTAGTAACTCCATACAAGTAGTGTCTTCAAATCTTCAATGCAAAAATAATAGCAGCCAACTCCAAATCATGAATAGGGTAGTTCATCTCATAAGGCTTCAATTGCCTAGAAGCATAGGCAATCACTTTCTCTCCTTGCATCAATACACATCCTAAACCCTTCCTGGAAGCGTCACTGTACATAATGTATCCATCATCACCATAGGGTAATGTCAAAATCGGTGCAGTAGTAAGCCTACTCTTTAGTTCCTCAAAACTACTCTGGCACTCCTCAGTCCACTTAAACTTCTGATTCTTTCTCGCCAATTTGGAAAGTGGAGCAGCTATCATAAAAAAGCCCTCCACGAACCTCCTGTAATATCCAGCTAGTCCCAAGAAACTTCTCACCTCAACCACATTCTTAGGTGCTTCCCATTTAACCACAACCTCTATCTTTTGTGGATCCACATGTACTCCACTCTCTGAAATTACATGCCTCAGAAATACTACTTCTCTTAGCCAAAATTTGCACTTATCGATTTGGCATACAACTCATTCTTTCTCAAAGTCTCCAAAGCAATTCTCAAATAATCCTCGTGCTCCTCATCACTCTTAGAATAGACCAATATATCATCAATAAAGACAATGATAAATTGATCTAGGAAAGACTTGAAAACTCTATTCATCAAATCCATAAAGACTACAGGAGCATTCGTTAACTCGAAAGGCATAACCAAAAACTCAAAGTGGCCATACCTCGTCCTAAAAGCAGTCTTTGACACATCGGTCTCCTTAATCCTCAACTGATGATAACCCGATCTCAGATCTATCTTGGAAAAGACTCTCGCTCTTTGCAACTGATCAAACAAATCATCTATCTGTGGAGCGGATATACATTCTTAATGGTAGCATGATTCAGTTTTCTATAATCCACACACATCCGCAACGATCCATCTTTCTTCTTTACAAAGAGAACCGAAGCTCCCCAAGGCGAAGAGCTCGGCCTAATGTAACCCTTCTCTAATATGTCCTCCAATTGCTCCTTAAGCTCCTTCAATTCCGCCGGAGCCATTCAATAAGACGGAATTGAAATCGGCGTAGTACCTGGAAGAAGCTCAACGGGAAACTCAATTTCCCTAGGAGAAGGTAGTCTTGGCAATTCCTCGGGAAAGACGTCCGGGAATTCCCTGACTACAGGAATGTCTTCCAGCCTCCCTCTATCTGCCTCCGTGTCTAACACATAGGCCAAAAACGCTTCACACCCCTTACTCATCATTCTCTCTGCTGTCATATCCGAAACAATCCGAGGTGGACTGACTTTCCTATCTCCCATAAATACCACTCTGCTGCCATCCTCTAGCTCAAATCCCACTGTCTTCTGCTTGCAGTCTAAGTTGGCATGGTACTTCTCTAGGGTATCCATACCTAGGATCACATCCAATCCTCCCATCTTCAAAGGCATCAAATCCACCACAAACTTCTCTCCACTAATCTTTATCTCACAGTCTCTGTACACTTGACTGATAACAATAAACTAGCCGATCGGAGTACTCACCATTAGCGGAGTATCCAATGGGCTCAAGACTCTACCACATATAGTTCTACCCGATGACACAAAATAGTGGGTAGAACCCGGATCAATTAAAGCAAGAACATCAACATCAAACAGTTTAATCATACCTGTTACCACCTCTGGAGCGGTCTTTGCCTCCTCTAGAGTCATAGCAAACACTCTAGCTGGTGCTTGCCCCCTGGATTTGTCTGGAGGATAAGCTCTCTTAGGTATACCAGAGCTACCCACTTCTGTCACAGCTTTCTGTCCCATTACCTCTGTCCTTCTAGAAGCTTGCATCTATGATCCCTCTTTTCTATCCGGCTTAGGACACTGCTTAGCTATGTGTCCTTTCTGCCCACAATTGAAGCATGCTCATGTCAATCTGCGACATTCTCCTCTATGGAGATACCCACAGTGCTCACACTTAGGAAGAGGTGGCCTCTCCCCATCTCCTCTTCTACTGCTGCCCACCGTTGAGGTTTTGTGAGAAACAGTAGAAGTCCTCATCGGTCTAGGCCGGCTCCCACCGGTACTCCTCTCCTCAGACTGCACAGGAAAGGTTCTGGCACTTCTCTTGGGTATAGAAGTACCACCTCCCCTCCTGAACTGCTCTCTTCCCTTCCTCTTTCTGCTAACTGCACTCTTGATGTTTTCAATGTTCTCAACCCTCAGAGTCGCTTCAACCAGCTGCTGAAAATCAGAAAAATTATGCACCACTACCTTCTATCTGATGGCGAGATGCAAACCCGACTCAAATCGGTGGCACGTAGCAGCCTCACTGAACATCAACTTTGAAGCATACCTCGACAACTGCGTGAACCGGCACTCATATTCAGTAATAGTCATCTCCCTCTGGGTGAGACTCAGAAACTCCCTCTGCTTCTGCTGAATGTACACCTCAGACAGATACTTCTTCCTGTACACAGTCAGGAAGTCTCCCCATGTCAATCCTAGTGGTCTCATCTGACTCCCTGACACAGTCTCCCACCAATGCAAGGCATCACCCTGAAGCAGACTGGCAGCATAAACCACTCTCTCATCATCTTCGCACTCCATCTGATCCAAGACCCTTTTAGTCTTCCTCAACCAAGTCTCAGCTTCTTCAGGATCCGTGGTCCCGTGGAAATCCACTGCTCTATACTTCCTCAGCTTGTCAAACTGTCTCCTCCTCTTAGCTGGGGCCGAACCAGAAGCCTGTGGCATTTGATCCATAGCCTGAACAAATGCTTGGGTAAATGCCTTGAACAATCTCGGATCAAGAGCAGGCACTTGCTCAGACTGACTAGGCGACTGCTGAGTCTGAGATCGAAGGGGCTCACTACTTTGCCCTAGAGGGGCCTCAGCAACTCCCGGGGTTACGGACTCATCCGTGCTCTCCTCTCTCAGTGGAGATTCAGGTGCAATAGAACCTTGCATAACTCCTCGTGTCCTTCTACGAGGTGGCATCTTACTCCTTCAATGAAAATATTTACTAATTAGCTACATTTCTTTTTAATCTTAGTTCCTATATGTATACATGTCACTTAATGCAAACCATCAATTCATAATGCAAACATTTAATCATATATCACAACAAAAGCCTAGGAGTGAAACCTAAGCTCTGATACCAAACAATATTGGACCCCGTCTCCGAGGCCCAACATTCGGACTCACACAAAGCATACCTAAGCATAGAGGACCCAAAATCGAACACATACTGACCAAAAATAGAGAAACTCCTAATAGAAAAAGAAATTGGGATTGGCTTTTTAAGAAAAAATTGTTCCTCATGATCTTACGATTCTAATGCCACTGAAATCGGTCAATTCGGATTTGAAACGAAAAAGTTATGGTTAAAATACCATTTTAAAGAAACAACGAAAACTGACCATCTACCGAATTCTTGTCAGAATTTGAAAACTTTAAAGGCTAAATTACTGATCGATTCCGTCATTAAATATGTAGGTTTATGTCTCTAGTTTAATTTAAAACAAGAATCGCCTCGATCCGAGCTTTATAGCTCCGGATATCGCAAAATTTGTAAAGTATATTCAGACTTTGTCAACCGATCGACATACTTTGCTTCAAACCAAAATTTTCAATTTAAAAGCAACACTGGTAAAATAGGTTTAGAAAGATAGAAAATTTTCTTAGAAATCTATCGCTTCGAAAATGGGGACAATCGGAGGTCTACACAAAAAGTTATGGCTAAAAGAAGGGAGAGGGGTCGGTCGGCAAAAACCGACCCCCAAACACGCTAGCTCGCCCAAGGGTGAGCGCTGGGGCGCTCGCCCGCGTTGGGCGAGCGCTATCGCTCGGCATATTGCCGAGCGCTGGGCACTCGCCTGCGCTATCGCTCGGCATATTGCCGAGCGCTGGGCACTCGCCTGCGCTGGACGAGCGCTAGCGCTCGACACATTGCCGAGCGTTGGGCGAGAGCTGGGCGCTCGCGGACCGAGCGACTTGTCCAGCGATCCGACCTATCAGACTTCTAACCTTAGTAACTTTTGACTCTGAGCTCCAAATTAGACGCGGTAGGAAGCGTTGGAAAGCTAGAAGAAAAATCTACATTTTTCAAGAAGAACCCAAAGACAATCTCGGCCACTAAGGGAATCAAAATTTTACTCTAAGACCGATCGACTAGCTTTCCACAAACAGTACCAGAACTTACAACTCCATAACTTTTGACCCAGGACTCTGAATTAAGCAAACTTAGTGGCTATGGAAAGGTAAGAAAACGCCCTACAACTTTCATGAAGACCACTGACCTATATTCCAACTCTATGAGGGTCAAAAGTGGACTCCAAGCTCTGCCTGACAATCTGCCATTTAGACAGCACCTGCATTTGACTCTAACGACTCATACTTTGCAATCAATACTTCAAAATTAACTCATTACACCTCATGAACAAGCTCCACAACTCGTCTAACACCTTCAATTAGTCTAAATGATCCCATTCAACCTATATCAACCAAGAAATTGCAGAACTTCAACAGTTATTCAAATATTTAAAAACACCCATACACATAATATCTCAAGGTCACATGCAGCTCGCAAATCAACACTAACACATGATAAAGAGAGTACTAGAGCTCTCATTCTCTTCTCAAAACATAAAGAGTTCAAGTATGGCTTTAATTACATATCATCATATTCATCAAAATCAAGTACAAAATACAGAATGTGTGAGATGCTCCATGTTTGATATGCTTATAAAGCCATCCTAAAAGCTAGTTACTAACTTAATACAAAAGTTTCTAGTGTTCTTGGAGTTATGCCCGATGCCTTGCAAGGTTCCGCGATCAACTAGAATTTGCACCTGAGGAGGGAGAATGGGGTGAGCTAACACGGCTCAGTGGCTAACATGTTTATAGCCATCGAGTAACGAGCCACATACAAAACATACAATTACGAATCCAAAACAATGACAATTTATCATATAAAACACCAATAATCCAAAATCATCACATAAGGCATAATATGCAATCTTCTATCAATTAAAACACATATTATGCATCATAACACTAAAATGATGAAATGCACACATTTGACTCGAGAGTTCCATAAACACGACAGAAACTGAAGTTTACCGCAAACACGATGAGTCTATTTTTCGGATCTCGTAAGCCTCAAGCAGGCAGCCAGGAGAAGGCTAAGGGGGTCAACATGCACGTGACTATCGAAGTAGGTTCTCTCTTTCCCAATCACAACCAATTTATGTTCACACTTTAAGGAACAAGCATAGCATTTTATGCTTCTTTCATTATATCAAATCATCATAGTTTCTTTCTTTTTCTTGCAAACCAAATGAAAACACTTACAATATACACATAATTTAACAAAGATAGCACACATAGGGCATTTGTCCATTACAAAAAAACTATAAAAATGTTACCCACCTATCGTCGGTATCCGAATTCAAGATTGCCCTTCCTCCTTGTCTTGAGTGGGGTTTTCTTGAGTTCTTTCAATTAAATCATACTTCATTCAATAAACACATTTTAAAAGAAAGTCATAATATTTATAAATCAAGCAAAGATGAAAATAAACTTTAAACCTAACCTACCCATAGGGCATTTAAGCTAGAATAACCATAACCTTAGCTTAAAAGTCCCTAAAATCCACAGATCTCACCTTTCCCTCTAACTTTGTTCAATCTCTACACAAACCCTAACTTCCATTTCATCCCATTCTCGAATCTAACTCAAGCAAAGATGGAACTTCCCTCTCACAATTAGTTTCCTCTTCCTTTTTTTTCTTCTTTCTTCCTTCCTTCAAGCCTCCTACGACTCTCTCTCTTCTTGGCCGAAAGTTCTCTTTTTTCCTTGCTCACGTTTTCTTTTCTACTTTTCTTTTCCTTTTGTTCTACGACACTTGCTTCCTTCTCTTCTCTTAATAACTTAACTCTTTTAATTCTCAATTTAAAGCCTACCTCAAAACTACATAGTTTTGAGCTCTCCTTCTAACAATCCCTCTTTGGGCTCTCCTCCTCACAAGCCAACTACACATACTCCACTTATTTCTAATCCTCCTTCTTCTTCTTCCACTTATTCTATAAAGCCCATTCTTTCCAACATTAAATTCTAACCCTTCACTTGATTTCCAAAAATTCTAATTCCCAATCATACATGCTAATCCCAAGACTAAAAAAAATATCTATATAAACACATAATTAAAACAATTAAAGCAAGAATAGCAAATAAATTAATAAATAATCAATTAAATAAACGAAAAATTTTCGGGGCCCAACATGACATGTGTCACTTGCCCCACCATATGTATAGGCCACGAAAGTGTTAAATGAAAGACCACATTTTGGTCTTTCATTTAACCATTTACGATACTTTACATGGGAAAGGGTTAAAGGTGATAGGTGATTTTTAGATGGAAAATTTCTTCTCTCATCCGTAGCCTTCCTTCCTCCTTCTTCTTCGATGTTTTCTTCTACTTGTTATACCCACACAAAAGCTCCTATGTCCTACTTACCTTCTCTTCTCTTGTTCACCAAAAATTCATACTTAAGCCTTAAGAGGTTGATAATCGTATATGTGTGGGAAAGTAGAGAAGTTGGTGTATAGTTGAAGAATTGAAGGAGTGAAAGCTTAAGTAGGTAAGGATTATGTTTTATGTTATAAATTGGTAGTTAGATGCATTAATTGTGGTGTCTTATGCATTAATTTCATGGAATTTTTGTTTTGATTGTATGGGTATAAAGTCATGTTTGTGTAAGGATAAATGATATAGCATGTGTAGTATGTGAATTAAGTGTTTTGGATTGATTTTTATGATTTTTGATGAGTATTTATTAATGGAAAATTATTGAGTTGTGTGTTTCCATTTTGTGGCTAATTGTTTAAGTGAATGTCTTGATTAAATTTTGGTTAATTTATTGACTCAATTGGATGCTTATTGATGTAGAAATGGTATTGGAATGATAGGAGTAGAGTTAGGTGTAAAAGCTAGAAAATTGAATGTGTGTATCTTTCAATGCTTTGGTCATAACTTTTTATATGGTTATGCAATTGAGATGAGGTTTAGCTAGAACTAAACTTGAGAAGTTTGGCTAGAATTCTTATGAAAGAAGTGCTATCCATTTGTGACTTGAAGGGTTCTTAATTTTGCCTTGAAAGTGGGCGATATGTGTAGGGTGATTAGTGCCATGTTTATGATTCTAACATTGAAGACTTGAAACTTTGGGAATTTTTCTAGGCTAAAATAGACAAATTTGGTGAAATTGGTCTTCATGAAAGTTGAATATTTTCTTGTTAGCTTTCTATCTCCACTAAGTATGACATTTTTCTATTTTTAGGTTGAAAGTTATGACTTGTGAACTTTCAGATGGTTTTTCAAAGAATGAATGTGCTTTGTGTGTGAAATGGCTCTAAGTATAGGTTTTGTGATTACTATGTTTTGAAGACAATTATGGTCTGTTATGGTTTAAATTAGTTCAAGTGATCTTATGAAAAGTTATAGAGGAATGTCTTAGCTTTTTAATGAGGTATAATATGCGAATTTTGGATGTAGGGATTGTAAGTTATGAATTTTTAAAGTATGGATATGGTTTAGGTGATATGTTGATTTTACAATCTTTAACAGGACAGCCACAATCATGGGAGAATTTGACCTAATTAGAGGTGGAATTTGCCTCTAAGTCCTTCATGAGAATTGTAGCATGTTGTCTGATCTTTTCATTGATATGAAGCATGGAATTTTTGGACAATGGTATAGGAAGTTATGATTTTAAGAAGATTGTGGTACTGTTAGGGTGACATGTTTTGGGCAAAAACTTTGATTGAGAAATTAATATGTTTAGATGTTGAATTTGCTTCCAAGTTGTTCATGAAAGTTTTAGAATATGTTATGATATTTTTATTGATATAAAGCTTGGAATTTTTGGCAAAGGGAATGGAAAGATTTGATTTTTTAGAAAAATGTTGTACTGTTTTGAATGTTAATGTGAAGGCAGTAACTTTGATTGCATTTTTGACACCCTTAGGGGTGAAATTGGTTTTCAAACCCTTCATGAAACTTGTAGGGTTTTCTGAAATCTGTCCAATGAGACCTCATTTGTGATTTTTGGACACGTGTGAAGAGTTGTGTAATGTGAAGAAGAGAATGAAAATTGGAGGAAAAGAGAAGGAAATTTGAAAAAAAAAAGGAAATTCTGGGTGGAAACTCGCCCCTCGCGAGGGCGAGGTGCCCTCGCGAGAAGCTGGGTGCGACGCCCAGCTTCTGCCATTTTTTTAATTATTTTTAATTATTTTTCTTAAAAGATGTTTTTGTCCCAAATACATTCTTTATGTGAATAACTTTTCCATCCGACCTCCGATTGACCTGATTTTTGAGGCATTGGATTAGTGAAATATTTAATTTCATTTCTATGTAAAATTTGGAATTTTTGGATATGAAATTGACGTGGATTGATTAGAACAAAGTGAGAGGACCGGGTAATTATTTTTCTGATCCGTGTTTTAACAATAATTAGACCTATAGAGGTCCAAATTGAGTGATTTTAGTGTCTATGGATTCCTAGATCATAGAGGATTTTTTTCTAAAAGGAGAGATTGCCTAGGTTAACTTATGTGGACAGTCTCATTAATCGGGAACAATAGACCCGAAAGTATAGTTTTAGAAAAAATTACCATAAGCATAAATTGCGAGTTTAAAGATTTTAGTGCGGCTAAACTCTAGGCATATTTGATCTGTGAAATTGGAATGGTTTTTTAGATGAAATTCATAGATTGATACTGGGATAGTCATGAGCATGCATCATACATATATGTGCATCAATGATTTTAATTGTGTAAAGTATTAATGTGTGTGTGCAATGTATTGAATAAATGGGTTGTGCAGGCTAAGAGTTCGCAATCCGATGTTTCTAGAATTTGGAATCAATGCTAATCCGGAGCGTACTGTGAGTAGACCGAGATAGTCTTATTTTACCCTTTGTTCTGCTTTATTTTATTTTGTATAAATTAATTACTGGATATGGATTGATTTTATTGGGTTCAAGACAGGAGGTCCGATGATTGTGATACTGAGCTGTGTAATAGAAGTGCTACTTGTATGTGAATTTGAGAACTACTTGCTTATGATATGATAAATTGTGACCCATGCATTGATTGTGATATAATAGTGTCACATGAGCATCTCATATGCATTTGATTAAATCTACTTGATTGAGTGAAAGGTGAAATGCTTTATGCTTATGTGAAAAATAAAGATGTTGCTTATGTGATCATATGATATTTGGAGTAATGTGAAACTATGAAATTAGTGAGATGTGATTGATACGTGTCGGACTATGGTCCGATAATATTTGAAAGTGAGTGGAAGTGACTACTGCATCACATGACATAAGTGCATGAAATATAATGGCTTTTGTGACCAAAGTCGCCACCGATAAGAGCTTTAAGCTCAACGAGTGAAAATGAGCTTCGAGCTCATAAGTGATTCAGAGCCTCAGGCTCAACGTTTAATGAGCCCTGTATCCACCAATGGATAAGGGACAGTTATTAATGAGCCCTACAAGGGACAGTTTAGGCACTCGGTCAAAGTAAAATAAGAAATGGAAAGTAAGTCTCATGTACATGTATCGATTATGAATAATGTGAATGTGGAATCCTTTAAATGTGTGAATGTGAAATATTATGAATGTGCACTATGAAATAAAGTGAGATGTATGAAAATTGTGTTATGTGGTTGGATGAACCATCGATAATGGTCACTCACTGAGTTCGCAAAACTCACCCAAAATTTGTAATTATTTTTCAGGACCCAGAAGAATACCCTGTTAGGCAACGGACATATAGCAACTGCATGTGAGTGAGAAAAGAGGTCGGGAACAGTTCGCGTCTGCATCAGTGTCTGATAAAATTATATTTTCTGAATTTTTGTACAAATGATTAGGACAATTTGTAAAGTCAACAGACTGAATTAATTTGTATTTACGAAAAGGGCCCCCGTGGTCATTGTATTTACCGGTGATTTATGTATGGTAATGATTTCCTGTATAGTGTATGCTTGTGTTTTCCAAAAAGAAAATTTATGCTGAGTTTTGAATGAGTGATGTAGCACGCCACCCTCGCAGGGCACGGACTCAGATATCACCATCGATGTCGGGTTTGGATCATGCGGGAGTGGGGTGTTATAATTCAACCTCCCTTCTTGTGTATTTTACATATTAGTCATGATTTCTATATTAACAAGTGATTTACTTCAACGATAAATGTTATGGTGTGGACCGAGGCGTGGAGACAACATGAGGTAGAAGCATGGCAGTTAGAGACTCAACGATTGGTTGTGGTGATGGGGGTAAAAAAGTAAACTGGAGGCCATATAAATGACAACGACAGTAGTTGGCGGCTAAGGTTTTGTCATATTTGTAAGGTGTTTATGGTTTCCTAAGGTCAAGAAGATAGACGTGTTTGGTTATAAGGATAGAGTTATTCCATGCATCGTACATATATGTGCATCAATGATTTTAATTGTGCAAAGTATTAATGTGTGTGCAACGTATTGAATAAATGGGTTGTGCAAGTTTAGAGTTCACAATCCGGCGTTTCCAGAATTTAGAAGCAATGCTAATCCGGAGCGTACTGTGAGTAAACCGAGATGGTCTCATTTCACCCTTTATTCTATTTTTCTTTATTTGTACAAATTGATTGCTGAATGTGGTGAATAATGGTGGGTTTGGCAATTGCTGTGTTTGTGAATTCCGGACAGAAGGTCTGATGACTGTGTACTGGGGAGTTAGTTATAGAAGTGCTACTTGTATGTGAATTTGTGACCTATATGCCTATGATGTGACTAATTGGGATACATGTGATTACTTAATTGTGATACATAAATGTTGATTGTGGCATTCATAGGCTTGTTGATTGTGGCATTTCAATCTTTTTATTCATTTGTCTTACACAAGATTAATCACACGTAAATACATATCACAGATGTACATTCCATCTTTTTCATTATTGATTCATACTTATAAATTTTCATTCTCAAATCAATATCACATTTATGCAATTATTCTCGATTTCCTCACTTAACACATTCTGACTTTAAGTCACAAATCCCTATTCATAACTCTTATCACTGAAATCAAACCCAATTGTATTCTCTATAATTCGCAGAACATTTTAATTCCATTCACTTTGTTTATACACTGTCAATCTTACCAATTTTATCATATCGCTATTTCCCTTTATCAATTTACCACTATACATTCATATCTATTCTCCATCCCAAGATACATTCCAATATAGCACAGATGTTGCCTGTCATAACATATTCACTAATACCAATACACTAAATCCTCATTTGTCAAATCGAACCATACACTTTTTCTTATTTCACAACATTCCCAATTTCCTTTTTATCACATTCTCACATATCATCTTTTTCCTCACTATTTCTCATCACTTAAACACTAGTACAGGCTCATGTATGAGACTCATATGCTAGATCGGGATCGCTTGTCACTATCGCCAATGACATGACTTAAATGTATGCAATTTGACACACTTTTCGAAAGCCTATGTAAGATTGTACTTGTGGCTCGATACACAAATGTAGCACTCAACTCCATGAGACCCGAACCCGACATCTACAAAGGACATCCGAGCCCATGACCCATGAGGGTGGCATGCTAGAGCAATCAATCACAATTAAAACTCGTTATGAAATTTTCTTCAAAAACGTTTTAACGCGAAAATCAAAACACACTTTGGGTCCGACATATCACAAAAACATTTTCAGATACAAAACACTTTCGATTATTAATTAGCACTCGACGATTGCTCAATCAAGACATAAGGTAAAGGCATGACCCAACTGGGCTCGATGCCATTTTCAACACCATTCAAGAATCAAAACTCAATACACTTTTACATTTATTAAGCTAGGCCCACCAAACAAAACACTGACTCATGCAGATGTGACGACACCGATCCCCGTTACATTTCGCCTTGCTAGCAACGATCATACTCCCGTTAATCTAACGGGGTATTCTTCAGTTCCTGAAAAATAAATGCAATATTGGGTGAGTTTGCAAACTCAATGAGAAACCATCATCGATGGTTCACCCAACTCATGCATTCACAATTCATATACACACTGAATCACATATTCACACTTTCATATATTCACGCGTGCATTCAATTTCACTTTCACA
Organism: Erythroxylum novogranatense; assembly: GCA_029891385.1. Lineage (NCBI taxonomy): Eukaryota > Viridiplantae > Streptophyta > Magnoliopsida > Malpighiales > Erythroxylaceae > Erythroxylum > Erythroxylum novogranatense. Next base: position 34,792,467 of record CM057232.1, on the reverse strand, counting down.
CGTTCACTTTAGATCATTTACATATGCAGATGCATGTGACACTTTCGATTTCATTTCATTGTTGTGACCGAGCGCAATCGTAAATCAAGAATCACATTTTGGCAAGTAGGAGGGCCCTCGGGTATGCACTATCGCCCACTCACATTAGAATAGGAGAGCCCACTGGGTATGCACTAATCCCTTTCACATAATAGGACCCTACACCCCACCCGTAGGTGTTTGCAGTGTTTTATCATGCGTGTGTTCATGGGTTTTACCGGCGTCCTCAAATATACAGTGGCGTCTCGGGTCAACAACTATCATTATCTAATCATTTAATTATGCATGAGTGCATATGTCATTAACATTTCACTGTCATATCTCATTTCTTTCACTAACACTTTTACAATTCGATTCACTATTGCATTTATGCACATTTATTCACATTTTGCACTTCCATATCACAATCCAATATTTCGAACACCCATGGTTCGAAATCAATCAAAACAGTCACACATATCCATCCGTATCTCCACATGGCATATATATACACAAAATGTAACACATATAGGTTGAGAAACCAACTAGGTTACTCACCTGCACTTCCGAGCTACAGCCTGGAAGTCTCAGCACTGCCCGTGGAATTGCTCCATCGGTGCTTGATTCAAGCTTTAAACCTTTCCAAATCACCAAGAAATCCACGCAAGGGAAGAAGAAGAACAAAGCAATTTCTCCATAACAGAAGCAAGCATCGTCAAATTTCAAAGGCTTAAGTTATATATATCGAGTACCTTAAGACTTGTTTGGCAATTAATTGCCACCGGTCGAATCGAACAACCTCAATCCAATTTCTGATTCTAATTTCTCCCAATACGCAATAACAATTAATAATAAATCCTAAAGTCATAATTCAACTTGCCTCATATCAATTGCCAATCAATCACGGACCCGAATCCGGTTTATCACCACTATACCATTTTTCCTATCCGACTCGATTCTCTAAAAATTCGAAAAATTTCCATAAATTCACAAAATTAGGAATTGCATATTCCTACACTCCAATCTCATAATCCAGTTCTCTAAATTCAATTTTCTCATTCCAATTCATATACAAAACTCATTTATACACTTTTCGCACAAATTTCCAATTTCCACAATTCAATCGGAAATGTCATACATGTACGATATTCATATACTTATGCCATCAATAATCATTTACCGATGACTATAAAACTATAATGCATGAAGAATTCACATTTGCCTGTACTTTAACCCTAATTCATCCAATTTACAAATATACCGCCACTTGGTAGCAGGATGTTACAATTCTCCTCCTAATAAAAATTTCGTCCTCGAAATTTCACATATGATCGATTAGGAAGTCGGAGATTTATTCCATCACTATAACACTGTTTCCCTCTATATCAATATAGATTTCTATTTATGCCAATTCACTGAAATTAATACAATCAATTACCTCTTTTTCCTTTCTCAATTTCCACACTGTATTTACTATTCTTTATTTTAATCCAATCATACACACATCCGATCATATCAATATTCCTTATCTCTGCTCATATAACACTTTACAAATCCCAATCACTCGCTTAATTTTACACTAACTTCTATTTACAAAGACAATCACATCGATTCACAAAGATAATCACATCGAGGCCGCTTATAACAAATTTATTTTCTCCCAATTTTATCTTTATTCTCAATCTAAGTGTATCTTGATCGAGGCAATACACTTCAAAACATTTCATTAATCAATTATCGATCACATCACTATATGGTTAAAACACCAATTTCATACGATGCCAGCAACCTCGATAAAAATCAATTCAATTAAATCGTCATTTACTATGTTTCACAATTCCTATTTGATTCATTTCACCTTATTTACACAATCTCTAATAAGCATACTTTTTTGACCCTTATACACTTTTCATTTGGTAATACCAATACAATTAATATACTCTCTATCAATGTGAATTTTACATCAATCTCATATCCTTATAAATTCCACAATATCGATTTCACATTTATCTCCAACAATCAAGTCATTGGTTATTCACACAAACAATTACTCGATGTCACACTCTACTTTCTATCACCCTTCCAATACACTCTTATTAGAACATAAAGCTTTAATCATTTCATACAATTCCTCTTACAATTCCTTAAGTGGTATCACCCACATTTAAGTAATTCATCTTAATAATTAAATTTCCTCAGCGGTCAAATTCATTTTCTAAATCCACAATTCTTTTTGCCAAATTCTTTACACACATACACACATCGATTTGGAATACCAATTGCCCATAATGCTTTCTTTTTGTCCTCATCTGGTTCAACAGATCGCGTTTACTATAACAACGGGTTTAATAACCTTATCGCTCTCAAAATTGAAATTTTCGTAGTCACATTTTCCAATTCAATACTTCACATTGCAATACTATTAGATTCTAAAATACTCAAACACATAATTACATTCAAATCTTTCAAATTCACGAAATACCTCAATCGCATAATCCTTTTCCTTTGTTTTAAATTCACCAATATCTCAACCATTATCACTTCGTGATCCATAGATACATCTAAACACATTTCGTACAAATAGGGTCTCCAAAATTTTTCAAACAAATATCCAAAGACATATTTATCAATCATCAAATCACAATTCGACCTTGAAATTATATTTATCCCATGTAGCGCCTCATCAGTAGAAAGCATACACCGATACGTCCGTAGGTCGTACCGATACACACCTTACGATGAGGGTGACCTACCAAACAATTGCTTCTATTAAAACCTCATGGCATCAATATAATCAAAGTAGTAAGATCACAATCACTAAATTTCAAAACCAAAGAGTACTTCTCATTGCATTCATAAATCCTAAATACAATATCTGGTCATAATTTACAACTACATATGTCTAAAATAAACAATAAGCTCCTATCTAGGTCATCCCTAAAATATCCCAAAGGATCCCCGGTGACCGACACATGGGCATGCTCCTCTCGCAACACACACAAGCAGAAAAGTCTCAAAATCCAGAGCTAGAGTCACACTACCGTCACGAAAAATAGTCGCAATTTGGGTGAGTTTGCGAAACTCAATGAGTAACCATCATCGATGGTTTACCCAATTCATGCATTACGCACAATTGCATACAAAGCAACACATATCATAACTCGTAAATTCACAACATCAAAATCACACATTAGCGGTTAGTCCATAGCACATTCATAGCATGAACACGCATCGTATGCACAATGATTTCAGATTCATTATTAGTGTTGTATTTGGCGTCGAGTTATCCCATTTCGGGCACATCACACGTAATCGCATTTTAGGGGTAGGAGAGCCCTCGGGTATACTACTGACCACGCGCACTAGGGATAGGAGAGCCCTCGGTATTCACTAATCCTTTTCACTTATCACAATTGATGAGCTTGTAGCTCCACTCGGATCGAATGTGCTCCGACCACAACTATCGATTCTTGATTTCTAATCATGCCTAAGATGCTTTCACAATTTATACCGATATATCTCATGCAAATCATTTAATCGAGAATCACAAATAATTCACATACAAGGCACATAGCACATTAGAGATTGAGAAACCAACTAGGTTACTCACCTCGAACTTAGAGCTATCGCAGGAAGTCTCGCCTATGTCAGACGATCGGCGATCCGCTTGAGCCGCTATATCAATCAAAATATACATAACATTATTACTGGTACCAATTCCGATGCTTAATTATGCATATGAATCAAATCATGTACATACTATGCAAATTATGACATTTCCGACCTAATTCCGAATTTCCCGATCTCAATCCTTAATTCCTGAACTAAATTTCTAATTTCCAAATTCAAAATCTCCAAATTGAATTTAATCCATAGCCAATAGATCCTCAATTGCCTAAACCCCAAATATTAAAACCCTAATTTCATTATCGGGCGAAATAACTTTGCCGCGGCGAATCGGGCATCCTACGTCGCGACGTACGCACGCGTTCGTTGCGACATATGCCTTGTCCTCCTCGCCATGGCGCCCATTACGTTGCGGCGTCTGAAGCAATTCTGTTCGTCATCATGGCGTGTTCTTCATACGTCACAAGACGTCGCAATGAGCAATTGCGAACACGCCCGAAAACCCAGTTTTCGATGATTTGGTTCCAAATCCAGATTTTCTTCTCACAAACCACTCCTAAATAAATCCATACATATCATACAACAAGTCTTTAGTTTCTATTTCATCAAACAATCAAATTCCCTAAAATTCAACCCTAAAACCACCGAAAACCAACTTTCGGAAATCTTAAACCCAAATCCTTTGATTTTCATGTTTAATCCTCTAATAAACTCTATAAATCAACCAATCAAACTATATAAAACAAGTTAGAAGTAACTTACTTGATGAAGAACCTCAAATCTTCAACGATCTCCCTAAACGAAATTCACGACACCTACGGCTTCTCCACTCTCAAACCCATTTCATCTCTTTTCTAACACCAACCAAAGGATCGATTAAAGATGGAGGAAGGAAACTACAAGAAGAAATCACCAGCAACTCCAAAGAGAAATCCACGAAGAAGAAGAAATCAAAAGCTAAAAGGGTCTGTCAAGAAAGATAGAAGTCGTGGAAGATAAATTCAAAGGTAGGGCTTATATACCAAAAGGATTAAGGCTTGTTTGGCTAATCTTAATTGCCACAAGCTTCGATCGAATAACCTCGATCAATTTCTAATTCTAATTTCTCCCGAATTTCAATGGCTAAACCCTAATTCCTCAAATCAAATTTCTAACCTGTCCGAGCCATAGGATAATCAATTTCGGAACCGGATATTCAATCAACCAATCATTTATCAAATTTTCGATCCGCCTATTATAAAATTCCGAGAAAAATTCCTATAAATCCACAAAATAAAAACTCATTAGCATATACTCCAATTTCACAATTCAACTTCCCAAATCTCATTTCTAACTCAAATCAAATTCTCGAACCTAATTTGACCTAATTATCAAACTTGCCCTAATCATTTCCAGATTTCATTTTACAATCTCCAATTTCTCATTTCTTATACCAATTAAATTTCTCACAGATCAATTAACCCAAATAAATTTCCAAATCAAATCGGAAATATGTCATACCTGCATGTACGTACAAAGGCCAATTATACAATATACTATAATGCATGCACATGTACAAATACGAATGTAATGAACTGTACACATCCCATCGGTGACGGGATGTTACAATTCTCCCCTCCTAATAAAAATTTTGTCCCGAAATTTTCTTACCTGACTGATCAAACAGATGAGGGTACTGTCTCCTCATGTGCTCCTCAGTCTCCCAAGTCGCCTCCTCAGATGAATGGTTCTTCCAAAGGACTTTCACCAATGGAATAACCCGGGACCTCAACTGCTTGACCCGCGATCCAATAATCCGCACCGGCTCCTCAATATAACTCAAGTCACTGGCAATCTCTATCTCCTGAGCCGGAATTACATGAGTCAGGTCTGATCGATATCTCCGGAGCATGCTCACATGGAACACATCACGCAATCGAGACATCTCACTCTAACGCCAACTCAGAGGCCAACGGTCCTATCCTCTCGATAATCTCATACGGACCGATATCCGAGGACTCAACTTGCCCTTATGACCAAATCTGAGAACTCCTCTCCACGGAGACACTCTAAGGAACACTCTATCTCCCACAGCATACTCCATCTCTCGCCGATGCTGATCCATATAACTCTTCTGCCTGTCTTGAGCCGCCTTAATGCGACTCCGAATCAGCTGTACCTTATCAACTGTGTCCTAGATCAGCTCGGGACCCTCTAACATTCTCATACCCTCTTCATCCCAGTAAAGAGGGGATCTACACGGACGTCCATATAATGCCTCGTAAGGTGCCATACCAATGCTACTTTGCATGCGATTATTGTATGCAAACTCTACCAGAGGCAACATCGATCCCACGCACTCGGAACTCCAACACGGGCTCTCAACATATCCTCACACGATCGAATAGTCCTCTCACTCGCCCATCCATTCGAGGATGAAAAGCAGATCAAGTTCAAGTTCATCTATACCGATCGCAGACTCCTCCGTAATCTAGAAGTAAACACAGGATCCCTATCGACACTATCGGCTGGGACCCCGTGCAATCGAACTATCTCTGCCACATACTTCTGGGCCAACTGATCGAGGGTATTGCTCTCCCTCACTGGCAAGAAGTGAGCCGATTTAGTCAATCGGTCCACTATGACCTAGATAGCATCACTCTATCTCGGCGTCCTGGGCAACCCCATGATAAAATCCATCGTAATACGTTCCCATTTCTACTCTGGAATGGGCAACGAATGCAGTCTCCCAACTGGGGCCTGGTGCTCAGCCTTAACCTGCTGGCACGTCAAACACCGAGAAACATACTCCGCCACATGCCTCTTCATGCTCGGCCACCAAAAATGCAACTTAAGAGTACGATACATCTTGGTGACTCCTGGATGCATGGCATAAGCGGCCAAATGAGCCTCCTCCAAAATCTCACGCCTCGGATCATACGCATCGAGAACGCACAACCTCGGCCCATCCACAAAGTGTCATCCTCATTTCAAACTCGATCGCCATCCCGCTCGACTCAATCAATCAATCCAACCAATGGATCCCGATCCGCACTCTCCTAATCCGCCATGCACATCTGGCCTCACCGCATGAGTCGCAATCGAACTCCATCGACTAAATCTATCTCGCACATTAAGTGCTCTCAATCAACTAAGCATGGCAACCTCGAAACTGAATGGAACGCACTACCATGCGATCTCTTACTCAATGCATCAGCCACCACATTGGCCTTCCCGGTGGTACTTTCGATAGTCAATCGTAATCCTTAAGCGGCTCTAACCATCTCTCTCGCCTCGATTCAGCTCCACGACTCAACAAGTACCTCAAGCTCTTATGGTCGGTGAAGATCTGAACGTCTCCCATACAAATAATGTCTCCAGATCTTGAGCAAACACCACACCGCTAACTCCAAGTCATGCGGGATAATTACCTCATGGGCTCTCAAGCGTCTCGATGCATACGCTTATAACTCTCCCATGCCGCATCAAGACACGGCCTAAACCTAAGCTGCAAGCATCACTATAAACCTCAAACCTCCTCGATCCAGATGGCAAGGCTAACACGCGCCAGTAAGCAACCGATGTATCAACTCATGAAACTCCTCGACACTCATCCGTCCATCTCAAGGCCACACTCTTCCTCGAAGTCTTGTCAAAGGCGGAGATCACAGAAAACCCTCGACAAACCTCCGTAATATCACGCCAATCCGAGGACTCCTCAACTCGCCGTTCCTCGGAATCTCCCAACTCCTCACCGCCTCAATTTTGTGAGGATCCACCCGGATACCCTCACGGATATAATGTGGCCTAGAAACACCACCTCATCCGGCCAAAATTCACACTTAGTGAATTTGGCATACTGAATCTTTCTCTCATGTCTGCAAAAGACAACTCTCAGATGCTCTGCATGCTCCTGTCTAGACCTCGAATATACCAAGATATCATCAATGAATACGATCACAAACTGATCCAGGTATGGCTGAAAGACCCTATTCATCAAGGCCATGAAGGCTGCCGGGGCATTGGTCAACCCGAACGGCATCACTAAAAACTCGTAATGTCCATACCTGCTCCTGAAAGCACTCTTAGGCACATCGGCCTCTGCGATCCTCAACTGATAGTAACCAGACCTCAAATCCAACTTGGTAAACACCTGAGCTCCCTGAAACTGATCAAAGAGATCATCGATCCTAGGCAGTGGGTACTTATTCTTGACAGTAACCCGATTAAGCTGCCTATAATCGATGCAAAGCCTCATAGTCCCGTCCTTCTTCTTCACAAACAATACCGGAGCTCCCCACGGCGACACACTCGGCCTGATGAACCCCTTATCCAATAACTCCTGAAGCTGAGCCTTAAGCTCCCTCAGTTCCACCGGTGCCATCCTATACGGAGGTATCGATATAGGAGCGGTACCTGGAACGAGGTCAATCTCGAACTCGCCTCCCGATCCGTGGCAAACCCCAGAACTCCTCGAAACACATCAGGAACTCCCGGATCACAGGACATCCTGCAACCTCTCGCTGCACTCTAGAGTCTACCACATGCGCCAAATAAGCCTCACACCACCTCGATCAATCTCAAAGCACTCACAAACGAAATCATCTGGCGGCCTTTGCGACTAACACTCGAAAAAAAATTTCGGTGACCGGAGACTCTAATATAACCTCCTTAGTATAGCAATCTATAATCGCCTACGGGCGATGAGCGATCCATCCCCAAAATCAACTCAATCTCTCAAGAGGCAACACAATCAAATCAGACTCAACTTCTTTGAATCTACCCGAATCGGGCATCCCTGCAGATCTCGCTTAAAGCAAAGGGTACTACCCAAAGGTGTACTCACCTGCAACCCATACTGAAGCATCTCTCTATGCACATGCAATCTACATGCCACAAACGGTGCAATAAATGAATCGTGGACCTGGATCTATCAATGCATACACCTCAAAATCGAAGCGTATAAACTGCGACCACATCTCGAGAGTCTGGGCCTCCTGCACTCGTCATGGCGTAGACACGGCACGAGATCATGCCGACTACCCCGACTCTCCGACCCGTATAAAGAATCTCGAGCTCCACTCCGAGCTCGCCTCGCCCACGAATCCGGGTCCACTACCTCGGCTCTGCTTTGCAACAAGTCGTAGCTACTACCAGCTCTCCCACTCAAGCGATCGAGCTCCCACAATCTACGGACAATGTCGAATCTGATGCTCCATCGAGCCACATCTCAAACAAGCTCCAGTGAACCTCCAACACTCCCCACTATGCCTCCTCTCACAAAACTCACACAGAGGAGGAAGCTGGCCGGAGCCTCGACCATCGCCATCGCTTTGCCGATCGCCCAAATCGCCTCTCCGGCCAGAACCAGACTGCCTGGGACCTCCTGAAAATCTGAGCCCGCCTCGACGCTCGCTAAAGCTCCTCCCGAGCTACCACAGCTATCACTTTGGATCTCTTACTCCGAGATCCCGACCAACCTCAACTCGCTCTGTCTCAAAAGTCGCCGATCCGACCGCGGTGACCTCACTCCATAAAGGTGCCCATATCTCGGGGCTAACACCTGCACGAATATCCAGATTCACCCTCCCTCGAATCTCCAAAGACCGATCCGCCTCGGAAGAAATCAAAAGCAGATGCATATGCCGACAACTCATTAAACCGGACCTCATAATCGCCATCGCCATAGACCCTGTCTCAAATCGAAACTCCCGCATCTTTATCTCCATATAAACCTTAGGCGATAATTATCTCGAAAAGCTCTCAGAAATCCAAGTCAAAACACAAGTGTCCGTGGAACTCCTAACAGTCTTCCACCATCGATCTCGCTGGACCACAAGCAAAGAGACAACAGAATCGAACTTCTCCTCGGCATCACAATCCATCGGTCCAGACCCTCGGTCCTCTCTAACCAACCCTCGGCCTCCAAGAGTGCATCAGATCGTCAGAAATCGACAAATTTCCCCACGCTTCTGTGACGATCATACCTCCGTTCCGTCTCATGGGAACCTCGAGGTCGCTCCTCAAACATAGGCACAGAGGACTCTACTAGCTCCTCTCGATCCTTGGTCACCGAGTGATCGACCGATCACCAAAGGCGGATGACCTACAATAAAATCACAATTCTGATCAATTTCTTGCTTTCCTCACGAAATTCAAGCCTAAAACATACTATGCCCAAAAGATGTCAAACCATGCTCTGATACCACCAATGTAGCGCCCCCTTACCGTAGAGCATACACCGACACGCTTTGTGGGTCGTGCTGATACACACCTTACGATGAGGTGCACTACCAAACAATCGCTTCTATTAAAACCTCATGGCATCAATATAATCAAAGTAGTAAGATCACAATCACTAAATTTCAAAACCAAAGAGTACTTCTCATTGCATTCATAAATCCTAAATACAATATCCGGTCATAATTTACAACTACATATGTCTAAAATAAGCAAGAAGCTCTATCTAGGTCATCCCAAAATATCCCAAAGGATCCCCGGTGACCGACACATGGGCCATGCTCCTCTTGCAAGCACACAAAGCAGAAAAGTCTCAAAATCCGAGCTAGAGTCACCTTTACCGTCACGAAAAATAGTCGCAATTTGGGTGAGTTTGCGAAACTCAATGAGTAACCATCATCGATGGTTTACCCAATTCATGCATTACGCACAATTGCGCATAAAGCAACACATATCATAACTCGAAATTCACAACATCAAAATCACACATTAGCGGTTAGTCCATAGCACATTCATAGCATGAACACGCATCGTATGCACAATGATTTCGATTCATTATTAGTGTTGTGGTAGGCGTCGAGTTATCCCATTTTGGGCACATCACACGAATCGCGTTTTCGGGGTAGGAGAGCCTCGGGTATACACTACTTCACGCGCACTAGGGATAGGAGAGCCCTCCGGGTATTCACTAATCCTTTTCACTTATCACAATTGATGAGCTTGTAGCTCCACTCGGATCGAGAATGTGCTCCGGTCTGGCTATCGATTCTTGATTTCTAATCATACTAAGATGCTTTCACAATTTATACCGATATATCTCATGCAAATCATTTAATCGAATCACAAATAATTCACATACAAGGCACATATAGCACATTAGAGTTGAGAAACCAACTAGGTTACTCACCTCGAACTTCCGAGCATTGTAGGAAGTCTCGCCTATGTCGACGATCGGCGATCCGCTTGAGCCGCTATATCAATCAAAATATACATAACATTATTCTGGTACCAATTCGATGCTTAATTATGCATATGAATCAAATCATGTACATACTATGCAAATTATGACATTTCCACCTAATTCAATTTCGATCTCGATCCTTAATTCACGAACTAAATTTCTAATTTCCAAATTCAAAATCTCAAATTGAATTTAATCCATAGCCAATAGATCCTCAATTGCCTAAACCCCAAATATTAAAACCCTAATTTCATTATCGGTGAAATAACTTTGTTGGGCGAATCGGGCATCCCACGTCCGGCGACGACGACGCTGTTAGATTGCGACATATGCCTTGTTCTCCTCTTGGCCTTTCCATTACGTCGCGGCGTCTGAAGCAATTACATTCGTCATGGCGTGTTCTTCATACGTCGCTGCACGTCGTGACGAGCAATTGCGAGACACGCCCGAAAACCAGATTTTCGATGATTTCAGTTCAAATCCAGATTTTCTTCTCACAAACCACTCTAAATAAATCCATACATATCATACAACAAGTCTTTAGTTTCTATTTCATCAAACAATCAAATTCCTAAAATTCAACCCTAAAACCACCGAAACCAACTTTGAAATCTTAAACCAAATCCTTTGATTTTCATGTTTAATCCTCTAATAAACTCTATAAATCAACCAATCAAACTATATAAAACAAGTTAGAAGTAACTTACTTGATGAAGAACCTCAAATCTTCAACGATCTCCCTAAGCGAAATTCCACGACACCCACGGCTTCTCCACTCTCAAACCCATTTCATCTCTTTTCTAACACCAACCAAAGGATCGATTAAAGATGGAGGAAGGAAACTACAAGAAGAAATCACCAAGAACTCAAAGAGAAATCCACGAAGAAGAAGAAATCAAAAGCTAAAAGATGCATCAAGAAAGATAGAAGTCGTGGAAGATAAATTCAAAGGTAGGGCTTATATACTAAAAGGATTAAGGCTTGTTTGGCTAATCTTAATTGCCCAAGCCCGATCAGAATAACCTCGATCAATTTCTAATTCTAATTTCTCCCAATTTCAATGGCTAAACCCTAATTCCTCAAATCAAATTTCTAACCGTCTGAGCCATAGGATAATCAATTTGAACCGGATATTCAATCAACGAGTCATTTATCAAATTTTCCGGTCAAGCCTATTGCTCGAAAATTCCAGAAAAATTCTATAAATCTACAAAATAGAAAACTCATTAGCATATACTCCAATTTCACAATTCAACTTCCCAAATCTCATTTCTAACTCAAATCAAATTCTCGAACCTAATTTGACCTAATTATCAAACTTGCCCTAATCATTTCCAGATTTCATTTTACAATCTCCAATTTCTCATTTCTTATACCAATTAAATTTCTCACAGATCAATTAACCCAAATAAATTTCCAAATCAAATTGGAAATATGTCATACCTGCATGTACGTACAAAGGCCAATTATACAATATACTATAATGCATGCGCATGTACAAATACGAATGTAATGAACTGTACACATCCCATCGGTGACGGGATGTTACACTATGCACATAAAACCACTTATGAAATTCCTAATCAACAACAATTGTCACATTTCTTGCCAGACATTTGAAATGCCTTATGAAATCACTTTTAACTATACTCATACTATCCCATATGAATCAGTTATGCCTCAATTCATATAAATCAGAACATCCTTTTAAATACTACACATTGAGGTACGTACCACCAAAATCATTTCATCGACATCAAGAGACAAGTGTAAAATAATTCACCAATTAATCGCTTACACTATCCAATCTATGACTCCATTCATATCCAGTTTACAATCTTAATTCATTTCAATAAATCACTATAGGCACTTTCACTTCTTACTCTAACTCACAATGATCTTTAATCATAAAAACTATGACTGGCGGTTCTCTACTGACTCACCAATTGATTCCGATATCATTCCCATAAGCTTCATATTTTCACTTACTGTGATGTATTCCCATCATCAGGTGTGCATTCACATAGGCAATTCAACTCATCCTTGATAACCTTTTTCATCTACCCTTACCATTGTCTTACATTTCAATCTTTTATTCATTTGTCTTACACAAGATTAATTACGTAAATACATATCACGGATGTACATTCCATCTTTTCATTATTGATTCATATTTATAAATTTTCATTCTCAAATCAATATCACAGTTATGCAATTATTCTCGATTTCCTCACTTAACACATTCTGACTTTAAGTCACAAATCCCTATTCATAACTCTTATCATTGAAATCAAACCCAATTGTATTCTCTATAATTCGCAAGAACATTTTAATTCCATTCACTTTGTTTATACACTGTCAATCTTACCAATTTTATCATATCGCTATTTCCCTTTATCAATTTACCACTATACATTCATATCTATTCTCCATCCCAAGATACATTCCAATATAGCACAGATATTTGCTGTCATAACATATTCACTAATACCAATACACTAAATCCTCATTTGTCAAATCGAACCATACACTTTTCTTATTTCACAACATTCCCAATTTCCTTTTTATCACATTCTCACATATCATCTTTTCCTCACTATTTCTCATCACTTAAACACTAGTGCGATGTAACATCTAAATCCTTGTCATTAAGGGTATTTTGGTTATTATGAGTCATCTTGATAGGTTTCACTTGCATTCATTGAATGAGCATGTTCTTGGCCTCTAATTCAGAGGAGCAGGTTTAATACATATGCATTTATCCATAGGTACATGCATTCATGATTTCCGTATTTAATTGTAAGTACCGGTGAGTTATTTGGCTTATTTGGATTGAGAGTTAATTGAGAATTTGAGTAATCGAGTGCAATTGGTGATTTGATCTTGTTTATAGTGATTGGCAATTTATAATGGCTTATAGGAAATTCTCGTGAAATTAGGAGATAATGCCGGACGGAAAGTTTTAGGCGATGGATCGACCTACGATCTTGAAAGATCAAGCATCGATGGCAATGGAAAAATTAGAATTTCTTGATAGGAAATAATTATGTGGAACCATTGGGATTTAGAGTGAAATTTGGATGACTTGGAGACTTAGGTCTATAAATACTAGGTTTGAGGAATTTGGGAAAACACCAAGGCAATTTCACGTTTCTCTTCTTTCCCCTCGTGACTTGCGATTTCCTCCCATTGGTAAGGATTCCTCGATTTTCTTTATGGATTCTTTCCTTGAGATGAGGTTAACGATTGGATTATTGGTGAAGGTTAGAGGCTCTGGGATTAGTGAATCGTTGAGCTTGGAGGATTTTAGGGTTTGGAGGATTTTGAGGAATCCGTAGCTTGATCGTGATTTGGTAAGTTTTAAGAGCTTTGATGTTGTTATGGATGATTCTTCTTTGTATTTATGGCATTTATTATATTTGATCGGGTAGTTGGGAGTGTTTATGGATGGGTTTTGTTATTGATGATTGCCGTAGAGTGTATAGGGTCGAAGTGTGGATTTGTGGAGGTAGATTATCGATTTGATGATGGATAGGGTTATATGGATGATTGAATATGCTAAGGTTGCCGATGATGATACTGCTTGATTTATGTGTATTGAGTTACTGGTGAGTTGCAGAATCGAAAATCTGGAAATCCTGGACTGGTGTGTTAAAAGCTATGTGTTGGGGAAGAAGGAGAGCATGCGTAGTGGATTTAGGTTGAGACCGCATACAACCGTGAGGAGCTTCGGCATGCAGACGGCGGTGAGGAGCTTCGGCATGCAGACGGCGGTGAGAACTTCGGCATCTTGGCGGCCGTGAGGAGCTTCGGCATGCGGACGGCGATGAGAGCTTCGGCATGCGACGGCGGTGAGGAGCTCGGCATGCGGACAAGCGATGAGGAGCTCGGCATGCGGACGGCGATGAAGTAGCTTCGGCATGCGGACGAGCGATAAGGAGCTTCGGCATGCTGGCGAATTGCGAAGTCCCGACATCTGAGCGAGCTGCGGATCGATCGATCATCCAAGCGACCGGCCGACGAGTTCGCGTATCGTTCGGCTATCTGGCGGCCGAGCGACAAGCTTTAGAAGTCGCTTCACGCAGGCGGCGATGAGCAGGCGGTCTGCGTAGCTCGTCGGATAATGGCGGTTTAAGCGTCGGGCTAGGGCTCACGTCGAGTCGACTGTGGCATGCGGGTGAGCGCCAAGCGCACCGTGGTCGCAACCTTTTCCTAGTCGTCCAAGAGGAGTGTTTGAGGCTTTTGGCATTGGGACTTAGGAAATTAACCGATTGAGGTGATTAAGGATTAGATTTGATTTGAAGTTTAAATTGGAATTTTTATGGATGTGTTAGACCCGAGGAATAGGAAATTGCTATTGGGGATCCTAATTGAGGTAAATTATTTGGATTTTAGGAATGGATCAATTATTGTCAATCAACTAAATGAAGAGTCGAATTGGGTTTTTAACACCGGAATCGTGAGCATGCATTGTACATTATTTCACCGAGACATATGCATTCTTGTCTCGTTTTATTGGGCAATAAGTGATGGGTTGTACTTTATTGTTATAGAGGCACGTTGGACCGTCGTTCCACGGACATTCTTTGGGACTTCGGCGATAGCTCGGAAGTTACAAGTGAGTAACCTAGTTGGTTTCTCAAATTCTGATTTGCTTATATGCTCTACGTGAATTACATGCAAAAGTGAATTGTATGACTCTTGTATGACTCTTGGCATGTATTGGATTGAATGCATGTTTCTTGAATCGACTTGGGCGGTTATGTGATATTGTCTTGAATATTGGGCTTCATAGCCATACCATTGAACTCGAGCAGCGATGTCTTTGGGCTTTATAGCCACACTTGTAAATTCTTGAACATGACCTTTGCATGCATAAATGCATGATCACGTAATGGAATGTGTCCCAGTTGCTATTTTCCTTTGAAAAGAGCTTGAGCTCATATCTTGTCTTGATCGGGCTTGGCAGGAGAAAATCACAGCAGCGTCCTGCGATTCTTGGTGAGCACTTGGGCACTGGCGAATAATGGAAAGAGTCACATATGCATTGCATTTACATGATTGTTGTGTTGTGGCGATTCTTGAAATATGTGATGACATGAATTCTTGTGATCGTTACTTATTATATGCAAACCGATTGATTCATCATTTATTGTTACATGTCTGTAAATTGCTCGTCTCGCCAATTGTTATATTATCTTGACAATAAATATTCTTGATTATCTGCACGCCGTGTGCGTAATGCATGATTTGAGTGAACCATCGATGATGGTTTCTATTTGAGTTCATAAACTCACCCAAATTTGCAACCTATTTTTCGGAATTTGTTAGAATAGACTCTAGCTTGAAGATCTTTCTCTCTGCCGTGCGCAGTTGCTTTGGCGAGGGTCGTGATGCACATAGGTCGGTCAGCTGGATTAGTGTTTTGAGGATGACTTAGGATGGATGTTTGTATCAGTTTCCTTTTTGGTTTTGTTAGGAGACTAATAGACTTGTCTATTCGGATTGGATTCTTGTCTTTGGATAATTATTACTTTGGATGTTAATTTGTTGATTCTTGTTATTTTGTGATTTAAAATACTTCGATGCTATGGATTTTAGCGAAATTTTCTGGTAGTAAATCCCTTATCGTGGGATACGTGTCGGAGCGACCTTCGGGTTTCCCGATGAGCATGGTTGACATCTTTTGGGCATAGAGCATTATTAGGCCGGAATCACTGTGTAAGGATAAGGCGATCGATCGTAATTTCTTATGCATTTTAGGTCATCCGTTATGGGAGATCGAGTAGAAGCGCCGGTGACCAAGAATCGGTAGGAGCTAGTAGGGAGTCCCCTATGCCTCTCCGGAGGTTACCTCCTCGAGTTCTGTGAGGCAGGAGCGCCAGTGCGATCGGCTATGGCGGCGGCGATTGATTTCTATGGTAGACCGACCTGCGGAGGTGAGGATGGCTTGAGAGGTGGCGAGTCCTCGATCGGATGGGCTGCGACCACGAGAGGTTCGACTACTCTGTCTTATTGCTACGAGGTCTGCATATCGGTGGTGGAGGGATGTCGAGGCAAGTACCACGGGCCCTGCACTCGACATAGGATGATTTTACGAGGGCCTTGAGGACAATTTCATGCCCAAGGTCTCTGGAGATGAAGATGCAAGAGTTCTTAGAGTTGAGGCAGGGACGGATGGTATGGTGACTATGAGGTTCGATTTAACGAGTTGATGGGCTATGTACTGCGATTTCTCTGAGGGCGGCGGATGCCGTAGGTTTGAGGGTGGACTCAATTTGAGATCCGCTTTGATTGGCGGATCGACATGAGCTCATTCTGGTGAGAGTTGCATTGTCGAGGATAGAAGCACTACTAAAAGCGTAATCTGTTGAGACCGGACGGGGATCCGATATAAGAGACTAGTGATAGCGAGGCGGTCTTGGCGAAGTTCTGATGGCGTCGGCCATGCCCTTCAGTCCGTTGGAGGGCGAACGGACCGGATATGGGCAGAAGGCGGTCGCCTGATTGCTAGTGGTGGCGGCGGCCAGAGGATCAAGACATTGTCCCGGCATCGTGAGCACTTTGTGGCAGAGGCATAGTGGAGTGCCGA
This sequence comes from Erythroxylum novogranatense, assembly GCA_029891385.1. Lineage (NCBI taxonomy): Eukaryota > Viridiplantae > Streptophyta > Magnoliopsida > Malpighiales > Erythroxylaceae > Erythroxylum > Erythroxylum novogranatense. Next base: position 34,775,050 of record CM057232.1, on the reverse strand, counting down.
TGGTTATCTGGAGCTGTTTGAGGTGCGGCTCGATGGAGCATTTGGTGAGGCGCCTTGAGACATTGGGAGCTCGATCTACTATGGTAGTAGATCGAGCGAGATACCCGATCCAGTGAGCCGTGGAGGTGGATCAGTTGGAGAGGTCGAGGCCGAGGCCGAGGCCGAGCGAAGGGTTGATAGTGGTCAGGGGTGAGTGGTGGCGGCGATCTCGGTAGGTCATGCCATGACACGGGCGGAGGCCAGGACTCACCGGATGTTGTTTGGGTATGCTTCTTATTTGGTATAGAAGCATATGCATTGTTGGATTCTGGATCCACCCATTCTTTTATTACCGCATCTAGCATGTAGATTGCATGGGGATGGCGGAGGTTCTGATATGGGTTAGAGGTGAGTACACCTCTAGGTAGTACAATTGTATTGGGAGAGGTATGTATAGGATGTCGGTCCAGTTGATGAAAGCGGTGTTGAGTCTTGATTTGATAATCTTGGCTCTGCGGAGATTGATGTGATTTTGGGGATGGGTGGTTAGCGTGCATAGAAATTGTTATGGTATTATACCAAGGAGGTTGTATTGGATTCCCTGGACAGGCCTGGGTGGTGTTTAGAGAGTCGGTCGGTTGTACTGCGAGGATGATATCCTTTATGAGTGCCACGAGATTGATGCGGGGAGGTTGTGAGGCTATCTGGCTCGTGTAGTGGATTCTCGAGTTGGCGAGATTGGAGGATGTTCCGTAATGAGGGAATTTCCGGATGTTTTCGAGGAGTTATCGGGATTGCCGCTTGGCGAGAGATAGAGTTTGAGATTGATCTCATTCCTGCATCGCTTCTATATCGATCCCTCCATATAGGATGGCACCGTGGGGCGAGAGAGCTTAAGGCTCGATTGCGGAGCTTTTAGACAAGGGTTTTATCGGACCGAGTGTTTACGCCATAGGGAGCTCGGTATTGTTTGTAAAGAAGAAGGATGGGACTACGAGGCGTGCATTGATTATAAGCGGTTGAACCGAGTGCGATGAAGAATAAGTATCCTTTGCCTAGGATTGACGATCTATTTGATCGATTGCGAGGGCTTCAGTGTTTACTAAGTTAGAACTGCGATCGGGTTACTATCGATTGAGGATTGCGAGGCGATGTGCCTAAGAGTGCTTTCCGGAGTAGATGCGGGCATTTCGAGTTCTTAGTGATGCGTTTGGGTTGACTAATGCCGGCGACCTTCGTGGCTTTGATGAATAGGATTTTTCAGCCTACGGATCGATTTGTGATAGTGCTTATTGATGACATCTTGGTTTATTCGAGGATGAGCGAGCACACCGAGCATCGAGGATAGTGTTGCGGTCGAGAGAGAGGCGGTTGTTAGCCAAATTCGCTAAGTGTGAATTTTGGCTTGATGAGATCGTGTTTACGGGACACGTGGTGTCGGTGAGGGTATCGGTGGATCCTCACAAGATAAGCGATGATGAGTTGGGAGATTCGAGGGTATGCGAGTTGAGGAGTTTCCTAGGATGGCGGTTATTACGGAGATTAAATCGAGGATGTTTGTTGATCTCCGCCCTCGGCGAAGCTATTGAGGAAGGATGTACCGTTCGAGATAGGCGAGGATTGCGGAAGAGCTTTGAGGAGCTGAAACATCGGTTGTGACCGCCGGTGTTAGGCATTCCTTCCGGATGGAGGCTTTGTGGTTCTGATGATGCCTCGCACTGGGGTTGGTATGTGTATTGATGCAGCATGGGAGAGTTATAACGTATGCCTCAAGGCAGTTGAGAGCTCTTAATGTACAGATAGATTTAGGGGCGGGATGGAGCGATTGCTACGTTGAGGCTCGAGCCGATCTTTGCATAACGAGATTCGGAGGTTGGGACGAGGACCGTACTAGTAAGGCGATTGATAGAGTTGATGATGCGATTGAGTTTGAGTTGAGAGATGGGACATTATGGATGGGACAGAGGCTGTGTGCGGGATATTGATGATTTGAGGCGGGAGATCCTAGAGGAGGCTCATGTGGCGCTTATGCTATGCATCTGGTTCGACCAAGATGTATAACTTTGAGACAACATTTACGGTGGCACGGTATGAAGAGGCAAGTGGCGGAATATGTGTCCGGTGTCGACATGTCAACGAGTTAAGGCGAGCATCAGCTCCGATGGGAAAGTTGCATTCGTTGCCCGTTCGGAGTGGAAGTGGGAGCGAATTACCATGGATTTCGTGATGGGGTTGCCTAGGACACCGAGGCAACATGATGCTATCTGAGTCATAGTGGACCGATTGACCGTCGGCTCACTTCTTGCCGATGAGAGAGTAATACTCTCGTCGGTTGGCCAGTGTATAGCGATTGTACGATTGCATGGGGTTCCGTTGTCGATAGTTTGAACGAGGGATCGAGTTTATCGAGTTACGGAAGAGCCTCGGGCTATATGGGTACTGGCTGAATTTCAGCACCGCATTCCATCCTCGGTGATGGGCCAGTGAGAGGACGATCAAGGCTATTGAGGACATGCTTGGGCATGTGTCTTTGGAGTTTAGAGTGCGTGGGATCGATGCCTTGCGATAGAATTTGCATACAATAACGATGTCGAGTAGTATTGGGATGGCACCGTATGAGGCCTTGTATGGCGACCGTGTAGATCACCTTGTGTTGGGATGAAGAGGTCGAGATCGATAGAGGGGTCGAGTGATCCGGGATCTGCGAGATAAGATCTGGTGATCGAGTCGCATCAAAGGCGGCTCGGGGATGCATGAAGAGTTATCGGATCGGCATCGGCGGGGTATGGAGTATAGTGTGGGTGATCGAGTATTCCTTGAGTGTCTCCTTGGAAAGAATCTTGAGATTTGGCCGTAAGGGCAAATTGAGCCCTCGGTATATTGGTCGTTTGAGATCCTTGAGAGGATAGGACCAGCAGCTTCTGAGTTGGCTTTACCGAGCGAGATGTCCCGATTGCATGGCGTGTTTCACGTTAGTATGCTCCGACGGTACCGATCGGACCCGGCGCGTGTGATTCGGCTCGGGATATCGAGATAGCCGATGATATGAGTTATGTGGAGGCCGGTGCAGATCATTGGATCACAGGTCAAGCAATTGCGGAAACCGGGTGATTCCATTGGTGAAAGTACTTTGGAAGAACCACTCTGAGGAAGCTACTTGGGAGGCGAGGAGCATATGAGGAGCCAGTATCCTCATTTATTTGTGGGACGGTATGAAATTTCGAGGGCGAAATTTTTATTAGGAGGGTGAATTGTAACATCTAAATCCTTGTCATTAAGGGTATTTTGGTTATTATGAGTCATCTTGATAGGTTTCCTTGCATTCATTGAATGAGCATATTCTTGGCCTCTAATTGTAGAAGAACGGGTTTAATGCATATGCATTTATCCATAGGTACATGCATTCATGATTTCGGTATTTAATTGTAAGTAAGGCGATCGAGTTAGTTGGCTTATTTGGATTGAGAGTTAATTGAGAATTTGAGTAATCGAGTGCAATTGGTGATTTGATCTTGTTTATGAGTGACTAGCAATTTATAATGGCTTATAGGAAATTCTCGTGAAATTAGGAGATAATGCGGATAGGAAAGTTTTTAGGCGTGATTGGTGACCTACGATCTTGAAAGCAACATCCAATGGCAATGGAAAAATTAGAATTTCTTGATAGGAAATAATTATGTGGAATCATTGGGATTTAGAGTGAAATTTGGGTGACTTGGAGACTTAGGTCTATAAATACTAGGTTTGAGAATTTGGGAAAACACCTAAGGCAATTTCACGTTTCTCTTCTTTCCCTCTTGTGACTTGCGATTTCCTCCCATTGGTAAGGATTCCTCGATTTTCTTTATGGATTCTTTCCTTGAGATGAGGTTAGCGATTGGTCGTTATTGGTGAAGGTTAGAGGCTCAGGATTAGTGAATCGTTGAGCTTGGAGGATTTTAGGGTTTGGAGGATTTTGAGGAATCCGTAGCTTGATCTGTGATTTGGTAAGTTTTAAGAGCTTTGATGTTGTTATGGATGATTCTTCTTGTATTTATGGCATTTATTATATTTGATCGGGTGGTTGGGAGTGTTTATGGATGGGTTTTGTTATTGATGATTGCTTGGTAGGAGTGTATAGGGTGAAGTGTGGATTTGTGGAGGTAGATTATCGATTTGTTGATGGATAGGGTTATATGGATGATTGAATATGCTAAGGTTGCGATGATGATCTTGTTTGATTTATGTGTATTGAGTTCTTGGTGAGTTGCGAGAATCGAATCTGGAAATCCTGGTGGTGTGTTAAAAGCTATGTGTTGGGGAAGAAGGAGAGGCGTGCGTAGTGGATTTAGGTTGGAGACGCGACGGCCGTGAAGAGCTCGGCATGCGGACGGCGGTGAGGCTTCAGCATGCAGACGACGGCGGTGAGGCTTCGGCATGCAGGCGAAGCCGTGAGGCTTCAGCATGCGGACGGCGGTGAGGAGCTCGGCATCGCAGACGGCGAGGAGCTTCGACACGCGGACGAGCGGTGAGAGCTTCGACATCGCGGACGGCGCAGGAGTAGTTCGGCATCGCAGACGAAGCGATGAGAGCTTCGGCATGCGAGGCGGCTGCGAGTAGCCCGGCATCTGAGCGAGCTGCGGATCGATCGATCATCAAAGCGACCGACCGAGCGAAGTTACGTATCGTTCGGCTATCTGAGCGGCCGAGCGGCGAGCTTTGGGAGTCGCTTCGCGCATGAAGCGGCGATGGGCCAGGCGGTCTGCGTAGCTCGTCGGATAATGGCGGTTTAAGCGTGCGAGCTAGGGCTCACGTCGAGTCGACTGTGGCACGCGGGTGAACGCCAGCGCACCCGTGGTATGACCTTTGCCTAGTCGTCCGAAGAGGAGTGTTTGAGGCTTTTGGCATTGGGACTTAGGAAATTAACCGATTGAGGTGATTAAGGATTAGATTTGATTTGAAGTTTAAATTGGAATTTTTATGGATGTGTTCGACCCAAGGAATAGGAAATTGCTATTGGGGATCTAATTGAGGTAAATTATTTGGATTTTAAGAATGGATCAATTATTGTCAATCAACTAAATGAAGAGTCGAATTGGGTTTTAGCACCGGAATCGTGAGCATGCATTGTATATTATTTCAACGAGACATATGCATTCTTTGTCTTTGTTTTATTGGGCAATAAGTGATGGGTTGTACTTTATTGTTATAGAGGCACCGTTGGACCGTCGTTCCACGGACATTGCTGGGACTTCCAGGCCGTAGCTCGGAAGTTACAAGTGAGTAACCTAGTTGGTTTCTCAAATTCCTGATTTGCTTATATGCTCTACGTGAATTACATGCAAAAGTGAATTGTATGACTACTGTATGACTACTGGCATGTATTGGATTGAATTGCATGTTTCTTGAATCGACTTGGGCGGTTATGTGATCTCAGATCTTGAATATTGGGCTTCATAGCCATACCATTGAACTCTCGAGCAGCGATGTCTTTGGGCTTTATAGCCAACCTTGTAAATTCTTGAACATGACCTTTGCATGCATAAATGCATGATCACGTAATGGAATGTGTCCCAAGTTGCTATTTTCCTTTGAAAAGAGCTTGAGCTCAGATATCGCATCTTGTGGGGCTTAGCTTTGGGGAGAAATCACTCGACAGCGTCCACACCGATTCTTGGTGAGCACTTGGGCACTGGCTGAATAAGCGGAAAGAGTCACATATGCATTGCATTTACATGATTGATCGTGTTGTGACGATTCTTGAAATATGTGATGACATGAATTATGTAGGTATTACTTATTCTTGCAAATGATTGATTCTTGTTTATTGTTACATATCTTGTAAATTGCTATCTTTATCGCAATGTTATATTATCTTGACAATAAATATTCTTGTACTATCTTTACGCCGTGTGCGTAATGCATGATTTGAGTGAACCATCGATGATGGTTTCTCCGAGTTCGCAAACTCACCCAAATTTGCAACCTATTTTTCGGAATTGTTAGAGTAGACTCTAGCTCAGAAGATCTTTCTCTCTGCCATGCGAGGCTTTGGCGAGGGTCGTGATGTACATAGGTCGGTCAATTTGGATTAGTGTTTTGAGGATGACTTAGGATGGATGTTTGTATCGTTTCCTTTTGGTTTTGTTAGGAGACCGATAGACTTGTCTATTACGGATTGGATTCTTGTCTTTGGATAATTATTACTTTGGATGTTAATTTGTTGATTCTTGTTATTTTGTGATTTAAAATACTTGATGCCATGGATTTTAGCGAAATTTTCTAGTAGTAAATCCCTTATCGTGGGATACGTGTCGGGCGACCTTGGGTTTCGATGTGTACCCTACGGTGAGGGGCGCTATCTGAGCTCATGTATGAGACTTCATATGCTAGGCTGGGATCGATTGTCACTATCGCCAATGACATGACTTAAATGTATGCAATTTGACACACTTTTGAAAGCTCATGTAAGATTGTACTTCTAGGCTCGATACCACAAATGTAGCACTTGACTCCATGAGACCGAACCCGACATCTCTGATGACATCCGAGCCCGTGACCATGAGGTGGCATCTTTAAACAATCAATCACAATTAAAACTTCGTTATGAAATTTTCTTCCAAAAATGTTTTAATGCTGAAATCAAAACACACTTTGGGCCGACATATCACAAAAACATTTTCAGATACAAAACACTTTCGGTTATTAATTAGCACTTTCGGCGATTGCTCAATCGATCACATAAGGTAAAGGCATGACCCAACTGGGCTCGATGCCATTTCTGAACACCATTCAGTAATCAAAAACTCAATACACTTTTACATTTATTAAGCTAGGGCCCACCAAACAAAACACTGTACTCATGCAGATGTGAAGACACTGATCCCGACCCGTTACTCTGCCTTGCTAGCAATGATCATACTCCCGTTAGTCTAACGGGGTATTCTTCAGTTCCTGAAAAATAGATGCAATGTTGGGTGAGTTTGCAAACTCAATGAGAAACCATCATCGATGGTTCACCCAACTCATGCATTCACAATTCATATACACACTGAATCACATATTCACACTTTCATATATTCACGTGCATTCAATTTCACTTTCACACAGTTCACTTTAGATCATTTACATATGCATGATATCGTGTGACACTTTCGATTTCATTTCATTGTTGTGACCGAGCGCAATCGAAATCGGTAATCACATTTTGGCAAGTAGGAGGCCTGGGTATGCACTCTCGCCCACTCACATTAGGGATAGGAGAGCCATTGGGTATGCACTAATCCTTTCACATAATAGGACCCCACACCCCACCCGTAGGTGTTTGCGAGTTTTCTTTGCGGCGTGTGTTCTTGGGTTTTACATGGCGTCCTCAAATATCTGATGGCGTCTCGGGTCAATAACTATCATTATCTGATCATTTAATTATGCATGAGTGCATATGTCATTCACATTTCACTGTCATATCTCATTTCTTTCACTAACACTTTTACAATTCGATTCACTATTGCATTTATGCACATTTATTCACATTTTGCACTTCCATATCACAATCCAATATTTCGAACACCCATGGTTCGAAATCAATCAAAACAGTCACACATATCCATCCGTATCTCCACATGGCATATATATACACAAAATGTAACACATATAGGTTGAAAAACCAACTAGGTTACTCACCTGCACTTCCGAGCTACAGCCTGGAAGTCTCAGCACTGCCCGTGGAATTGCTCCATCGGTGCTTGATTCAAGCTTTAAACCTTTCCAAATCACCAAGAAATCCACGCAAGGGAAGAAGAAGAACAAAGCAATTTCTCCATAACAGAAGCAAGCATCGTCAAATTTCAAAGGCTTAAGTTATATATATACTGAGTACCTTAAGACTTGTTTGGCAATTAATTGCCACCAAATTCGATCGAACAACCTCAATCCAATTTCTGATTCTAATTTCTCCCAATACGCAATAACAATTAATAATAAATCCTAAAGTCATAATTCAACTTGCCTCATATCAATTGCCAATCAATCACGGACCCGAAATCCGGTTTATCAGTCACTATACCATTTTTCCGGTCCGGACTCGATTCTCTAAAAATTCCAGAAAAATTTCCATAAATTCACAAAATTAGGAATTGCATATTCCTACACTCCAATCTCATAATCCAGTTCTCTAAATTCAATTTTCTCATTCCAATTCATATACAAAACTCATTTATACACTTTTCGCACAAATTTCCAATTTCCACAATTCAATCGGGAAATGTCATACATGTACGCATATTCATATACTTATGCCATCAATAATCATTTACCGATGACTATAGAAACTATAATGCATGAAGAATTCACATTTTTCTGTACTTTAACCTGACCCGATCCAATTTACAAATATACCCGTCACTTTGGTAACGGGATGTTACATCAAAGGTATAAATAATGTCAATTGTTATACAATTGGATAGAAACACATCAAAGTGTACATAAATTGTTATGTTTGTACCTTAAAATAATGAGTTCGACTATCTATTGTTGTGTTGATCGTGGGTGGTCCTCTGTAGAACTTCCCTTCGACTGTTCGAACGGTGGTCGCAACTGAGTCATCTGCATAATCTCTTCTCTCATATTTGCCATCTGCTCTCTCATCTGTAGCTCCATTTGCTCCCTGAGGGAAAGCTCCATCTGCTCCCTGATTCGTTGCTCCTGCTCCCTCATCCGTTGTTCCTCCCGCTCTGTCTGCCCCTCTTCCAAATAAGCTATCTTGTCCATTAATGTTTGTACTGTGGCCCGAAGCTCGATGACTTCATTGTTGTTCGATGGCCTAGTGGACGCTGCTGTACTGGACATGGAAGATTAGGAATAACATGTGTTCCCAAAGGAACCTAGACCAAATATCCTGCCACGACGATCCCTACCACCCACGGCCTCAAAATACGTCTGAGACACGTCTACAGGTTGTTCCTCCTATGACTGTAGCTCAAGGGTTTGTTGTAATTTGTCCTATAAGGTATGTGAAGTTAACATTAAGAAGGACGGGAGCAGTATTTAGAAATGTATAAAATGCAATAACTAGACATACATTCAGCTCTCGACAGCGGTTGTTGATGAAGGTTACACCGTCATACTTCTTCGTGTGAGTGTGCACAAATAACTGAAGGGGGGTAGGCTTGGTGCCCAATGACTTCTCCTATATGAGAAAGACTAAAATGTTAGATGTGAACTACAAATCGTTTAAACGTCAGCAGAGGTTCAAAAATTTGTATGATATTCGCCTCCTGTTAGCCAAAGAAAATAACTCAACACAGCCATAAGTGGCACCAGACATTTAGACCATTATCATTATCCATAATAAAACGAAGCTAACTATCGACAAATATAGTGTAAAGTGTAGATACTTACAAGTCTGTCCGCATGCTCTTGGTGAGTTATTAAGCCTCCCGTATGTACGGGAAGACTCTGCTGACCTGGGCCTCCACGTCTGTTGGCGGAGTTACATCCTGAGATGAACATTGTTGTAGGTGATGCCCAATACGCCAGCCAACGAATCCAAATATCCTCCAAAATAAAGCGAGGTCGTGCACTAGCCTTGTTTATCGCGTTAATGAAGTCGCGATAACGTGTACGAGCCCGCCTCTTCCAGAATTTGTATATGCTCCCGTCCAAAGTAGCGTCCCAGAAAAATGCTTTTTGATAAAAGAATAAAACAAAAATTTGTTAGTTAATGTAAAACTATATATATATATATATATATATATATATATATATATCCTGACACAATATATATATTAAATAAATAACAGAAATAATTATTGTACCTCGAACTCATGAAAGTACAATTGTTTTGTAGCTGCAGTGATATTCTTCCACGTATATCCATCGGGTTCAATCCTTTCCTTAAAAGTGGAGGTCATATGCCTGGAAACCATTCCAGACTATACGAACCTAAAACAAGAAGTTATTGTAGTGTACAAATGGACCGAAAAGCCTAAGGCTTAATCTACTAGAAACAGTGCTTAATCCTATAGCCATACTTACTGGTCATTGATGAAAGTGATATACTTTCGCCCATCATCTCCTACAGATCCAGGTTGGCGGGCATGTCCTCCATCCCCTATTGTGGAATTGGATGATATATGAGTTGGCGTAGGGGATGGTGTGGCATTAGTAGCAGCAGGTGATGGCTCATCTGGAATGGGAGGATGTGTAGGAGGCCCATGTGAGTCAGTGCGAGTCGCAGACTGTGACGATCCACCTTCACACGGCTGCCCGCCGAACATCCCTCTAATCCTTGGCCGCATAACCCCACGTGGTCTCTTAGGTCCCATATTAATGAATGAAATACAATATTTATCGATTGTTGTACAAATATAACAATCTTAAAAGCAATTGTTTACACAAGTTATTAACATATAAGCCAATGACATTGAAAATTTGCACTCAAGTTAACAACAACAAATCAACGTCAACAATTATATAATTATGACTGTGTTTACCAAATTCAAACAGATACAACAACAAACATCTTTTAAGCTTTGTTGAACTATGTAATGCATGAGGAAATTATTTCATCGAATTCCATGTGACATGAGAGTCGAAAAAAGTAAATGAGTCCCCGACATCTGGATTTCTGAGAAGCGTCCTGGCACGTTCAAATGAAACTCGGGAAACAGTCAGACTTCCCTTACCCGGTGAAGGGCTTTGGACACCTTCTCTCAATAACGTTTTGGCTATAGCCATGCTTGATGCGGAAATTGTAAATGTGTCGCCGCTCTTGGTGTGAAAGACGAATTGTCTAGATGCACTACTACAAAGGGGAACAGTTACACCTAAAACAATGAAGAACATATATTCACATTTGATTCCGTGCGATTAGACCACCGTGACACAAAGAGAAACTGGATATGGTAACATACGTGATTGTCCAGACCCAGTATGAGCAATTGCCAAATGTTTCACAATAACTGATTTGCCATATCGTTCATATGCCGTCGTGTCATGGTTCTGGCCAAATCTGGGACTCATTTCTTCGTTGAGAATACAAGAAGCTTAGAGCAATATGAAGTGCAAACCATCAAACGACTATTAGGTCATGGGCACTTCAACTAAGGAAATGAGATGTACAAAATAAAAACAGAGATGTAATACTCATAGGAAACACCTTCAAGTAGAAGATCGGTCATGGATGGCAAACGAATCTTAGTGTTTTTCGCAACACTGTTCCCTGCATGGGTGATTTCCTGGGACAGGACAAATTTGCCACATTCCTCCCAACGGTAAGAATTATTATCGTCGGGAACCATTCACCACATCGACATCCCTTGAATAAGAATTGCAATGATTAAAAGGAATAATGTTTATACCGCAGAAAATAGCCTATTACAAACATAAATTAATTGCTATCAGAACTTAGAAGTAAATTAAAATCATCTTCCTCGTCGGAAGAATAAGAATCAAACGCTTCCTCTTGTTCAGACCCATTGTTAGCCTCATCAGACTCTACAGATGAAATATCAACGTAAGCGTTAGAAGGATCGTGCCAAGGTTCCGTCTCGTCACACGTTGCTGTGTCATTGATAGAAGCCACGTCTTCTTGAAACGCTTCACTTTCATTTCTCTGCTCTTCGTTTCTATGGGCTTCAAACACTCCCCTAAGTTTAACTTTGCACACCGCCAACCAATCCTGTTTATCACGTCGTAAGCTTGGGAAAGGGACATAATAGACCTGTCTTGCTTGCATAGCCAAGATGAAAGGTTCAAAGTGTCTCAATCATCTGCGGACGTTGATTTCAACCACATTGTATCAGCTATGCACTTTTGTTCTAACGTTTGGTGTCGGGTCATACCAGTCACATTTAAATATCTCACATCGCTTAATTGGCAACGAAGGATACTCAACTTCAAGTATTTCAATTATTTTCCCATAATAGTCCATCAATTCTCCCTGTATCGAAACTCCACTGTTCATACTTGGCATGCTATGTCCATGCGACTCTGTATGGTATTTATATCCATTCACAAAATAAACTAGATACGAGTAAACAGTTTGCAGAGGTCCCTTCGCAAGATCAGAAATGAACTTGTTCTGTATTGGATTTTCGGCGGCCTATGTAACAAAAAGTAGCAAAGGAAAGAGTACAATGTCATCGAAACATTTCAACATGGTAGGTAACAATAGGAATAGTTTAAAGTGAGAACTTACATATCCCGCGAACCATCGAGGAAATTGTTTTCCAATTTCATTATTCATGTCATCCTGTATGATACCAGGCATTATCTCGTGTAACAATGCCTTGTATACGTTGCATATGACATGACACCAATCAGTAACGTTCAACACACTAATACCTGCAATTGAGCATATCAGTTGTGCAACTCACTGTACGAATGGAAGAACCTCCTCACAGTTCAATAAAATGTTCCCATGTGCAGCATCAATTTCCTCCTCTGTTAGCATTCGTCTTGTTGCATGTCCAGAGGTTCGTCTTGGATATGTAAAAATTGACAAGTTTCCATCCGCACCACTTGTTCCTCCCCCATCGTCGTTACGAGGAACTTGTCTCGCTTTTGTACGCACATGAGGCTCAAAATAATGCCCACAAAACATACTAGCTTCCTCAACTAAATAAGCATTACATATGGAGCCCTCAACTCTAGCTTTGTTTTTCACATTTTTTTTCAAATGATGTAAATACCTATAATAAAGCAAATGGTTATTACAATGTTCGGTTGACACAACATGTACAAATGGGTAAGGATATGATAGCACTGGAGTTACCTCTCAAATGGATACATCCATCGATATTGGACTGGACCAGCTAGTTTTGCTTCGTGTGGTAAATGCACTGGTAGATGCTTCATTCAGTCAAATAAGCTAGGAGGAAAAATCCCTTCTAATTTGCACAAAATAACTGGAATTTCATTCTCTAGTTTTTGCAATTCATGAAAATTGATTTCAGATGATGTTAAGCTTCTAAAAAACAAGCTCAACTTCGTTAATGGTTCCCATACTTTATAAGGTAGCAACTCGCGAAAGGCAATTGGAATTAGCCTTTGCATAAAAACATGACAATCATGACTTTTCAACCCAAATAATTTGTACTTCCTCATATCTACACACCTAGACAGGTTTGAAACATAACCATCAGGAAACTTTAGTCCTTTCAACCATTCACACAAACGCTCCTTTTGTTGCTTGCCCAAAGTGTAACATGCTTTCGTATATTTACCGGTACGAACATCTTTATGTAACTCATGTCTTCTACAGAGCAGTCACAAATCAGCTCTGGATTTGGCATTGTCTTTTGTCCTCCCTTCAATGTTCATAATGGTATTGAACAGGTTGTCAAACATGTTTTTCTCAATATGCATCACGTCCAGATTATGCCGTACTATTTTTTTTTTCCAATATGGTAAATCCCAAAATATGCTTCGTTTTTGCCAACCAAAGTTTTGACTGATGCTTCTATTTACTTCATCGGCGTCAAATTCAGTTACTTTAAGCAAGCCCAATGCCTCAATCTCTTGCAAAATCTCAACACCACATTTTAGAGATGGAGGTGATTGTTTGACAATCCTATTTTTTATGAACTTATATTTATTGCGCCTAAACAGATGATCAGGAGGAAGGAATTTTCTGTGATTGTCAAACCAACTAATTTTGCCACCGGTTGGAAGATAAAATGCATCTGAATCATTGCCGCAATGAGGGCACGCCAACTTCCCAGCTGTACTCCAACCAGATAACATGGACAAAGCTGGGAAGTCACTAATCGTCCACATTAAAGCTGCTCTTATAACAAAATTCTGTTTCAGAGATACATCATATGTTTGCACACCAGTTTTCCAAAGATGCTGCAATTCCAATATTAGCGGTTGTAAGTAAAAATCTATTTTCTGCTTGGGATTTGTTGGTCCTGGGACAATAACTGTAAGGAACATGTAAGTCTCTTTCATACACATCCACGGAGGCAAATTATAAGGAGTAATTATCACCGGCCAAGATGAATATTGCTACCCGGATTGACCGAAAAGTTGGAATCCATCAGTCGACAATCCCAACCGCACATTCCGACTTTCAATTGCAAAGTGCACATGGGTGTCATTGAAATGCTTCCATGCCAGTGCATCTGATGGATGACGCATAACTTCATCTTCCTGATCGTGTTCAGCATGCCATCTCATGTGACATGCAGTCACATAAGATGCATAAAGTCTCTGCAGTCTCGGAGTTAGTGGGAAATAATACATCCGCTTCCATGGAACTAATTTCTGTTTCATTACACGCTTTCTTGGTTTAAACCTCGATTGACCACAAAATTTGCACTCATCTAACTTCACATCATCTCCCTAGTACAACATACACCCCAACCGACAGCAATCAATTTTTCCACTGGAAAACCAAGACCCCGAATCAGTTTCTTCATATTGTAAAAACTGTCAACCATTGAATGATCAGTAGGTAGAGATTCAGTATACCACTCCAAAATGTTATCAAAACTACGATCCGATATGTGTCCTTCACTCTTCACGTTCAAAATTCGCACAATTGAAGACAATTGCGTCATTTTCTGGCAACTGGGCCACAATTCTTGGTCAGCAGACTGCAGTAAGTCAAAAAAATTTCGTGCTTCTGTGTTTGGTTCTTCTTCAACATTTACCCTATTTGTCCCAACGGTACAACCGACCCCATCAAAGACCATTTGCCTGTACGAGTTTTCAGTTCCATGAACAAAATTCCCGCACTTTCCAACCTCCCCTTCATACTCATTTACGTTGACAGACATTTGTGGTTCATTCCCCCTTGAGGTGCTACAAATTAACGGCTCGCCATGTCGTGTCCACTCAAAATAATTGGGCACAAACCCTTTTCTCAGCAAATGCAACTTAACTTCATCAAGAGTAAGGAAACATTTGTGCTTACACTTGCAACATGGACATCTGATCTTTTGTCCATCCATATATGCAGGTTGAGAGCATGCATAATGAATAAAACTGTCAACTCCATGCACGAATTCAGGATTAATCAAGCCAGCAGCGGTTAATCATCTATACATCCAAGATCTATCCCCAAAGCTCATAGCTGGGATACTGTTAACTTCAACCCGTCAATCCATTGTCAATATCATTCATGTATGCCACATATAACAAGGTAGGTCAGTATCATTAATTGTTATACGGGGATCCTGCTGAAAATTGACAAAGATTTCCCTATCACATAATCATCCCCCTCTTACACATAAGAGAGCCCCCTGCATGTGAAAATACACTTCTACATCCGACAAGTAAAGTCAACTCACAACTGATCTCTAAACGACATGTCCATACATTGCATTGTCAACAACTGATGTTACTTATCAAGAATTAAACATTAAACTCAGATCAATTCACAACCATACATAATTTTCTTATTACGTCAAATTATATTAAAAAATATATGCTTAAAGTTACCACAATTGAAGTTAAAGTATAGTTGTCATTTCAATACCTGCGTAGGCTTCTCTTCACGTTCCTCGAAAGTATAAATACTGGGGAGAATAGAGTTCCTACAACCAACAAAATCAAATTGTGTCTTATCATATTGAGGGGTCCTAACATTTGTCACAGGAATTCATAGGATTGATTCAAATGAAGGAGCAATAAGGCAATTATAAAATAAGTAGTAGTGATTTTGCTCAACTCGATGACTAAAGACATAATTGGTTATCATAATATATTCTTTATTTTGAATATTTCTTTAAAACCGAAAGATAGATTAAAGCTGGCTCTTGAAATATTATTTCATGAATTAGATGAAAGTATGGCAAGATAGAGTAAAGATGGCAATATTATTCAAAACCCTATACATAAATAAAAAATAACTATATCATAGACGTATGTATATTTTTGATAGACGTGTTGAGTTATGTATGGATTGCAAACGTTGGTATGTTGAGAAAAGATCTTAAGTTAGAGTTTACCTCTAAATTGGGTAACTTGCTAAAATTAGGTCTAAAATATTTTATAGCATAGTTTTTAAATTTAAATTTAAGTTTGTCTTAATTATAAATTATAAATTTAACTACAATCTACAAATTCATATTTTTAAAATATTTTTAATGGTTTTATAAAACATAAATAATTAATTATAATAAAATAAATTTATAAATTGTTGTGAAATAGCATTACAATCTCCAACAATAGTATATGCAAAATATTAGTCATAATTAATAACAAAATTATATTAGATAAATAAGTATAAACAATTTATAATTTTAACGCATTTATTAATACAACACTAATTAATATTGAATTAACATAAAATTTTAAACATTTTACATAATTCCAATTTGATCCTTTAAAGTTATACTTAATTTTAAATTTAATCTCGTTTACAAATTCATGTTTGAAAATTAAACTTAATCCATTAGACTGAATGAGCTAACTCAATATGTAAATTCAATTAAATATCCGGTACATGATGTGGTGTAGTGTGATATTCCACTTACAAAATGCATATATATATAAGAAATATTTCGTTACTAATTTGCAATTTTTTTGTATTATACCGGTAAAAGATCATTATGTAAATTTTAAAATTATCAAGCTTTAACATGCACGCATATTCAACCTTCTTGACTTTTCAACTGTTGAAACTTGCAAAAGAGATTCACACTTATGCTTTACAACATCTAAAGCCTTCGAAGGTAGGTCTCACCAACATGAATCACGTTTAACAGATCTTTCAATTCAAACAATTGAAATTTTACAATTGTAAAATTAAAACTTCCCAGTGGTAGCCCCACAAACATGGTTCCACTAGTCTTTAAGATATAGTCTTTCGGATTATATCGGTTTTCGAAAATCCAACTTAATAGTCTCATACAAATTGAAGCATAATGACGCTGTCAATTTAAGAACTTTTATTTGAGGTGTTAGATAGCATCTAATAAGCCTCTTTTCATTAACAATTGAAGCTTATTCATCCTTCATGCATTTCATCGAACACCTTGCGAGCAAAACCATCTCAACCACATCCATACACAAATCCTTTAATTCTTTCCATTATAAACATGCAAAACATTCATACAAGACCAATCAAACCTAAATTAACAAACGAAATGCATGAAATCACTCTAAAAACACATCCAAAAAACCCCAACCCACGACTTTCTTACCTTCGGATCCAGCAGAGGAGCGTCGCATGTTGTGGTCGCCGGAGTAGACGGAGGTTGTGGTCGCCGGAGACGCAGCAGCTGGTCAGACACAAACGGAAGACGAGCTTCGCTGGAGGAGAGGAGAGAAAGAGAAGAGCAGCGTCGGGGAGAGAAGAGAGGAGGGACGGCCGCAGGTGGATTTAATTTCATTTTAGTGATGGAATTAGCCGTCGGCATAATTAAAAACTCCGTCGCAGCATTAAGCTTCCTAACCTAGTTTCCCGACGACGTTTTGCAATATACCGACGACCGATTTCCGTCAACAAACCATTTCTCGCTGACAAGTTTGCCGATCGAATTTAAATTCCGTCCCTATTTACAAACGGTAAGGTATTCATCGGCATATTTTCGTCGCTATAAGCCCCCGCTAAATTTTCCCTCCGACTTTGGCAACGAATTTCTTCACCGTCGGAAATTTTCTTTCTTTCTCCGACAGATTAGGGTTTCCCGTCGCAATTCACATACGATATACGTGTCGTCGGTATTTTTTCGTCGCTATTCATCGTTTTCCTTGTAGTGTATGTATATAATGTGATTAAATGTGGCATATGCATTTCATCCATGAATGCATAATCAGATAATGACAGTTGTAACCAGAGCAGCCACCGAGAGCTAAAAGCTCAACGATTGTGCTCGGGCCTCGAGCCCCATAGTGATTTAGAGCCTCGGACTCAACAATTAATGTGCCCATATTCGGACAGTTCAGGCGCTCGATCACAATACCGTAATAAATTGGAAAGTGTAACATGGGCATTTCATATATATCTGCTTACATATATTTTATTGAGTGAAAGGCAAAATGCCTTATGCTTGTGTGAAATAAATGTGTTCTGATGCATTGCATGGCATAAGTGTATGAAATAAAATGGTTGCTATGATCAGAGTCACCACCGATCAGAGTTTTAAGCAATTCATAAGTAATTCAGAGCCTCAGGCTCAATGTTTAAATAAAAATGAGCTTCGAGCTCATAAGTAATTCAGAGCCTCAGGCTCAATGTTTAATGAGTCCTGTATCCACCAACGGATAAGGGACAGTTATTAATGAGCCCTACAAGGGACAATTTAAGCACTTGATCACAGCAAAATAATAAACGCAAAGTGAGTCTCATTTGCATGCATCGAACATGAATAATGTGGATGTGAAATTTTGTAAATGTGTGAATGTGAAATATTGTGAATGTGCATTAAGAAATAAAGTGATATGTATAATTATTGTGTTATGTGACTGGGTGAACCATCGATGATGGCCACTCACTGAGTTCGCCAAATTCACCCAAAATTTGCAATTATTTTTCAGGACTCAGAAGAATACCCCGTTAGGCAACGAGCATATAGCATTTGCATGTGAGTGAGAGAAGAGGTCGGGATCAGTTCGCGTCTACATTAGTGTCTGATGAAATTGTATTTTCTAAATTTTTTGTACAAATGATTAGGTCAATTTATAAAGTCAAAGGATTGAATTAATTTGTATTTATAAAAAGGGCCCCCGTGGTCATTGTATTTACCGGTGATTTATGTATGGTAATGATTTCCCGTATAGTGTATGCTTGTGTTTTGAAAAAAAAATTATGCTGAGTTTTGACTAAGTGATGTAGCACGTCACCCTCGCAGGGTACGGATTCGGATATCAGCATCGATGTCGGGTTCGGGTCATGCAGGAGTGGGGTGTTACAACACCTCCCTAGAAATAACGCCAGAAACTTGATCATGTCGTTTGAGCTTTAAAATTTACAACCAATTTGTTTTTTTGGCACAAATCCTACCTTTACAACCGATTTGTTTTTCGGCACAAATCCTACCCTTACAACCGATTTGTTTTTCGGCACAAATCCTACCTCCCAAGTGATTATCCTCTAATCACTCAACTCACAATAAAGATGATAAATAATTGAAGTAAGGCTCGATATGGCTAGATACACTTGAATGTGCAGAGAGAAATTTTGAGTAATAACAATGATGATTATGAAAGATGATCAGAAAGGTTTTCTATCTTTCGACCCTTACTGATCTCTTGATCTTCCTCTATTTATTTGTAGGCTTCTAGATCAATATAGACGTTGTAGATCATCTATTAGTCGTTGCTTGATATCTCTTAGCCGTTCCTTGATTTCCTCCTTTCCATTTGTGATTGATCTGGATGAATTTTACTCAGTTTCACCTGATAGTCGACTAGTGCTAGTCGACTGAAACCAGTGTTTTTATGAAAAATTTCATCTTCGCTCCACAATCAGTCGACTAGAATGATTTTAATCTACTGGAATGATTGTAGTCGACTGGAATGATTATCCAACTTACTGGTCCTTTGCTTTAAGTCGACTTAATAGATTTCGGTCGACTGGTTTAAACCCCACTTTACATAAATGATAATTCTCTGTCGACTTGGAATGTTCTGGGCGACTAGGGCCAGCTACAACGGACATATTTAAGATAATCTTGAACTTTAAATGTTGGGATACGTATATTTGATTATAATCTTCACAACAATCATCTTTTGCACATTGATTATCTCTTGAACGTTGGTGATGATCACTGACTTGATTTGCATGTTATCTATCTCTTGATTTGTAGATATGTCACTCTTAAATTGTATTAATCCTTTAATTGCAATCCAAATCACCTGAAATAATTTCTTAACCAATTCTATACATTTTGTTATTATCAAAACATAAGTAGGATTTAATTTGTCAACTACCATTGGTCCAACAATCTCCCCCTTTTTGATAATGACAAAACATTTAGAAATTGTTTAAGAAATGAAAACAAAGAAACATTAATCAAGGTTTTATGCCTTGTCTTTTTGGTTAGAATGTCTCCCCCTTAATCATATAAATCATTGAATTCAAATAACCTTGCAAAAACAAATTCATAAAATTTGTATAGTCCATAATTTTAATATAGATTCAATTCAAAGACAATTTAACATACTCCCCCTTAATCAAGTAACTAAACAATTATCCAATTTCCAACTTTACTCCCCCTTTTTGTCATAATCAAAATAATTAATACAAACCAACAAGATGAAATAGATGAAACACAAATAGTCATCAATATGAAGAAGAAACACAACTATGAAGATGAAAAATTATCGCAATCACATTAAATAGAGAAACAAGCCATCAAACACAAATAGTCTCAAGTAACAGTCACAAACAATATGAAATGTCGGTCTTGGCTAGATACAAAAACCATCATGGTGGAGAAACATCATCATAAAGAAATCTCATAGGTAGAAGAGAATGTGTTTTCGGAGATTTGAGGGAACAAGTGACTTTTTTTTTTAAGAAGACCCAGATGACTTATAGTCGACTATGGATGTAATACTCGACTAAAGCATTTAAACACCTTATCTCTTGATGCAATAGTCAACAAGCCAATCAACAATTAATACATTGTCAATAGTAGGCAAAGGTTCCTTACCCACTTTACCAACACCAATGACTTTACCTTTGTTGTTGTCTCCAAATGTGACATATCGTTGATTCTTTGGTTTGATTTCTACAAATAAGTTCTTGTCTCCACTCATATGCCTTGAACATCCACTATCAATGTACCATGTTCTTGGTAGATTTTCATTCTTTGCTTGTACCTATAACTGAAACATTCTTTCTTCTCATTGGTACCCAAGCCATTTTGGGTCCATTTTGGTTAGCCATATAAACCACATTAGGAGGTGTTGTACCTTTTACCACCCAAATTTTCTTCACATTAATACATCTTCTAATACTTTTACAAGCAATTTCTATATGACCATCTTTCAAGCATTTACCACATTTTGCAACTTTTCCATCTTTAGTAAATTTAGAAATTAAAGAACAATCTCTATCAAAAGGATCATATCCTAAACCATGTATAGAAATTGAATATCTTTGTAAAGATAACATCTTTTCAAACTTTTCATTCCCACCAGCAAATTTTTCAACCACATAAAAAAATTCCTTTCTAAGTCTATCAAGCTCACAAGTTAGATTTTCTTTTTCAGCAAGGCATGTAGAGTGGTCATCCTTAGTGCAATCTAAATCATCAATAGTCTTATGCAAGACATTATTTTCAACAACTAGATCTCTTATTTTCTTTCTCAATCTCTTGTTGATTTCAATAGCTTCTTCAAAATCACTTTGTAAAGCAGTAAAAGAATCTCTAAGATCAATTACCTCATCTTCATCATCACTTGTTAAGGAGCTATTTGCCATAAGAGCTAAGTTGTTTTCATCATTGCTTTGATATGCTTCCTCATCATCACTCCAAGTGGTTACTAGGCTAGCTTTCTTTTTCCCTTTGTCATACTTGTCATTTTTCTGGAGATTTGAAGTGAAGGATGAGCTTCTGCATTCTCTAGCATGATGTCATCTTTTTCCACATTTCCGACACTCTTCATTGCTTTTCTTTTCTTCATAGCTTTTGGTCCTTCTTTCCATGGTGTACTTCTTTCTTTCTTCATTAATTCCACCACTTAATTTTTTCCTCCTATTTTTGAGTAGTCCTTTGAACTTTCTCAAGTTTCTAGTGTACATTGCTAGTTCTTCATCTTCTTCCTCTTCATCTATTTCTTCATCACTTTCATCAAGAGAAGAAACATTAGCTTTTAAAGCAATTGACTTTTGTGACTTACCTCTTCCTCCTCTTGATTTGAGAATGATCTTATAGTTTATGAGTGATCCCACCAAGGCATTGAATTCCAAATGATTGAGATCCTTAGACTCCATAATAGCGGTGACTTGTGAGTCCCATTCTTTCGGTAGTGAACAAAGAATCTTTTTCACCTTCTCGCTATCCGTCATATGTTTTCCAAGGTTGCCTAAT
The DNA here is from genome assembly GCA_029891385.1 of Erythroxylum novogranatense. Classification (NCBI taxonomy): domain Eukaryota; kingdom Viridiplantae; phylum Streptophyta; class Magnoliopsida; order Malpighiales; family Erythroxylaceae; genus Erythroxylum; species Erythroxylum novogranatense. The sequence continues at coordinate 34,753,100 of CM057232.1, read as the reverse complement.
CCATTGATAATTTCTGCAAAATGATCAAGCATAGTAGAAATAGACTCACCTTCCTTCATGACAAACATTTCATAGTCATAGAGAAGCATGTTGATCATTGTCTCTCAAACTTGATTGGTTCCTTCATGAGTGATGTGTAGTCTCTCCCACATTTCTTTAGCACTAGTACACGAGTTTACTCGATTTCTCTCCTCAATCGTGAGAGCACAATATATCAATTTCATAGCGTTAGCGTTGATGTAGGCTTGCTTCCAATCATTGTCATCATATTCCAGCTCCGTTTTTACCTCGCCATTTTCTTTTAATGGAACATGTGGACCGAAGATGATGATCTTCCAATACTCCACTCCCTCGCTTATAATATGATACTTCATAGGATTTTTCTCAGAAGAATAGTTAGTACCATTAAACAAAGGAGGGCGATTATTTGTGTTAATTTCTTCCGCTAGGTTATTGTGTGCCATCCCTGGATACTTCTTCTCTGATACAAATTGTAAGCGATCTAGAAAGGGGGTTGAATAGATCTTTAAAGTTTTTCATAAAATTCTACAATAAAATCATAAGTTAATTCACACAAAACAATTTAAACAAATTTAAATGCAAAGAGTAAGGAAGAAGAGCAAACACTGTTTTTATAGAAGTTTGGTGCTAAGACATACGTCCTCTACCTAAGCTCTCATTTAGGATTGGGCAAACCACTTTACTACACACTTTTTAGTTTAGTGGGAACTCTTACAACACCACTTGATTTCCGGCTCAAGCTACCTTTACAATCGATTTGTTTTCTGGTATAAATCCTACCTTTACAACCGATTTGTTTTTCGGCACAAATCCTACCCTTACAACCTATTTGTTTTTCGGCACAAATCCTACCTCCCAAGTGATTCTCCTCTAATCACTCAACTCATAATAAAGATGATAAATAATTGAAGTAAGGCTCGATATAGCTAGATACACTTGAATGTGCAGAGATAAATTTTGAGTAATAACAATGAAGATTATGAAAGATGATCAGAAAGCTTTTCTATTTTTCGACCCTTACTGATCTCTTGATCTTCCTCTATTTATTTGTAGGCTTCTAGATCAATATAGACGTTGTAGATCATCTATTAGCCATTGCTTGATATCTCCTAGCCGTTCCTTGATTTCCTCCTTTCCATTTATGACTGATCTGGATGAATTTTGCTCAGTTTCACTTGATAGTCGACTGGTCGACTAGTGCTAGTCGACTGGAACCAGTGTTTTTATGAAAAATTTCATCTTCGCTCCACGATCAGTCGACTGAAATGATTTTAGTCGACTGGAATGATTCTAGTCGACTGGAATGATTGTAGTCGACTGGAATTGTTGGGACCCGATCCGAGAACCGGATCCCAACCGAATAAACGTAACAAAAAGAACGAATGACGAAATCAATGGAAACGGAAGCGAAAGGAGACAGAAATTTCGGATCGAAATGCGAAATGCGAGTTTAACAATTCCGCTACGGCGGAAGCAGATCGAAACAAAATGCGAAGCGCACAACCGAAAGTAAATAAGCGAAGCAAATACTAATCGAATCAAACGAGCAGATTCAATCGAATATAGCGGTTTAAATAATCGAATCTGAATCACAAAGTTAAACAAATAAGCGAAAGCGGGATCGAATCGAATGCAAATCGAATTCGGATAGAAAACAAAGTAAGCAAACAAATCAATGTAAACTGAAATACTTTCCGACATCCGTGCATAAGCAAAGAACAGGAAACAGAATCGCGTTGGGGATCCTAAGACGTTCCAAAATCCGTTATGAATTTTTTTTTCTTTCTTATTCTCATTTCTTTTCTCGTTACTCAATCATATCCAAATCATCTTCAATCCATACAGTCATACATAATCTTATATAAATCCATACCAATCTCAAATTACATTTTTATCCCAGATTTTATCGAAATTTCGGCAAAGATAACTACCGCTTTTATCCTAACCAAACCGCAAAGTGTTCAAAACAACACTTCTAAATGCCAATCAATCACACAAATATCAGAATCCACCGGACCCTCCGTCCGGATATCAGCAGAAGAACAAACCTAATTCTAAAACAATCTCATACTTGTCATTCAATCTACCATTCTCATAGTTCAATCTCATTCCCAAATCAATCATACATATAGATTCCCAAACTATTCATAATTTCATATACAAATTTCTCATTCATTCACAATACTCAACTTTATACACAAATACCTTTTTCCAAACTTATCTAAAGTCATAAACATATTCATACACAAGATCCAAATTTCTCAAAACCAACGATTCAAATGTCGAACCGACGCCTTGACATACGTCTTCACATTCTTTCATCCGATCTCCGCTCAAACCGGAGATGGGGATGAAAGGGGTGAGCTCGAAAGCTCGTGGATAACACATTTATAAACCGATAAATAAGCGTAAAACATTTCTTTATAAACTTTTTGCCAAAGGGCTAATGTTTCAAACTTTTCAATTTTTCAAACAATTTCCTCAAACACTTTTTCATATTTTCAAACTTTTCATAATAATCTCACTTTTCTCATTTTCAAAACTCCTGAATACTTGAATTTTTCATAAATATGAATGCGTAACACATAAACAAATCAAAACATATAACACATCGAATGGTCTGGTTCGGTCCAAATAGAGCGATCGCACATTCTCAAGATATAGCGGTCATATGCATCGTGAGCGAAACGATTACACTTTCAAGATAGCGGTCCAGTAGTAGCCGTGAGGGAGTCCGAATCGACTCCGTACACTAATGGGCAGCCGGAGAAGGCTTAACAAGTAGAGACAATGACTCACCAAGGGACCTACCAAACCCACATAACACATAATCGAAAACGAAAAGTCGGATTGCTCAAGGCACTTTTCAATTTCGTACTTTTCTTCAAAATTTTCCCCAAAATGCATACCACTCAATTTATTCATCTATCATTCACTAAATTCAACAATCAAAACATTCAATCAAACAATAATTTCAACAATTGAATAATGCATACACAACAAATGCATTTTCGTAAATTTCTATCGGTTTATCGAATCATTGAAAGCAATGAATTCAAACTTATAATAATCTTTCCGAAAACATTCTAAATCGTAATTTCAAACCTTTACAAAACAATAATTTGTCAAAATTTTCACATTTTGCTTTCTTTATTTTTCAAAATTTCTTTCTTTAATTTTTCAAAATTCACATATAGCTTACAAATCAAAATATAAATATGCTACCCAATTTAATTATTGCGGAAACTTGATTTCAAGCTCCAATTGATCCTTGCTTTTCTCTTTCCAAAATACCAAAACCTAAACCATAATCATCCAAATTTCACGTCGAAAATACTTAATTTTCACAATCAACTTAGAATTCACCAATTCCATTTACATTCAAGTTATTTCAATCTCCAATTTTGAAAATCCCCAATTTTCAAAATTGGCCTAAACCAATACACCCAAATTCAATCTCATAAAACATAATTTCTTCGTAATTAATCTCACAATTCCTCAATTCACATTAATTCCAAACTATTTAAATCCTCAATTTCAAAAATCCCCAAATCTTAAAATTGGCCTAAACCAATTTATCCCAATTCAATACCATAAAATACAAATTCTTCAAAATTGATTTCATATATCATCAATTCATCATATTTCCTATAATTCTACACCAAAATATCTCAAAATTCTCAATCATAAAATTAAGCCTAAACCTTACTCAATTTTTCATCCAAAATTAAACCCAACCTAAAGCATATATTTCAAAATTAATTCCACAATCCATAAACCCATCTCATATGTCATAATTCTAAACCGAAAATTAATCAAAATCTCAAAGTAGAAAAATTTCTCTTACCTCTTTCTCATCCAAATTCGAATTTTCTTGGCTCGGAAGGAAGCTCTTATGCTCCTCTATCTTTTTCTCTCTTGGAACCATCCCAAAATCCTTAAGAAACAAGTAAAAAAAATCAAAACTAAACTTTCTCTCTCCTCTTCCTCCATAACCGAAGCTTCCACTCTCTTCTTCTTCTTTCTTATTTCTCTTTCTCTCTTCTGTAATTCCAGCCACTTCATCGTTTTTAATAGCTCAAAACGACAATCATTAATGAGTTTCATTAATTGATGGTCAAATGACCATTTTGCCCTCCATTCAAAACTTAAAGTTACGCTTACTTGCGGTTTGATTCGCACTATCGATTTGAAGGAATTTGTCCAAACTTCCTTCTAGAAATGTTCCTCTCACTCATACTGAATCCAACGCCACTGACCCGCTCAATTCCGAGCACTACATCAAAAGTTATAAAGTAAAAAAGGCGGAAAAATCCATATTCTAACATATTTCTTATGTACGATTATTTCCGTCCAAAATTTCACATTTTAATTCCAGAATTGAAACTCGATGTCTTCATAACAATTGTAGCCTTATGTCTCTAGTTTAATTCAAAACAAGAATCGTCTCATTTCGATTCCCAGATCAAAAGTTATACTCAAATTACTCTCAGTGTTCCTAATCCAAAAATTTCACCCTAATCCGAACTTAAATTCAAAATTAAAAGTCCTAAGGGCAAAATTGACATTTCATGTCTTCATATGATTTGTAGCCCTTGTCTTATCTTTATTTCCCTCAAGAATCGCTTCAATCGGATCTCTACAGATCCCGAATTTTACAAAACACTGAATCATGCTCGAAAATTTCCGACTCACTTTGATTAAATTAATCACCATTAATTTAATCTCAAAAGTTCACAAATTTCTTATAAACTGAAATTCAATGTCTTAGGAATCCAACGAAAAAGAATCAACTCAATCGGATGTCGGACGGAAAAGATATAGGCAAAATAGTGAGCAAAGGTCGGATTAAAACAAAGAAATAAAAATTTAAGAAAAAAGCTGTCAGATGCAGACGGACGCCTAACTCACTCATGAGGCGCCGTCATGAGGCGAGACGCCCGCTAGGCGAGGCGTCGCCTAGCGAGGCAAGACAGCATGAGGGAGGAAGAACAGCCGCCCGCCTCGCCAGGCGAGGCGTCTAGCGAGGCGCCAGTCTGGCGCCCGCGCCGCTAGGAGGTAGCCGCCGCCTAGCGAGGCGCTAAACCTTTTTTTTTTTTTTTTTTTTTCCTCTAAACTTCCAAAATTCATAACTTTTACTCCCGAACTCCGATTTTGACAAACTTAGTCTCTATAGAAAGCTTGAGAGAAGCTCTAAATCTTCCAAGAAGAACAAAACTCAATTCGACTCCTACGGAGTCCATTTCCCAATCAAAGATACTATTCTCTATACACGCTTGCAAAAATCATAACTTAATTTTCCGAGATCAAAAATTGCATACTTTATATCGAAATAAAGATCAAAACAAATCCTTCAATTTTCATGAAGAACATCAAAGCTCAATTAACCTCTAACTAGGTTAATTTCTCATCAAAGTTCCAACCAATATAAAAGTCAAACCCGATCAAACATAAACTTTGACTGATCATAACTTTCACTCCGATATCGAAAATTACAAACTTTATGTCCACAAAATCTCTTAACATAATCTACAAGTTTCATGTAGATCATTTTATCAAATTTTGCCTCAAACAAAAGTCAACTTTCAAATGCCAAAAAGGTCAACTATATCACAAGTTTTCATATTTTCATACTTTCTCTCTTTATTTCATGATGTTCAACTTAATTTCAATCAACTCATCCACTTGATCATAGTCAAATTGTCACTCAAGGTTCGGGGTCCAACAGGAATGATTATCCAACTTACTGGTCCTTTGCTTTTAGTCGACTTAATAGATTTCGGTCGACTGGTTTAAACCCCACTTTACAGAAATGATAATTTTCAGTCGACTTGGAATGTTTTGGTCGACTGGGGCCAGCTACAACTGACATATTTAAGATAATCTTGAACTTTAAATGTTGGGATACGTATCTTTGATTATAATCTTCACAACAATCATCTTTTGCACATTGATTATCTCTTGAACGTTGGTGATGATCACTGACTTGATTTGCATGTTGTCTATCTCTTGATTTGTAGATATGTCACTTTTAAATTGTATTAATCCTTTAATTGCAATCCAAATCACCTGAAATAATTTCTTAATCAATTCTATACATTTTATTATTATCAAAACATAAGTAGGATTTAATTTGTCAACCACCATTGGTCCAACAGTTAGAACATCATCAATTTTCTACCATCTATCATAATGCAATCCATGAACTGGGAAGGCAGCAGTGTCGGGAAACCTTCTAACCTAGGAAACACGTCAAGACTGCTTCTTCTTCCTCTTTGCTCCTCTTCCTCCTCTCTTTCTCTTCCTCTTTCTCTTTTAGGACTTCCAAAAGTGGCAGCACAAAAAAGCTCCTTTTCTCCTCACTTATTTTTCTTTAAGTAGTTTTTTATGCTTTGGATAATCCTAGGATTTTTTAAGGTCCGAAAGGTCTAAAAAATCTCTCAAAACATGAAGTTCGTAAGCATTTGTGCGTCTGCCCGATGCAGGCCACGATTATGGCCCACATCTGAGCTTCTTTCACAATGTTTTGACTCGAATGTCTTCTGAAACTCCTCCGTTCTTTGATATTAATCTTGAAAAACTAGAAAGCATATCAAAGTACCTCGAAAACATAATATTTAAGCTCAAAAACTTGTACTAACCTATTAAACTCTAAAACACAAATAATTAACAAACTCACACAATTCTAACATAAACACATACTAAATGATCGAATTATTAGCTAAATACATATCAACATATGCCCTAAAACACGATGTAATTTACACTTATTACACTTCTCTAAGGTAGGCCATTTCCATATGTCCTCTTTTCTGACACATAAAGCATACCTTAATCCACCCCTCTGATGAATACATTCAGATGCTCTGTGATCCACATCTCCATAATTATGAAAGAAACTACTAAAAGGTATTTAACCCCTACTAGTACCTAAATCTACCTTAGATATTATCACATACTATCTCTTGTTAGTAAAGGTTTCACTAATTCCTCTTCTTACCTGTCTTATGTTACTAGAACTCACAATCCTCTTATTATTTAACACATCTCTCTCAAATATCATTGCAATTTGTCTATTCTTAAAAAGTTTACCCTTGCTTACTATCATATCTTATATATTCGACGTGAAGACTTTTACCTTATACTTCAATATGAAGTTCAATTCCTAATTGAATCTCTCCCTCTTTTCATCCTCAACTTTCATAATGTTGCTAATGCAAATCTGAAAAGGCTTCAAAATCCTACTTATACTCCTTTACAATTTTGCAACTCAACTCTCGTTGGTGGAACTCTAACACCATCCTTTTATCTCATAATAAATTAGAAGTACTTCCTATAGAAGGTGCCCTTAAGCTTCCCCTAGGTCAATGGAGTTAGAATCAATTTCTAATTTACTTTACTAATTATTTGCATGCCATGTAAGTCATATGGCATCGTAGTATTTTACCCTATTGAGTGAGTTCTAAAAGCATTCTTAACCACTTTCACTCATCTAAACAACTTTAGTAGGTCTGCAAAACTCCTTCTAAAGAGTAGCTTAATCTTATAAACACTAAAAGTCCACCACCATATTCCTAATCTTTAGTCCTCTCTTTCCTCTATTACTTTAGTTGTTAACGTGTTTAGACATGTTCATCATCTAAAAGAAAATTTTCAAAATAACCTCAAAAGTAAACTACAATCTTATTACTAAATGCCACATATGAAATTGAGCACAATTTTGCAAATATAGAATAAGGAACATACATATTCTACCTCACTCATCTCTTTATTTCTTAGAATGATATTCCTAAACTTATGACCTAGAGTTCTAATACCACCAAATCAGTCATGCCCCCCATGCCAAACAAACTAGATCTGTGACTAACTATCACCTAAAGGAAAGATACCATCGAGTTAGGTTAAACATCCTTGCTCTATTTGACAACACATAACAAACTAAAAGAAATGAAGTGTCACTTTCATTAATCATAATGTTAACATCCAAAAATAATAAACAATCAATCTTAATCAGTACTCACTAGCTCTAATGTTGACATCCCTTGATAAACATAGTAGTAAGATGTCTAGCTAAAGATAATTATAAGATTAAGCTAAAAAATTCATAATCACATAGTCCCTGTGCTCCTTCTCTAACTCCTCATTCAAAATAAACATATAACATGGTAATTTTATACCTAATAAGAAAAGTATTAAAATATATAGAAAAATCTTACACACATCGAATCTTACCATTGTCTATTTGGCATTACACTCATACTCACAACCCCTATCAAGAGAATAATATTCTATTCAAATATTATATAATACCTTATAAGTAATTGCATTATAAATTCTTGCCATCTTTATTATTAATTTAATTCATTTACATTTCAAAAAATATAAAATGTTGTGAACTATTATACATAATGCATGTATATGTCTAGAGTATACACCAACTAATTCTCCTTAACCAATCAATATGTATAGATCTAGATATGGTCCTTAATAATATGTTGCATGTAACGAAATGATATACACCCTTTTGTGACCCTAGTTAATTCATTCCATACAATATATTGGCACACGACTTAATATGGAACTAACTAATAAGCCTAAGCCAACCATCTTATAGCACAATATATTATATATAGCTTCAAAACATGTCAAATAACATGCATCAATCGTTATAATGTGCACATTATATATACAAGGCAATGACATCATGAATGCAATTACAAACAACATTTGAAATAATCAATGGTGTTTCCTTGACACCATTTAACATGCATAACACCTACTGGAATAAATAGCCAACCATCATATGTGTAAGGTTTCAGTAATTCTTTTCAAAGTGTTGCGTAGACCTCTAAAGTGATTTGGTCAACCAAATGGCTAAATTTTATGAAAACAATGCTATAATGAGATGATAATTTGGCCACCAATAGTTTGTGTTCAAGTGGATGTTCTGTCTACTAAATGGGCTAATCTGGTGGAATGAATGATTCTATTGCCTTCATTAGAATTATAGAAAATTCTCTCCTGTTTTCTATATCCACTTGATTCATCAATGTTACTATTAAAAAATTATGCTTTAAAAACTAAAGTGTTAAGTACGACAACAAATTGAATCAATATGTTTCTTTATCAAAATACATTATTTCAACTTAATAATCATAAAGTGAAGCAAATAATAATGTAAAAGAAATGCTCAAATAATTAGGATTAAAAGATAAATAAAGATGAGATCAAGTCAAAAGGGAGGCTCATTATTCTGCCATACCCAACCATACAAAACAATTTCTCAGGCTCAACATCATTACAAAAGCCAACAATAGCATTTATCATAAAGCCCAGAAAATGCAAACATAAAGTCAGGTAAATGATAGCATGAAATTTCTGGATCTCACAAGAATCTTGTCCCAAAATAAACCTTGAAATAGTTTAAGAATAAAAGACAAACAAGGCAGGGATCAAATCAATTATTCTACCGTGCCAATCATTAACTAATGATCATCATATCAGAGTCTGTCTTACTCTTAATCTTAACTATATTTTTGTAGGAATTTTACTAGTTGATTGAAGTTATGATGGGAAGAGCCACCAAGTGTTGTGGCCCCCTCTGCCTTGGCCTTCCACTCCACTGCCTTCTTTTTCATTTCCTTTCCCTTCTCTCCATCCATTAACTCTCTCACAAGCTCAGCCACTTCATCTCTCTTGACATTGTTATCTATCTCCATGCCAATTCCCCACTCTGTGCAAGCAAACCGGCAGTTGGTCTGCTGCTCAGCGAAGAACGGCCAGCAAACCATCGGCACACCTCCACACATACTGTCCAATGTCGAATTCCAGCCCATGTGACTTAAAAATCCTCCAATAGCAGGATGCTTCAGTATATGTTCTTGAGGGCACCAGCTTGCCAGCATCCCTCTGTCCTTTGTTTCTGATACGAACTCCGGTGGCAACATCGCAGATTCGCCTACCACAAGATCAGGCCTTATGATCCATAAGAAAGGCTTCTTAGTATTGGCCAGTCCCCAGGCAAATTCGATCATTTGTTGCGGCGTTACTACCGTGATGCTACCAAAATTGACATACACCACGGAACTTGTTTCTTTGGAATCGAGCCATTTAGCACACTCTTCCTCTTCTTTCCACAGATTGGATTCTATTTTTCTCGTCTGATCACCTTCTAGAATCTGATCAACAAGCAACGTAAGTGGTCCTATTGTATAAATGGGAGGATACATGGTAGAAAGAACATCCAAAACGCCCTTTTCGAAAGCGTAGAAAGTATTTATAATCACAGCAGAAGCTCTCAAAGTTCGATCCGTTTCTCTGACGACAAAGTTGAGCATTATATCGTTGATGTCCGTGGTCCTGATAAAGCTTGGAAGATCCCTTAGTCGAATATTCTTCATCCCAGGGATCCAATCTACGGCTGTTTCTAGGTAACCACTTGTTAGATCGCTCGCATCTGCAAAAACACAATCAATTAAGATTCTTTTTGGACTCACAAATATCTGATCTGATGCTACAGGTGCTAATAGTATACCTTTGAGAGGTGTTAAGCCTCTTTGTATAAGATGACGGTAGTGCGAGTAGCTCAAAACACCACAGGCACTAGGTGTCCAGAACAGCAGGTTAGGAATTCCAATCTCTTCAGCAGCATCGAGAGTGAAGCTCATGCACGCATCGGATATAACACACTTTAGTGGAGGGATTATATCGTTCGATTTGAGCTTAGCAAGAAGGTGACGAAATGGGACCAAGCAGGTCTTGGAGGTGGAGTCACACAGGGATGGAATGTCCTGAGTTGCATTAGCATCCGATAAGGGGAGGCCATCCGGGATTGTTAGGAACTGAAAGTCTGGCAAGCCATCAAGAGAGTTGGGACCTCTAGACTTGAGCAACCGTCTGTGGTTGTACTCGGTGTTCACAAAAGTTATGTAAAAACCTCTGAAATGGAGTAGCTTGGCAAGCTTGAGCATCGGGGTTATGTGACCCTGAGCTGGGTATGGAATGCACACAGCATGAGGCTTGTTGACTATAGGATTGGAGCCCATCTCTTTTCTCACCTTCTCCACGTTGTGTCTCGCTCACAGAAAGGATCTAGAAAGATAGCTACGAAGTCCCTCCGTAATTCCTCTGCCTCTCCCTCTTGGCCTGCTTATGTGCTGTAGATAGGAAGTTGTAAGGAGTTGGAAAGACTCGCGTTTGGTAGAGTGAGAGGTCATCAATGATACAATAGGAAGGAAATTGCTGTAACTCAATTTCCTAATATTAGTTTGTGGAATACATTATCGTCGTTAACGACATTGGGGTGTTTTAGATGTGATTTACTGCATTAAAATTATTGCGAGTGTGGTGGCCATTGAATTTAATTAAAATAAAAACATTGGGACGAGAGAATGACTAAATTATTCATTCAATAATCAATATATAAAATGTTTTCCAAACAACTTAGATCTAGATCATTAGAGATTGTGGTTCAATGGGGAAAAAAAACTCGAAATAATGTTTTATCTTAATGAAAATTCAAATTTGGTTGATTCTTTTCTTCTTTTTTTTTTCAAAGAAAATAGATTAATTATTAAATAAGAGAAAGAATATAGGATAGACAAAAGGTTAAGAGATCCTTACACCGAGATGTAAGAAAAAGACTATAAAGAAATGAAAAAGAGAACATCAAGCCCATTTAAAAGATGATATTATATCAGTTGTGTATTGTTAGCGAAGACTCTTTAACAATCAATAGCTGGTGGATGGATTTTTTAGTTGCCAAATTTCCTGTGGTTACGTTCCGTAATAATGTATGCATACACACAAGCCTCCAAAGCGACGATTCTTTGCTTACTTTTCCAGGGAAAGTTTAGATCTATACGCTGTACATTGCACAAAAATCAACCCACGATACGGTCTAGGATTTTGAATGCATCGGCCGTTGAAATAAATGTTTTGTCTACAGCGAAATGTAGATCTAGCAATTAAGACTCCCGATATGATATTATTTGGCGCAATAATCGTTGTCATTATCAATGACAGAATATTTTAGATATATGTTTGTTTTTACTAAGCGTGACTCACACATGACCTGTATTTACATCCCTGCTGTAACCCACAGTCCCGCACATTCCAAACGAATAAGTGAAATTAAACAACCGTTATTATTATAAATGATACGCCTGGTATAAATATAAAAAATGATTAGCTTTAATTATAATAAAAAATATTTGGCTAGCAAGCTGACCTGGAGCAACTAAAGCAAGCACGAAGTGAGGGAAGAACACAACGGGAGTTGAAGGTCAAGAGAGGACCGGTTAATAGTTTAAACTAAATTATACTTTTAATAATAGGTTAATAGACTCTCCAACTACAATTTATTTTGAAAAATTAAATTAATTAAGAATAAGAAGTTGATACAAAAGAGCAGCATAATCAATACAAGCACAAGCCAACCTCATTAGAGGATAAGTCTAAAGATATGGAATCCTTGAATTATTGGAAAGGTTATGCTTCCAACTCTTCAACTGCGGTACCTATCAATTGAAATTAAGGGCAACTCAGTTTCTTCCCTTTGCTTGACGATGTTGTACAAGATAGCAACACCACCAAGGAGATCGTCAGAAACAAATTAATGCATCAACTTGGGATAGGGACCATCCTTAATAGACATAAAGCTAGCATCAACTTGGGATAGGGACTATCCTTAATAGACATATAGCTACTTGTTTCTTCATCAGTGCAAACATTTCCATTTTGACTTGCTACTTGTCTTTCGGGTTCCCTTAAATATCATGAGATTTAATTTCTATTATTTCAAATCTCATAAACAATTATGTTAAATTATATTAAGACGTTGATGAATTCTTCATTGGATTTCCGTCTTCTTTGAATGATCCAAACTAGTGTCTCAGGCCATGATGTGGCTAATCATGATAGGCTGAAGATCGGTATAACTTCATACCACCGAAAAGAAGAAAATTTGTGTTGAAAGAGTAAATATTCAATAATTTCAGGAGTTAAGGTGCAGAGAAAACAAATATTGGAAGGAGAAATGTTTCCATGTGCTCTAGTATGAAAGGTAACAAACCATTTTGTACTAAGAAACTTTTGGGGCTCTAATTTTTAGTGCTTGTTTGCAGGAAGAGTTGAAAATAAACCAGATGATTAATCCGAGGGATATAGTCGTTAGTGTTAGAATTAGGGTTGAAGCTAGGAGAAATCGCTAGCACTTCGTGTTTAGAACTCTGGCTTATATTAGATTTATTGTCTTTTAGCACTTCACAAACTGTGGCCATGAATGGAATTGTATCCTTCAGTTGAGAGAAATCATTACTCTATTAATGGCTTCAATGAACTTTAATTGTCAAACTAAAAATTAGTGAAAGAGTTATCACTCAAAGTTGTTAGTCTTGTTTAGCGTCTTAGCTTCAAGAAGTGAAGCATAGTCCAAGATGAATCGTAATTGGTTAAGCAAGACCAAAAGTTTTGATGTTTTAAGTAACGAAGATGAATTTATTTGACCTGTAAGGATTCTTTATCAACCAAGAGCCTCCAAATTTTTAGTAAGATTTTATTGCTTAGTCTTAAAGGTACTACACCAAGCCCTCCATCTCTGGGAGGGCAAATATTCCTACATGCGACATTAGCACTATAACCTCTATTAATGTCTTCAGACCATAGGAAGCTTCTGAGCAATATTTTAATGGTTTTGATTAAGTTTGTAGGAAAACTATATGAGCTAAGCAGCATAAATGCATTGAATTTAGGATTGAGTTTATCAAATAGATTCGTCCAGTAAAGGTAAGGCATTTATTGCACCATCAATTAATTATCTTCCAATAAGGGCAAGAAGTCATTGTATGTAAGTTTCTTATTAGAGATAGGTATTCCAAGATAGTTGAAAAGGGAGTTGTCTTACCTAGAGTCCAATTAGAATTATCCTTCGAATGTCAAACTTCTTGACTTAATAGGTGTACACGAATATACAGAAATTTTACTACATTAATTTCAGATTTCTTATTATATAATTATTTTAAAGCTCGATATGATTTACAACATAGTTTTGAAAGTCCTAAATGATTAGTTTGACTTTATAAAATATGTTGCTTTAATTAGTTTATGATTTTCAATATGCTTCTTATCTTAAAATTTATTTGAAAAATAAATAAAGAAAAGTAAATGTGTTTTAAAATTACATTCATGTGAGGAAATCCAAGATTTTAGGTTTTCTACAATATATTTGGAAACAAATATATGTTTTTACAAAGATTTTGAGTCTTATTATGAGCCTTTAAAATTCTAAGCTTAAGAATTTTATTGTTTGATAAATTTTAAGACATTGGGAAGATTTTTAGGTATAAAATTGATTATATTCTTGCTATAGAATTTAAAACAATTTAAATTTTGGTTAATGATTATGCTCACAATGAGATGTTATAACTTAATATTGTGGTGTAATTTCACTATAACTTTTGATATGAATATTGGACTAAGATGATTTAAGAGGCTAAAGAAAGATAAGAGAAATCTATACAATTATTAAGAGATACCAAAGTTTGACTCAAACATACTAGTAAACAACATTGAGAAATTGGTTTACATACATATTTAACAACTAAATCAACTTGACCCAACATTAAGAGAGAAAAGGAAGTTAGTTGAAAGTGCTTAATACTATTTTTGTACAAATTGAAAGTCATATAAAAATATTTTTAAAAGGAGTTTAGATGGCCAAAGTCTAAAATCAAATTCTTAAGTATATATCAGTCATTAATACTAGTTAGTTAGTTTAAAACATAACATTCTAGTCATGGACTTGCATCTCTAAATCACTATAAAATAATATTGCAAATCTAGGATCATTTGGGTAAGTAATTCATGAGAAGTTTAAAGTAGTGGCATATGAATTATCAAATTCAATTGATGGTATTTAGACTCATTATTTGGATGTCCTTTTCAACTTTTTTATAAGTTCTTATCTTTCTTTCTCTTTGTAATCCATAGACACAACAACCTAGGACTAGTTTAAATCACCTTTAATGTTACAAACTTCACCATTACAACTAATGAGATTTAATATTAATACAATAAGACCTAGGAGTATTATATAAAACACAAGTCAATCCATAAAAACAAACATAAAAATAAATGAAAGAAGGATATGAATCTCCATACTCTAGAAAAAGAAGGGATTGGGAGTGATAGAATTTTAAGATTTTGATTTTCGCTAGCAAGCTAAATAATATATAAGCTTTTAGAGAACCTCCATTAAGAGCACCATAAAAGATGAAAAAAAACTTTCTAATGAATCAATAATAATCAAGAACTACAAATTATAATCATCCCTAAGTATTTTATAGGCATAAAACTCTTAAAACTAAAGTTGTAAAGGAAATAAAAATTAAAACAAAAATTTCTATCAAAGTAAAAAGTCCTCTATGTAAATAGAGCAAGACTGATACATTAAAAAAAACAAATAAACTAAAGATGAGTTGAACATTGGTTACATGTTAAATTTTGACATCATTTTTTTTAAAACTCTAATATATAAAACCTCGCAAAATTAGTTACAAGGATGACTTTAAGTCCAATTACATTCTATTTCTTCAACACTCTAAAAATAATGTAAAATTAGTTTTGAGCAAATTTTGTCTAATATAAAATCTTCAATATTTCGCTAGTATACAGATCGTAACTTGTAGTAATTGAAGTGTCGATCCTATGAGGAATTAGCTAAAACTAAATGAAACCTACCTTTGCCTAAGGTTGTTGATTGGGTGTTGGTTATATGTAAGTTTTAATAATATCCTCGATAATTCATAAGTACATGGTTCGTTAGAGTAGTACCTAAGATTTCAATCCCATGAGAAGGGATAATCTAATCCTAAAATTCAAGGCCAAAAAATAATACAAAAATTCAAATTGCAGTAAACTAAAAATGAGAAATTAATTTAATCAATCGAATCAAATTAAGAGTCAATCATGAAAATATTAATAATTAAGCAATTGTAACACACACCCAAGAATCAACCTAAGGGAATTACTAATTGAGAGAAAAGAAATTTTACCTATCTTTAACGCTAACCTAATTGATTATAAATTACTGGATTGTTGGTTCTAGACGATCCTAGCGTTGATTACTTTCTCTCAAGTTACTTTCTCTCAGTTTATTGTCGAATTATGCACTTCCAGAATCAAACCACAACAAATCCAATAACACATAAACAATCAAATTTCATTAATTCAAAGATTAAACACCGAAGGTGAGTTTAGAACATCCTCAATATTTAAAAATCCTATCATCAAACTATTATTCTAATTCTATACAATAATAAAATTGAAAATAAACAGAAATACAATCTGAACGGATTATGGGAGGCAACGACATCGGAAAACTCCTTATCGAGAAGTACATCGAGACAACTTCTTCTCCTCTTCTCTCTCCCTTCTTCTCTTTCTCTATCTCTTGATGAAATGTCTCCAGGATTTCATTAAGGTGGCTAATGTCAAAAGCTCCCCTTCTACCTTTTTGTCTTATTTTTTAAATATTCTTTGTGTTCTGAGTAGTCCTAGGATTTTTTGGAGGTCCAAAAAAGGTCCAAAAAATCCTTCAAAACATGAAATTCATGAGTGTATGCTTATCTACCCAATGCAAGCCATGATTGTAGACCATTCCCTAGGCTTCTGTTATGATCATGGCATGTAGGTCATGATCATGGGCTAACTCTGGTGCTTCTATCACGATCGTGGTCTATTATGCCATGATTGTGGGTTGTTGTCTCAACCCCAATGTCTCCAATGATTTGAATAATTAATAATTATCAAGAATCATCAATTACGACCATCCCAAAGCCTCTTATAGGTATAAAACACTCAGAACTAAAGTTATAAAAGGAAATAAACACTTACAATAACAAATCCCTACCAAATTGTAAATAGTATGAGATCAATGCTTGTCTTGGTCCATAATTGGTATTAATTTTATTCTAGGTAAAATTACATAAACTAGAGATGATTCCTGAACTAGATATATGTTAAACTCCAATACACAAAATTTCACAAAAGATTGGTGCAAATTACAAGGATGAATTTAATATAGTTGCATTATATTTCTTATCACTCCATTAATAGTATAAAACTAGTGTTAGTTATCCCCTAAGTTTGACACCAATTATGTTATATAACTATGATTCGTTAACTTGTTCCTTCGTTTGAATCATTATGATAGAAAAGCCTCACTTATTGTATAAATATCCACCATCATAGCATTGAGGGTTTCTTTAGCCTTCTTTTCCATATTATATGTTATTAGTCCTATATGTCCTTTAGTTTATCCTAGAAATTATTGGTGTCTGATTAGTAAGAATTGGATTGTCATCACTTTCTCTAATATTTAAGTCTTTTAGATTAGTTCCCTATTTTAACACAATTTTCTTCTTGACAATGTGGCATACATAAAATCATAATATGATTCTAGGTGATGTTCAAGTAGTAATAGTTATAGAAAAGATGGTTTGAATTTCTAGGCATTTATTTACACCTAAGATGCCCCCTTTGACTTTATCCATAGTTTTAAGCCTTTGTTTGATGCTAACCATAGTATGAATAATGCTTTAGGTATATTTTTATTGAGTTAAGCTAACTTACTCTATTGAACTATTTGTTTGGAATCCTTACAAAGTCTTAGGAAAGAGTTTTTTGTGTGTGTGTAATCTTTTAGACTTATTTCTTATCTATATAATGGAGTCCTCTTTATTAGGATTTGGATTATGGTAAGGTATAGATGCTAAAATGTTTGATAAGAACCTATGATTACATTTCTATATTCCTTGTTTAGAATTTCTTTAAACTTTGCTTAATTAGTAATAACATTTTAAAGAAAATTATATCCTAGGAGTTGGTGAAGAGTTCCAGGATTATTCCAATTATCAAACCAAAATGTTAATTCTTTTCCATTCCTAAACTGCATTCTCTCCTTATTTATAATATTTGATTAATGGTCCATGAGTTGTCTGGTCTAGTTTTAATATTCCAGAAGCTATCCTTATCCTCTATCTCCTATTTGAATAAATTCAACTCTAAAAGGATCCATGCTGAGGAGGTAGCAATTTTTCTTAAATCTGTGGAAGATAAAGAGATAAAGGATATTATGTTAAGATGAATAGAGTGAAAGCTCCAAATTCAGATGTTTTGAGTGGTTACATTTTTCACAAATCTTAGGAAGTGACAGGTCAGATGGTAAAAGATGGAGTTCATGAATTCATTACAAGAGGCATCCTATTGAAGGAAATCAATAAAAATTTCCTTTGTTTGCTCTTAAAAGGCCCCAATCCCATTTGTTTTGGTGACTATAGGCTTATAACTTGTCAAACTTCATTTACAAGTTTATTGTCAAATATCTACTTGCTAGATTGAAGGCTTCCTTCCCATATTTGATCTATGAGGACCAAGGGGCTTTCATGGAGAATAGAAATATTAGGGAAAATATTTTGATAGTTTAAAATTTATTGAAGGGTTATTTAAGAAGCAAATTCACTCTAAATTACACTTTATTTCAATAAGGTTTTTGATACTATAAGTTGGGAATTTTGGCTAAAACTTCTATAGGTGTTTGGTTTTCCTAGTGTTTTCATTGGATGGATTAAAGCATGTATCGCATCAACTTCTTATTGTGCTCAAGCAAGTGGTAGCCCTTAAGAGATCATTAAAGGTATAAGAGGATTAAGATAAGGGGATCCTATACCTCTTTATATTATACATGAAGGCTGTTAATCTCTTAATAAAACATGATGTTAGGAGAAACACAAAGTTCAGATAACACTCTAAGTGTAGGAAAGTTGAATTAACAAATTTGTGTTTTACAGATGACTTATTATTGTTTTGTATGGCTCACCTAAAATTAGTTTAAACATTAATGAATACCTTAAATGACTTCAACTATATCTCTACTTTGGAAGTGAATCTTAAAAAATTCACTAAATGATCTCTAAACAACTCAATTAGAGACTAAAACAGCAAGAATTACTAGTATGCAAAGAGCCTCTTATATTATATCTGGGGCTTCCAATCTCTACAAGAAGACCAAACTTTAGTGGATGTCTTCCCTTAGTGGAGAAAGTATAAAGAAGACTAAACTCTTGGGTGAATATATCTCTTTCCTATATAGGTAAACTTTAGTTAATCAAATCAATCCTTTGTTCTCTCCATATATATTAGTGCACTCATTTTTAAAAAAAAATCTCATAAAGTCTCTAGAGAGATTGCCGAGGAAGTCACTTTGGAGCCATTCTAGGGGTGAATGGGGAGTTTTAAAAGTCAAATGAGTTGATTTTTTCCTTAACAAGGAAGGAGGCTTAGGTGTCAATCCAATCAAAACAACTAATCTTTCTTTAACATTAAAGAGGCTTCAGTGGATAGTAGAGGATAGGAATTCTTTATAGAAGAAATGGATCATAGCTACTTTGTTAAGCACATGAGTATTTGGGCTACTAAAAAGTGCTCTACCTTCTCCTGGTTCATCACCTAATTACTTCAACTAAGAGATAAAGTTAAGCTAGAAATGGCTTGAAAGATTGGGAATGGGGAATATGCTTTTGTGTGGATTGATAATTTGTCAAGTTATAGACAACTTCTCCATTTTTTTATAAATATGTCGCTTTGTGAAATTTCCTTTTAGAGGCTAAGGTAAGCACATTAAATTGTCAAGGTTTTAGGCAATTTCTTAAAGAAATAAGGGATATCCAATATGACTAATCCCTAAATACCTATTTAGTAGACAGATTCTTATAAAAGGGAAGCATGCTGACCTTTTAACTAGCAAGATTAGCAGGGATATGATCAGAAACAAAAATCTTGGAGTAACTTAGCACAAATAGTAGGAGTAAGTACTTACTACCTAAAACCTCTTTCCAATTATGACTGACCATTAAAATTAGGCTAAACATTGCATATATATTAAGCCACTATCTTTAAACATAGCATTATGCCTAAAATTGGAGGAAACTTAAGACCATTTATTTTTTATTGTAGCTCAAAATGTTATAAAAGGGTTAAACTTATGGAACTATATAAGGAATCCACTCGCGAAAACCATCTGATGGCTTCTAAATCATCCTACGTTACCAAGAGCTACTCTTCAAGTATATATAAATGCAATGGGGACCTGTGTGTAAACTATCTTAAAAGAAAGGAACTTTAAAAGATTGAAAAATAAAGCTACTGCTCTGAAGGAAGTAATAATGGCAGTGGTTTATCTGTGCAAGTTATCTCATTCTAATAAGGGATATAGCTAAAGTTTGCAATCCTATCGTAGCTTCTTCTTGCAGAATCTATTTTTCAACATTGCAGTAATATACTGATGTAAGGGTATTTCCTTTAAGTCTCTTATACTTCTAACATTTCAATGCTTTTAATGAATTTCTTAAAAATTTTCAAATAAATTGTATTTCCAATACCTAAAACCTCTTTCCAATTATGACTGACCATTAAAATTAGGCTAAACATTGCATATATATTAAGCCACTATCTTTAAACATAGCATTATGCCTAAAATTGGAGGAAACTTAAGACCATTTATTTTTTATTGTAGCTCAAAATGTTATAAAAGGGTTAAACTTATGGAACTATATAAGGAATCCACTCGCGAAAACCATCTGATGGCTTCTAAATCATCCTACGTTACCAAGAGCTACACTTCAAGTATATATAAACGCAATGGGGACCTGTGTGTAAACTATCTTAAAAGAAAGGAACTTTAAAAGATTGGAAAATAAAGCTACTGCTCTGAAGGAAGTAATAATGGCAGTGGTTTATCTGTGCAAGTTATCTCATTCTAATAAGGGATATAGCTAAAGTTTGCAATCCTATCGTAGCTTCTTCTTGCATAATCTATTTTTCAACATTGCATTAATATACTGATGTAAGGGTATTTCCTTTAGGTCTCTTATACTTCTAACATTTCAATGCTTTTAATGAATTTCTTAAAATTTTTCAAATAAATTGTATTTCCAATACCTAAAACCTCTTTCCAATTATGACTGACCATTAAAATTAGGCTAAACATTGCATATATATTAAGCCACTATCTTTAAACATAGCATTATGCCTAAAATTGGAGGAAACTTAAGACCATTTATTTTTTAATGTAGCTCAAAATGTTATAAAAGGGTTAAACTTATGGAACTATATAAGGAATCCACTCGCGAAAACCATTTGATGGCTTCTAAATCATCCTACGTTACCAAGAGCTACACTTCAAGTATATATAAACGCAATGGGGACCTGTGTGTAAACTATCTTAAAAGAAAGGAACTTTAAAAGATTGAAAAATAAAACTACTGCTCTGAAGGAAGTAATAATGGCAGTGGTTTATCTGTGCAAGTTATCTCATTCTAATAAGGGATATAGCTAAAGTTTGCAATCCTATCGTAGCTTCTTCTTGCAGAATCTATTTTTCAACATTGCATTAATATACTGATGTAAGGGTATTTCCTTTAGGTCTCTTATACTTCTAACATTTCAATGCTTTTAATGAATTTCTTAAAATTTTTCAAATAAATTGTATTTCCAATACTCACCCCCATCTAGGTAAATGGTGAGCCTACAGTTCACTTTAGTGGACCTAAAAGTTCAAGGTAAGGAAATCATTTATCTCATTTCCTCTTCTCCTTAAGAATTAATTAAAGTCCTTTGCAAAATGATATCATATAGCTTTAATAAGGAAAGTACATTAAAATATCACCTTAAATGGGGAAAAACTAGTGTCACTCAATCTATCATTTGTGGATGAATTCCTACTACTATATCAAGCTAATGCAAACTTAATCAAAACACTAATAGAAATCCTAAAATCATTCAACCCTGTATCAGGTTTAGCTATAAAAAAAGTAAACATTAGCTTATTTGTTTTAACTAATGTGCTAGAAACATGGAACACACTTTTGGAAATCTCAAAGCTTAAGTGTTGGCAAATTTAATTCAAATATTTAGGGATTCCAATCTCAATAAGATAATAACATACAGAGGTTTAATTCATAAGAGGATAGGTCATTAGAATAATAAGTTCTTATCTTTTAGTGAAAGACTATAACTAATCATCTATATCTTAAATAACATAAGTACTCATAAATGTTGTCACATTTACCTCCCCTAGAACCTCATCAAGGATATAGGGAAGATGTTAAATAATTTTAGGCAAATCTAATGATGCCTCTAATGTTAAAGTAAAATGGTCTAATATCTGTTATTCTAAGAATGAGTGGGGCTTCAAGATAAACACAATCAAAAACTTCAAAACTTATATGGAAACTTTTCATAAACAGTGAATCCATTTAGGTCAAATAAATGCATTCATACATCTTAAAAGGAAAAAACTGCTTAAGTATTAATCCAAGTCAAAAAATTAGTTATCTACGAAACAAATGTTAAAAATTAGGAAGATTAAAAATGAGATTGGTTATAGGAAAAAATACTTGATTTTGTGTGATAATTGGAATGACCTGGGACACTTTAACCTACCATATGGCATAGAAAACCTCAAGTCACTTATTCCACTAAAGGCCAAGGTAAATAATGCGCTCCGTGGAATTAAAAGATGTAAAAGTTCAGATTCAAAGAAGGCAGAAGAGGATAGATTCGAATTAACAAAAACTAAATTTGATACGCAAGGTTTCAAATTTACCTACTAGACCTTATGAAGAACTTGTTTCGAGCAACCTAGATAACGGGTAAAGAGCAAATCAAGAAAGTTGTTAGGATCAAATTCACGCCACAATCTGATTCAGTTGATAGATGATGTTCAATTATTAAGTTGAAAAGAACAAGAGAGTTTTCTCCTCTAAATATAGCCGACGGCTCACGAAAAATAATATAATCAAAGTTGTATTTTGAAAAACACTAAAATATAAATATTTATACCTAGGTTTAATGCTAAAGGACTTGGGCTTAAAATACATGGAAGTCCAAAATATAATTATAACTTAAAACAAGTCCAAAATAGAATAATAAAAACACATCTAGGCCTGGCCTAACGCGCTCCTAAGTCTAATCATGATGTGCAGCCCAACACAATAGTCTTCAAGTCCCAAGTGAGTCCGATCCAAGGATTTGAGATAAATAGATTAATTTGAGTTGTGATTCAGATAGCTCTCCTCCAATAGGCTTGATGCACTCCATTCTTTTCACAAATTGGCCCACATGGTCATAAGGAGCTTCCTTGAATTTCTCGATCCTAGCTTTAGACATAGGTTCAACTGGAATGACAAACTCGTCTCTATCATGCATGTCATTTTCATGGTAATCCTTGCTCCTGTTCACATTAGTAAATGCCATCATTGAGAATGGATCATGGCATTGTAAATTCAAGACTTTCAAAACTATCATTAGTAGAATTTCTTACAAACCAAATATAGAAAAGGAGGAAAGAACTACTAAGGATAACCACCTCTTTAATTTATCAACTAATAAATCATGTATTCATGGTTTCCAACTTCCTAAACAAATGGTACCACGGTGGACACTTGTATAACTCAAGGATAATTGCCAAAAGCTCACTTTACACTTTGGATAGATATTAATCAAATGTTAAATACGCTAGATAGACTAATAGGCACTTCCCTCATTAGCAACTCACGGAAGTTATTCGGCCTAGAACCTGAAACATCGGACCATATACTATACTCATGCAGATACCTATATTCATATGGAGCCATCTATTAAATAATCTCTGTATGATTCAATGTATGGAAAGTAACCGGTATTAAGTGGTAACTTGGGCAGGGAAACTTAGATTTACACACCAAAAAAATTTGACCGTATCCAAGCCTAGCACCTATGGAATCTAGAGGCAAAGAAATAGGAGAACCCTTAATAATGAAGTACTTAATCTTCAATATTTCACTCTAATTACTACTCTCTCTTTTTTTTTTTGATTCGAGGAAACCCTGTAGACGGACCAAGCGGGCACACCTCTCTGAGGGTCCAACTGACGCACCTCTCTACAGACGGGTCAAGCGGGCGCACCTCAAATCTAATTACTAATCGTTGGATCATTAAGTGGATATTGGCAAAGAATATAAAGTGATTAATTACTACTTTGTAAATTCACATCTTTAGTAATCATGTTCCCTATTTCTTAAACGGGTATAATATAACTCCAATTATTCTGCGTGTATGTTGTTCTTCCTTTCCAGGTCATCTTATGATCACTTAACTTAGCAATATTTAAGTTGGTTGCGTAACTCTATGTAGTCTTTTTGGGCCACCAGCCATGTTTTCTTTCAGATTCATTGTTCTTTGTACATTGTTTTCAGAGTTTTACTGCATCCTTTTCGCTTCTAAAAAATATTAAAACTTAGTAAAAGGAGTAGAAAGAAAATTATTTGAATTTTGAGGTATAAATTATATAATTTCTGGTGTATAATGATTAAAGCCATTGGATTGGAGCAAGGACAGCAGGATGAAAGACGGTCAAGGATGGATCATTTTTGGCTTTCGGCATGACACAAGCTTCGGGCCTTCCGTGTTTATTATATTAATGGTGCGTTGAATCAGGAACATCCCAATACCATTCTCGCAATTAAAAATCAACTCCCACATCAAAGCGTCCTATGAAAATACAAAGCCTCGTGACCTAAGCTGCAGGCCTTTCATATTTACGTGATTTGACTTAATGTTTTACATAATTTGACTTTAGCAAAATAATAATTCCAATATTTTTACTAACCTTATATGCCAAAAGATTATTCATGTACTTTGTTAATATAAAGTTTTCCCACAAGACTATAACTAAATTGACACCGTAATTTCACTTTTTTCGGACTCTTATGTACAATGCAGATACTTGTGTGTCATTAGCCCACATTACAATACATTAATGCTGAACAAACAGAACGTACTACAATTAACAGATTTATATAATTGACTTTTCACTTTATTCTAGTGAATTGAACTGCATAAACACTATGGTTTCAATTAGTACAGAGTAAACCGGTATTTCTATATCTAAGTTGGCCCAATCTGTGCCGTTCGTAAACTATGTAGTTTAATAATTAACAATATTAGTTTCCGGGTGGCTTATTATAGAAATGCTGGAATTGTCTTAATATTTTGGATACAATCAAGTACAGTAAGAGTTCATTGTCTCATGGTGGGCCGATGTCATGGCATACGTCAATACAGTTGCGGAAGAAATGTCAATTATCGGAGTCTGACCGAGCAGTTTGTGCACCTACATATATATAAATGTATAATTGTAAAACTAAACGGGCTGATCCAATGGTTACTGTTGCCTAAAACATTTAGAATGTACAAAACTTATTAGAGAATATATAAAATTAATTGAATTGACCTCACATAATAGTTTAAGTTATTGTAGTAAAATGTGATCTTAATATGATATCAAAGCCTCTATGATCAAACGGTCGTGAGTTCGAATCCTACCACCCACCTAGTTTAATTAAATTAAGCACAAAGTAAAATAGGCTTCTGGAAGTTTCAATCCCAAAGAGCTTTTACTTGAAAGGATGCATTAAAAAATATATAAAATCAATTGAATTAACCTCACACAATATATTCGTAATAAAATAAGCTATCGTAATAAAATGGTAGCTTAATACAATTGAACAAGGACAGTATTGGCTGAATGTCAATGTATATAATGTACATCGAGCCAGAAAAAGAACGTGGAAAATCTCGAACAATTCTTGTCGTGATCTCAATCGGTGTATAATTCAAATCTCGTACCTAATTTCTTTGTTTCTCTTTGTAAATAAAACTTCGTTATGGATCTGATCAGCTCTTACGCTCACTATAACCGACCTTGTGCTATAATAATCAATGTTAAATATTTAACGTATTATGATTCAAATCTTAACAATGGACATTACACTCTGGAATATAAAAAAGCACAAAATGGCTTGCACTGTTGGATACCATACCACATAAGAAAGAGAACTCAACATTCGAATGGTCAAATATCAACTAGCTGAAGCTTTTACATGAACGTTAACATCCACCATATAAGAGAAATCTTTTCAATTTAGTCAAATTAGTATTTCTAACACGTATTTAACTTTTGACCCTAGTTTCAAGATTTTATTTTTTTTCTAGTAAACTTTAATTTATTCGATCATCAATAAAACATATACTACTAATTAAATAATATATCATAGTCGTTTATTATCTTTTACAATTTTAAATTACATAAATTTTAAACATATAAGAAGTCATGAATCCTTTTGGCAATAAATGATTTTTTATTTATTCAAAATAAGAAACCATCAATAATTTTTAATGGTACATTAAATTGAATAGTTTTGCTTAATTTAATGTTAATCTATTTGCTTTTGTTGTTATGATGTTAGGTGTTGTGATTATTTTTATAATTGCATGTTTCGCGAGAGAGTGAAGTGAATGCAAAATGATTAGATTAGTTAATGAGAATTAATTAATCTAATAGACCATGTAAATAATCAAATTGATAATTATACAGAGAGATATCTCGTTTGAGAACCTGGTTATTTATTAGAATACTTCAGAACTAATTAAGTTGTGTGTTGTTTTGTTGATCGAGAGATTACATCTTCAGTAGCTTAATTTAATTAGAGTTTGTGATTTAGGGTTTAGTAAATTACAACATGAGAGAGACTAATCCACCGTGCGAAATTTTAGGACTAATACTGTAGTAACACAAAAGTGATTAAGTTAGCGTTGATGATATGATAAATTTCCTTTCTCATAACTTGTTAATCTTCCTTGTTTAAATTTTAATTGTCAATTGGTTGTACTCAATTTTGATTTCTTGCATTAATTTAGAATTCTCATTTGAATCACTCCATACTCGATTTTTCCTTTTATGTTTAGTTTTTATTTTCATTTTAATCACTTTTAGGTCTTAGACAACTTAGGATTCAATTAGTTCACTAATTCCTCCTAGGATCAACATCTCATATATTACGTTACGACCCATGCACTTGCAAAATATTGAGGATTTTATAAGATTAAAACTTGCTCAACATCTTCCTTTAAGTTCTTTCTCATTTTGGCAAATGGAGGCTACGTCTTGTTATCTTCTTATATAGTTCAAGGGTCATTTAGGGTAAAATCTAGGTTTTACCCATGTCCAATTGTCCAAAAGGACCCTCTAAATATCAAAACAGAAGGAGATCCCTACATATAGTGAACTCCTATCATGATCGTGACAAGGGTGTCACGATCATGGCACAGAGAAATTGTCTTATGTTATGATCGTGACCTAGTGTAGAACTCTTCTTTCATAACCGTGACACTTCAGTCATGATCATGACCTAAGGAGTAAGGGTATTCATGATAAGGTAAATTGAATAGTTTATAAATAACCTGAACCTGAACCTGAACCTGAATGTCAAGTTTTCCAATTTTACGAACTTGAACCTGAACCTAAAGAACCTATAGAATCGGTTAACCTATTTTTAAGCTCAGTTCTCAGGGTAACCAGAATCTATTCATATCAATATATATGACAAAAATTATAAAAGTAATTGGTGAAAACAAATACAAATTATTCATAAAAGTATGCATATAAAATCCATCAAAGATTAATCCAATATGTTAAACCCAAGCAAAGTAAAATAAACCAAACAATGTCTTATAAAAATCCAAACTAGAAAAAAGAGATAAATTATTAAAATTATTATTTTAGACAATTAATTTTTATTATTATTTTAATACTTGATCAATAACTTTGACACATATTAATTACTATTTGGAGTAGAAGTTTTAAGTGTTATGCATTAGTTATTACTTATAATAGCAATGTTCAAGATTAATGCTTAATAACATAGAATTAAAGTAGTTTTTTTTTCCTTTTCTTCTTTTTTTTACTCAAGAATTAATATAGTAAATACTAGTGAATTTATTATTATTAATATCCTCTTAAATTATATCTAAATATATGATAGATTTTTTGGGTGTTTCAGGTTCAAGTTTAAACCTAAACCTATAAATCAGGTTAGGTTCGGTTAACCTGCTATAGGTTCGGTTAATTTAGAACAACAAGTTAACAACCTGAACCTGAACTATGAACCTGATTTTTCAGGTTCGGTTTAAACTCAGGTTCAGTTAAACTTGTTTATGTTAGATTGTGTATGGCCCGAGTATTCACAATACGCTGCGGAAAAGACCATAGCACAACATGAAGTATAACTGAAAAGACACAGGATGTACGAAAATACCTTTCTGATGCGGATTGGTTGTTTCTTTTTCGGATTCGTAGACACTGCAATACACGAATGCCCTCTACCGGTATCCATACGAGTATGAACGATCCGAGCAGCAGCTATCTTGTGCTAGCACGTCCTAAAACTCTTTTCGAACATCACATAGTTTTCTCTCGGAGACCTAAGTTTCTCTATTTATAGAGAAAACCTAATCCCATTGAAACCCAATAAGTTTAGGCCCATTATATCTCATATAATAAAGGCCCGATAACTTAATTCAATTCATCCCAATAAATATATCTACATATATTTATTCAATGTCTAATAAATTAGGCCCGAGAGAATAAGCCCAAATCACATAACTCTTTGTGTGCGACCCTGTAGGCTCATTTGATGTTGACAATAGGCTTGATTTCACTTCAAGGCCCATAAGTCATAAGCGGCCTCTAGCAAGACATTATGACTACCCAAATCAAATGAGGATCAGTAATCCGATTTAACCTGTAACCATGGTTATAAGCTTAGTCCCTTTGTAACATGATATCAAGATTAATCACAAGGCATGGTACTTGTCAACCTTTGATTAATCATAGTTTCTTGATCCTCAAGTTGATTGATTATAACAAATGACATTGATGACTCCTCATCAATTCATTTGAGTACGGTCATGCATTTCTTCAATCATACTTGTCAAGAGGCCAAATGATATCTCTTTCATTTAAAAGAGGTACAATTCTCATCTACGTTATTCACATCCCTCCACATGATTTATTTAATGTCTAATATAAGACTATTTGTTATCCGGTTAAAGATAACCTAGTCTAATATCAAAACACTAAATTCCTTATGTAGGGAGCCATGATGACTTTAGGTCAAAGGACTAAAGTCAAACCATATTGAGAATCACTAATGATATGAAACCATGTAATGTTCTCTTTGTGGGTTAGTCCAATATATGTTCTCTAACTTATATCTATGTTTCTGATTTGATAACTCATATCCATGATCAGTAAAACGTGATCATCAATCAGAACACATACTAGCCTTAATTCATTATTATTCCACTAATAACAATCGACTAGGGACAGTTTAGAATAGTGTTATAATGCTTATGATTTTACTATCAAGTCACATACTTGATGACATAAGTCTAGTACCATTCATGGAACGTAAATCACATTACATAAACAACATACATGCATATATAAAAGAAACACCTCATAATATATTATTAACAAGTCATAGTGTTACTACATGAATCACTTATATGTCCATTGGCCTAGGGCACACTACTAACAGTTTACAGGTTCGATTCATGTGGTTCAAGTTCGATTCATAAGTTCTTGAGTTTTCTTGAACACCCCTACTAAGGAGAGATCTTTTGTTAGGATCGTGATAGTCATATCACCATCGTGACCTTGTCGTTTTGTCCAAGCTTACTCTAGCTTCCTTCAATCTTCATTCATATGAGTTCATACACTAACAAACACATCAAAACGCTTCAAATGCACAAAATTATCATCTAACATCATACCCTAAACCACATAACACTTAAAAATATAAACACGCAATCACATTAACATAATTCTAAACCTAACCATGAAAAAATCATCTAATCAGCACCTATAAACACACTAAAACGCCTACACAAACATAATGTAAACTACAATTATACTCTTTACATAAAGATCTAAGATTGTTTTGTTGAGGGATTTTTTGTCCTTTTTTGTCTTACTCTATGTCATCAGTCCTCTAATGTCCTTTAATGGATCCCTAAAACTTGATTAATAGATGCTTGGTTCTCATTATGTTTTCCTTTTATCTAAAGAATTTATTTTCAAATTTGTGTCTTAATATACAAAATCAAAACAAGATAAATCAATCGTATTGAAAATAGAACAGATACCATACTAATCTAACACGTTAATTTGTAAGAGTTATTTTTGTTTTTCCATTAGTAGTGAAATTTTCTATAATTTTTTCTTTATTTTTGAAGTTGTGAAATTAAAGGAAGCTATATAAGAAAAATATATAGGATGAAACAAATAAAATAACTATGTGGGTAAAAGACACCAATCTTTTTATAGTTTCATCAATTTCATAAAAAATTTATAGTTTAAAATCTATTGGGAAGCAATTATGTATTGTAAAAAGTATGGAATTAGTACTCCTATTAAGTTAGTTTAGTTCATTTATTTGACATTTTCATATCGTAATACTCTATGTGAATAGTCATATTTGATCACGATTTTCAGATATGTGTAGTTTTAATATTTTAACTTCGATATTCTGCAAGCGTACGGGTCATTCGCGTAGTATCTAAGGTGTCGATTCCTCTATGAGGGTTAATCTAATCCTAAACTCTAAGGATGAAATAAATTGTAGAAATTCAACTATAACTAAGCTAAAACAATAATACAATTTAATCAACTAATTCAATTCAAGAATAAATAATGAAATATTAACAAATCAGAAAATTGCAATGCATACACTAAAAATCAACCTAACGAATTAGCAATTGAGAGAAAGGGGAAAAATTTTACCTATCTTTAACACTAACCTAATTAATTATGAAATGTCGGATTATTAGTCCTGGACTATCCTAGGGTTGGTTACTCTATCTCGAGTTATAACCAAAAGTCCTAAATTATAAACCATAACCAAATTATGGAAAATTGCAATTTCTCAATTCACAATTTATCCAAACCCTAATTAGATATGAAGTTTTCCACTAGACTACTAGAACCTATGTGAGATCTCTCGTCACACAATTACCAATTTAATTGATCTCTTGTTTTTATTAAATTACCTAACTCTCGCTAGCTCAATTTAATTATTTTTTATCAGTTCACCCTCTCAGTCTATTACTGATTCATGAAAATGCAGAAATCACAATGAATCCAATTCACATAAACAATCATATTTTTTTAATAAAAGAAAAATAATCCGAAGGTGAGTTTAGACAATCCTCAACATTTATAAATCATATATCTATAGCTATTCCAATTCTATACATAGATAAAAATGGAAATATGTAACATCCAGTTTTGCCCATGTTAAGGGTTAGAACCCTAGAATATTGAATATGAGAGATATTATTGTGAAACTAGGACATGCATTTCATACTCATGCATCATTTAGCATACATACATGTGAATTTGATAATTGAACACATTATAATGACTATACATGCACTCATTTGACATTTATCTGAAATATTTGATCGTAATTAATTTATAAATGTGATTATATTGTGAATTATGGATATTATATGTCTTAAAAATTAATTTGGTGAGTAAAATTATTGATATAAAATTTTTGTGAAAATTTAGGAAATTTTGGACTAGGAAAAATGTCAAGTGGTAAGACAATTGACAAATGGTAATAGAAATAAGTGTCAAGTGGTAATAGAAATATTGATAAGTGGTATAGAAAATAGGGCAATAAATGGTTTGGAGATTTGGAGACAAATGGACTAGAAGTTAAGAGACATTAGTTAGCTTAAAAAAATGACTTATTAATTTGGTTATTTAAGTGGTAAGTGTCAAGAAACATGTCCTGACACTCACCAAGCATTTGTTTACCTTGTTTTCAAACCCATCCCATGACATTTACATTTTGAAAGACCATCTTTATTTTTGTCTTTCACTTTTTCCATATGCTCTCTTCTTAATCTTTTTCATTTTCTTCACTCACGACCATCTCACTCTCACCTTGATCACGTTGAGTTCTTGCTATCATTCACTTTGTTTCTTCACGATCCTTATTATCTCTTCATCTTGTAACTAAATACCTAACCTATTCCTCCTTTAAAGATTGATGATCGTGTAAAGCTTGGAAAGCTAAAGTTTATATGATTTTGAAGAAGCTGGGAGTTTTATCAAGCAAGTTATACATTAATCTTCATGGGTTGTTTAAATATAAACATATGTGACGATATTTTAAGGTGTAATGATCATGATAGTGGAGTTAAATAGATGCTGTAATGTGGATGAGGAAACAAGTAGGTGTATGTCATATTTTTGTGTATAGGATGAGTGCAAGAAAATGATGAATGAATGTGTATGTTGTGTTTTGTTTTTGATAGTATGAAAACCATGGATTATAAGTTGTTATGTAGATAAAATGGAATGGGATTTAAGGTATAATGAAGGTGAAATTTATTCTTAAGTAAGGTGTTTGAGAAATGTTCTTGAAATGAGAAGAAATAAGATTTATGTATGATAGTAAATGATGAAGATTATGTTATGTTTTTGTATGATTGATAAACAATGGTTTATGGATGGTTTCATGGATGTTATTGAGTTAAAAAGATTAAGGTGAGAATGAAGAGGAAAAGAGGTAGAGTTGATGAACTATGTATAAGATGGTTTGAATGTAACATATAGGAGTTGAAAATCTGGAAAAGTGAAAGAAGAACTAGTGGAATATGTTAGTTATAGTGTTTTCACAAAACATGCATTTGTATTTTAGCTATATCTTTACTTTTAAATATCCAAATGGGATGATTTTAATTTTATATAAAACTAGAGACAAATGGCTACAATTTTCATGAAGGAATAAACTTTTAATTCTATCTCTAAATGTTTCTAAATTTGCCTTGAAGTTAAGTATAGTGTGTCACAGTGTGAGAATAGTCTATAGTATTTTGGGTATAACTTACAGAATATTGAATGAAACTAAATGAAATTGATGTCCTTAGAAA
Organism: Erythroxylum novogranatense; assembly: GCA_029891385.1. Classification (NCBI taxonomy): domain Eukaryota; kingdom Viridiplantae; phylum Streptophyta; class Magnoliopsida; order Malpighiales; family Erythroxylaceae; genus Erythroxylum; species Erythroxylum novogranatense. The sequence goes on along the minus strand of CM057232.1, from coordinate 34,720,196 downwards.
CTTAAGGCATATAGGTAAATTTTTTTAGAAGAATGTATTACATAAGTACCTCATTTTTCTTTACCAAAATGGTCATGTAAATTTGACCCGAAAATTTGTTTTAAAAAAAGCTAGAATTTGGAAGAACAAAGCTGGGATTTTTCGGATGGAAACATCCCATGATTGTGGGAATAGGTTAAAAATCAAATATGTTTTCTTTTGTGTGGTTTGGGACAACATATGGTTAGGTACTTTCATATGATGCATTTAGGCTTGAATGAAGCTTGGATTGAACCTAGAATGATGCTTGAATAAGGGATTAAATACGTGATATGTTTAGGCTGATGAATGAGGATATAAATTCAAGAATGGATTGTTAGTTACCAAGTGTTCAAATCTAAAATTTTGGAGATGTTATAAGAATAAAAGTGATCCTATGAAGGATAATGTGATCCAAAGAAGGTGAATGATGTTTATTAAGTAAAGGTGAATAACAAATTGCATATTTTGTGATCTTTTAATGTTTGAATGATCGTAGTAAATGATTGAAAGATGAACTTAGAATAATATTATACAAATGTAGTGTAAATCTAAGTTTAATTTAGACATATATGAGTTATGAAGTATAAACGATAATAAGATTTGAATTGAGGAAATACAACTTGGATTGTCATTGAGCATGCATTAGACATATCATATATACATATGTATATGATTGAGTATTCATGAAAATGTGCAAATTAGTAATGTGTAAATGTGTATGTATTTCATGATATAGAAGAGCAATTAGATCGAAAACATCTAAACATTGCTGGGACATCGAGGAAATAGTTATCTAGAGCATACTGTGAGTAACTTAAATGGTCTCACATTGATTTATTGTTTTGTTTAAATTTTGAATTGAATTACTATGTGATGTGAATGTGTTGATTCTGGAAATTGAATCTCTGAGGTGTTTGATGCATGAATAATATAATGGAACTGCTCATTGTATGTGAATTTGATAGAATATGTGATACCTAACTTAATTGTTGAGTGTCGGGCCAAGGTCTGATGGTGAATGTGAATGTGAAAAAAATTGAATACAAGTGAATGATTAAATACATATGATGCATTTCACTATATGAATGCATGATAACATAAAGTCAATTGTAACCAGTGTTGCCAATGAAAAAGAGCTTAAAGCTCAAAATGTGGTAAGGGCCTCTGGCTCACTATGTATAATGAGCTCCGTATCCCTAACGAGTAAGAGACAATTATTAATGAGCATAGTATCCGTAATAGATACGGGATAGTGAAAAAGACACTCAATCACAACAAATTAATAAATGAAAGTGAGTCTCATGAACATTGCACATACAATTTATTATGCATTATATAAATGATCGAATTGAATTGTATGAACTGTTATGAATGTAAAAGGTGAATAAGTGAACCAAATGTTATATGGTGTTTTTTGACAATTGGTGAAAGATGTGCATTAAATGATGACATAAATTGTTTGTGAACTTGAAATATAAACTATATGTGTTATGCATTATGAGTGATCCAACGTTGATGGGTAGGTCACTGAGTTCACAAAATTCATCAAAATTGCAACGTTGACTTTGCAGGTATGAGAGAGTGGGCTTAGTTTTGAAAACAACTTAGAAGAGATCTAGTATTGATTTTAGATAGAAGAAATAGTTCAAAGGTCGGTCAGTTGAGACTAAAGGATTTAGATATAATTTTTTATAATTCCTCATTTATGTAACATGTAGCATATTTTGTAATAGAGCTATAGACTCTGATAGTTCTTTGGTATTGTTTATAAGGATCAAGTATGTAATGCTACAATGTATATTCGATTTTATAAAATGAAAATGAGGAATTGGGTTTTTAAATATTGTGATATTTGTGTTTTAATGATGATGCCATGAGAAGTGAATGTGACTACTCTAGGGAATTGCTTCCACTGCGTATGTGCTCGAATGTCTGAAGGATGTATGGGCACAAATGTTTGATGGGAGTGCAGTGCTACAAAATACACTAGAAAATAGATCCGAATGGATGATGGAAGTAGTAATGACGGGAAACCTCTTGTATCGAGAAGTACTTTGTGTAGGCTTCTTCTCTAAAACTCTTTCCGTTCGTCTGTTTCTCGATCTCTCGATGAACTCTCTAGGGTTTCATGATGGTGGCTCATGCAAGAAGCTCCTATTTTTCTCCTCTTTATGTCCTTTTTCATACTTCTTTATGTTTTGGGTAACCCTAAGGTTTTTTTGGGGTTTGAAAGGTCTAAAAAATCTCTTGAAACATGAAGTTCATAAGCGTTTGCATATATGCTAACACAGGCCACGATCGTGGTCTACATCTGAGCCTTTTGTCACGATCAAGCCACGATCGTAGGCCGTTGTTTCAACCCGAATATCTTCTAAAACTTCTTCATTCTTCGATATTGACGCTGAAACACTAGTAAATACATCATGGTACCTCAAAAACATAATATCTAAGCTTAAAAGCTTGTACTAATTCATAAAACACTTAAAACACAAATAATTAACAAACTAACACAATTCTAACCCAAATACATACTAAATGATCAAATTAACGACTAAACACATGTGAAACTATGCCCTAACATATGATGCAATTCACACTTATCACATCCGTACACTTAAGCGTTTGTTTTTCCTAAAGCAAACAAAAATAATCAACCAAATTAAGAAAACACAAAACACGCATATGCAATAATGAGACAATGGCTTCAACTTAGGGAAACAAACTTAACTATAAACACCATCCTTCTAGTCACTCTAACTTATTAACAAACAAAATTTGCATCTAAACACCTTGGATCAAATATATAAATTAATCAACATTTTAATGTTGAGTCTATTCACCTCTTTCACTTGCACACACACATTGATAATCATTTAGTCAAAACAAAAGTGTAGTTATTCCTCAGTAGGTTTTCATGAAAAATCAAGCTACTAACAAGTTTGGTAGGTTTTTATTTGAAAACATTCTTTTTGTTATTTTTTATTTAAGGAAATAAACCTAGTCTTTTTACGCGAGGGTAAACATTTGTGATGAATGTCAATCCGGTTACTCAACTAAGTCATGTTATTATTAAGCTGCTTGGTTGGAACGCCATTATAGCCTTTTTATACGAAGGCACACATTTGTGATGCGTGTTGATCCAGTTACTCAACTACTTCACATTCTCAACTGGCTATTAGCTCTATTCACAACCTGAAGGCCAGTGAAATAGTCATTTTAGTTAAAATTTATACATTTTTTCCTTTTTTAACACAAAAAATTTGCCTATTGTATTACTTTAGCTAATCATTCTCATGAACATGTACTAAAAATGCCACTTATTTGATTGGCCTAAAATTATAAATGAGTATGGAAAATTCCTAAGGTAAATGGACTAACATCGTATCCCAATTAACTAGCATATTTGGCCCTAAACAACTTAGGTTACTAATTTCACAAGCTAATAAATCTTCGCAACATAAAAGGCTATGTTTAAGGTTAAATCTATCCCATTAAGTCCTAGCCATTGAAGCATTCATATAATTCACTTCATAAAATGTAAACAAACTACCATTCAATATGCAAAACTCACACTCAAGGTAAAAAAACACACAACCCTCCCTATACTTGAACAACACATTGTCCTCAATGTGAGAAGAATAAATACAAGCACATAAGGGAGGGATAAAACAATATATAGAAAAAAATATAATAAAAGTGAAAAAGAAAAGGGTTAGAACACGACACCATCATGGTGACTGAGGTGGGGATGTGCTGAAGGCAGAGACCAAATGCGCTTGACACCGAACTGGTTTCCCTTTCTTATAATTGATTCAAAAAGAGTAATAAAGTTAGAAATCCAAAATATTTCAAATCATTAAGAACTTATTTATGAAATTTAAAACAAATCTAACTGCGCAACAACTTAAATCTAACTTCTAAACATGTTAATTTATAGTCAATAGCTTGACATTGTATCATTGGAAACTTCGTTGAGATCAATTATGAGTGGCTTGCTTCCACCCTTTTCGTTCAACGTCAGTTTTGTAGCCTATAAGTAAGCTACACATTTCAAAATGATTAGAAAAACAATATTGATAAAGTTAAGAAAACCAATTAATTTTAGTGACATCCTTTTTATTAACAAACTGTCAATAAAATAGTAGTAATGAAACTCCCTTAATCTTCCATCAAATCCAACAGTTTGTCCTATAAGAAGGTGAGTTGCTCGCTTTCTTCCTTAATTACCTTCGTCTCCTTTACTTATTCCGCTTCACGAATGGGGACTTTCATAGGTTCTTCAAACTTGATGATTGTTATCATTTGTTCTTCTTCCTTTTGTTCTTTAAAAGATTTGAACACATCAATTATCCTAAATGAGCTACTCTCCTTCATATTCTTTAATACATCATTCATGTTAAATGTCATTTGGTCATCATTAATTCGAAAGATAAGGTTCTTTTCATGGACATCTACTAAAGATTTTTTTATGTTCTCACATGGTATATCAAGAACTAGTGAATAATAGGGAGGGTTGGCATTCTTTTCTTCGTCCTCTTTCTTCATCTGTTGGTCTTCAATAAGGTGGGGTTAAGTTTGATTTTCCATTGATCCTTTTAGCTCTGCCCCATTCTTAGATGTGATAGCCTCATATCACTCTCTTTGATGTATTTCCATATTACTTAGAGAGCCTTCCACACTTCTCTTACAAAATTTACGAGAAAGCTGTCTCACTCGAATCTTTAGGTTGTGAATAGATAAGGCATGATTTTTCGTTACTTGCTCAATTTGCTCTTCTAATCTCTTATGTCCCTCTTCCATGTCCGCGAGCATCCAAGATCATGTCTAATTTAAAATCCCATGAAATGGACTCATCTTGTTGAAATCCTAATAGGCCTTAATGTCTTAAGTGAGTCTGTATATTGTTGGACCAATAGAAATTTGGGTGGTTCTGCCATCCTGGAGTGTACATGTTCCAACAAAGATTGTTACTTCTCCAACCATAATGTTCCTCATTGTAGTTCCCAAAAGTTCCTTGCTCCCTATAATATCTATCATTCATCATTGTTCTTTCCATTTCTTTTTGGCATCTAACTCTTTAGATGTCTCGTTTCTCGTTCTAAAATGTCTTGCTGTGTCTCTACTTTATGTCGTAAACTTCTTTCTCTATTTTTTCCTTTTCTAAAATAAAAAATAGTGAATAAAAACCTTAGACTAAAGAAATAAACTAATCACCTCCCCAAAAATGGTGCCAAAAACTTGGTCATGGTTTTTCGATATGTGTAGTTTTAATATTTTAACCTCGATATTCTGCAGGCGTATGAGTGATTGAGCCCAAGTTTATTATATAAATGGGCGACACTTTCATGGACTTTACTATAATTTTTTGACTCCTAATTCTTTGTGCTTAAAATTAACCCTTAAGCGTGCACTTTTATTTTATGCAACTTGATAGTAAAAATTGTCACAAATTAGTATAAATTGCACTTCTTAATTTTTCTGAGAACAATTGATACTGCAAATTGTTGTTGTTGATTGTAGGAACCTCAAGCAGAAAGGAGTCAATGTTCTGAAGCGAAGTTAACAAGAGAAGAGGCGGAATAGGAAATTTGTCATGGTGAAGTGGATCTATCGCCGCGGCGAAACATAGAAGGAAAGGCTTTTCGCCGCGGCAAAAAAACACAAAAGGAGAAGAATCCAGGTTGAGTTTTCAAAATGTTCACCATGGAGAAGATTAATTCATATACTACGGTGAGGGACCCAAGATATACGCAAATCCTTTTAGGAAAAGTACGTCGCGGTGAACGTACCTGATGCTACGGTGAGACATCGAACACCTAAAACACATTTGGAAAGGTCTCTCACTGTGTGACCCGACCCATCGACCCAACGTTTAAAAACCTTCTAAATTAGGTTAAGACCAATTTTTTTGGGAGAAAAGTTGACAACTTTTTCTCACACTACCTAACACCTCTCACTCTCGACCTTCATCCACAACTTCTATCCATTTTTCATCATTGTCTTCATCCCCTACTACTGCCATGGGTGTTATCAGTGTGTACCACAATTGTAAGTACTCCCGGGGTTGTGCTTGGCTAAGCACCATTTTCTCATGAAGATGTAGCGATCGCTTGAGTTCGATGGCCTTCAAAGGGGAGTAGTTTTACATTGTCATATTTGACTACATTGTTATGAACTCTTGAGTTAGAATTTATGCTTTGTAGTTAGATTTATCTTGATTAGAGTTTAATCAAGAATTGAACTGTTAGCCCAAAAAAAAAAATTAAAATTAAGCATGATTAGATTAATTGAGTAAGTTATGTTAGCATTAATTGAGTTGACATTAATTAGTATGTGATAGCATTAAAGAGTTAGGTGGTGAGTTATGAGATTAAATTTGTTAGTTGGGCCTTAATGAGGTAGGAAAGGAAAGGAGAATAAGATGGGCTTAAAAGATAAATGGGTTTGAGTAGTTTAAAGAGAATATAAGAAGGAAGGAAGAAGAAGTGAGTTGGGCTTTAGGCCTATGGGCTTAAGTAAGTTAGTAAGTAGTATAAAAGAGAAGGAATTAAGTGAGTTAGTAGGAGAAAAGAAGGAGGTTACGAAAATTAGAGGGAGAGAGGGAGAGAGTTTGTGGAAGGAGAAGGGAGAAGAAGAAAAAAGAAAAGCTTGGCTAGGTCTTGAGTTTCCAAGAGTTTAAGTGAGTGTTTGAAGAAAGTTCAAAAAGGAAAAGTGTAGAGGAAGAGCTAAGCTACACCTTGAGCCAAGAAACTCTTTGGTTGAGTCAAGAACCAAGGTAAGTCATGATTTCAAGTGTTGGCTTTTAGTTAGGTTATGGTGTAGAAAGCTTAGAAATGAAGTGGGTTTAGTGATTTTCAAGTCAATTTCATGTAAGAGGTTATGTAGATTTTCAATTGAAGTTATGTTGAAATGGGTTTTTGTTTCTCTTGAAGTAGAGCAAGAGAGAGGAGAAGAGCAAGGAGAAGAGCACTCCTAAGCAAGGATTAAGCAAAATATAAGGTGGGTTTCATTTTTATCTTTATGTTAGTAAGTTTTAAATACTATCTCAACTAATGAAATTAATGTTTTCCAATTACCTTAGGATGAGCATTGATTGAACTTTGATTGTGTATAAATTGATTTATGATTGCCATTATGTGAGAGTTTGAACAGTATATGACATTGCTTGATATTGCTTGACAAGTTCATGAATTGAATAAACATGAATATTAGTGAAATCATGAAATGTGAGTTAAGCATGAAATACAATTTTCAAAAATCAACTATTTGGATGCGTGAAAAATCCATTTTCAGAAATCAGCCAGTGGAAAAGAAAAGTCCAGATTTTGATGCATGAATTCATGTTATGTTGGTAATTAAGCCCACCCAGCAGAGTCACGTGCACGTTGACCGTTATAGGCTTCGCCCGCCTGCCTGATTGTGGCAAGGATGTTCCTTTTTGGACTCCTCAGCATACGACTACACTTGTGTAGTTAAATCGATTATTAATGGACTTATCTTACCGAACCATTAGCTATATGTTTATGTGTTAACATGTATTTGCAAGAATGATAGATGCATGAATCATGAAAGTTATGCTTTTAGCTTGATGAATTTATGAATGCAAAGTTGTCTTATTGTTTGATGAGAGATTTGCTAGCAATATGGATAATGAAATAAATTCAGCTTATTTGCATAAATATAAACATGTTATCCACGAGCGTAAGCTCACCCCCTCCAACTCCGTCCCTTCTCCAGGTGAGGAGCATGAGATCGACCATCGAGCTTAAAGGCATTGCTCCATAAATAAATAATTTTTGTATTTCAAGTTAATTTTTGTAAATCAATGCTTTAGATGCATTTTGGGCAAGTGATGCTTTTTGCAAGCTTGTATTTTGGGATTTGATGTAGTGGCTTAAAATGCCCTCTAAAGCCTTGTAATAACTCATATTTTCATATGAATGCAAGAATGTTCAATTCTAATGTATTTTGTACAATTCATGCATGTTTTAAAATAATTGCATCATTGTATGGTTTGAATTTGACAAGAAAGGGGGAAATGTAATTGTGTTATAGTTTGGATATGATTAGAATGCTAGGAGTGTGTTGTTGCTATTGAAGTTGATCTTTTGGGATAATTGGATTGGTGTGTGTTGTGAGAGATTTAAGATAGAGGTTTGATGCAGGTACTTGAGTTGGATTAAATTGAATTGAAGTTTGGATAGTGAACTTTTAAAGGAGATGCTGTCAAATTTTCGGTAAAATTTGACAAACCTTTGTTGGTGATTTAGACTCTCTTAGAGTTTGAATTGAGTTGAGAGATCTTCTTGAAGATTGTTGCTTAAGATTAGACCTTTCAAATGGTGTATAATTTGCCTCATTTGGAGTTAGGTGTAAAAACTTGTGGGGGTAAAACCTATATTAGTTACTGTTCATGTAGTCTTTCCACTGTTTCATTAGTCATTGTCAGAGCAGTGCATTCGAATGAGTTTTTACCTCGACAAATGATGGAGTTAACATTTGTATCCTTCATGAGATTTGTAGTTCATCTTGTTATCTTTCCATGGAGGTATAGTATGCACATATTGGAGCTAGGAATAAGAAGTTATGAGTTTTGAAAGGTGATAGTTACAAGTGATTTTGAAGTTGGGTTAAAGAAGTGGAGTTTTGGAAAACTCGATGTCCGTTAAACGGACATGAATGTCCGTTAAACGAACAGCCTCGGGTGCAAAAACACTCTTTCGCCTGCCCATGTCCGTTAAACGGACTTGCATGTCCGTTTAACGGACAATTTCAAAGCATTTGGGACACTTTCACCCGAACGTGTCCGTTAAACGGACATGTGTGTCCTTTTAACGAACAGCCACGGGAAAATGGTGATTTCTGACTTATTTAGAGGCCGAATCTCGTTTTGTGGTCCTCATGAGAGTTGTAGATATAGATGTCTTCTTTCTAATGGTCCAAGAACTAACTTAATCCGACATCTATATAAGAAGTGATGGCAATCGCGCCATGACAGTTTCAATTCGATTTTGGGTATGAACATAGTCCACCCGTTTGGGAATAATTCCCTCATCCAACCTCCAATTGAGGTGAGACCTGAACCACTAGATTCCTAAGACATATACCTTCCACTCCATAAAGTTTGGTATCATTCGGAGTTGAAATAAGGAAGTTTGCATTAAAGTAAGTGAGGGGTCGGTTAAGAGAGCATGTTTCAGGTATGAACTCTTTTAGGTTTTTGGACTGTATCTTGAGTTATATAACTCCGATTAAGGTGATTCTTGCCTCTATACGAACGTGAGGCTTTAAGCTATAATTGATATGAACAAGTCAGTATGTGATTTTGATTTTTAGGTAGTGTGTGCTCATCATTTTTATGGAAGAACAACATATAGCACTGCAATGTAGTAAGCGCAAGGTTTCAGGAATACGGAAGTTGGGCTCTGGGAACGGGGTCCAACATTTTGTGGTATCAGAGCAGCCCTAGGTTTATGATTTCCTAGGAACCCTAGTGGGTAGCCTCAAGGGTAGAGTCAGCATGCATCATGTTACATGAACCCTATGCATTGTTTTAAATACAGTACATGCATCATTGGTTTTGAATTGTTTTACATGATTTGAATTGGTTTCACAAAGCATGAGCTAAAGATTTGAAATGGTTTTCATTTAAAGGAGTAATATGCCACCTCGAAGAAGAACTCGAGAAGCTCAATCTCGATCAGGCTCTCAGCGGGAAAGTACGGATGAATCCCATATTTCCCAGGATGCAGGGACCATCCCTGTTTCAGATTCAGAGGCACCAAGTGTGCAACATGAAGTGCCTCTCCAGCCCCCTCCTATGCCTCAAGTAAATCCAGTAGATCCCCAGTTCTTTCAGGCCTTCGTCCAGGCTTTCACTTATGCCGTGGGCCAAAGAATGCAAGCTCAGATGCCAACTTCAGCAGATCGGAGCGGGCAGTATGACAAGCTCCGGAAGTATGGGGCTGTCGATTTCAGCGGGACTACTAATCCCGAGAAAGCTGAAGCGGACCGAGAGGGTCCTGAATCAGATGAAGTGCTCAGATGAGGAGAGGTTAGAATATGCAGCTAGTTTATTGCAGGGGGATGCGCTGCACTGGTGGGAGTCAGTGCCCTGATCAGCGATACCTCCAGTCTTGACATGGAGGGAGTTTGGAAGTATTAGGAAGAAGTACTTCTCGAGGTTTACGTCAAGAGAAGGCGGGGAGTTCTGAGCCTCACGCAGAGGGAGCCGGCGTGAGTGAGTATGAGTGAAGTTCACTCAAGCTGTCACGGATCAAAGAAACATTGTGGCGATCAAGAGGATAAGTGCCGCAAGTTTGAGAGTGGATTACACTTAGGGATCGGGGAGAAGGTCTTGATCCACAATTTCCATGACTACCGGCAGTTGGTAGATCTTGCTCTCCAGCGAAAAGTTGGAGAACATCAAGTCAGAGGTAAACAGAAAGAGGAAGACCAGGGAGCAGTCTTCCAGGAAGGGAGTGAGTGCTCCAGCACCTGAAAGGAGCACCAGGACTTTTCATTCTCAGGGTGGTATGGGCAGTAGTGGTCCTGCCAAGAGCCAGCAGTCAAGGGCAATTTTCGAGCAGGTCTCTAGTGTGGGACGCCCAGGGAAGACATGGAAAGGCAAGTATGTAAACCCTCAGTGTGGTCAATGTGGGAAGTTTCACCCGGGGAAGTGTCTCAAGGGGTTTGGTGGTTGTTTCCAATATGGAGAGAAGGGGCACATGATGAGAGAATGTCCTCAGAGGTCAAGGCAAGAGGGCTCTCAATTTCAAGTCAGAGGCGACTAAAGCAATGCAGGAACGGACTAATTCTGAGTAAGCGATTCGGGAGGCTGTGAGGAAGGCAAATCTGCAGGAGGTCGAGGCACGAGGTCGGGCACCGGTAGAGTATTTGCCATGACCAGGGAAGAAGCTGCAGCTGCTCCCGGAGTTGTGAATGTTATGGCTCAATTATTTAATTCAGCAGTTTATGTTCTGATTGATACTGGCTCTACACATTCATTTGTGTCCTCAAGTCTGAATATGCATGCTGTGAATCCTGAGATTATGGATAATTTTCGGTTGTTAGTACTCCTTTAGGGAGTAAGGTGGTGATCAGTTTAGTCTACAAGAAGTGTGAGCTCAGTATCGATGGTGCTAGATTGGTAGTAGACTTGCTACCTCTAGACCTAAAGGGACTAGATGTCATACTAGGTATGGATGTCATGGAAAAGTACAAGGAAAAGTTAGATTGTGGCCGTAAGGAAGTGGAGTTTGACACGGGAAATGGAGAAAGTGGTCTTCAAGGGGACAGAAGATGCCGACCGAGGATCATTTCGACTTTGCTGGTGACGGGATGATGGGTGTAACACCCACACCGTAAGACCGAACCCGATATCGTTGGTGATATCCGAGTCCGTGTCCCACGAGAGTAGCGTACTACATCAGTCGATTTAAAATTCAGTATACATTTTTTTTCTTTTTGTAGCCATTAACTCCACGTTCACACGGCAAACACAGTAAGTAATTAAAAACCCGTGTTCAATATAAACCCGTTTGATTATTACGGTCATCCGATAATAATTACAATCGATCAATGCGATAAAACATAAATACCACAATGGCTCGGAAAATATAAAGCCTTGTTATACGGTGATTGCGGAATACGGTTTACTAAGACACTAATGCGGAACCTAACCGATCCCGACCTCTAACCTTTACTCGTCTCATAGATATACTCCGTGTCAGCGGGGTATTCTTCAGAACCTGAAAAATAAATGCAAATTTTGGGTGAGTTTTGCGAACTCAGTGAGAAACCATCATCGATGGTTCACTCAAATCATGCTTTACGCCTATGGCGTACAGTATAATACATTAATCATCGATTACCGATAAGCAGTCAATAATCATATCCAGTAACAGTAAAACACTCACAGTAATTCATGCCATTACAAAAGCAGTACATGTCACAGAACAGTCATTTATGCAAATGAGATGCATATGAGACTCTTTCCAGTTATTCAGTATTGTGCCCAAGTGCTCGATCGGTGTTGGTGGGGACGCGTCGAGATTTCTCCCTCGGGCTCGTGGCGGTCGATGCTGATATGAGAGCTCAAGCTCTTATCAATAATAATAGCAACTTGGGGCACGTCCATTATCGATCATGCAATTATGCATGCGATGCGATATCGATAAATATACGGTGTTTGGCTATAAAGCTCGATGTATCGGTGAATCAATGATATGGCTATAAAGCCCGGTATAGCGATGTTGATGCGGTGGCTATAAAGCCCGATCTATCAATATCGGTATCATTGATGACAAGTAAAATCATATAATACAATCCCATACATTACATGCCAAAGTATTCATACGGTGATCATTCAATTCACTTTTGCACGTAATTCACGTTGAGCATGTAAACAACCAGAAATTTGAGAAACCAACTAGGTTACTCACCTATTGCTTCGAGCTAATGCCGGAAGTCTCGTGACGTCGGTCAATCGACGCCCAATTGGGCCTCTATATGAATCGAAAAAGTACGAGTCACGAAATATGAAATTTGTGCTCATGTTGATGAGATATGCATGTTCATGAATTCCGGTCCTAATTCAATATTTTCCCATAATAAAATTCTATGAAAATTAGAAATCCATAGGCCGACGGCGCAATTCGGACCTCTATAGGTCCTCAATTAAATAAAGCAGTGTTTACATGTTCCATCGATAGGGGCTACGTCAAATTCCGTCTAAAAATTCCGTTTTCTCATAATATGAAATTAAATGTTCAACGAATCCGATGCCTCTGGAATCAGGTCAATCGGACGTCGGACGGAAAGAAATTGACAATGAACAATCGGATCAATTTAATACCAAATAAAAATTCAAAATAAATAAAAAGAAAACCCACGCTTTGCCTCATGAGGCGAGACGCCCTCGAGGCAATTCGCCTCACTTGTCGCGAGGACGAGGCGTCGCCCTCGCGACCGGCCCCTTAATCTCGCCCTCGCGAGGCGAGATGTCTCCCTCGCGAGACGGCGAGTTTGTCTCGCCTCTGCCTTTCCCTTTCTTTCCAGATTTAAATCCCAATTTCCAATTATGCTAACTCTTAACACACAAATCAGAAAAATACCCACTATACCTCATTGGAAAGCTTACGAAAAGCTCTACAATTCTCTAGAAGACCATAAAAATCAATTCCAACCCTAAGGGTGTCAAATAATCCATCAAACCTTCTGCCTACTCAATTTCCCTCAACACTGGGCAGTACATTGACAATTGCATAATTCACTGATTCTTCAGAAATGAATTACCACAAAAATATGGTCAATAGGATCACAATGTCCTCTACAACTTTTATGAACAACCCAAAATCAAATTCTATTTCTAAACCAGTCAATTAATTCATTCAATGTCACTGTCCCTGAAATCCTTCAATTTGGGCAGTAACCTTACAACAAGCATAACTTCCTATATACACGTCAGTAAATTCAGAACTTTATATCCCTGAAAAGATAACATCTCAAGTTTCAATTTTCATGAAGCACTCAACATCCAATTCGATCTCTAACAATTTCAAAACAGTTATGGAAGTTTCTGTTATGATCAGTCACTCATAACCTAATGTAGGGTTCACTTTTGAAAAATCATAACTCCCAATTCTGACTTCTAAAAATCACAAACCATATGTCATTTTCAAGGTAATCTTTTTCTCTACAACTTTTCAGAAGCTCACTCACACCAGTTCAGTCCACTTAAAATGTTAAAATTGCCTCTAATCAGTAAACTCACAAAATCACACTTAAGCTAGGTTTCATCCAAAATGCTCAAAACCAGTCATTAATAATCAATTCATATCTCCCAATATACAATTCCAAAAACAGCAAGATCAGTAGCAATGGAAAGATAATCAAATATGCTACAACTTCCATGAAGACCATTCTCCCTAATTCCATTTCAATTAATTCATAAAAATCAACAAAACTCAGATGTCATGGTTGCGGTTACTGTTCACAGACAATGGAACAGTAACTTTCCATGCAAAATTTCACCCTTCTATCATTGGAATTCAACAACACCTATTTCACACTAAATTGGAGCCAACATCCCAAAGTTTCAGTGGCCACTAACCTTACCTCATTTTTATTTCTACACAATAAGTTATGAATAAAACAGTAACATCACTTATAATTCCAACTTTCCAGATTTAAGGTTAACCTTAGTTCAACCAATTCCAATACCTTTTTCACATCACTAGACATCAAAATAAATACAAATTAAATTTTAATACAGTCATACTTATATTAGGGCTAACACTAAAAAATTGGCAGCATTAAATTCCTCAATTCAAAGACTCAAATAATTATCCCCATTCAATTCAAAATCAAACCATATCATAAATTTTACTGCATCTTCACCTAGCCTCATACCCCTTTCTTCAAATCACAATAATCATCACTTTAATGTCTACATGAACCTAATACATGCTTTAAATCCTTTTATTAACTACCCCATACTATCATGACATTTAATTCCATGTAAATACACCATTTAAAGATCAAAACTTAATGAAAACTTACCAAATCAAAACCTCCTTCAAACCTTCAACAATCACTTTCTAACTTTTACACCAAAGTACTAACCTTCTTCCCTTCCCAAGCATGTACCAAACTCATCTTCTAGCTTTGATGGTAGTAAGAGATAGTAGCTTGAAGTTATGGAGAAAGTTGAGAAAAGAAGAGCTAAACTTGCGATGGTTTAATCAAGAGGGTTTTTTGTGTTTCAGTGTTTCGGATGAGTTATATAAATCCTTAACAAATTCTACAACTTTCCTTTAAACATACATAACCGAGAGCATTTAAGAAGGAACATTTAATGAAGCTTTTAAATGGCAAAGCTTGATTGGTTCTACATTAAAAGAAAGGTCAAAGTATATTAGTTTAATCCAGTCCAAAATTTCTACTCCATTTAACTCCAATGACCCTACTTTCAGTCCCAAAATAAAATATCCAATATTACGGTGCCGATGGGTAGCGATTTTTGCTCTCGAGAATCGACAGTTCGCCAATTTGCGATTTATCCGGTCAGAGAATTTCCAATTATTTTTACGAGAATTAATGAAATTCCTAAAATTATAAAACAGTAATGATGCACTCAAATGATTTTTCAATCACGACAATCACCTTTTCTACCCCAAAACAAGTTTAGGCGATTCTGGCGATTTTATCGGTCCGGAATTTTCTCCGAAAATTCAGAAAATTCTATAAATCTCAAAAAATGTAAAACGCTTAATAGCGCTTTCGAACAATTTTTTCAATTCCCATAATCACGTTAATCACAATAAAATACCGTTAGGCCTAATTACTGAGAATGTCATGAATGCATGACCAAGCGATTCGCGCACAAATTCACCGAGTACCGATGCCAAGTATACTGGACACTACTCATACATCCCTATTAGTCTCATCCTATGCCAATTTTACTATTTTACCCTTCCGGGAGGGGTGGGATGTTACAATTCTCCCCTCCTTATAAAATTTCGTCCTCGAAATTCTCGATCAACAATTCCTATAGCGGTAATCATATGATTCTTCATATCCCATATACTTTTCCACTTAATGATTCACTTTTGGGTGATCGCATAATCACTCTCATCCGTAACTTCGATTACTAATTTGGCTAACACATTATCACTTAGTACAGTAAACGGATTTGATAAAACTATCAGTTGACGATCTCATTTTCTTAGTTATCTCACTTACCATTTCTAGAACTGTCACTACCTTTGGTTTCGATATTTAACTCAGTTCAGTATTTTCACCTATTCACTTATCACATTTTATTCCTCTAATACCTTTTTCCCCAATGTTATATAGTCCAACTTATGTTCCAATGAGTACGTTTCCATTTCTTTGGTACCTCCCTTAATCACGTCAGGGACGAATTACATTCCCTTGGTACAAATACAGTGACACTTAACTCCACTTCACTATAATCAGTAACAATGTACCTAATGCAGTCATTTATCATATGTCATTCACTTTATATTCAAATTCGATTCTCGTAAGACAATTCACTATTCTAGAATGTTCACACACTTTATCCGGATATATAGTTTACTCTGTCTCATTTGTCCGATCCGATTCCACTTTAGCTAACCATGCAGTTTTCCTAAATCACTTTCCTTTTTCTCACACATTTTAGTCTCAAATCCATTAGGGTCTTTAACTCTCAGTAGGCACTATGCAGTGTAGCAGTATATGCCTACAGTAAATCAGAACTCTATACACGATCATAATCAAGCCTTTTTCCTGTTGAACATTCAAACCTATAAGCACTTGAATCAATAATCACTTCATTCTATACCCATAGTTCTTCAATTTCACTTTTCGCATATGATTAATAGAATGTCTAGCTTCGACTGTTCACTTTCTTGTTCTATCACTTTTGTCGGGTACACATACTATGAATCATTCAGTATTGTTTTTCTGACTTCACTCGTATATTCAGACTCCTTATAGGACTCACCACTGTAACTCTTGCACTCTTAACCATTCTTACCTTTATTCAGTATCTCAATTTCCAGAAACACTTCACAATTACCCATAATCTACTTGACATTCTTTGTAAATCCTAATATCTGTAATTGATCTGTTCCTTGCAGCCTTATCTGTTCACTAGTCAGAAATGTCTGTTCATTTCAGAATTGTCGGTATAGTAATCATTATGCCCGTCTTTTTCCTCGAATTAACCCAATGCATCCTTATAGGAATCTAAGGTCTCCACGGCTTTAAACAATTTCGATCATACCATTTATCAAAGTCAATTCAATTTATCTTATACCGTTTTAACATATTATCTCATTTCATCACACACTGCCCACTCTCCAAAGATAAGCTTATTACCAGTATCAAAATTCTCAATTATTCATAAGGTTCTCTTTTTTTTTTACTTTTCATTGTTCAACACTTTCAAACACATTCCGTCTATAATCATAGTCACTACCATTTGCTTACCTCGCATAATTCCCTATTAGGGTCTCCTTGACTTTACCATCGTCTTTTAACTTTTCATTCGTCCACAATTAGTGTATCTGCAATCTCTTTATGGAGGTGTCACTACATCACGTCATTGTCGACTTTCCTTAGGACTTCTCGTCTCTACTCATTTTCTCTTTTCAATTGATTTCTTGTCATTCACAGCAACATATGCCAATACCTAGTCATCCGTACTTGGACTTCCATAAATTCCACTTCATTGAAGTATTTCACTTCACAGTTCGAAGGAGATCTATTCACTTTTCATTGCAATAGGATCACCTCAATAGGATCACCTCAAATTAACATTCCATTTATGTCGTTGGATACTTTACATTCTCGTACACATACAATGCAGATAATCTCAGCAGTATGAGCTATGACCCAATTTCACTTTTAATTTTGTCCACAAAAATCTCATCAACCAATGATTATTCCTAATTGTGTTTCAATCCTTCTTCACTATTCGTACAATCTCAATCAAGACACTCTTATGCCATCATTGAACATATCAGAACATTTCTTTCGCGAAGGTTCCTTGTGACAGTCACTTAAACACTTTCTTTCACAGTTATTCAGTAATCTATACCATAGCACTTTATCCGGAAACCAATTTGTAACCCATACAATTCAGATTTCCTTAAAACTCCTTTCCGTTTATACACATCCTCAATTAAATAACTGATACCAGAATCATTTTTCATTTCTTCTCATAGAGGCACACTCAGTCCACTTTTGTCTTACTTTAACCTCTTAAGAACTTCACACTTATAATCACTCTAAACATTTACCGCTCATTTCCTCTATGATTTCCATATATCTGTCACATACATTTCATTAGTCACAATCAACATTACCAGTCAATAGATATCCCTAACGATAAATTGACTTAAATACAATAACTCTTTCCATACACCCTTATTGTGGTTTCATTCATTCAAGATCTTTATTTTATTCTCACCATATCATTAAACTGTATGTCTCATTCCCCTATCCATTACGTGCAACTTGACCTTATAAGGTCATATCAATTTGGCTTATCGACTTATGATCATTATTCCTATTTTTCATTCCGTTTTTCGCTACTTATCTTCTATTTTCCTCAAGCGGTCTATGATCGGTGTTCACGGTCCCCAATACCCGACAAAATCGTTGATACCACTCCATTTTATCTCTATCTATATACTATCCATTTATCATTTTGTGTCCATATACACCTAATTGATATTTCTCGATACACCATCGGTAGAAATCATTTGTACATTTTTTTCCTTTACGATTTTATCATCAATTTCCAAACTCGTAGCATAATAGTCACATAATCATTTCAGTTTCAAGCATATGCGGTCCAAATCCTAACCATTTCACAAATTCTTGATTTATCTATACACTTTTATCTCACTCTAATAGGCCTTTGGGCATCTTACTTTTTCGGTTCTTTCGGTTCTCGAACCGTTCATAGATACTTTATTGAGCTTCTTTCCATTTCGCTATTATCATCGCCTATAAAATCTACTAATCTCTAACTTGAATACAAGTGAATCAAAATATGCCCGATTAGATCATCTACATTTTACTCAATTCCAATATTTCCCTTTTCATGTCATATCTGATCGAGCTGTAATTACCTAACCATCCGGGCTTTTAATTTCATTTAGATCTACTATAACCAATATGCTTCCCATATCTCTAATGGACCTCTCCAAGTTCTCAACATCTTCATTTTACATCACCATAACATTGTCAATTTAATTTGAAAATTAGTAATCGATCTAGCCAACACGGTCATTCTACTATCACTTATAAGGGTTTCTAACCCAAAGATACAATTTCAATCTTCTTATCCATTTTGCCTTTATCCTTTCCTAATTGATTATCCCTTTAGGATTTTCACTCTAATCGATCTCACTCTTCTCTCACTTAATCACTTGACACTTATGCACCTTAGGCTTTATCCTCGTGCGACTCGACTAGGGATCGATTACCACGTCTGCAAAGACGCGACTCAAATGCATGAAACCTATGTTCCAAGCGTGCCCGGATACATTACGTACTCTTGGGCTCGATACCACCTAAATGTAACACCCACACCGTAAGACCCAACCCGATATCGTTGGTGATATCCGAGTCCGTGTCCCACGAGAGTAGCGTACTACATCGATCGATTTAAAATTCAGTATACATTTTTTCTTTTGTAGCCATTAACTCCACGTTCACACAAGCAAACACGATAAGTAATTAAAACCCGTGTTCAATATAAACCCGTTTGATTATTACGGTCATCCGATAATAATTACAATCATCAATGCGATAAAACATAAATACCACAATGGCTCGGTAAAATATAAAGCCTTGTTATCACGGTGATTGCGGAATACGGTTTACTAAGACACTAATGCGAACCGAACCGATCCGACCTCTAACCTTTACTCGCGTCTCGGTAGATATACTCCGTGTCAACGGGGTATTCTTGAGACTGAAAAATAAATGCAAATTTTGGGTGAGTTTTGCGAACTCGGTGAGAAACCATCATCGATGGTTCACTCAAATCATGCATTACGCCTATGGTACTGGTATAATACATTAATCATCGACACCGATAAGCGATCAATAATCATATCGATATGATAAAACATTCACAGTGATTCATGCCATTACAAAAGCAGTACATGTCACAGAACAGTCATTTATGCAAATGAGATGCATATGAGACTCTTTCCAGTTATTCAGTATTGTGCCCAAGTGCTCAGTCAGTGTTCAGTGGGGACGCGTCAGGGATTTCTCCCCTCGGGCTCGTGGCGGTCGATGCGATATGAGAGCTCGAAGCTCTTATCAGTAATAATAGCAACTTAGGGCACGTCCATTATCTGATCATGCAATTATGCATGCAGTACAGTATGCAGTAAATGTACAGTGTTTGGCTATAAAGCTCAGTGTATCAGTGAATCAATGATATGGCTATAAAGCCCGATATAACGATGTTGATGCGGTGGCTATAAAGCCCGATCTATCAATATCGGTATCATTGATGCAGTAAAATCATATAATACAATCCCATACATTACATGCGATATTCATACGGTGATCATTCAATTCACTTTTGCACGTAATTCACGTTGAGCATGTAAACAACCATAAATTTGAGAAACCAACTAGGTTACTCACCTATTGCTTCGAGCTAATGCCGGAAGTCTACGTGACGTCGGTCAATCGGCGCCCAATTGAGCCTCTATATGAATCGAGAAAAATGCGAGTCACGAAATATGAAATTTGTGCTCATGTTGATGAGATATGCTTGTTCATGAATTCCGGTCCTAATTCAATATTTTCCCATAATAAAATTCTATGAAAATTAGAAATCCATAAGCGCCGACGGCATGCAATTCGGACCTCTATAGGTCCTCGATTAAATAAAGCAGTGTTTACATGTTAAAATCGATAGGGATCGTCAAATTCCGTCTAAAAATTCCGTTTTCTCATAATATGAAATTAAATGTTCAACGAATCCGATGCCTCTGGAATCAGGTCAATCGGATGTCGGACGGAAAGAAATTGACAACAGAACAATCGGATCAATTTAATACCAAATAAAATTCAAAATAAATAAAAAAGAAAACCCATGCGCTTTGCCTCATGAGGCGAGGCGCCGCCCTCGAGGCGAATTCGCCTCACTTGTCGCGAGGACGGCGTCGCCCTCATGACCGCCCTTAATCTCGCCTCATGAGCGAGATGTCTCCTCGCGAGACGGCGAGTTTGTCTCGCCTCTGCCTTTCCCTTTCTTTCCAGATTTAAATCCCAATTTCCAATTATGCTAACTCTTAACACACAAATCAGAAAAATACCCACTATACCTCATTGGAAAGCTTATGAAAAGCTCTACAATTCTCTAGAAGACCATAAAAATCAATTCCAACCCTAAGGGTGTCAAATAATCCATCAAACCTTCTGCCTACTCAATTTCCCTCAACACTGGGCAGTACATTGACAATTACATAATTCACTGATTCTTCAGAAATGAATTACCACAAAAATATGGTCAATAAGATCACAATGTCCTCTACAACTTTCATGAACAACCCAAAATCAAATTCTATTTCTAAACCAGTCAATTAATTCATTCAATGTCACTGTCCCTGAAATCCTTCAATTTGGGCAGTAACCTTACAACAAGCATAACTTCCTATATACACGTCAGTAAATTCAGAACTTTATATCCCTGAAAAGATAACATCTCAAGTTTCAATTTTCATGAAGCACTCAACATCCAATTCGATCTCTAACAATTTCAAAACAGTTATGGAAGTTTCTGTTATGATCAGTCACTCATAACCTAATGTAGGGTTCACTTTTGAAAAATCATAACTCCCAATTCTGACTTCTAAAAATCACAAACCATATGTCATTTTCAAGGTAATCTTTTTCTCTACAACTTTTCAGAAGCTCGCTCACACCAGTTCAGTCCACTTAAAATGTTAAAATTGCCTCTAATCAGTAAACTCACAAAATCACACTTAAGCTAGGTTTCATCCAAAATGCTCAAAACCAGTCATTAGTAATCAATTCATATATCCCAATATACAATTCCAAAAACAGCAAGATCAGTAGAAATGGAAAGATAATCAAATATGCTACAACTTCCATGAAGACCATTCTCCCTAATTCCATTTCAATTAATTCATAAAAATCAACAAAACTCAGATGTCATGGTTGCGGTTACTGTTCACAGACAATGGAACAGTAACTTTCCATGCAAAATTTCACCCTTCTATCATTGGAATTCAACAACACCTATTTCACACTAAATTGGAGCCAACATCCCAAAGTTTCAGTGGCCACTAACCTTACCTCATTTTCATTTCTACACAATAAGTTATGAATAAAACAGTAACATCACTTATAATTCCAACTTTCCAGATTTAAGGTTAACCTTAGTTCAACCACTTCAATACCTTTTCACATCACTAGACATCAAAATAAATACAAATTAAATTTTAATACAGTCATACTTATATTAGGGCTAACACTAAAAATTGGCAGCATTAAATTCCTCAATTCAAAGACTCAAATAATTATCCCCATTCAATTCAAAATCAAACCATATCATAAATTTTACTGCATCTTCACCTAGCCTCATACCCTTTCTTCAAATCACAATAATCATCACTTTAATGTCTACATGAACCTAATACATGCTTTAAATCCTTTTATTAACTACCCCATACTATCATGACATTTAATTCCATGTAAATACACCATTTAAAGATCAAAACTTAATGAAAACTTACCAAATCAAAACCTCCTTCAAACCTTCAACAATCACTTTCTAACTTTTACACCAAAGTACTAACCTTCTTCCTTCCCAAGCATGTACCAAACTCATCTTCTAGCTTTGATGGTAGTAAGAGATAGTAGCTTGAAGTTATGGAGAAAGTTGAGAAAGAAGAGCTAAACTTGCGATGGTTTAATCAAGAGGGTTTTTGTGTTTGATGTTTGGATGAGTTATATAAATCCTTAACAAATTCTACAACTTTCCTTTAAACATACATAACCGAGAGCATTTAAGAAGGAACATTTAATGAAGCTTTTAAATGGCAAAGCTTGATTGGTTCTACATTAAAGAAAGGTCAAAGTATATTAGTTTAATCCGGTCAAAATTTCTACTCCATTTAACTCCAATGACCCTACTTTCGGTCCCAAAATAAAATACCCAATATTACGGTGCCGGTGGGTGGCGATTTTTGCTCGAGAATCGACCGGTTAAGCTAATTGGCGATTTATCCGATCCGAGAATTTCCAATTATTTTTCGAGAATTAATGAAATTCCTAAAATTATAAAGCAGTAATGATGCACTCCAAATGATTTTTCAATCACGACAATCACCTTTTCTACCCCAAAACAAGTTTAGGCGATTCTGGCGATTTTACGGTCAAGGAATTTTCTCGGAAAATTCCAGAAAAATTCTATAAATCTCAAAAAAATGTAAAAGCGCTTAATAGCGCTTTTCGAACAATTTTTTCAAATCCCATAACCACGTTAATCACAATAAAATACCGTTAGGCCCAATTCTGGGAATGTCATGAATGCATGACCAAGCGATTCGCGTGCACAAATTCACCGAGTACCGATGCCGGTATACTGGACACTACTCATACATCCTATTAGTCTCATCCTATGCCAATTTTACTATTTTACCCTTCCGGGAGGGGTGGGATATTACAATTCTCCCTCCTTATAAAATTTCGTCCTCGAAATTCTCGATCAACAATTCCTATGGCGGTAATCATATGATTCTTCATATCCCATATACTTTTCCACTTAATGATTCACTTTTGGAGTGATCGCGATAATCACTCTCGATCAGTAACTTCGATTACTAATTTGGCTAACACATTATCACTTAATACGATGCGGATTTGATAAAACTATCGATTGGCGATCTCATTTTCTTAGTTATCTCACTTACCATTTCTAGAGCTGTCACTACCTTTGGTTTCGATATTTAACTCGATTCGATATTTTCACCTATTCACTTATCACATTTTATTCCTCTAATACCTTTTTCCCCGATGTTATATAGTCGACTTATGTTCCAATGAGTACGTTTCCATTTCTTTGGTACCTCCCTTAATCACGTCGGGACTAATTACATTCCTTGGTACCAATCGGTGACACTTAACTCCACTTCACTATAATCGGTAACAATGTACCTAATGGGTCATTTATCATATGTCATTCACTTTATATTCAAATTCGATTCTCGTAAGACAATTCACTATTCTAGAATGTTCACACACTTTATCAGGATATATAGTTTACTCTGTCTCATTTGTCGATCCGATTCCACTTTAGCTAACCATGCAGTTTTCCTAAATCACTTTCCTTTTTCTCACACATTTTAGTCTCAAATCCATTAGGGTCTTTAACTCTCAGTAGGCACTATGCAGTGTAGCAGTATATGCCTACAGTAAATCAGAACTCTATACACGATCATAATCAAGCCTTTTTCCTGTTGAACATTCAAACCTATAAGCACTTGAATCAATAATCACTTCATTCTATACCCATAGTTCTTCAATTTCACTTTTCGCATATGATTAATAGAATGTCTAGCTTCGACTGTTCACTTTCTTGTTCTATCACTTTTGTCGGGTACACATACTATGAATCATTCAGTATTGTTTTTCTGACTTCACTCGTATATTCAGACTCCTTATAGGACTCACCACTGTAACTCTTGCACTCTTAACCATTCTTACCTTTATTCAGTATCTCAATTTCCAGAAACACTTCACAATTACCCATAATCTACTTGACATTCTTTGTAAATCCTAATAATTGATCTGTTCCTTGCAGCCTTATCTGTTCACTAGTCAGAAATGTCTGTTCATTTCAGAATTGTCGGTATAGTAATCATTATGCCCGTCTTTTTTCTCGAATTAACCCAATGCATCCTTATAGGAATCTAAGGTCTCCACGGCTTTAAACAATTTCGATCATACCATTTATCAAAGTCAATTCAATTTATCTTATACCGTTTTAACATATTATCTCATTTCATCACACTTGCCCACTCTCAAAGATAAGCTTATTACGGTATCAAAATTCTCAATTATTCATAAGGTTCTCTTTTTTTTTTTTACTTTTCACTGTTCAACACTTTCAAACACATTCCGTCTATAATCATAGTCACTACCATTTGCTTACCTCGCATAATTCCCTATTAGGGTCTCCTTGACTTTACCATACGTCTTTTAACTTTTTCATTGCGTCCACAATTAGTGTATCTGCAATCTCTTTATGGAGGTGTCACTACATCACGTCATTGTCAGCTTTCCCTTAGGACTTCTCGTCTCTACTCATTTTCTCTTTTCAATTGATTTCTTGTCATTCACAGCAACATATGCCAATACCTAGTCATCCGTACTTGGACTTCCATCAATTCCACTTCATTGAAGTATTTCACTTCACAGTTCGAAGGAGATCTATTCACTTTTCATTGCAATAGGATCACCTCAATAGGATCACCTCAAATTAACATTCCATTTATGTCGTTGGATACTTTACATTCTCGTACACATACAATGCAGATAATCTCAGCAGTATGAGCTATGACCCAATTTCACTTTTAATTTTGTCCACAAAAATCTCATCAACCAATGATTATTCCTAATTGTGTTTCAATCCTTCTTCACTATTCGTACAATCTCAATCAAGACACTCTTATGCCATCATTGAACATATCAGAACATTTCTTTGTGAAGGTTCCTTGTGACGATCCTTAAACACTTTCTTTCACGGTTATTGATAATCTATACCATAGCACTTTATCCAGGAAACCAATTTGTAACCCATACAATTCAGATTTCCTTAAAACTCCTTTCCGTTATACACATCCTCAATTAAATAAGCGATACGAATCATTTTCATTTCTTCTCATAGAGGCACACTCGGTCCACTTTTGTCTTACTTTAACCTCTTAAGAACTTCACACTTATAATCACTCTAAACATTTACGCTCATTTCCTCTATGATTTCCATATATCATCACATACATTTCATTAGTCACAATCAACATTACCGTCAATAGATATCCCTAACGATAAATTGACTTAAATACAATAACTCTTTCCATACACCACTTATTGTGGTTTCATTCTTTCAAGATCTTTATTTTATTCTCACCATATCATTAAGCTGTATGTCTCATTCCCTATCCATTACGTGCAACTTGACCTTATAAGGTCATATCAATTTGGCTTATCGACTTATGATCATTATTCCTATTTTTCATTCCGTTTTCGCTACTTATCTTCTATTTTCCTCAAGCAGTCTATGATCGGGTGTTCACGGTCCCCGACACCCGACAAAATCGTTGATACCACTCCATTTTATCTCTATCGATATACTATCCATTTACCATTTTGTGTCCATATACACCTAATTCAAGTATTTCTCGATACACCATCGGTAGAAATCATCATACATTTTTTTCCTTTACGATTTTATCATACAATTTCCAAACTTCGTAGCATAATAGTCACATAATCATTTCAGTTTCAAGCATATGCGGTCCAAATCTAACCATTTCACAAATTCTTGATTTATCATACACTTTTATCTCACTCTAATAGGCCTTTGGGCATCTTACTTTTCGGTTCTTTGGTTCTCGATGAAACCGTTCTTTGTACTTTATTGAGCTTCTTTCCATTTCGCTATTATCATCTGCCTATAAAATCTACTAATCTCTAACTTGAATACAGTGAATCAAAATATGCCCGATTAGATCATCTACATTTTACTCAATTCCAATATTTCCCCCTTTCTTGTCATATACAGTCAGAACTGTAATTACCTAACCATCCCGGGCTTTTAATTTCATTTAGATCTACTATAACCAATATGCTTCCCATATCTCTAATGGACCTCTCCAAGTTCTCAACATCTTCATTTTTCTGTCACCATAACATTGTCAATTTAATTTGAAAATTCGTAATCAGTCTAGGCCAACACAGTCATTCTACTATCACTTATAAGGGTTTCTAACCCAGTACAATTTCAATCTTCTTATCCAATTTTCCTTTATCCTTTCCTAATTGATTATCCCCTTTTAGGGATTTTCACTCTAATCCAGTCTCACTCTTTTCTCACTTAATCACTTGACACTTATGCACCCTTAGGCTTTATCCTCGTGCGACTCGACTGGGATCGATTACCACGATGCTGCAGCGACGCGACTCAAATGCATGAAACCTATGTTCCCAAGCGTGCTCGAGATACATTACGTACTCTTGGGCTCGATACCACCTAAATGTAACACCCACACCGTAAGACCGAACCCGATATCGTTGGTGATATCCGAGTCCGTGTCCCACGAGAGTAGCGTCTACATCGATCGATTTAAATTTCAGTATACATTTTTTTCTTTTGTAGCCATTAACTCCCGTTCACACGGCAAACAAGTAAGTAATTAAAACCCGTGTTCAATATAAACCCGTTTGAGTTATTACGGTCATCCGATAATAATTACAATCGATCAATGCGATAAAACATAAATACCCTGATGGCTCGGTAAAAATATAAAGCCTTGTTATACGGTGATTGCGAATCGGTTTACTAAGACACTAATGCGGAACCTGAACCGATCCCGACCTCTAACCTTTACTCGTCTACGGTAGATATACTCCGTGTCAGCAGGGGTATTCTTGAGACTGAAAAATAAATGCAAATTTTGGGTGAGTTTTGCGAACTCGGTGAAAACCATCATCGATGGTTCACTCAAATCATGCATTACGCCTATGGCGTCTGGTATAATACATTAATCGCCGATTACCGATAAGCGATCAATAATCATATCGATGAATGATAAAACATTCACGATGATTCATGCCATTACAAAAGCGGTACATGTCACGAGCAGTCATTTATGCAAATGAGATGCATATGAGACTCTTTCCGATTATTGATGTGTGCCCAAGTGCTCGATCGGTGTTCGATGGGGGCGCGCGTGATTTCTCCCTCGGGCTCGTGGCGGTCGATGCGATATGAGCTCGAAGCTCTTATCAATAATAATAGCAACTTGGGGCACGTCCATTATCGATCATGCAATTATGCATGCGATGCGATATCGATAAATATACGGTGTTTGGCTATAAAGCTCGATGTATCGTTGAATCAATGATATGGCTATAAAGCCCGATATAGCGATGTTGATGCGGTGGCTATAAAGCCCGATCTATCAATATCGGTATCATTGATGCGGTAAAATCATATAATACAATCCCATACATTACATGCAAGTATTCATACGGTGATCATTCAATTCACTTTTGCACGTAATTCACGTTGAGCATGTAAACAACCAGAAATTTGAGAAACCAACTAGGTTACTCACCTATTGCTTCCGAGCTAATGCGGGAAGTCTCGTGATGTCGATCAATCGGCGCCCAATTAGGCCTCTATATGAATTAGAAAAAGTACGAGTCACGAAATATGAAATTTGTGCTCATGTTGATGAGATATGCATGTTCATGAATTCCCGGTCCTAATTCAATATTTTACCATAATAAAATTCTATGAAAATTAGAAATCCATAAGCGGCGACGGTGCATAATTAGGACCTCTATAGGTCCTCGATTAAATAAAGCAGTGTTTACATGTTAAAATCGATAGGGGCTCGTCAAATTCCCGTCTAAAAATTCCGTTTTCTCATAATATGAAATTAAATGTTCAACAAATCCGATGCCTCTGGAATCAGGTCAATCGGACGTCGGACGGGAAAGAAATTGACAACAGAACAATCGGATCAATTTAATACCAAATAAAAATTCAAAAATAAATAAAAAGAAAACCCATCGCTTTGCCTCATGGGGCGAGCGCCCGCCCTCGAGGCGAATTCGCCTCACTTAAATCGCGAGGCGAGGCGCGCCTCGCGACCGACCCCTTAATCTCGCCCTCGCGAGGCGAGATGTCGCCCTCGCGAGACGGCGAGTTTGTCTCGCCTCTGCCTTTCCCTTTCTTTCCAGATTTAAATCCCAATTTCTAATTATGCTAACTCTTAACACACAAATCAGAAAAATACCCACTATACCTCATTGGAAAGCTTATGAAAAGCTCTACAATTCTCTAGAAGACCATAAAAATCAATTCCAACCCTAAGGGTGTCAAATAATCCATCAAACCTTCTGCCTACTCAATTTCCCTCAACACTGGGCAGTACATTGACAATTGCATAATTCACTGATTCTTCAGAAATGAATTACCACAAAAATATGGTCAATAAGATCACAATGTCCTCTACAACTTTCATGAACAACCCAAAATCAAATTCTATTTCTAAACCAGTCAATTAATTCATTCAATGTCACTGTCCCTGAAATCCTTCAATTTGGGCAGTAACCTTACAACAAGCATAACTCCCTATATACGTCAGTAAATTCAGAACTTTATATCCCTGAAAGATAACATCTCAAGCTTCAATTTTCATGAAGCACTCAACATCCAATTCGATCTCTAACAATTTCAAAACAGTTATGGAAGTTTCTGTTATGATCAGTCACTCATAACCTAATGTAGGGTTCACTTTTGAAAAATCATAACTCCCAATTCTGAATTCTAAAAATCACAAACCATATGTCATTTTCAAGGTAATCTTTTTCTCTACAACTTTTCAGAAGCTCACTCACACCAGTTCAGTCCACTTAAAATGTTAAAATTGCCTCTAATCAGTAAACTCACAAAATCACACTTAAGCTAGGTTTCATCCAAAATGCTCAAAACCAGTCAT
This sequence comes from Erythroxylum novogranatense, assembly GCA_029891385.1. Lineage (NCBI taxonomy): Eukaryota > Viridiplantae > Streptophyta > Magnoliopsida > Malpighiales > Erythroxylaceae > Erythroxylum > Erythroxylum novogranatense. The sequence goes on along the minus strand of CM057232.1, from coordinate 34,690,872 downwards.
TAGTAATCAATTCATATCTCCCAATATACAATTCCAAAAACAGCAAGATCAGTAGCAATGGAAAGATAATCAAATATGCTACAACTTCCATGAAGACCATTCTCCCTAATTCCATTTCAATTAATTCATAAAAATAAAAAAAACTCAGATGTCATGGTTGCGGTTACTGTTCACAGACAATTTAACAGTAACTTTCCATGCAAAATTTCACCCTTCTATCATTGGAATTCAACAACACCTATTTCACACTAAATTGGAGCCAACATCCCAAAGTTTCAGTGGCCACTAACCTTACCTCATTTGCATTTCTACACAATAAGTTATGAATAAAACAGTAACATCACTTATAATTCCAACTTTCCAGATTTAAGGTTAACCTTAGTTCAACCACTTCCAATACCTTTTTCACATCACTAGACATCAAAATAAATACAAATTAAATTTTAATACAGTCATACTTATATTAGGGCTAACACTGAAAAATTGGCAGCATTAAATTCCTCAATTCAAAGACTCAAATAATTATCCCCATTCAATTCAAAATCAAACCATATCATAAATTTTACTGCATCTTCACCTAGCCTTATACCCCTTTCTTCAAATCACAATAATCATCACTTTAATGTCTACATGAACCTAATACATGCTTTAAATCCTTTTATTAACTACCCCATACTATCATGACATTTAATTCCATGTAAATACACCATTTAAAGATCAAAACTTAATGAAAACTTACCAAATCAAAACCTCCTTCAAACCTTCAACAATCACTTTCTAACTTTTACACCAAAGTACTAACCTTCTTCCTTCCCAAGCATGTACCAAACTCATCTTCTAGCTTTGATGGTAGTAAGAGATAGTAGCTTGAAGTTATGGAGAAAGTTGAGAAAAGAAGAGCTAAACTTTCGATGGTTTAATCAAGAGGGTTTTTGTGTTTGATGTTTGGATGAGTTATATAAATCCTTAACAAATTCTACAACTTTCCTTTAAACATACATAAGCGAGAGCATTTAGAAGGAACATTTAATGAAGCTTTTAAATGGCAAAGCTTGATTGGTTCTACATTAAAAGAAAGGTCAAAGTATATTAGTTTAATCAGGTCCAAAATTTCTACTCCATTTAACTCCAATGACCCTACTTTCGGTCCCAAAATAAAATACCCAATATTACGGTGCGGTGGGTGGCGATTTTTGCTCTGAGAATCGACCGGTTAGCGATTGGCGATTTATCCGATCGAGAATTTCCAATTATTTTACGAGAATTAATGAAATTCCTAAAATTATAAAGCAGTGTGATGCACTCCAAATGATTTTTCAATCACGACAATCACCTTTTCTACCCCAAAACAAGTTTAGGCGATTCTGGCGATTTTACGGTCAGGAATTTTCTCCGGAAAATTCAGAAAAATTCCTATAAATCTCAAAAAATGTAAAAGCGCTTAATAAGCGCTTTCGAACAATTTTTCAAATCCCATAACCACGTTAATCCTGATAAAATACCGTTAGGCCCGATTATCGGAATGTCATGAATGCATGACCAAGCGATTCGCGTGCACAAATTCATCGAGTACCGATGCCGGTATACTGGACACTACTCATACATCCCTATTAGTCTCATCCTATGCCAATTTTACTATTTTACCCTTCCGGGAGGGTGGGATATTCTGATGGGCGGGAGGTGAGGCCTTTTTGCCACATGTGGTGGATCCAGAGGTGAAAGTAGGAAGGTTGAAGGATTACCCTATAGTGAGGGAGTTCCGAAGTATTTCGGAAGAGTTACGGGTTTTGCCGGTGAGGAAAATTGAGTTTGCAATTGACTTGATTCGAGAACATGACCATTTCAATACCACCATCCGGATGGCTCCGGTGAGTTGAGGGAGCTTAAGGAGCAATTGCGAGGAATTATTAGAAAAACAGTTCATCAGGCCAAGTTCATCACCTTAGGGAGTGCCAGTTCTATTTGTTAAGAAGAAGGATGGAACGTGACGGATGTGTATTGATTATGTGAAACTTCAACAAGGTGGCGATTAAGAACAAGTATCATCGCCGGGATAGATGATCTGCTTGATCATTGCGAGGAGCAAGGGTCTTTTGAAGATAGATCTCGGTCGAGTTATCATCAACTCCGAATCGTGGAGTCGATGTTAGCAAGCGGCTTTCAAGACCGTTCTGGGCATTATGAGTTCAGGTCATGCCATTGGTGACCAATGCTCTGGTGCATTCATGGACCTTATAAATAGGGTTTTTCGGGAGTTTTAGATCGGTTTGTCATAGTATTTATCGATGACATTCGTCTATTCAAGATGAAGGGAACATGCGAGCATCTCGAATAGTGTTGAGATTAAGGGAAGAGAGCTATATGTCAAATTCAGCAAGTGTGAATTTTGGTGCGTGAAGTGGTTTTCCTAGGACATGTGATCTCCGGCGAGAGGATCCATGTTGATCCAGAAAAGTAGAAGCAATGGTGAATTGGCAAGAGCCTAAGGCGGTAAAAGAGTGCGGAGTTTTCTAGGCTGGCGAGGTTATTACGGGAGGTTTGTGGAGGATTCTCCATGATAGGCGTGTCGATAACTAAGTTGTTGAGGAAAAATCAGCGATTTATTTGGAGTGAAGAATGTCGGAAGAGTTTTGAGGAACTCAAGCATAGATTAACGGCGCTCAATCCTAATCACCTTGATGGAGATCGGGGTATCAAGGTATGCGATGATGCTTGAGAAAAGGCTTAGGTTGTGTGTTAATGCGAGCAACGAGTGATAGCCTATGCTTCACGGCAGTTGAAGCCATATGAGTTGAATTATCCTACTCATGATTTAGAGCTAGCAGCAGTAATTTTTTCCCTGAAAATTTGGAGACATTATTTGTATGAGGTGCAGACTAGGATCTTCACGGATCACAAAAGTCTTAAGTATTTACTGAGCCAGAAAGAGCTAAATTTGAGGCAGAGAAGGTGGATTGAGTTACTTAAGGACTATGATTTGATGATTGAGTACCATCCAGGCAAGGCAAATGTAGTAGCGGATGCATTGAGTAGGAAGTCATCCATAGCTCATGTCTAGGCAGTTTACTTGCCTTTGTTGGAATAGATGGCTAAGCTTAAGATAAGCTTGAAGTAGGATAAGCCAGAATGCATTCTTGCTCAATTCAAGGTGAGGCCGATACTTAGAGAGAAAGTCAAGGAGTTGCAGGAGCAAGATGCAGAATTGAGTAAGCTTCGTGAGGAAATCCGAATGGCAAGCGATGCAAGTGGTAGTGAGAGATGCGGACTTATGGTAGTCGGAAGCAGTTATGTATTAGAATGTTAAGGAAGTCAAGGATGAGATCTTGGATGAGGCACATAACGCGCTTATTCCATGCACCCAGCAAAGACTAGGATGTCTGAGGATTTGAAGGAGCATTTCTGGTGGAAAGGCATGAAGAGGGATGTAGCAGAGTATGTGAGCAGATGTCTAGTGTGTCAGCAAGTCAAGGCTGAACACTAGGCACCTTCAGGCATATTAAGGCCATTGTCCATTCCTGAATGGAAGTGGAAAAGGATCACTATGGATTTTCTGATGGGTTTACCCAGAACTAGTAGGAAGCATGATGCTATATGGGTTATTGTAGATCGGTTAACCAAGTCAGCCCATTTTCTGGCAATTAAGCAGACAGATTCGTTGCAGGTGTTAGCAAGGAATTACATTGATGAGGTAGTGAGGTTGCATGGGTTCCAAATTCCATAGTATCAAGCGAGGATCCTCGATTCGTCGAGATGCAGAGTAGTTTGCGAGGAAGCTCTAGGGACTAAGTTGAGTTTCAAGACTGACATTTCATCCTCGGATGGATGGTGATCGAGAGGACCATTCGGACCACGGAGGAATGCTCGGGCGTGTGTTATGGACTTCAAAGGGCATGGGATGAACATTTACCGTTGGTCAAATTTGCTATAACAATTCGTACCATTCGAGCATTCAGATGGCTCCTTATGAAGCTGTATAAGGGGAGATGCATGACTCAATATGTTGGGATGAAGAAGGTGAAAGGAAGCTGGTAGGACGAGGAATTGGTTGAGATGACAATGGATAAGGTTAGTTTGATCAGCAGTGACTTAAAGCATTTCGAGGATAGAATGAAGAGTTATCTGGATGCTCACATAAAGGAGATGGAGTATGCAATAGGTGACAAAGTATTCTGAAGGCGTCTCCATGGAAGGAGTCATGAGATTTGGCAAGAAAGGCAAGTTAAGTCCTCGGTATGTGGGTCCGTATGAGATTCTAGAGAGGATCGGGCCGTTAGTTTCTGAGTTGGCATTGCCTCGAGTTGTCTCGGATCCATGATGTTTTCATGTTTCTATGTTGAGAAGGTGCAGATCGGATCCTTCTCACATTATTCGACCTTGGAGGTTCAAATTGAGTGATGATCGAGCTATGAGGAGATGCGGTGGCAGTGCGGATAGCAAAGAAAGTTCTCGAGAACAAGACAATTGACTAGTTAAAGTCCTTTGGAGAAATCATGCGATTGAAGAGATACGTGGGAACCTTTGGATGCAATGAAGGAGAGGTATCCTGACTCTTGATGAATCGGTAAAATTTCGAGGATGAATTTTCTTAAGGGGGGGGGGAGAAATGTTAGCCCCAATTTTTTTTTTAAAATTAAGCATGATTAGATTAATTGAGTAAGTTATGTTAGCATTAATTGATTTGACATTAATTAGTATGTGATAGCATTAAAGAGTTAGGTGGTGAGTTATGAGATTAAATGTGTTAGTTGGGCCTTAATGAGGTAGGAAAGGAAAGGAGAATAAGATGGGCTTAAAAGATAAATGGGTTTGAGTAGTTTAAAGAGAATATAAGAAGGAAGGAAGAAGAAGTGAGTTGGGCTTTAGGCCTATAGGCTTAAGTAAGTTAGTAAGTAGTATAAAAGAGAAGGAATTAAGTGAGTTAGTAGGAGAAAAGAAGGAGGTTACGAAAATTAGAGGGAGAGAGGGAGAGAGTTCGTGGAAGGAGAAGGGAGAAGAAGAAAAAAGAAAAGCTTAGCTAGGTCTTGAGTTTCCAAGAGTTTAAGTGAGTGTTTGAAGAAAGTTCAAGAAGGAAAAGTGTAGAGGAAGAGCTAAGCTACACCTTGAACCAAGAAACTCTTTGGTTGAGTCAAGAACCAAGGTAAGTCATGATTTCAAGTGTTGGCTTTTAGTTAGGTTATGGTGTAGAAAGCTTAGAAATGAAGTGGGTTTAGTGATTTTCAAGTCAATTTCATGTAACAGGTTATGTAGATTTTTAATTGAAGTTATGTTGAAATGGGTTTTTGTTTCTCTTGAAGTAGAGCAAGAGAGAGGAGAAGAGCACTCCTAAGCAAGGATTAAGAAAAATATAAGGTGGGTTTCATTTTTATCTTTATGTTAGTAAGTTTTAAATACTTTCTCAACTAATGAAATTAATGTTTTCTAATTACCTTAGGATGAGCATTGATTGAACTTTGATTGTGTATAAATTGATTTATGATTGCCATTATGTGAGAGTTTGAACAGTATATGGCATTGCTTGATATTGCTTGACAAGTTCATGAATTGAATAAACATGAATATTAGTAAAATCATGAAATGTGAGTTAAGCATGAAATACATTTTTCAAAAATCAGCTATTTGGATGCATGAAAAATCCATTTTCAGAAATCAGCCAGTGGACAAGAAAAGTCCAAATTTTGATGCATGAATTCATGTTATGTGGGTAATTAAGTCCACCCAGCAGAGTCACGTGCACGTTGACCAGTATAGGCTTCACCCTTTGCCGATTGTGGCGAGAATGTTCCTTTTGGACTCCTCGACATCGACTACACTTGTGTAGTTTGTCAGTTATTGTGGACTTATCTTACCGAACCATTAGCTATATGTTTATGTGTTAGCATGTATTTGCAAGAATGATAGATGCATGAATCATGAAAGTTGTGCTTTTAGCTTGATGAATTTATGAATGCAAAGTTGTATGATTGTTTGATGAGAGATTTGCTAGCAATATGGATAATGAAATAAATTCACTTATTTGCATAAATATAAACATGTTACCACAGTGTAAGCTCACCCCTCTAACTCCGTCCCATCTCGGGTGAGGAGCACGAGATCGACCATCGAGCTTAAAGGCATTGCTCCAGAAATAGATAATTTTTGTATTTCAAGTTAATTTTTGTAAATCAATGCTTTAGATGCATTTTGGGCAAGTGATGCTTTTTGCAAGCTTGTATTTTGGGATTTGATGTAGTGGCTTAAAATGCCCTCTAAAGCCTTGTAATAACTCATATTTTCATATGAATGCAAGAATGTTCAGTTCTAATGTATTTTGTACAATTCATGCATGTTTTAAAATAATTGCATCATTGTATGGTTTGAATTTGACAAGAAAGGGGGAAATGTAATTGTGTTATAGTTTGGATATGATTAGAATGCTAGGAGTGTGTTGTTGCTATTGAAGTTGATCTTTTGGGATAATTAGATTGGTGTGTGTTGTGAGAGATTTAAGATAGAGGTTTGATGCAGGTACTTGAGTTGGATTAAATTGAATTGAAGTTTGGACAGTGAACTTTCAAAGGAGGTGCTGTCAAATTTTTGGTAAAATTTGACAAACCTTTGTTGGTGATTTAGACTCTCTTAGAATTTGAATTGAGTTGAGAGATCTTTTTGAAGATTGTTGCTTAAGATAGACCTTTCAAATGGTGTATAATTTTCCTCATTTGGAAAACTTATGGGGGTAAAACCTATATCAGTTACTATTCATGTAGTCTTTCCACTATTTCATTGGTCAATGTCAGAGCAGTGCATTCGAATGAGTTTTTACCTCGATAAATGATGGAGTTAACGTTTGTATCCTTCATGAGATTTGTAGTTCATCTTGTTATCTTTCCATGGAGGTATAGTATGCACATATTGGAGCTAGGAATAAGAAGTTATGAGTTTTGAAAGGTGATAGTTACAAGTGATTTTGAAGTTGGGTTGAAGAAGTGGAGTTTTGGAAAACTCGATGTCCATTAAACGGACATGAATGTCTGTTAAACGGACAGCCTCGGGTGCAAAAACACTCTTTTTCCTGCCCATGTCCGTTAAACGGACTTGCATGTTCGTTTAATGGACAATTTCAAAGCATTTGGGACACTTTCACCCGAACGTGTCCGTTAAACGGACATGTGTGTCCATTTAACAGACATCCACGGGAAAATGGTGATTTCTGACTTATTTAGAGGCCGAATCTCATTTTGTGGTCTTCATGAGAGTTGTAGATCTAGATGTCTTATTTCTAATGGTCTAAGAAAGAGCTTAATCCTACATCTATATAAAAAGTTATGGCAATCGCGCCAAGACAATTTCAATTCGATTTTGGGTATGAACATAGTCCACCCTTTTGGGCATAATTCCCTCATCCGACCTCAAATTGAGGTGAGACCTAAACCAATAGATTCCTAAGACATATACCTTCCACTCCATAAAGTTTGGTATCATTCTGAGTTGAAATAAGGAAGTTTGCATTAAAGTAAGTGAGGGGTCGGTTAAGAGAGCATGTTTCAGGTATGAACTCTTTTAGGTTTTTGGACTGTATCTTGAGTTATATAACTCCGATTAAGGTGATTCTTGCCTCTATACTAACGTGAGGCTTTAAGCTATAATTGATATGAACAAGTCAGTATGTGATTTTGATGTTTAGGTAGTGTGCGCTCATCATTTTTATGGAACAACAACATATAGCACTGCAATGTAGTAAGCGCAAGGTTTCAGGAATACGGAAGTTGGACTCTGAGAATGGGGTCCGACATGAAGAATGTATTGTGTTATGGATTTGTTGATGTAGAAATTGGAGCTTAAATATATGAATTCTCATATATGTCTATTTGTGATCTCGTTGATTCTCTTTTATCTACCTAGTTGTGTTTGATATTGAGCTGATTTTAGATCCCAAAGTGACTTGTTGCATTGACTTACCTGTAACACACACTAAAAGCACTTAACCGGATCTTGAGAAATGGAGTTCATTGATCAAGATCCTTGATTTAAAGAGTCCTTTAAGGTTTATCATTTGAAAACTTAGTGACTTTCACTCCCAAAAGATTTGTTTGGAATTATGATTGCCAAAGCTCGTTTTTAAGAGGATTTTATCAATTTGCTCATCGTTTTCATTTTCATTTTTCATTTTCCAAAAATTCAAAATTATTTTTTATACACTTTTTTTATCAATTAGTCAATTTAGTTAAATTTAACCAATGATAAAAACAATCCCCTTTTATCAATTTAGTTGCATTTTTTGACAATTAGGCTAGCTTAGATCATTTGCACTAGGTTCCAATTATGTGAGACGACCCGAGGTTGCACTCTATATTGCAATCCTTAGAATTAATTTTTTTTGATCCAGCTTTCAAGAGAATCACCCAAAGACTAACAAGAACAAACCGATCAAAATGGCGTCGTTGCCGGGAAACCAAGCAATTGGTTTTCTTTAGGTTAGCCATTGTCATCTTTGTTTGTTGTTGATAATAGGAACCATTTTCCTTTAGATTTCATTTTGGTAGTTTTCTTTCATACTTTCCCATAGAATAGGTTTTTAATTCTTCTTTGCATAGCATACATTTTGAAAACACAAATACCAGTATATTACAGTTGAACTTTCTATATTTAGCATTCTTTTTGCAATCGGATAGTTTTTGAATCTTTTCTTTGATTACTATTTAAGCCATACATACATACTTTCACATACCATACACTTGCATCCATCACATTTCATCTTTTATTTGAGTTTGTTTGCTTACAAGTACATTTTGTTATTTTTTATTTTCCTGTGAACTGTTCCTATGGATGTCCCGAAAAGCAAAACTCCTACCCTTTTATCCTGAAATTGAGAGACGTTTGAGAAAAATCAAAAAGGAGAGGATATCAAAAGAGAGAAGTAAGGGGTTTGTTAAAGAAGAATCAAGTGAGCAAGGTAGTGAGAGCAATCCTGTGGAAGGAGTGAATCTGGCCGAGAACCCAGCTTTTCTCCAAAATCCTAACTTTCATGCTAACCAACCTAGGAATGGTGATAATGAAGGAAATGGAGAGCATAAGAGAGTAAGTGAAAATAATGGGAATCAAAGGAGAAGGACTATTAGGGAAGCAACAACTTCTGATGTGAATTATGATCCATTTACTGCTGCTTGTCCTAATTTTGATGTTAATTTTGAAGTTAAGGGATTACTCATTAATTCTCTTCCTAAATTTCGCAGCTTGATAAGTGAGGATCCCTACATGCATTTGCAATCCTTGTCCATGATCTGTCAGAGTATGAAACTAGTGGGAGCTTCCCTTGATCAAGTGCTATGGAAGGTTTTTCACCTATCTCTGGAAAGAAAAACATGAGAGTGGTACTTGAGCCTCCTAAGGCATGTGGTGAATGCCTACTATAGCTGGGCTAATTTGAGGAAAGTTTTCTTGGAGAAGTATTTTCTAGCTTCCAAGACTTCATTGATGAGGAAGGAGATTTATTCAGCTAGGCAAGATTATGACGAGTCCCTCTATGATTATTTGAATCGCCTCCAAGATCCACTGTCCAGATGCCCCCATCACCAGATACCTGATGAGTAGTTAGTGCAGTACTTTATGATGGATTGAAAAGTCAAGAAAAAGGTATGTTGGATGCGACATCAAGAGGTTCATTGATTGATCTTACAGCTTCTGAAGCATATGATTTGATCAAGAAGATGGCTCTAAATCATCAGCAGTATAGTGTGAGAGATACTCGAGGAGTGTATAAGTTGGGCACTTCAACAGCCCATGCCAAAAGAATGGAGAGTCTGGAGTCTAAGGTTGACTCACTGGAGAACAAAATCACTTAACAGTTGTCTTTCATCACTGAAGAACTGAAGGACATGAATGTGCATCGACCATCATCTTCTATGGATCTTACTGCACCTAGTTGTGATACTTGTGGGTCGTTGATGCACATAACCAGTGTTTGCCAGGTCAATATGAGGAGGTGTCCGCAGTGTATCCAGGAAGAACAAATCAAAAATGGGACCCCTACTCCAAGACTTACAATGAGGGTTGGAAGGCCAATCCTAGATTTAGTTGGAGGAATGAAGAGGGTGATCGCGGCTCTGTCGATTCGACCTTACAATCTGTTGGACCCTGAAATTTTTTTATGATGTCATTAAGCATTAATTGTGTTAATTACGTGATTATGCCTTAGTTTGATTAATTATGGAGTATTAGTGGATAATTGAGGTTTATTTGAGTTTAATATGGTATAAATGGAAATTATAGGATAAAAATATGAGGGCATTTTGGCAAGAGTGCTTGATTTAGAGTGGTTTAGGCTTTGCAAGGAAGGGTATCATGGTCTTGATGATCCCTTTGACTTAAGTGTTAGAATTAGAAGAAAGAAAGAAAAGAGAAGAGAAAGAAGAGAGAAGTGTCGTAGGAGGAGAAGAGGAAGAAGAGTTTAGAGCTTTCGATCTCCAAGGATCTTCGACGGTTTTGGAGCAATAATCAGTAAGTTTAAACCCTTTCTAACCTTGTTTCAGTTGGATTAAACCCTAGGATAGCTTGATATATGTTAGAATCAGTGATTTAGGGTTTTGGGGAAAAATGGTTAAATTTCTTGGATTGAAACGTTTATGACTGATTTTGAGTTATTGCTGGGTTAGAAAGGTGGTATAGAACTTGATCTAAGGTTTAGATGTGTTGCATTTGGTTAAGGGAAGGATTGAAATCAGAAAATGCAGGAAAAATGGGGTTCGGAGTCGCTCCTCCGACCCGCACATCGTGATGTGCTCATAAGCACGCCGCGTGCACCCAAGGTGCATACGTGCGCTTGTGGCGCAACAAGTGTGCTGCGTCGTGGCGCACGCGCTTGGCGTATGAGAGATGAAAGCGCATGACGCACAATTGGTGCATGCCGCGGCGAGCCTTCATCGCAGCGAGCTCGGTCGTTCGTCGCGGCGAGCCCCAGGTTGTCCGAGAGAAATTTTTGGTATTTTGGGCATATCTTTTGGTGTAGATGTCCAATTGAGGTGATTTTTGATTTGTTGTGAACTAGAGATCAAGGGCTACAAGTTGTATGAAGAAGGGAAGTTCGGAATTTGCCTCGAAGGGTTCAAAATTTTAGGAGGTGGTCGAATATAGACTTTTAGTGCTTTATTTTGGATTTCCAAGCTTTGAATATTTTCTGTGGATATTGATTGAATGGAAACTTGGTTTGTTTTAGAAAACCAAGCTGATCCGATTCCATCGCAAGAGGAAGGACACCAGTGAGTCGGATACTCAAGCAATCTTAGGTAGGTAATATGTTTATGGTTATTGTGTGTATGGGAAAATTGCCTTATGTATGCTTGCTTGTATTTTGTGACCTTGCTTGTGTCGAATTATATGAAGAATATTGAACTTGCATTATGACTATGATTATGCATGGCTTTGATAGGCCTTATGGCATTTTGCAAAAATGAAAAGAATGAGAATTTCGAAAGCTTTGATAAAATGCTTTGAGCATGAAACGAATGGATTATGTGTTTTGTTTGGGTAAGAGAGTTACGGATGGAGTCACGTGCACGTCGACATATAGCCTTTTCCCGGCTGCCCACTTGAGGCAACGACATCCTTGAGAAATCGGGCTCGGATAGTTTACGGAATAAACTTCAGTTTATCCGGATCGTTTTACAGAACTCTCGAACCATTTGTGTGCATTCATATTTGATTTGTCGAGCATGATACATGATGAGTTGCATATTATGAATCTCATGACATATGATAGTGATGCTTGTAAATCGACAAGTGTTGACTTGCTATGAGCTTGTATGTATTTCCATATATGCTTGATTGTGTGGCTCGTTGCTGAAGTGAATCACACGTTAATATATTGAACAATAATATGATCAAGATACACAAGAAGGGGGGGTTGAATTGTGATAAACTTTTCGTTAATCCCTTTAGAAATTACTTTTCTTTCAAAAACTTATCATAAATCAATTCAGTAACTAGTTTAAAAAAACTTTGTTAATTTTGAAAACTACGATATAAGTAATATGAGTAGAAAGAAAAACACGATAATTTATCTGGTTCACCCTAAACCGTGGGCTCGTCCGATCCTCGAGATATCCTTATGAGATTTCACTATTTACGAGCTCATTTACAAGTATTCTTTCGATTGAGCCTCTCTAGGTCTCTTTCTGACAAGTATTCTTTTACTCTTAGTCTCTTGGGCTATCGTAACACTTTCTAATTGAAAGAATAGTAAAGAGCTTATTCTGATAGAAATGATCTTAACATCTGTTCACTCGAAATATCGTTCACAATTTTCTCTCGAGATAATCAAAATCAAAACTTGAATATTCAAGGTTTCATGAAGTTTGTATCTTCTTCAATCTCGACTCTTATTTATAGTCGGGTTCTTCAACTGTTTCTTGAATATCTGCTTCTTGAATCTTGAAAAAGCGGTTATTCGGTTTGACTCGTAACTAACTCAATGATGTTTCTTTCTTCCGTCGATATTTTGTATCATTTGCTTTTCTCTTGTAAAGCTTTAAATACGCTTTTAAACATAAAGCTTTAAATGCCTTTTCTCTTGTAAAGCTTTCGCTTTTGCTTGTAAAGCTTTAAATACCTTTTCTCTTGTAAAGCTTTAAATGCCTTTTCTCTTGTAAAGATTTAAATGCGCTTTTAAGCGGTGATTCTTACTTGCTGATTTTTCTCCTTCAATTGTTTTTTTACTTCTCATCGTCCATCTACTTTTCATTTGTATATTTCTCTTTGTTTGTCATCAAAATTATTTAATCGTGAAGTCGGTTTGACAACATTCTCCCCTTTTGATGATAACAAATATTGTGAAATAGAGAAATATGAAAGGTATCAAATATCTGAAGTATGAATAAATCAAAAATAACCGCTTTCAAAATTTCTTACGCCTTTTCCTTTCAATTGATTCTCCTTCTCATTCTTCCTTCTCCCCTATTTGTTATTAATCAAAAAATTATTTCCCAATTTGTTTCACCAACTTTTCAGCATCTTCTTAATCTTCTTCATATCCTTATCAAGTTTACGAACTTGTTTCTTTAAAGTCAATGATTAATTGCGATCGAGGATTACATCTCAACAACTTGTGCATCAACAACAAAGAATCGTTGTTGTATAAGCTTCCACGTTTGAGACATGTGGTTCAATAATTTGTAGGAGGCGGAGGAACATATCAACTTGATCGAGAATATCAAGATCATAGGAATCAAGTATCGTTGAAATGTGCTTCCAAGCCAAGGCATAGCTTCAAGAATCGAGTTGATCTCCACGGAGGTCGATTTTGCGAGAATGTTACGTAAAATACTATAAGAACATTTTAAGTTGTCAATCGGAAGAGAACGATCTTGACCCTTTACGATGGTGCCTCCACGTGGATCATCTGCTTTGTAGCCTTAGTTTGGCTTGTTCTCGGATCTTGATAAATGCAGATAGAACTTCCACTTCTTTTCTCTTCACATGCTTCATCAATCAATTACCTTTTCGCAATCGATCGAAGTCATGTCATCAAAAGCGGTTACGGTTGAACTTTCGACAGTTTCTTCACACTTGCATTCAACAAAATTTGGTGATTGTAAATCGGTACCACCTTGATTCTTGATCTTGTCCAATATTGGATAAAAAGTACGACGCTCTCAAATGACTCTGGTGGATATGGTTCTCTTCCAACTCTCTTGATTGATCATAGAAATTTTGTAACCCCTATCCAGCGGATGTAGAATCATTATCAAATTCAACCGATTTGAAGAAGGCTTTCACAAATCTCTTTGGTTTGTCTCGGATGATGGCAGATTTGGTCTTCTTCTCTCTGTGACAACCAATCTGTGTTCCCAACTTTCTCTTTGAAAAGTTAAATATTTGGATGGAACATTAGTCATCACACTCAAGATTTTTGAGTAACCTTTTGTCCCATAACATGTGTAGCAATTTGCTTGCGAATAAGTGAAGGCGAAAAGTAGTAGAAACTACTTCTTCAAAATTGGATTATCGAGGACATTGTGAGTATCCTTAAGATTACGATATGACTTCCATATTTACTTCACAATATCAACCGTATCAACAACGAGACTTTTACGTAGTATCAACAACAGTCTTTTCTTGCCTTACCTTCTTAGACTTTGTTTCTGTTTTTGGACTTCCTTCTTTTGTCGCACTCATTTTCTTTCCCCTGGGTGACTTTTTAGGTTGCGTTTTTTTTCCAGGTTCTTCTTTCCTTTCTCCTCCACTTCCTTGAGACTGAGTTTCTGAATCTTTTTCAAGGATTGATGTCAACGACTTTGTAGCTTTTGATCTTTGCAGTTCAGAATGCTTTGATTGACTTAATTCTCTGGATTGACTGGCTTCTTTCTGTTGCACAGTTTTCACTCTGGGTGAGCTTCTTGCTTGCTTTGGAATGTCACTTTCGATAGTGGTTCCCCTTTACGCTTCAAGTCACTGATTCAAAAATTGAACACTTCTCGACTTTGATTCACGAGAATGTGATCTTGTTTCCTTCATAGAAGACTTCTTGATATATGCTCCCCTCAATTGTTGCTTTCCTTGGCGATTTCGCTCCTTTTACGTACGAAAATCTCGGACCCATTTAGCAATAGATGTTGAATCTATATAGCTTTTAACAGATATCTTCTGTCTAATTCCCCGATCAATCGATGCGATTCTCGAACACTCTTGTCAACAACATCCCATAAGGACAAGTGTTTGTATCCTTTATTGATTTTACCATGTCTTGATAAATCAAATATGGTAAATCTATTGGGTGATGATTCGGAAGATGAAGAATACATTGTTCATCCAAGGTAGTGACGATGTCGTGAACCTATTCTCGGTAAAACACATCCACATAGAACCACGAACAATACCCTTGCTTTGGTACCGACCAAGAGGCTCTCCTTTCGATTAGGTTATTTTGTCCATAAAGTTGACGACTAACTTCATCTTCGTTCATCTTAAGCTTAGTCATCCATTTCGCCATATTAGTGAGTTGAACTCCATCCATCGGACATTGGTGACTTTCTCCGATAACTCGCCGTTCTTATAACAGTGTGTGTCTACATACGACACGATTCTATCGTCTCTTGACTTAGTATTCTTCGAACTCATAAACTTCTTAGAGATAGACTTCATCTCGTACTTGAAAGAAGTTTCTCCAACCTGCCGCTATTATCTCGGCTCTATATCCATCTGTTCTTTTCTTAGTTCTTGAAGTTCTGAATATTCCCGACCGATCTGGATCAACTTCATAAAATGGGCTTGACATTCATCTTCTTGATTACGATTATGTAGGAACTTGCTTGAAGAAATTTCAGAGAGATTTAAGAGAACTAGCAATTTCTGAATTGGTAGAAATCCCAAAAGTCGGTTTAGGAATTTATAGCGAATTCTAGAACTATTGTACTTCTCGATGATCTCGACTTTTCCTCTAAAACTTTTCTTGTGAAAGAAGTTTTATATCTGAAACCGTCTATTTATTAACTCCATCGTTCCATTGTCTTGTCTTTAAAAAAAACCGGATGAATGGTCCGTTAACTCCTCAAATCATGCATCTTGTCTTTATGAAAACCGGAAGAATGGTCCGTTAACTCCTCCAAATACATGCATCTTGTCTTGATGAAAACCGGATGAATGGTCCGTTAACTCCTCCATACATGCATCTTGTCTTTATGAAAAACCGGATGAATGGTCGTAACCATCACCATATTGAGGTTGCGTCGATTTCTTTAAAGCGATCTTCAACTTAGTGGTTTTGTGAAGATATCGCCCTTGATATTTCGTTTCTGAATTGTGGTAGCGACTTTCTTACGAGCGTAATCTCTCAAGAAATGATGTCGACTTCTATGTGCTTTACCTTGAATGTTGAATTGGATTCTTTGACAAGTCGATGGTATTTGGTGTTGTCGCGATATATTGGAATCTCTTCCTCTTGTATTGAGTAGTCCTCTAATTGATACTTGATCCACAATATTTGTGAACAACAACTTTCGGCGGACATATATTGACTTGGCGATTGATAATGCAATCGAGCTTTGTCTCTTGCTTGACCATGACACGTGTTTGGTCTAAGAAAGTGACGACCACCACTCGTGCTCTTCCTTTCGATCCTATCACGGCGTAGTCCGCATCGCAATATCCATTCAACCTTAAATTTTACCTTTCTCATACATTAAGCAAACATCGGTAGTACTGCGAGATATCTCAAAATTCGTTTCTGAGAATATAATGAGATTCTCTAGGATCGGCTGAAACCTTGCACCAAGCATACTTGAATAGAATGTCAGGTCTACTTGTTGTAAGATAAAGCAAAGAACCAATCATCCTTCTAAATAGGGTTTGATCCACCTTTTACCACTTTCGTCTTTTGACAACAAGTTTGAAGGATGCATCGGGGTAGACATATATTTAACCTTTGCACATATCAAACTTAGACAACAATTCTTTAAGATATTTTTGTTGATGGATAAAAATCTTATCCTCGGTTTGCTTTACTTGCAATCCAAGAAAAATTTTAACTCACCCATCATGCTCATCTCAAATTCATTTTCATCGATTTTCAAAACTCATGCATAACCTTCTTGAAGTTGCACCAAAATAATATCATCAACATAAATTTGCACAATAATGAAATCATTACTCAAGTTCTTCCTAAAAAGAGTTTTGTCTACTTTACCTATAGTAAATCCATTTTCTATAAGAAATGAACTCAGACGATCATACCATGCTCTAGGGGCCTATTTCAGTCCATATAAGGCTTTATAAAGTCTGTAGACATGATCTGGATACTTTATGTCCTCAAATCCGGGAGGTTACTTAACATAGACTTCTTCATCTATAAAACCATTCAGAAATGCACTTTTTACATCCATCTGAAAAAGCTTTATGTCATGGCAAACCGCATATGCAAGCAGTATCCTTATTGCTTCAAGTCTTGCTACTAGAGTATATGTCTCATTGTAGTCTATTTCTTCTTGCTGATTATAGCCTTGTGCTACTAATCTTGCCTTGTTGCGACTTACTTTTCCTGATTCGTCTAGTTTATTCTTGAATACCCATCTAGTACCAATAATGGATTTCTTTTCAGGTTTAGGAACTAAGGACCAGACTTTATTTCAACAGATTTGATTCAACTCCTCTTGCATAGCTAGTATCCATGCTTCATCTTTTAAAGCTTCATCAATCTTCTTAGGTTCTACTTCAGATATAAATGCCACGTTGGCTTCTCTTACGAACTTGGACCTTGTTGAACACCTTCGAGGTTTCTCGATAATTGACTCTTTAGGATGAGAACTTTTGTATCTCAATCTTTCTTTAACTCCAAATTCTTGAAATGTCTTTCTTTTAGTCATATAGTGTTTCGATGAAGATACTTCTTTGTACTCCGTCAAAGGCAATCATGAATTGACATCATTATCGATTCCTCTTCCTTATTGGGTTGAGAGCTATCATCGAACTTGACATGAATAGTTTCTTCAGATCTTTGAGGTGAGGTTGTAGACTCTAAATGCCTTTGAGGTGAGAGAATAACCTAGAAATATTCACGAAAGTGTCTTTGCATCAAACTTGTCGAGAACTTCCTTTGTGTTAGAATAGTGCACTTACAGCGAAAGGATGGAAATAAGAAATGTTTGGTTTCCTTCCATTCCACTGACTCATAGGGAGTTTTCTTGATATTGGTCGCATCAACACTCTATACGAATATAGCATCTTTGTATTGGCGACTTCGTCGAGAAATATTTAGGAAGATTCATCTCGCATGTATTGTTCTTGCCATCTCTTGAATCGTCCTATTCTTCCTTTCAACAACTCCATTCTGCTGCGAGTCCTTGGGGCGAGAAGTTATGGAAAATTCTATTTTCTTCATGAGAATACTCTAAATTTTCATTCTCGAATTCTCCACCATGATCACTCCTTATCTTTGGCTATAGACACTCCTTTTCATTCTGTAACCTCGTGGAAAGGTTTCTAAAGCACTTGAAAGACTCATCTTTATGTGCGGAAAAAGTATCCAACAAAACCTTGTAAAATCATCAACAATGACAAGTCCATACTTCTTTCCACCAAGACTTATTGTCCTTATTGGACCAAATAAATCCATATGTAACAACTCTAGTGGTCAGATGAAGATTCACGAAATGTTTTGAAGAGAAAGATGTTTTAACTTGTTTCCCTTTCGACAACTTTCACAAAAGAAATCTTTGTCAAAACAAATTTGTGGCAAACCTTTTACCAAATCATGTTTCAAAAGTTTTGAAATATGTTTAAAAGCTGACATGACCTAGTTTTTATGCGGATCGGTCTTTCTTCTTGATGAATAACAAACATGAAATATTTTGAGGTGAAAATCGTCTAAATCAATTTTGTAAAGATTGTTTTAGTCTTTCGGCCGAAAAAGAAGATAGAACCATCTTTGTTTCGACTTCACAAAAGTCTTGGTTGAATGTAACTTCAAAACCGAGAATCACGTAATTGACTAATACTTATTAAGTTATGCTTTAGACCATCGAATAGCGATGCGTTGTTAATGCATGCATGGAATTCTTACCAATCTTACCAATCCGATTATCTTGCCACCTTGTTGTCTCCAAAAGTTACGAACCTCCTTTCTTGTCTTGAAGATCTAGGAACATAGACCTTTTTCCGTCATGTGGCCGCGAGCATCCTTGTCCAAATACCAATGGTGCTTCTTGGCTCTTCAAAGAAGAATTTTGTAGGAGATATTATCTTGTTTTAGGTACCCAGATTCTCTTGGGTCCTTTAGGGTTAGTATGGTGTAATGAATGATAATAAGAAGTAGAATAAGCGTTGATGACCTTTTGAAAACTGATTGATATTTTTTATCTTTTGAACAATTGATTTCACGTAATCTTTGGGACTTATTTTAGTAAACCTAATCGGTTTTATCACTCGGATATACGCATTTTCCTAGCATTTCATTCATCTTTTTGTACTATCTGTAAATTTAGCTAGATCAATCGAGAGATTATTGATTCTCGATTTCAAGCTGTTTAATCTCTTGAATCTATCTATAACTTTGTTGTTATTCAGGTTCCTCGACTTGCTTTCTCGGACTTATATTCTCACTCTATCTCGTGAGTATGTTTGAGGTTTTCTACATATTTCTTCTTCAACGACTTGTCTTTGTTTGAGAATAGCATGAGAATCCTCTAACAATTACGAGTATGCATCTTGTATATTATTATAGCTAGAAGTTACCTCTTCATCACTTTCTTCTTGATTACAGGACATATGTTAGCATGTTACGATGCTTACGAGCTTATGTCGATTCGATGAATCTAGATCCTCCACGTTGCCATCATGCTTTTCTTGTTATCCCTACTCTTTTGGGTTGTCTTTTCAACATTGGACACTCGGACTTGTAATGTCGGCTTATTGCATTCATAACATGTAATAGATGCTTTCTTGACTTTTCCATCGTCTTTGCTTTTGTTCCATACGAATGTTGAATTTCCTTTGGACTTCTTTTCCACATTCTTCTTATCTTTCTTGAAATGAAAGATAGCTCATCGTCTTTATTACTTGATTGATTTCGACTTGGAATCATCATCCTTTGATTCTTCAATCTTTAATGCCTTTGATGTATTCCTCTTTGTCTTTTCTTACGGATTTTGTGATTCTTTTGACTGCTTTGCGCTATGGACTTCTCTTTCTTGGGCTTATCTTACGCATCAAGCTCTGCTTCGTGTATCTTCAATGATCCAAGCAATTCATCAAGCTTTAATGCGCTTAAGTCTTTGGCTTCTTGTACTGATTACTTTGGGTCTCCATCTTTTGGCGGACTCCTCAAAATCTTTCGAACATGGTCTTGGCTGTTTATACGTTCTTCCAAGAGCTTTTAGCCCATTAACAATTGTTTGAAATCTTCGAACATTTGATCGATGGTCTCTTCTTCTTTCATTTTGAACAACTCGCATCTTGATGCACCGAATGCTTATCTTGGACTCCTTGACTTGATTTGTTCCTTCATGTGCAATTGATAATGTATCCCACATTTCTTTGGCGATTGTCGCATCCATGAACTTTGTCATACTAAACTTCTTTCGATGCCTGACTCGAGAAAATTTAGCGCTTGGAGTTTAGTTGAAATCTTGCTTTACGCTTTCATTTGTCCATCTTTCTCGTGGAATTGGATTTTATCATCATCTTCGGTGTGTATGGTCCGTTCTCGATGATGTCCCAAAGGTCAATGTGAGTAGATTCGATAAACAATCTCATCCGGTCCTTCCGATAGTGGTAGTCTTCACCATTGAATCTTTGGAGGTCTAGTATTTGAAACTCCTTGACAATATACATGTGTGATTCCACCATTTTCTTTAATTCACACTTTATTAAAGTGATTCTTGAACACCGAGCTTTGATACCAATTGAAGTGAATCACACGTTAATATATTGAACAATAATATGATCAAGATACACAAGAAGGGGGTTGAATTGTGATAAACTTTTCGTTAATCCCTTTAGAAATTACTTGTTCTTTCAAAAATTATCGTAAATCAATTAGTAACTAGTTTAAAAAAACTTTGTTAATTTTGAAAACTACGATATAAGTAATATGAGAGTAGAAAGAAAAATACAGCAATTTATCTGGTTCACCCCAAATAGTGGGCTACGTCTAGTCCTCGGATATCCTTACGAGATTTCACTATTTCGAGCATTTACAAGTATTCTTTAGGTCGAGCCTCTCGAGGTCTCTTCTGACAAGTATTCTTTTACTCTTAGCCTCTTGGGCTATCTGTAACACTTTCTAATTGAAAGAATAGTAAATAGCTTATTCTGATAGAAATGCTCTTAACACTTGTTCACTCGAAATATCGTTCACAATTTTCTCTCGAGATAATCGAAAATCAAAGTTGAATATTCAAGGTTTCATGAAGTTTTATCTTCTTCAATCTAGACTCTTATTTATAGTCGGGTTCTTCAACTGTTTCTTGAATATACGCTTCTTGAATCTTGAAAAAAGCGGTTATTCGGTTTGACTCAGAACTAACTCAATGATGTTTCTTTCTTCCGTCGATATTTTGTATCTATTGCTTTTCTCTTGTAAAGCTTTAAATGCCTTTTTCTTGTAAAGCTTTAAATGCCTTTTCTCTTGTAAAGCTTTAAATACCTTTTCTCTTGTAAAGCTTTAAATACGCTTTTAAGCTTGGTGATTCTTACTTGACTGATTTTTCTCCTTGATTGTTTTTTACTTCTCATGCGTCCATCTACTTTTCATTTGTATATTTCTCTTTGTTTGTCATCAAAATTATTTATCGTGAAGTCTGGTTTGACTTAACGATTTGCAATATTTCTAAGCGTATCATGCTTGAGCTTATGACTCACCCCATTACTCTCCCTCCTCGGTGCGGATCGAGGCGATTATTGACCTTGCTGAGGCATCGAAAACTTCAAGCTAGTTAGGAGCCTTGTATTAAGTTAGTATTTTGGTTAGCCCGCCAAGCATATCATCATGGAGCATATTTATGTATTCTGGATTTTAAATTTTATTTTGTATTATGCTACATTTGAGAATACTTGCTGAATTTCCTTCAAATTGTAATGGCATGAAGCCCCTTAGTTTATGGGGTGTTTAATTCATAGATGGAATGCATGTGTAGAATGTATGTATGAGTGTAACATCCCACCCCCTCCTGGAAGGGTAAAATAGTAAAATTGGCATAGGATGAGACTAATAGGGATGTATGAGTAGTGTCCGGTATCTTGATCTTGGTACTCGATGAATTTGTTACCTTGTATTTGTTTGGTCATGCATTCATGACATTCCCGGTAATTGGGCCTAACGGCATTTTATTGTGATTAACGTGGTTATGGGATTTGAAAAATTATTTGGACTGTACCATAAATTGTTTTACATTTTTAGGGATTTTTAGGAATTTTTCTGGATTTTTCCGGAGAAAATTCCTGGACCGGTAAAATCGTTAAGTGGCGAATCGGTCAATTCTCGGTAGCAAAAATCGCTACCCAATGGTACTGTAATTTTGGGTATTTTATTTTGGGACTGAAAGTAGGATCATTGGAGTTAAATGGAGTAACATTTTGTACTGGATTAAACAAATGTATTTTGACTTTTCAACTTAAAAGCAACCAATCAATTTGTGTCATTTAAAAGTATCATTTAATGCTCTTTCATCAACACTCTCGGATTTGTTTTAAAAGAAAGGAAAGTTAAAAGAAAGGAAAGTAGTAGAAATGGGAAGGCTTTGTTATACTCATCGAAACACAAACACAAAAAACCCTTGATGTAACCATCATGAGTTGGCTCTTCTTTTCTCCATTTTCTCCATAGCTTTAAGCTCATTTCTTTGGTCTCATCAAAGCTAGATGATGAGTATGGTATATACTTGGAAAGGAAAAGGTGGTAGCTTGGTATAGAAGTTAGAAGGTAAAGGTTGGAAGTAGAAGCTTTGAAAGAGAATTGTGTTAGGTAAGTTTCATTTAAGTAATGAGTTTTAAATGATGTCTTTCATATGGATTAAATGCCATGATAGTGTAGGGTAATTAATTGAGTCTTTGAATGGAGGAATTAAATGCTGTAAATTTTTCAGTGTTAGCCCTAATATATGTATGACTGTATTTATATTTAATTTGTATTTATTTTGATGTCTAGTGGTGTGAAAAAGGCATTGGAAGTGATTGAACTAAGGTTAACATTGAATCTGGAAAATTGGAATTATAATTGATGTTACTGTTTTGTTTATAATTTATTGTGGAGAAATGTAAATGAGGTAAGGTTAGTGGCCACTGAAAATTTGGGATGTTGGCTTCAATTTAGTGTGAAATAGGTATTGTTAAATTTCAATGATAGAAGGGTGAATTTTTGAATGGAAAGTTACTGGTCCATTGCCTGTGAACAGTAACCGAAACCACAACCTATAAACTTTGCTGATTTTTCTGAATTACTTGAGATGGAATTAGGGAAAATGGTCTTCATGGAAGTTGTGGCATATTGAATTATCTTTCCATTGATACTGATCTTGCTATTTTTAGAATTGTGTATTGGGAGATATGAATTGATTACTAATGACTGGTTTTGAGCAGTTTGGATGAAACCTAGCTTAAGTGTGATTTTGTGAGTTTACTGATTAGAGGCAATTTTAACATTTTATGTGGACTGAACTAGTGTTAGTGAACTTCTGAAAAGTTGTAGAGGAAGAGATTACCTTGAAAATGACATATGGTTTGTGATTTTTAGAAGTCAGAATTGGGAGTTATGATTTTTCAAAAGTGAACCCTACATTAGGTTATGAGTGACTGATCATAACAGAAACTTCCATAACTGTTTTGAAATTGTTAGAGATCGAATTGGATATTGAGTGCTTCATGAAAATTGAAGCTTGAGATGTTATCTTTTCAGGGATATAAAGTTCTGAATTTACTGACGTGTATATAGGGAGTTATGCTTGTTGTAAGGTTACTGCCCACATTGAAAAATTTCAGTGACAGTAACATTAGGTGAATTAATTGACTGGTTTAGAAATAGAATTTGATCTTGGATTGTTCATGAAAGTTGTAGAGGACATTGTGAACTTATTGACCATATTTTTGTGGTAATTTATTACTGAAGAATCAGTGATTTATGAAATTGTCAATGTACTGCCCTGTGTTGAGGGAAATTGTGAAGGCAGAAGGTTTGATGGCTTATTTGATACCCTTAGGGTTGGAATTGATTTTTATGGTCTTCTAGAGAATTGTAGAGCTTTTCATAAGCTTTCCAATGAGGTATAGTGGGTATTTTTCTGATTTGTGTGTTAAAAGTTAGAGTAATTGAAAATTGGAATTTCAATCTGGAAAGAAGGAGGGCAAGGAGAAGGGCCGTCTCGCGAGGCGACATCTCGCCTCGCGAGGGCGAGATTAAGGGGCTGGTCGCGAGGGCGACGCCTCGCCCTCGTGACGAAGTGGTGAATTCGCCTCGCATGAGGGCGTCTCGCCCATGAGGCAGGCTTATGAATATATATATATATATTATTGTTTTGATTTTATTTGGTATTAATTGATCGATTGTTCTTTTGTCAATTTCTTTCCGTCCGGCGTCCGATTGACCTGATTCCAGAGGCATCAGTTCTTTGAATATTTAATTTCATATTATGAGAAAGCGGGAAATTTTAGGCGGAATTTGGCGTAGCCTATCGACGGAACATGTAAACCTTTGTTTTATTTAATTGAGGACCTATAGAGGTCCGAATTGAGCACCGTCGGCGCCTATGGATTTCTAATTTTGATAGAATTTTATTATGGAAAAATATTGAATTAGGACGGGATTGCCATGAACATGCATATCTCATCAATATGAGCACAAATTTCATATTTAGTGACTCGTCTTTTTTCGATTCATATAGAGGCCCAATTGGGCGTCGATTGGCCGACGTCCGAGAGACTTCCGGCATTAGCTCGGAAGCAATAGGTGAGTAACCTAGTTAGTTTCTCAAATTTCTGATTGTTTACATGCTCAGCGTGAATTACGTGCAAAGTGAATTGAATGATCCTTGTATGAATCTTGGCATGTAATGTATGGGATTGTATTGTATGATTTCTCGTCTTGATACTTTGGGCTTTATAGCCATATTGTGGGTGGCGATACCTTTGGGCTTTATAGCCATATTGTGGATTCTTGATACCTTTGGGCTTTATAGCCAAATCTGCATATTTACTAAATCTTGCTTTGCATGCATAATTGCGTGATCGGATAATGGGCGTGCCCTAAGTTGCTAATTTCTTGATAAGAGCTTGAGCTCTCATCTTTGTCTTGACGGGCCTTGAGCCGAGGGGAGAAATCACACGCGTCCCCATTGAACAACGGTGAGCACTTGGGCTGTCTTGAATAAGCTGGAAAGAGTCTCATATGCATCTCATTTGCATAAATGGATTACGTGACATGTCTTGCTTTTGTAATGGCATGAATTCTTGAATTTTCTTTATTCTTGGATATGATTATTATCGCTTATTGGTAATCGATGATTAATGTACTATCTTTATGCGCCATAGGCGTAATGCATGATTTGAGTGAACCATCGATGATGGTTTCTCCTTTGAGTTATAAAACTCACCCAAAATTTGCATCTATTTTGAGGTCTGAAGAATACCGGTTGACACGGGAGTATGTCTCTTGTAGGCGAGTAAAGGTTAGAGATCGGGATCGGTTAGGTATGCGCATTAGTGTCTTAGTAAATTGTATTCCGCAATCTTTGTATAATAAGGCATTGTATTTTATTGAGCCCTTGTGGTATGAATGTTTCTGCTTGGTGATTGTAATTATTCTTGGATGTTGTAATAAGCTGGCTGGTGTATATTGAACACGGTTTTATTTACTTCGTATGCGCCGTGTGAGCGTGGAATCAATGGCTTCAAAAGAAAAGAAAAAATATATACTGAATTTTAAATCGGTGATGTAATACGCCACTCTCGTGGGACACGGACTCGGATATCACCAGCGATATCGGGTTGGGTCTTCTGAGTGTGAGGTGTTACATTAGGTGGTATCGAGCCCGATGATGCGTAATGTATCTGGGCACGATTTGGAACATAGGTTGCATGCATTTGAGTCGGCGTCGTTGCGGACCGTAGTGGCGATCCTAGTCGAGTCGCTCGAGGATAAATCCTACGGTGCATAAGTGTCAGTGACTAAGTGAGAGAAGAGTGAGGCTGGATTAGAGTGAAAATCCTAAAGGGATAATCAATTAGGAAAGGATAAAGGAAAAATGGATAAGAAGGTTGATATTGTCTTGGGTTAGAAACCCTCGTATGTGATATAGAATAGTTGTGTTGGCCTAGGCGATTAAAATTTCGAATTAAATTGACAATATTATGGTGACGAGAAAATGCAGATGTTGAGGCGGGAGAGATTCATTAGAGATATGGGAAGTTTATTGGTTATAGTAGATCTAAATGAAATTAAAAGCCGGGATAGTTAGGTAATTACGATTACATTGTATATGACATGAAAGGGGAAATATTGGAATTGAGTAAAATGTAGATGGTCGATCGGGCATATTTTGATTCTTTGTATTCAAGTTAGAGATTAGTAGATTTTATAGGCGGATGATAATAGCGAAATGGAAAGAAGCTCAATAGAAATCTTTAACGGTTTATCGAGAACTGAAAGAATCGAAAAAGTAAGATGTTAGATGCCTATTTAAGTGAGATAAAAGTGTCTTGATAAATGAAGAATTTGTGAAATGGTTAGGATTTGGACGCATATGCTTGAAGCTGAAATGATTATGTGACTATTATACTCTGAGTTTGGAAATTAGTATGATAAAATCGTAAAGGAAAAAACAGATGAGATGATTTCTCTTGATGGTGTATCGGAAATTCTAAATTAGGTGTATATGGACACAAAATGGTAAATGGATAGGCATATAGATAGAGATAAAATGGAGTGGTATCAGCGATTTTGTAGGGTATTGGGGAATTATGAACACCCGATCATAGGCTGTTTGAGGAAAATAGAAGATAAGTAGCGAAAGTAATTAAAATAATAATAATAATATGGAATAATGATCCTGGTGATAAGCCAAATTGATATGACCTTATAAGGTCAAGTTACGCGTAATGGATGGGGAATGAGACATACAGGTTTAATGATATGGTGAGAATGAAATAAAGATCTTGAAAAGAATGAAACCACAATAGCGGTGTATGAAAAGAGTTATTGCATTTAAATCGATTTATTGTTAGGGATATCTATTGGACGATAATGTTGATTATGACTAATGAAATGTATGTGATGATATATGGAAATCATAGAGAATTGGCGGTAAATGTTTAGAGTGATTATAAGTGTGAAGTTCTTAAAGGTTAAAGTAAGATAAAAGTGAATTTGAGTGTATTGTATGAGAGGGCGAAAAGTGATTACGGTATAGATTCTTGAATAAGTGTCAAAGAAAGTATTTAAGTGGTATCACAAGGAACCTTGCGAAAGAAATGTTACGATTTGTTAAATGATGGCATAAAAGTGTCTTGATTGAGATAATGCATTATAGTGAAGAATGATTGAAAAGCAATTCGGTATAATAATGGATTGATGAGACTTTTGTGGGCGAGGAACAAGATGGTAGTAAGACTAGCGGTTAAGCGGATAGAAGTATGGACTAAATTAAAAGTGGCCGAGTCATAGCTCATATTGTTGAGGTTATACGCAAGTATGTACAGAAATGTAAAGTATCAACATAAGTGAAATTCTAATTGGAGGTAATCCTATTGCAATGTGAAGTGAATCGATCTCCATTTATAATGTAAAGCTGTTGAGAATCTAGATTTGAAGCGAAGAATAAAAGAGTCGAGCTATGACGAGATACTAAAATAAAATGGAAAATTTTGGAGGTTTAAATATAGATGACAAGGTATTAACATATGTTGATAGGAAGGATATGAAAACAAATGAGAAGAAAATGAAAAAAAGTGGCGAATAGAGACAAGAGGGTCAAAAGGAAGCCCGACAATGAGGTGATGTAGTGACAATTATCCGAGGTAAGCAAATGGTAGCAGCTGTGATTAGAAAGCAGAATGTGTTTGGAAGTGTTGAGCAGTGAAAAGTAAAAGAGCGATAGGATGAATTGAGGAATCGATCGATGATAAGCATACCTTTGGAAGAGTGGGCGGTGCGTGTTGAGCTGTGACAATATGTTGAGCGGGTATGAAATAAATTGAGTGACTTTGATAAATGGTATTGGTATCATACTCGCGATTGAAAGCCTTGGAGGCATGAGGTTCCTATAAGGATATCTTGTGTTAATTTGAGGAAAGAAACAAGTATAAATCGACAATCTTTGAAATGAGCGGACAATTACGCCTACTAAACTCAACTAGTGAGCAGATAATCTTTGTAATGAACAAATCAATTCAAGACATTGGGATTTTCAATGACAATGAGTGTCAAGCGATTATGGGTAATTGTAAAGTGTTTCTGGAAAATTGAAGTTGTAAATCTAGTGATAAGAATGGTTAAGAGTGCGAGAAAGTAAAGAGGAAGTTTTATGATGAGTTTGAATATACAAATGGAATTGGAAAACTATAGTGAACAAAAGTCGAAGGAGAAATAAGTGTACCCGATATAAAGGTATTAGAACAAGAAAGTGAACAGTCAAAGTAAGACATTCTAGTCAGCATATTTGAAAAGTGAAATTGAATAACTATGGGTATAGAATGATGTGATTATTGATTCAAGTGCTTATAGGTGTAAA
The DNA here is from genome assembly GCA_029891385.1 of Erythroxylum novogranatense. NCBI lineage: Eukaryota > Viridiplantae > Streptophyta > Magnoliopsida > Malpighiales > Erythroxylaceae > Erythroxylum > Erythroxylum novogranatense. The sequence continues at coordinate 34,662,691 of CM057232.1, read as the reverse complement.
AGTTCAACAGGAAAAATGTTTGATTATGATCGTGTTATAGAGTTCTGATTGACTGTAAGAATATACTGCTACACTGCGCAGTGCCTACTGAGAGTTAAAGACCGTAATGGGTTTGAGACTAAAATGTGTGAGAAAAAGGAAAGTGACTTAGGAACCCTGCAGGGTTAGCTAAAGTGGAATCGGATCGGACAAATGAGATAGAGTAAACTGTATATCCGGATGAAGTGTGTGAACACTATAGAATAGTGATTTGTCTTACGAGAATCGAATTTAAATATAAGTGAATGGCATACAACAAATGACTACATCCGATTATAGGTGATTATAGTGAAGTGGAGTTAAATGTCCTTTGTGTTGGTACCAAAGGAATGTAAATCGTCCACAGCGTGATTAAGGGAGGTACCAATGACATGGAGATGTCCTCGATGGAATCTGAATTGGACTATATGGCCTTTGTGGGAAAAAGGTATTAGAGGAATAAAATGTGATAAGTGAATAGGTTGAAAATCTTGGGCGAGTTAAATATCGAAACCAAAGGTAGTGGCAGTTCTAGAAATGGTAAGTGAGATAACTAAGAAAATGAGATCGTCAATGATAGTTTTATCAAATCAGTTCTTGTACTAAGTGATAATGTGTTAGCCAAATTAATGGCGAGTTCTGATTTGAGAGTGATTCTGCGATCACTCCAAAGTGAATCATTAAGTGGAAAAGTATATGGGATATGAAAAATCATATGATTCTTGTCATAGGGAATGGTTGATTGAGAATTTAGAGACGAAATTCTTATAAGGAGGAGAATTGTAACATCCCACCCCCTCCTGGAAGGGTAAAATAGTAAAATTGGCATAGGATGAGACTAATAGGGATGTATGAGTAGTGTCCGGTATCTTGATGCTTTGGTACTCGATGAATTTATTGCCTTATTTGTTTGGTCATGCATTCATGACATTCCCGGTAATTGGGCCTAACGGCATTTTATTGTGATTAACGTGGTTATGGGATTTGAAAAATTATTTGAACTGTACCATAAATTGTTTTACATTTTTAGGGATTTTTAGGAATTTTTCTGGATTTTTCCGGAGAAAATTCCTGGACCGGTAAAATCGCCAAGTGGCGAATCGGTCAATTCTCGGTAGCAAAAATCGCTACCCAATGGTACTGTAATTTTGGGTATTTTATTTTGAGACTGAAAGTAGGGTCATTGGAGTTAAATGGAGTAACATTTTGTACTGGATTAAACAAATGTATTTTGACTTTTCAACTTAAAAGCAACCAATCAATTTGTGCCATTTAAAAGTATCATTTAATGCTCTTTCATCAACACTCTCGGATTTGTTTTAAAAGAAAGGAAAGTTAAAAGAAAGGAAAGTAGTAGAAATGGGAAGGCTTTGTTATACTCATCGAAACACAAACACAAAAAAACCCTTGATGTAACCATCATGAGTTGGCTCTTCTTTTCTCCATTTTCTCCATAGCTTTAAGCTCATTTCTTTGGTCTCATCAAAGCTAGATGATGAGTATGGTATATACTTGGAAAGGAAAAGGTGGTAGCTTGGTATAGAAGTTAGAAGGTAAAGGTTGGAAGTAGAAGCTTTGAAAGAGAATTGTGTTAGGTAAGTTTCATTTAAGTAATGAGTTTTAAATGATGTCTTTCATATGGATTAAATGCCATGATAGTGTAGGGTAATTAATTGAGTCTTTGAATGGAGGAATTAAATGCTGTAAATTTTTCAGTGTTAGCCTAATATATGTATGACTGTATTTATATTTAATTTGTATTTATTTTGATGTCTAGTGGTGTGAAAAAGGCATTGGAAGTGATTGAACTAAGGTTAACATTGAATCTGGAAAATTGGAATTATAATTGATGTTACTGTTTTGTTTATAATTTATTGTGAAGAAATGTAAATGAGGTAAGGTTAGTGGCCACTGAAAATTTGGGATGTTGGCTTCAATTTAGTGTGAAATAGGTATTGTTAAATTTCAATGATAGAAGGGTGAATTTTTGAATGGAAAGTTACTGGTCCATTGCCTGTGAACAGTAACCGAAACCACAACATATAAACTTTGCTGATTTTTCTGAATTACTTGAGATGGAATTAGGGAAAATGGTCTTCATGGAAGTTGTGGCATATTGAATTATCTTTCCATTGATACTGATCTTGCTATTTTTAGAATTGTGTATTGGGAGATATGAATTGATTACTAATGACTGGTTTTGAGTAGTTTGGATGAAACCTAGCTTAAGTGTGATTTTGTGAGTTTACTGATTAGAGGCAATTTTAACATTTTATGTGGACTGAACTAGTGTTAGTGAACTTCTGAAAAGTTGTAGAGGAAGAGATTACCTTGAAAATGACATATGGTTTGTGATTTTTAGAAGTCAGAATTGGGAGTTATGATTTTCAAAGTGAACCCTACATTAGGTTATGGTGACTGATCATAACAGAAACTTCCATAACTGTTTTGAAATTGTTAGAGATCGAATTGGATATTGAGTGCTTCATGAAAATTGAAGCTTGAGATGTTATCTTTTCAGGGATATAAAGTTCTGAATTTACTGGCGTGTATATAGGGAGTTATGCTTGTTGTAAGGTTACTGCCCACATTGAAAATTTCAGTGACAGTAACATTAGGTGAATTAATTGACTGGTTTAGAAATAGAATTTGATCTTGGATTGTTCATGAAAGTTGTAGAGGACATTGTGAACTTATTGACCATATTTTTGTGGTAATTTATTACTGAAGAATCAGTGAGTTATGAAATTGTCAATGTACTGCCCATGTTAATCACGATAAAATTGTGTTAGGCAGAAGGTTTGACTGAATGAATGCATGACCAAGAAATACAGGCACAAATTCAATCGAGTACCAAAGATCAAGATACTCGACACTACTCATACATCCCTATTAGTCTCATCCTATGCCAATTTTACTATTTTACCCTTCCAGGAGGGGGTGGGATGTTACAATGAGTATATGTACGTTGTGTGTATGTGAATCAAAATAGAATTCTGTATGGATGTTGGGATCGGGTCCGAAGTTGGGGCGCTCGTCACCAGCGCAGCCCGAGGGGTCGCCTCGGGAATCGGGGATTCGGGACCTGCGCCCAACACGATCAATTCTTGGAAACCGGTCAAACATAATTTATACCATGGATTGCAGTATAGGATGCAACCTCGGGTCGTCTCTCTTGATCGGAACCTAATGAAATGGACCTAAGCTAGCCTGTATGTCATAAAATGCAAGCGAAATTAGTAAGAAAATGAGGGTTTTGATTTTGAGAACACTAATGAACTGAAAAGCATGTAAAAAGTATTTTTGGATTTTATAAAATAGAAAAAGAAAATACTAAAACAAGTGATAAGATCCTCTTGAAAACGAGCTTTGGCTATCACAGTTCAAAACTAAGTGTGAATGGTAAACCTTAAAGAACTCTCTTTAAGTCCAGGGTCTTGATTAATGAACTCCTGTCACTCTCGACTCCATTTCTCAAGACCCCATTGAGTGCTTTTGAGCCTCAGAACCTTAAAGGACTCTTTAAGTCTAGGATCTTGATCAATGAACTCCATTTCTCAAGATCCTGTTAAGCGCATCTTAGTGTGTGTGGTGGATTCAAAGTCACTGAGTTTGAAATGATAAACCTTAAAGGGCTCTCTTTAAGTCCAAGATCTTGATTAATGGACTCCTGTCACTCTCGACTCCATTTCTCAAGATCCCATTGAGTGCTCTTGAGCCTCAGAACCTTAAAGGATTCTTTAAGTCCAAAGCTTTAATTAATGAACTCCATTGCTTAAAACCTTGTTAAAAGCATCTTAGTGTGTGTGGTGGATTTGCCAATGCAATGGGCCAAATGAAATCTAGCATCAACTCAATATCAAACACAACTAGGCAGATAAAAGAGAATCAACAAGATCACAAGCTGACATATATGAGACTTCATATATTTAAGCACAGAATTCTACATAAGCAAATCCATAACACATTACATTGTTCAACGCTTAATTAAACTCTAATTAAGCTAATCTAACTACAAAGCAATAAACCCCAACTCGGCTGTTCATAACAATGTAGTTAAATGTGACAATGTAAACTACCAATCCAAACAACACATTAAATGTCCAATATTTAACTATAATCAAGTAGCTTCACTACAAATTACAAACCCTAGACCTAGGCATTTATAAATCATAGCTAAACTACAGATTAAGCTACTCCCCTTGGAAGCTCGGTGAACTCCAACCATCACTGCATCTTCAACAGGAAAGAAATACCAAGCCACGTCTAGCAACCGGAAGCCTCACAACTCGCAACGACTCCAAGACATCCATGGTGGACGGCGATGGTAAAAATAGAAGATAAAAACTAATGCAGAAGTTATCCCCAGGGAACCCCGAAGGGAACCTTGGGGAAGGAGGTGTCGCGAATGCTCCTGGTGCTTCTCTCCTAGCTCGTCGGTCTCCTCTCTCGAGTGTTGATTGCCCAGAAGATCCCCGTTCTAACCTAATTTAGCAATATTTAAAGGATGGTTCACGGGCCGGATCAGTACAGTGAGTGATTTTTCCATTTAAAGTCCGAATACCCGTCTGCACGTCGCGACGTGCGAATTAATTCTCGTCACGACGTGTTCTCTGGTTTGCTCGCCGCGACGTGTTGAATTATTGACGTCGCGATGTATGATCTGGCTTGCTCGTCGTGACGTGTTGAATTGTTGACGTCGCGACGTACGATCGTGTGTTAATGCGCCGCGACGTGGGAATTACATTTCGCTTCACGTCGCGACGTGCCTTAAGGACTTCATGTCGTGTTGACTCTTCTGATCCTTTTTGACTCCTTTTATCCTGCAATATAAAATAACAATTTGTAGTATCAATTGTTCTTAGAAAAATTATAATACAATTAATGTCAATATGTACAATTTTACTAGCAAATTGCATAAAACATAAGCTCACCGTAAAAGACTAATTTAAACACAAAAATCATGAATTAAGAGTTAAAAAGTGCATTAACAACTATGAAAGTGTAGCCAATTATATATTAAATTTGGGCTCAATCAGAGGGCAAAGCTCAAAATAGATTTCAGTAAGGAGGAGGAGCTGGTACTTCCACTAACCAGTTCCCCATTCAACAACAAGCTCTGATTGTCCCACCCAAGGAGGATACCAACCAACTGTTGCAAAATATGATCACTTTGATGAAGGAAGAGAGGAATTCAAGAAATAACCAATTTAATGCCATTGCTTCTCTGATTCAACAAGATTCTTCAAAGAATGCCGCTCGGTTTAATGACTTGGAAAAGAGAATGGAGCAATGGGAGACAAAGATAGAGAACATCAACTCTTTTGTTACTCAATTGTCCAACAACATGAGTGAGAACCAAGCAAGAAGCAGTGGAACAATTCCTTCTAACATTGTGATGAATCCAAAAAGTCTGAATGCAATTGCTCTCTAAAGTGGGAAACAAGTGAGTTTTAATCATCAGGAAGAAGAAGAAAGTGATGAAGAGGTTGTCTGTTGGGACCCGATCCGGGAACCGGATCCCAACCGAAAAACGAAGAACGAAGGGAACGGAATCGAATGGAGACGGAAATTCCGTATTGAAATTTTGAATCAGAATACAAAGCATAAGAATCGAAAGCGTCAAGCATAAATGAAATTTCGATCGAAATTTGAATCTAAAGCAATATGGCGAATTACAATTCGATACAAATAACAGAATGCGAATCGAATCAAAGAACAAAGGTGAACTGAAAGCAAATCGAATCATAAAGCAACATACAAAGCGAAGTGGATACTTAACAAATGTCCGACATCCCTGCATAAGTTATCTACAGAAAACGTCGCGTTGGAGATCTAAACTAAGACATATTCCAAAATCCGGTATGAATTTTTTTTCTTTCTTTCTTATTCTCATTTCTTACATCAATCACATCCATATAATTTCCCATAGGAAATTCATTCTTAAACCCAAAACTCAGCAATCATACAAAATCTTATACAAATCCATACAAATCTCAAATTACACTTTATTCTCATTTTATCGAAATTTCTAAAGATAATTTTGCATTTGTCCTAACCCAAACCTGCAAAGTGTTCAAAACAACAGTTCTAAAAGCCCAATAAATCAAACAATCATCAAAATCAACCGGACCCTCCGTCCGGGATCTCAGCAGAACAAACGCAATCTTAATTCTAAAACATTCTCATAACTATAATACAATATATTGATCTCATAACTCAATCTCATTTCCAAACTTATACACAATTCCATATACAATTTCCAATCCCAACTTTATATCATAAATACATTTATCCCGAACTTATCTTAAGCCATAAACATATTCATACTAAAGATACAAATTACAAAATCTAACTGACACAAATGTCGAAACTGATGTCTTCACATTCTTTTATCCGATCTCCTACTCGAAACCTGGAGATGGGGATGAAAGGGGGGTGAGCTCGGAAGCTCGTGGATAACACATTTATAAATTGAATAATAAGCATAAATCAATTTTCATAAACTTTTTGCCAAAAGGCTAATTTTTCAAACTTTATAATTTTTCAAACAATTTCCTCAAACCCTTTTTTCATATTTTTCAAACTTTTTCCTCAAACCCTTTTTCATATTTTTCAAACTTTTCATAATAATCTCACTTTTCTCATTTTTTCAAACTTCTCAATTTTTCATAAATATGAATGCAACATTCGAGAGACAAAATTGAAAACACATAACATATCGAATGGTGCAGTTCGGTCCAAAATAGAGCGTCATCGCATATTCTCAAGATAGCGGTCCTGTGATCGTGAATGTAAGCGTATTACACTTTTCCGCATAAGCGGTCTGTGTAGCCGTAGTGGAGTCGAAATCGAGACTCCGTGCACTAGCGGGCAGCAGGCGAAGGCTATACAAATAGAGACAACGTTGACTCACAAAGGACCTAACCGAACCCACATAACACATAAGCGAAGCAGAAATTGAATTGCTCAAGGCACTTTTCAAAATCTTGATTTTCACACATTCACATAGTGCATAATATTCAATCACTTCAATCAATCGGTTCACATATAAATCAAAGTCATAACAATGAATGCAATAATTTCCTTCAATATAATTTAGATTTATTCAAAATTTCATTCTCACATTATTCAAACAATCTAAACACAACGGATTTCATAGACTTTGCATTTTAAGTAAAATTTATTGAAAGCCAATTTTTCAAACATTTTTAAAACAATAATTTATCAAAAATCCAATTCTTGCTTTCTTTAATTTTGAAACTTTATATATAGCTTACAATTCAAAATGTAAATATGCTACCCACCTCGAATTAATGCCAGAAGCTTGTCCAAATCGTCAATTCTCCAAATTCCTCCTTCTTTCTTTAACTTAAAAATTCCCTAAGCCATAAATATCCAAATTCATCATCATAATTTGCATAATTCTCAACCTTAACTATAGGGAAATTCATAAGCATCATTTTTCCAAGCTTTATAAATTATAACTTTTCACACACTTTAATTTTCACAATTGGCCTAAACTAAATTTCTCCAAAATCCATATCATAATTCACAATTTCTTCAAAACTAATTTCAAAATTTTCAAACCCATATTAATATCTATACTTCAACACCAATATTTCACTAAATCCTTAACCATAAAATTTTGCCTAAACTTTAAACAAATTTCCATCCGAAATTAAACCCAACCTAAAGCATATATTTCAAAATCAACTTCATAAATCACAAACCCATATCATTATCTATATTTCTCAATCAAAAATTCAACAAAATCTCAAAGTTGAAAATTTTCCCTTACCTCATTTCTCCACCAAATTTGAATTTTCCTAGCTTGAAAGGAAGCTCTCTTCACTTCCCATCTTCCTTTCTCTTGTAACACTCTCAAAATCCCAAAAATCAAGTAGGAAAAATCAAAACTTGCTTCCTCTCTCACCTTAGCGGAAAACTCCATCTTCTTCTCTTCCTTTTTCTTATTTTCTTCTCTTCTCTACAAGAATCATCGTGATTCTTCTACTTAAACGACAGCTCATAGTATAAATAATGCCATGTCATTAAAATTTTGATGAAAAGACCAAAATGCCCCTCATATGTTACTTTATGCCATTTTCACTTGCGGTTTTGATTCGCACTATCGAGTTGAAGGAATTTGTTAAAACTTCCTTCTCAAGAAATGTTCCTCTCAATCATACGAATCCAACTCCACTGACCGCGCTCAATTCGGATCACTACACCAAAAGTTATGCACAAAACAGTTCGGGTATATCCACATTCTAACATATTTTTCCATGTACGATTATTTCCGTCCAAAAGTTAACATTCTTAATCCCAAAATTGAAACTCAATGTCTTCATAACAATTGTAGCCTTATGTCTCTAGTTTAATTCAAAACAAGAATCGTCTCATTTCGATTCCCAAATCAAAAGTTATGCTCAATATACTCTTAGATGTTCCTAATCCAAAAATTACACCCTAATTCGAACTTAAATTCAGAAATTAAAAGTCTTAGGGGCAAAATTGACATTTCATGTCTTCATATGATTTGTAGCCCCTTGTCTTATCTTTATTTCTCCTCAAGAATCGCTTCAATCGGATCTCTACAGATCCCGAATTTCACAAAACACTGAACTATGCTCGGAAAATTTCCCGACTCACTTTAATTAAATTAAACACCATTAATTTAATCTCATAAAATTACAAATTTCTCATGAGAATGTAGGGAATTGTCTTACGAATCCAACGCCATAAGAATCAACGCAATCGGATATCGGACGGAAAAGATATGAGCAAAACAGTGAACAAAGGTCGGATTGGAGGAGAAAGCAAGAAAATTAAAGGAGCAAAACGACGTCGTATTAGGGCGAGGATAGGGCGCAGTCGCTACGGCGACGCGACGCGAGCCGAACGCCCGCCATTGCTACGGCGATGCGTCGCCCTAGCGACGCGAGCCAAATGCCCGCCATCGCTACGGCGACGCGTCGCCCTAGCGACGGGGGTACTTCATTTTCTTTTTTTCTTTTTTTTCACATAAAAACCCAAAACTTCCGAAATTCATAACTCTTAATCCCGGACTCCAATTTTGACAAACTTAGTCTCTATAGAAAGCTTAAAGGAAGCACTACATCTTCTACGAAGGATATAAAAATCAATTTGACTCCTACGGGAGTCCATTTTTCGGTCAAAGATACTATCCTCTAATAATCATGCTAAAACCACAATATAAACTTGTAAAAATCATAACTTATTTTTCCAAGATCAAAAAATTCTATACTTTATATCAAAATAAAGATCAAAACAAATCCTTCAATTTTCATGAAGAACATCAAAACTCAATTAACCTACAACTAGGTTAATTTCTCAGTCAAAGATTCAGTCATCATAATTAAAGTCAAAAGTCAACTTTATCAAACATAAACTTTGACTGATCATAACTTTCACTCCCGATATCGAAAAATTGCAAACTTTATGTCTACAGAAAGCTCGTAACATAATCTACAAGTTTCATGTAGATCATTTTATCAAATTTTGCCTCAAACAAAAGTCAACTCTCAAAGTCAAACATTCTCTCTCCAAAAAGTCAAACTTTCTAAATCCTTTAAATTTTCACACTTTTTCTTTTTAATTCATGCTATTTAACTTCATTTCAATCAACTCATCCACTTTCCTCTCATAATCCATAAAATTCATTCAAATATCAAATTCCTCTAGCAAAACAATTCTTTTCTCCTACATTTTCTTAAATTCATCACATTTCCTTAAATTCATTCTCATTCTCACCAATTCTTTCTCACTTAAATTCATTGTAATATTTCTATTATCCTCAAAAGTTTGGGGTCCAACATTGTCGGTGGAGAATTTCCTTTACCACCGAATAATAATAAGGGATCTAAGAGCTCTAAGAACCACTTTTGAACAGAAGAAAGTCTACATCGAAGAACAAAGGAACTACTTCAGAGAGTGTCAGGGAGAAAGCACTAACACATGAGCATAAAGAATCAAGCAAGCATGAAGCTAAAGGTAAGGAGGTAAATCTTCAAGACCTTCCTATTTCAAATTCATATTTAATGAGCAAGCGTATGACTGAAATTAAGCATGAGAAGGATATAATTGATCTGTTTGGAAAAGTTGAAGTCAATGTTCCTTTGCTTGATTTAGTGAAAAGAGTTCCGACCTATGCTAAATATCTTAAGGACTTGTGCACAAATAAGAGGAAGTTTAGGCCCAATGAGAGAGTCCACCAATGTGCCAAGCCTATTCAAACCACAAATACCTGTCAAGTGTCAAGATCCTAGATCTTTCACCAATCCTTGCACAATCGGGAAAGTTACCATAGGAAGAGCCTTGTTAGATCTAGAGGCAGCAATCAATGTGATGCCTAAGTTTGTTTATCAATCATTAGGAGTCAAGAGTCTAAAGCCCACATCTGTCGTGTTACAACTGGCTGATAGATCTTTTAGACATCCAGTGGGGATTATAAAGGACATTTTGGTCTAGATAAAAGGTTTGGTATTTCCTACTGATTTTTATGTGCTTGATATGTCTTCTGAAGTTATACAGGATACTTCTTTAATTCTAAGGCAACCATTCTTGAGGACTGCCAGCACCATGATCAGCATGAGGGAAGGTAAGATCACCATGGAGGTGGTGGATCAACAGGTTAGCTTTAATATGTATGAAGCTATGAAACACCGCCATAAGGACTATTCACTCCTAGGAGTGAACATGTTGGATGCTGTTGTTGATGGTGCCTGCACTGAGATTGAACCCATTACCTAATGAATCTTTCGAGGAAGTATATTTTGCTGATATTTCAGGTGAATTTGGCTTAGTGGAGGCTGACACAGACATGGCAATGGATGAAGTTGAATCATCACAATATGGCCATCTATCAAAGGTTTACCGGGAGAATAAAAAACCTCCATAACTCCCAGGTTGTTTCTTTCCTTCACTTGTTTACTTACTTTTGCCCTACGACTACTTATGACATATTTTGAGGCATTAGTTTGCTAATTAAGTGTGGGGGAGAAACTACCCCATTAGGAAAGTAGTTTAGTTTTTATCTTAATTAGTAGTTTCAATTCAATAATCCCCATGGTGTTTTTGATTTGCTGCCTGCTACATCATCCATGTTGGGGAATTTGGTGTAGATGATGGGTTGCGTGTTGTATTGCACTAGTTAAGGACTTACAAATGAGCTGAGTATCCCTTATAATTTTTCATGTCTTCTCTCTCTTGTGTTTCGAGAAATCTATTCCACGGCATGGAATTTTCGTTGTCACATGAATGAATTACCTCGTCGTGGCGAGCCCATCAGTCATCGTGGCGCATCACTTTTCAAGCATCACTTGTCACGGTGTGAATCAATTATCTCGCATCTCAAACAACCCTTGCTGCAGCATGGATTAATTCTTTGACCACGACGAATACCTTCGCCACGGCAGAAGAATTGTCTACGCGAATGCTCCCTCGTGAGATTTCTCTTTTACCCTTGATGTTCTTCTGACCTTTCATATGCCCTTAGTCTTTTTCATCATTTTCCCTCTCCCTCCTTCTATACTTACCGACCCCTTCCTTCCTTCCCCTTTTCATCTTTTACATTCCCCAATCCTGCTACGTTGTTGGTGATCGTTTCTTTCTCGTTTTTCTTCAACAATGTCTCAAACCAACAACACTTCCCGTCAATCTCCTACCTCTTCCTCCCACTCCTCCCAATCTTCTTATCCACTTTCCCAATCTTCTCATCCACCTTCCCAATCTTCTCATCCACCTTCCCAATCTTCCCATCCATCCTCCCAATCTTCTTATCCACCTTCACAATCAAACCATACATCCTCCCAATCTTCCCATCCATCCCTTTCCCCCATTAATTCTTTTCCTCCACCTAATCCCGAATATTACGACCTAGCTGACAAGATAGTCGCTAGACCGATCCTTAAGGCGCATCCTTTTCCCTTAATGCCACATAATAATCCTTTCATCTGCCAAATTGTCAATTCTCTACTCACCGGCTTGGTTCGCCCTAGGGATTAGGGCAATGACAGATTCATTCATCATTTTTACACCTATGCCCGCCTTCATGACACCTTGGACATTAATTTTCGGGATGTACTTGTCCCTTCCCCTTTCACCGTCATCGCTATCCGTGAGCATTACGACCTGCCCCCATATCCCACTGCCACTACGAGCAGTTTATCCATCACTATCCCTGGGATGATGTCCTGCGTACCCTCTGTTATGAGGGTGTCGCATGGCATCAACCTAGAATCTTTCAATGCTATCTTAAGCATTCTAACCTCCTGCCTGAGGCCTGTCCTTAGCTCCACCTCTTATGCAACAACATCCTTCCCACCTCCCACCTGGCGCACATCACCAAACAACAAGCCCTATATTTGTACCTCCTTATGATTGATCGCTCGGTTGATATACCTAACGTCATTGCCTCCGCCCTTCGTGACTCCATTACCATCGCAACACTCACCCATTCCATCATCTTTCCTCACCTTATTACCGACATATTTCGGGCCCATAACGTCCTGGCATCTCCTCTTGACAGCCGTTTTGACCCAGCCCCTTTGTTTCGGTATGTATGCCTTCAACAACCCTGCTTACAGTCTCATCCTCAATCGCCTCCCCTCCCACCCCCACCACCTCCAAAGTCCACCTCCTTTCCTGTTATTGCTGCTTCCCATTTCGTGGCTCTGCCTCTCGAAGATGCTGCTCCCACTCCTGCACCAGCTACGTTGATCACTTTATGACCCTCGGCCATCGAGTGGCTACTCTGCAGGAGACCTTTCTCTAAGTGGCAGCCTGACAGGAGCAAGATCGACAGTATCGACAGCGAATGGACGCTTTGATTGCCGCGCATCTGCACTTCCCTCTTCCTTCCGAGGAAGATGAATCCCTTGACGACACCGGCTCATCTGAGGCAAAATCTTAGGATGTTGCGATCGATCACATGTGGGATTCCTTCAACTGAATCTTTTTTAATTATCTTTTTGTTGTCATTTTTGTTTTAGTTCCTTAGTTGGATGCTCAGTTCCTTTTGTACAGTCCACCTTTTTACAACCCTTAATTTATAAAATTCTTTCTATCTTGTTCCCCTTGTACTTGTGATTCTGTTACTTGTTTTTTTTCTTTGAGGACAATGTGATATTTAATTATGGGGAGCTTCTCCCATCCTATATATCTTGTTTGTGCTCCATTTTGATCATTTATATGTTTGTGTTAGTCAATTGTGCATAATGTATTTTTGAGTTGGTGATTTAGGCAAATTAGCTGATTCAAAAGCTTCTATCGTTTTTCGTCGCGGCGTACTATGCCTTCATCGCGGCAATGTGCGTACTCCATGTTCTTTGCCACGGCAAAATCTTTCTTCGTTGCGACAATGTTTGTGAAATGAATTGTTAGATACAGTGAACTTTGGTTTTGCCGTGGCACCATACTCTTACAAAAACAAATTTGTTTTAAGAAAATTTTGCCTCAATTTAACCATTCTCCCTCATTCGATTCTTGCCACTCTTGTTTCTCAAAGCTTTTATAAGTTTCAAAGTGATTCTTGTGTTTTTGAAAATACCTCCCATTCTTTCAATGATGGTCAGTTTTGGCTCATTTTATTTTCAATGTTTTCAACACAAAGTAAGTGAAGGCATGCTGACAAAGTGGCACTGTATGTTTTTAAGACTTGATATTTTTCATTGAGATATTACCTTTATTGGAAGGATATTTGAGCCTAAAATTTTCAATTCTTGTATGCATATGCTTATTTCATATCTCTCTAGAACTTGTTTCAATTCTTAATCAAAGTTTTATGAACTAGAATTTTCTTAACATGATTGAGGCATTCTTTCAAAAATCCCTTGACCCAAACACAATCCCATAAACACTTTTCCATTGGTAGCTCCCTTGAGCCATTATTTATGAGTACATGCACGCATATTTATATGGTGCTCTGCATATGTGTTCTAAAAAAACAACAAGCAACAAATATATATATTTTTATATGTGTGTGTTATATTTATGTTTTTTTAAGAAAGAGAAAAAAAGTTATCATTTGTGTAAATATTAGCTTACTATTGACTTCTATTTCATAATTGTAGTGCATGTACTCATAATTTTACTTCCTTCGTCCATTCCATACATTTCATCTAGCCTTCCATGCATTACAACCTTCCAAAGTCCTCTTGATTTTCATAATTATAGCTCTTGTAGTGGAGAAGTAGGACTGTTACAAGCTTATGGTAGAGAATGGACTAAGCGGATTTTAGAGTGAAAATATCCCTAAACACAAGTGAGGTGAGAGCAAACACCGTAACTTGAGTGAAATCTTTTTGTTCAATCTCTTGGATTAAATTCGTATAGTGTTTATTTTCTTAGCACTCTTTCAGTCTGTTTTGATTGATTTTTAAGAAAGTGCTTTTTGCCAATTTCCCATTTTTGTTTTAAGCGTGGTCAGAATTTTTCTTTTGCACTTGTGTCTTTTTGACTCTTATAAACTTTGTCCAGGAGTACAAAGATCTAAGTGTGGGGGAATTTGATTGAGCCCAAGTTTATTATATAAATGGGCGACACTTTCAAGGCCTTTACTATACTTTTTGACTCCTAATTCTTGGTTTTATGCTAAAATTAACCCTTGAGTGTGCACTTTTATTTTATGCAATTTGATAGTAAAAATAGTCACAAATTGGTATAAATTGCACTTCTTAATTTTTCTGAGAACAATTGATACTACAAATTGTTGTTGTTGATTGTAGGAACCTCAAGGAGAAGGGAGTCAATGTGCTAAAGCGAAGTCAACAAGAGAGGAGACACAACAGGAAGTTCGTCACGGTGAAGTGGATCTATCGCCGTGGAGAAACACAAAAGGAAAGGTTTACCGTGACAAAAATTATTTCTTTTGCTATGGCAAAAGAACACAGAAGGAGAAGAATCCAGGTTGAGCTTTCGGGAAAAGTTCACCACGACGAAGATTAATTCATACACCGCGGCGAGGGACCCAAGATATACAGAAATCCTTTTAAGAAAAGTACGTAGCGGTGAATGTACCTGACACCGTAGCGAGACGTTGAACACTCGAAACACATTTGGATAGGTCTCTCACTGTGTGACACGACCCATCGACCCAACGTTTAAAAACCTGTCAAATTATGTTAAGAGCAAGTTTTTGGGGAGAAGAGTCGACAACTTTTTCTCACATTAACTCACACCTCTCACTCTCGACCTTCATCCATAACTTCTATCCATTTTTCATCATTGTCTTCATCCCCTACTACTACCATGGGTGCTATCGGTGTGTCCAAAGTTGTGAGTACTCCCAGAGTTATGCTTGGCTAAGCACCATTTCGTATAGCGATGGCTTGAGTTCGATGGGCTTCAAAGGGGAGTAGTTTTACATTGTCATATTTGACTACATTGTTATGAACTCCTGAGTTAGGATTTATGCTTTGTAGTTAGATTTATCTTGATTAGAGTTTAATCAAGAGTTGAACAATGTACTTTGTTATGGATTTGTTGATGTAGAACTTGAAGCTTAAATATATGAAGTATCATATATGTCTATTTGTGATCTTGTTGATTCCCTTTTATCTGCCTAGTTGTGTTTGATATTGAGCTGATTCTAGATCCCAAAGTGACTTATTACATTGACTTACCTGTAACACACACTAAGAGCGGCTAACGGGATCTTGAGAAATGGAGTTCATTGATCAAGATCCTAAACTTAAAGAGTCCTTTAAGGTTTATCATTTGAAAACTTAGTGACTTTCACTCCCAAAAATTTTTTTTGGAATTATGATAGCCAAAGCTCGTTTTTAAGAGGATTTTATCAATTTGCTCATCGTTTTCATTTTCACTTTTCATTTTCCAAAAGTTCAAAAATATATTTTATACACTTTTCTTTCAATTAGTCAATTTAGTTAAGTTTAACCAGTGATTAAAAAAAACAGCTGCCTTTTATCAATTTAGTTGCATTTCTTGACAATTAGGCTAGCTTGGACCATTTACGCTAGGTTCCAATTAAATGAGACAACCCGAGGTTGCACTTTATATTGCAATCCTTGGAATTATTATTTTTTAATTCAGTTTCCAAAGGAGTCACCCAAAGACTAACAAGAACAAGCCGATTAATGAGTCATTAATGCAGTATCTAAGGTGTCGATCCCATAAAGAGGGTAAATCTAACCCTAAACTTTATGGCCACAAAAATTCAATTCTAACTAAGCTAGAACAATAACGCAATTTAATCAAACAATTCACCTCAAGAATAAATCACGAAATATTAACAAAATCAACAAATTGCAATGCACATACCAAGAATCAACTTAAGGAATTATCAGTTGAGAGAAAGGGAAAATTTTTACCTATCTTCAACACTAACCTAATTAATTATGAAATGTTGGATTATTGATCCTGGACTATCCTTGGGTTGGTTACTCTCTCTCGAGTTATAACCAAAAGCCTTAAATTATAAACCTTAATCAAATTATGGAAAATTGCAATTTCTCAATTCACAATTTATCTAAACCTTAATTAGATCTGAAGTTTTACACTAGATTACCGAAACCTATGTGAGATCTCTCATCACACAATTACCAATTTGATTGATTTCTCGTCTTATTAAATTACCTAACTCTTGTTAGCCCAATTTAATTATTTTTCATCAATTCACCCTCTCATTCTATTACTATTGGACCCCGATCTTTTATTGGACTTTAGAATTGATAAATGACTATTAAATGAGGAATTGGGTAGTAGAAGCATGAAAATTCAAGGATTTTTCTATTATGTATAATTGTGTTACTTGTAGGTTATGTATGAAATTTTGAAAGATGTGAGAAAAATTGATTTCGGTTTTGATGATTTTGAGGGTGCTATGAAATATATAGTAAATGAATTGCTTTAAATGGAATTGAAAAGCAAGAAATGAATAATGAAAGTGTTACATTTTGGAGAATTGAAAATCTGAAATTTTGAGGATGAATAGTAGCAGAAAGTTGATCATTTTGATGTGAAATCTTTGTGAATTTTTTTGGGATGATTTAGGCAGAATTTGATAAAATAATCTTCATGAAAGTTGTAGTTTCTGTTGATAGCTTTCTATCGCTAGGAAGTATGATATTTTTCAATATCGGGATTGAAAGTTATGATCATTCGAATTTAAGTTATTTTGCTTTGTTTTTGAAAATGCTCATTAGGGTAAGTTTGTGTGTACTGTGCTTTGAGGCCAATTTTGTACTGATGTGCTTTTAATGGAAATTGTGGAAATTGGAAGATGTGAAATTTGGAAGTTTGGATGTTGTTTTAAGATGACAAATTTATGGCAGAACCTTTAATTGAAAAATTGACCTAGTAACACATTTGTCATCGGACCATGGTCCAGTATTTAACAATCATATTATGCACACTTATTTCATCTCATTCATATACAAGTAACACTTCAATATCCCAATCAATAGCACAATTATCGGACCTTCTGTCTGGAAATCAACACAATCATTCACATTCATATAAACATTCAGTAGTTAATTAATACAAAATTCAAATAACAAATAATAAAGTGAGACTATCTTGGTCTACTCACACTACACTCAAGATTAGCATTAGCTTCAAGATCTGGAAACATTTGATTGCAGACGTTCATCCTGCACATCAAAATTATGCAATACACACGACGCACACACATTAATAGTTGCACAATTATAAGTATTCATTTATGCACATGTTTGTATTTGAAATATGTACAATGCATGTTCATGACAATCCCAGCTATCTTTCCTTTATTCCCATCACATTATCAGTCTTTTATCAAAACTCATCTAAGTCAAATTTATACTTAGGTGTATGCCTCACTAAAACCATTGCAATCTCTATTCCTTTTTCATTGACTCACTTCAGATTTTTTCCACGTCACACTTTCAGGTCTATTGTTTACATTCAATTCAAAAGACAAAAGGATATAATTTGGTCATATTATCCTCTAGAAAAGTGTTCCTCCATTTCTCATCTTTCCATTGACACCAAAATCACTCAATTTGGTTCAGTAATGTGAAAGTTATATTCGAAATATTTTCATACTATTTTTATTCAGAGACCGCACCCTATACTCAAAATTCACCCAGAAATTGAAACTCTTAGAGTCCGATTCAAAATTTTATTCCTTCAGATAATTTGCATCCCTGTGTCTCTAGTTTACGCCAAATTAAGAATCAGTCCATTTGGATAACTACAGAAGAAGATATGTCCAAAATAGTAAAACATGTTTAGTGTAGAAAAAGTTCGTCGCGACGAGGAATTCTCACGAAAATTTTTACAAGTTCGCCGCGGTGAAACTGTTGGGACCCGATCCGAAAATCGGATCCCAACCGAAGAAACGGAAAACGAATACGAATACGAACCAATATGAATCGAATCAAATCAAAGAAACGAAACATAAGGCGAAATCAAATCAGATACGAATCAAATGACGAATCGGATAAATCAAATCCGAAGGCGAATCGAATAACACAAAGCGAAAGCAAATTGAAACGAAGTAAACTTCGGATCAAATCGAATTGAAATCAATTTTCGACATCCGTGAACAAATATCAAAGAAAGCGCTTGCGTTGGAAACTTTAAGACTATCAGTCGAAACTAATCCAATCCGTGTACATTTTTTTCTTTCTTTCTTTCTTTCATTTTCATTCCATCTCTTACAAGTGACTTCAATATCCTCAATCCAATTTCATTCACATACAATCGCACTATCCCATGTCCAATACACATTCATTTATATTTTTTTTCCATATACAAATCATGCTTATATCTCAATTGAACTTACAAAACTTATATAACATATTCATGTGCAATACCATAACTCAATAGCCTCATCCAAATCTCATAATTCAATTACAATTTATACACCCTTTCATAAATCAAATCAATCCAAACCCAATAATCAATCATCTCTATATCTAGATCCCATTCATAACTTAAATCAATACAAATGTCCAGAATTCATAATACAATCACATAATAATACTTGTAATACAATAATTGACAAAACCAGTCTTATACAAACCGATACAAAAATCTCATTCTTCACAAAATACAAATGATACAAAATCGAATAACATGTCTTGACATTCTTTCATCCGATCTCCCGCTCGAAAACCTGGAGATGGGGATGAAAGGGGGTGAGCACAAAGCTCGTGGATAATACGTTTATAAAATAAATAGATAAGCAAAAACCCTTGAAATCTGTTTTTTCCTTCTCTGGTCTTAGAAAAACTTTTCTTTGAAATCCGTAAAGCACGTTTTGAAAAGTTCTTTTCTTGCTGTAGTCAAACTCGCAGTTTGTAAAACGTATGATTCTTAGGCTTTCAACCATAAATCTATAGATTACAAAACATGAATGCATCAACTTGACAATTTATAGATGCAATGTCATATCACATATGCAATGCACACAAATGGCTCGAGAGTTCCATAAACACGACGGAAAATTGAAGTTTTACCGTAAACACGACGAGTCTATTTTTCAGATCTCCTAAGCCTCAAGCAGGCGACTGGGAGAAGGCTAAGGGGGTCAACGTGCACGTGACTTAACGAAATTGGTTCTCTCTCTCCCAATCACAATCACATAATCATGCTTAAATCATTTTATCGAATACTCTTTTCTGAATACACAAAATGCCATGAAATCTTTCGAGGCATAACACAATGTATTTTGCAATTCATCAAAAGTTCATGTATTGAATCAATAATGATTTTTCAAATCATTCATACAATGATGCAACATTTATGATGCAATTGAAATCAGAAAATCTTTTTATTTAAGGAAAGCAGTAGTAGCTTATAAATTCTATTATAAACAGGTACCCACCTCGAATCGATGCTAGAAACTTGTCCAATGCTTCAATTTGACCCTTACTTCTTTCTTTCTTCCAATTGAAATTTCCCTAAACCATAATCATCCAAATTTAACATCATAATTAGCATAATCCTCAAAATTAACTATAGGAAACCCAAATTCATCACTTTTCCAAGCTATCTAAAGCAAGAATTTCCAAAATCCCCAAATTCTAAAATTTGGCATAAACCCTAATTAATTTCCATCCAAAATTAAACTCATAATACTTAGCAATCACCAAAATTGACTCCATAATACACAAACTCATATCATTTTCCATGATTCTAAACCAGAAATCTTCCAAAATTCATAAATCAAAATTTCGGGTCTTACCTCATCCTTCACCATTTTCGGATATATCTTAGTTTGGAAGGAAGCTTTCATCATCTTCCATCCTTTTTCCCTTGAAACAACTCAAAATCCCCTTGAGATCTCCCAAAAATCGAAAACCCTATGTTTTCCCTCTCTTTCTCTTTCATTTTCTCTCATCCGAAAGTGCTCTCCCTTCTCTCTTCTTTCTCTTGTTCTTTTTCTTCTTTTGTCTCTTAAGTGTCATGGATTCTCCTTCAAACAATGACAGCCCTCTTGTTTTTATATTGCCATGTCATTTAATGAATGAGGAATGACCCATATGCCCCTCCATTTAAGCCTATAAACTTAACCATTTAAGTAAACTTTCAAAATTGCCCCTTCATTAGTCTTTAAAACTGACATCTGGTCTGATTATTTCGATCAAGTAAATGAAGCCATTTGATAAAACTTTCTTCTATATAAATTTTCCCCTATGTCTTACAAATCCATCGCTTCAAGAATCAGGTCGATCGGAGCTCTATATCTCAAAATATCTCAAAATACTGAAGTGTGTTCTTCAGACCCGAAGCTGAATACTACACCTGACTTCTGACCCAAATTTGGAAGTCTTAGAGGCTAAATTATAGATCGACTCCTTCATAAAATTTGTAGGCCCATGTCTCTATTTTAATTAGCAACAAGAATCAACTCAATATGAGCTCTATCGATCGAGATATATCCAAAATACTAAACACTATTCAGCCACTACAACACCGGGACTGAACACTACACTGAATTTACTACCTGCATTTGGAAACCTTAGAGGCTAAATTATAGCTCAGCTTCTTCATAACATTTGTAGCCCCATCTATCTAGTTTAATTTACAAAAAGAATCAGATCAATCGAAGCTCTACCGATCGAGATATCTCCAAAATACTGAACGATGTTCAGTCCTTGCAACACCAAGACTGAACACTACACTAAACTTCCGACCTGTAATTGAAAGTCTTAGAGGCTACATTATAGCTCAGATTCTCATAACATTTGTAGCTCCATCTCTCTAGTTTAATTTACAAAAAGAATCATATAGATCGGATATCAGAAGAAGAATTTATGGCCAAAAGAGTGAAGGGAGGTCAGAGCTCGGCCAGAAAATCAAAGCTTGGCCAGAACGAAGATCGGTTGGCCAACAGAGGTCGGTCAGCCATCAGAGGTCGGTCGGCCAACAGAGGTTGGCCAACAAAGGTCAGCCGGTCAACAGAGGTCAGCCAACAGAGGTCGGCCAGCAGAGGTCGGCCCACAGAGGTCGGCCCACAGAGGTCGGCCAACAGAGGTCGGCCGACACCCAATCCGACCTTCAAACTTCTAACTCTCATAACTTTTGACTCCGAGCTCCAAATTGGACAAACTTGGTACCGTTGGAAAGATAAAAGAGAGATCTACAACTTTCAAGAAGGACTCACAAACAAGCTCGGTCTTTAAAGGGGTCAAAAATGAGCTTCGATAATCTCCTCAAAACTTTACACAGCACCTCAACTTGAAAACATAATAACTTTTGAACCAGAACTCCAAATTTGACAAACTCGGTGTCTATAGAAAGGTAAAAGAACCCTCTACAACTTTTATTAAGGCCTTGAACATCAGATCAACATCTAAATGGGTCAAAAACTCCACAAAAAGTGACTGGTCGATTAGCCTCACACTAAACAGCATCAAAACTTCTAACAATCATAACTTTCTACTCCCTTGTCCAATATTTTCGTGCTTTATATCAATGGAAAGATAAAAACAAGCTCTACAATGTTCGTGAAGAACTCCAAAACAACTTCAACCTCTATCTAAGTCAATGTTTCAATCAAAATTTCTGCCCTGATAGCTAATCACCTAAGCAATATCCAAATTTCACATTATCATATCTTTCAACCTCCACAACCAAGAATCGCATATTATACATCATTTTAAAGCTATTCAAATTATCTATAACTTTCATGTAGACCAATGACTCCAATTCAAACCACATCAGTATGGAAATCGCCTCAAAACACAACATATACAATCCTACACTTAGAGCATTTTCCAAAACTAAAGCAAAATACACTTAACTTTCAAAGATCATAACTTTCAATCCCGATATCGAAAAATAGCATACTTTATAGCTACGAAAAGCTCTCAACATAATCTACAAATTTCATGAAGATCATTTCCTCAAAATCTGCCTAAATCAAAAGTCAACTCTTTACTCCAAAAGTCAAATTTCTTAATTCTCCAAAATATAACACTTTCACCAATCATTTCTTGCTTTTCCACTTCCATTTCAATCAACTAGTTCATTTTGACTTTCATAAATCATACAACTCTACTCGAATTTCAAATTCATCAAAACCAATCACTTCATTTCTCATCAATCTCCTTTAAGCACAATAACATCTATAACACAATTCATATCCGAAAACACTCATTTAATTCCATTTAATATTTCTAATTTCTACCGAAAGTTCAGGGTCCAACAATTCTCCCCCTCTTAAAAGAATTTCGCCCTTGAAATTCCTACTAAGACATTATCAAGTAACACAATCTCTTAACTAATTTCTTTTGAAAAGAGCTTAATCAATCACTTTTCTTATCTAATATCCTCATAATACATATTCTCAATCTCTTCACAATTTCTTAATTCTTAAGTCTCATAGCACCCATACCATATCAATACATATATTCCTATCATCAAGCTCATATTTCAAGTATTCTGCTATTGCATCTCCTATATATTTGAAGTCAAATCATCCAAACTCATTATGAATTTCTAATCTTGAGTTCCA
This sequence comes from Erythroxylum novogranatense, assembly GCA_029891385.1. Classification (NCBI taxonomy): domain Eukaryota; kingdom Viridiplantae; phylum Streptophyta; class Magnoliopsida; order Malpighiales; family Erythroxylaceae; genus Erythroxylum; species Erythroxylum novogranatense. The sequence continues at coordinate 34,639,683 of CM057232.1, read as the reverse complement.
TACACACAATCTTAAAATCAATCGTACTCTTGACACTTAAATCAAATAGTCACTGTAATTCCTCGAATAATTCATGAACACTTATTCACATCAATATCACACTCTCACTAATTCAATCATATAACTCATCACCTCAATCATACAATCATTTAGATTCGTCAAATAATTCATGAAAGACAAACACATCATGCTCACATTCCCACAAGATCAATCTTATCCTCACAAACTCTTATCCATTTCTTACTCATACACATATGCCCAAGTAAGATCATATTACTGGGCTCTGATACCATAAATGTTGGGACCCGATCCAAAAACCGGATCCCAACCGGAGAAACGAAAAATGAATACGAATATGAACCAATATGAATCGAATAAAAGCAAGGAAACGAAACATAAGGCGAAGTCAAATCAAATACGAATCAAATGACGAATCGGATAAATCAAATCCGAAGGCGAATCGAATAACACAAAGCGAAAGCAAATCGAAACGAAGCAAACTTCGGATCAAATCTAATTGAAATCAATTTTCGACATCCGTGAACAAATATCAAAGAAAGCGCTTGCATTGGAAACCTTAAGACTATCAGTCGAAACTAATCCAATCCGTGTACATTTTTTTTCTTTCTTTCTTTCATTTTCATTCCATCTCTTACAAGTGACTTCAATATCCTCAATCCAATTTCATTCACATACAATCGCACTATCCCATGTCCAATACACATTCATTCATATTTTTTTCATATACAAATCATGCTTATATCTCAATTGAACTTACAAAACTTATATAACATATTCATGTGTAATACCATAACTCAATAGCCTCATCCAAATCTCATAATTCAATTACAATTTATACACCCTTTCATAAATCAAATCAATCCAAACCCAATAATCAATCATCTCTATATCCAGATCCCATTCATAACTTAAATCAATACACATGTCCAGAATTCATAATACAATCCCATAATAATACTTGTAATACAATAACTGACAAAACCAGTCTTATACAAACCGATACAAAAATCCCATTTTTCACAAAATACAAACGATACAAAATCGAATAACATGTCTTGACATTCTTTCATCCGATCTCCCGCTCGAAAACCTAGAGATGGGGATGAAAGGGGGTGAGCACAAAGCTCGTGGATAATATGTTTATAAAACGAATAGATAAGAAAAAACCCTTGAAATCTTTTTTTTTCCTTCTCTGGTCTTAGAAAAACATTTCTTTGAAATCCGTAAAGCACGTTTTGAAAAGTTCTTTTCTTGCTATAGTCAAACTCGCAGTTTGTAAAACGTATGATTCTTAGACTTTCAACCATAAATCCATAGATTACAAAACACGAATGCATCAACTTGACAATTTATAGATGCAATGTCATATCACATATGCAATGCACACAAATGGCTCGAGAGTTCCATAAACACGACGGAAAACCGAAATTTTACCGTAAACACGACGAGTCCATTTTTCAGATCTCGTAAGCCTCAAGTAGGCGGCCGGGAGAAGGCTAAGGGGGTCAACGTGCACGTGACTTAAGGAAATTGGTTCTCTCTCGCCCAATCAGAATCACATAATCATGCTTAAATCATTTTATCGAATACTCTTTTTTAAATACACAAAATGCCATGAAATCTTTCAAGGCATAACACAATGTATTTTGCAATTCATCAAAAGTTCATGTATTGAATCAATAATGATTTTTCAAATCATTCATACAATGATGCAACATTTATGATGCAATTGAAATCAGAAAATCTTTTTGTTTAAGGAAAGCAGTAGTAGCTTATAAATTCTATTATAAATAAGTACCCACCTCAAATCGATGCTAGAAACTTGTCCAATGCTTCAATTTGACCCTTGCTTCTTTCTTTCTTCCAATTGAAATTTTCCTAAACCATAATCATCCAAATTTAACATCATAATTAGCATAATCCTCAAAATTAACTATAGGAAACCCAAATTCATCACTTTTCCAAAAGGAATCAGATTGATCGGAGCTCTACCGATCGAGATATCTCCAAAATACTGAATATTGTTCAGTCCTTACAACACCAAGACTAAACACTGCACTGAACTTTCGACCTGTAATTGAAAGTCTTAGAGGCTACATTATAGCTCAGCTCTTTTATAACATTTTTATCCCCATCTCTCTAGTTTAATTTCCAAAAAGAATCATATCGATCGGATGTCGGACGAAGAAGTTATGGCCAAAAGAGTGAAGGGAGGTCAGAGCTCGGCCAGAAAATCAAAGCTCGGCCAGAACGAAGATCGATCGGCCAACAGAGGTCGGTCGGCCAACAAACGTCGGCCAACAAAGGTCGGTCGGCCAACAGAGGTCGGCCAACAGAGGTCGGCCAGCAGAGGTCGGCTAACAGAGGTCGGTCGGCCAACAGAGGTCGGCCGGCACCTAATCTGACCTTCAAACTTCCAAATCTCATAACTTTTGACTCCAAGCTCCAAATTGGACAAACTTGGTACCGTTGGAAAGATAAAAGAGAGATCTACAATTTTCAAGAAGTACTCACAAACAAGCTCGGTATTTAAAGGGGTCAAAAATGAGATCAAAGATAACCGATCGATAATCTCCTCAAAACTTTACACAGCACCTCAACTTGAAAACATCATAACTTTTGAACCAGAACTCTAAATTTGGCAAACTCTGTGTCTATAGAAAGGTAAAAGAACCCTCTACAACTTTCTTTAAGGCCTTAAACATCATATCGACATCTAAATGGTTCAAAAATGCAACACAAAGTGACTGGTCGATCAGCTTCACACTAAATAGCATCAAAACTTCTAACAATCATAACGTTCTACTCCCTTGTCCAATATTTTCATGCTTTATATCAATGGAAAGATAAAAACAAGCTCTACAATGTTCATGAAGAACTCCAAAACAACTTCAACCTCTATCTAAGTCAATGTTTCAATCAAAGTTTCTGCCCTGATAGCTAATCACCTAAGCAATATCCAAATTTCACATTATCATATCTTTCAACCTCCACAACCAAGAATCGCATATTATACATCATTTTAAAGCTATTCAAATTATCTATAACTTTCATGTAGACCAATGACTCCAATTCAAACCACATCAGTACGAAAATCGCCTCAAAACACAACATATACAATCCTACACTTAGAGCATTTTCCAAAACCAAAGCAAAATACACTTAACTTTCAAAGATCATAACTTTCAATCCCGATATCGAAAAATAGCATACTTTATAGCTACGAAAAGCTCTCAACATAATATACAAATTTCATGCAGATCATTTCCTCAAAATCTGCCAAAATCAAAAGTCAACTCTTTACTCCAAAGGTCAAATTTCTTAATTCTCCAAAATATAACACTTTCACCAATCATTTCTTGCTTTTTCACTTCCATTTCAATCAACTAGTTCATTTTGACTTTCATAACTCATACAACTCTACTCGAATTTCAAATTCATCAAAACCAATCACTTCATTTCTCATCAATCTCCTTTAAGCACAATAACATCTATAACACAATTCATATCCGAAAACACTCATTTAATTCTATTTAATATTTCTAATTTCCACCGAAAGTTCGGGGTCCAACAGAAACCCAGAGTTCACCACGAAGAACTTTATCCGAAAGAAATCCTCACTAGTATCCTTCAAGTTCGCCACGGCGAACTTCCAAAAGTTTGTCGTGGTGAAAATACACAAACGCAACCCAGTTTTATTTCAACTACTTCATTTCACATTTTTCCCAATCACATCTTATACTAATATCACCTTTTCTACTTCATTTACTCCTCATTCTCAACTCAATTTCCACTCAATAGCATTCACAAATAAATTCTTAATCTATTAAACATCATTCATAATTACAAACATAAGACATTTACCTATGCATTTCATCACTCATGTTCATCATACATTAAACACCATCATATGCCAATTAACATCTAACAATCATCACAAATGTTTCAATAAACCATGCCCATAATTATTAAAGCCTAGCTTACTTGTTTAGCTCCAAAGCTCCTTCAAGAACCCTAGCTCCTTCAACATACACAATCATCAACATTTAAGGGTGAAAGAGGTTGGGTTTTTCTCAACAAAAAGATGATGACTAAGTGAAGGATTATACAAAACTCAATGTTGATGGGTGGGTTATGAGAGCATCGTGAGTGAAGGAGAGAAAGATGAAAACAAAAATTAAAGAAGATGAAGAAGAGAAGCATGTATCGTGCATGGTCTTTCATTAAGTCAAATTTGTGAGTGGATGCCACTTGTAATCTTTTTAGTGGTCTCTAATTGGCTCTTTTATTAACTAGTCCATTAAATCTCCAATTTCAAATCCAATTGACTCCCAATTTTCAATAGCACTTGTCAATAAATCCCATAGTCATTTATCAAAAATTTTCATTACCATTTGACAATAAAATATACTACCATTTATCAATTGTTTTGTCAATTGGCATTTTTCCTAGTCCAAGAATTATTCCAATTCTTTTCAAAAAAATTTCCCCAAAAACTCCAAAAATTCTAAATCAAAAATTCTAATCTCCAAATCAAATTTTCAATACAATCAAACCACAATTTCCAATAAAAACCACATTTACTAACAATTATACCCAAAAATGTCAATGAATGCATGTATAGTCATTTTGATGTGTGCATAATTCACTATTCTCATATATGTGCATATCATGAAATGCATGAGCATGAAAAGTGTTTCCAAATTTCTCCATAATCTCTCACATTTATAGTTTTAGCCTTAAGATGGGTAACAGGGTGTTACAACTCTCCCCTCCTTAAAATAAAATTTGTCCTCGAAATTAATATCTGAATAATCAATAAGGCAGGGGTATTGTTTCCTCATAAGCTCCTCCATTTTCCATATAACCTCATCACTCGAATACTTTTATCCAAATGACCACAGTCGAGAGACTCATTAGGTCTTTCAATCACTTATTTTGTCACTCACGATCTTAACTAGTTCCTTAATATCTCAAATCGTTCAAAATTTTCACATCCAATTTCAATATCACATATACCGGATCATAACGATATTTCCTAAACATATCCATGTAACACTGGGTGAATCCAAAACATCTTTTATTGGTAATACTAGCTCATAAATCCATGGCCCTATTCTCACAATAGTTTCATATATACCAATTTATTTCGAGCTTAGTTTCCCCCCCCCCTTCCTAACCCAATCACACCTTTATCTCTATCTAAGCACATCTTTGCAAGTTGGCAATACATCTTTGCCAGATCATATCATTATTTCTTAACATATTCACATATCACCTGTTATGAATCTAAGACATCTTTTTATCAGTAACACTAATTCAACTAATTTCTTGCAGATCAATTCATATCAGGTTTAGCACATCTTACCAAGGTGATACTCTTAAAAACAATTCATCATTCCTTTAATTTCCACATCATTTCAATGTTAATACACTTCATTCTTATGTCTATCTCACGATATTCCATAACCTCGATGATGTTACATCAATTCATTCATTTTTCATAAGTCACTTAATTTCTATTATAGATTCATTTCACACACTAACAATATCTCGAATCAATTCTCGCCTTTATTGGGTCCTCTTCATTTCAATGTAAAGGCGAACGTCCTTTCTTCGTCGTATAGTGCCTCATACAGTATCCTAACGATATCACTATGATAGTGACTGATATGCTTAAATTTAATTAAAATCGTACATTAACCTCATAATCCTATGAACTCCAAAATATAAGTGTTTAAGCATATTCCTAATAGTTAAAATTGTTGACAATTCAAACACTCGGTCGCTTGTTTACACATCCTTAACAGTTAAATACTATTTTGATGTATTCCTACTAGGATGTCTAGCTTGGGCTGTTACTGTAGCTTTTTCTAGTAATCTCTTCGTTCAATTACCTTTATTGGGTACGCATCTTGTTTTATTCAATCACCAAATATCTTTTGTCAATTCAAACTCAAATTTGGATTCATTTTTGATTCCTCAATAAGGTCCACAATTTTTGAATTCTCAATTTAGGCTTTGCTAATCTTTTCACATGAAACCGATCTTAAATTCAATAGCCAAGAGTACTTTGATTTGCCCAAAATTCATTTCAACATTCTATGCTTTTCATTCCACTTGGCTTTGTAACCTCAATTCCTGAATTTGTGTTACACCATTATTGAATTTTCTGTTCAATGCATCAATTTACAACACTAGCTTTACAGGGAAAAATACTCATTTGCTTAATCAAAATCTTTCAGTAACTCTATTCATGGTCTCAACCTTATATTCGGTTCTTTCAAAGTCTATACTTACCTCAAACTTTAATGATCTGTATATTTATATATAGATTCAAAATGTTTCATTGTATCTATAATGTCTCTAGACCTTCAAAGTATTCACTAAAACAACAAGTTATAAATCTTGTATCAGATAGGCAGCTTATAAGACTTTAATTGTCCCAATGCATATGAAATCACTTTATTATGTTGCAATAGATTTCATCATATTCCCTGATGTGAAACAACATTGTATACTACATAATCTCAAATTCCAAATGATATTATTATCATTGGTGTTATAATTCCTGAAAATTCTCTTTACATTCATTACTGATATGGTTCACACATTTTTCCTTAGACATTTTAATCACGGGATAAGATCAGAAAAAACATTTTAATAGTCTCTGGTAGTATCCAACATACAACTAGTTCTAAAGAACTTCGAATCTCTTATATATTCTTTGTAGTTTCTTACTTCTTCATTACCTTTATTTCCTTGGGTCTCCCAATATGCCATATTCAGTTACTATAACATCCCGTTATTCGTCTTAGGGCTAGAATTGTGAATTATGAGAATTTATGAGAAATTAAGAAATTGCACATCATGCATTATTAATTGTAACATGCACATTTTTGCACATTTATATGATTGTACATGCATTCCTTGACATTTCCGGGTACAATTGAATTCTTAATTATGATTAAAATGTGTTTTGGTGATTTTGGTATTATTTAAGACATTTTGGAATTTTTGGTGAATCTTAGAAAAATATTTATTTTTGGATCAATTCTATTGTGACACGTGGACTAATTATTGTGTGACAAATGGCTTGAACATATGGAAGGTTACTTGAAGGACAAATGGCTCACATGCATAGAGCCATGTGTCAAATTGTCATTTAACCCACGTAGGCACATGTTTAGGTAAGGGAGTTCGGCAGATTGCATGCTTGATTGGGAGTTCTTCTTCGTCCCCCACCCCCCCACCACCCCCCGAGTGTACTAAATTGATTCTGTTAAGAAGTGGCTCTTGAATCTTACACCAAAGTAAAGATTCCATTACTTAGAGAGTACTTAATCTATTATCCTTGGTTTTCTTCATCCACCTTGAACTTCATTGCTGGAATTGGAGCTTAACCAAGTAAGTGTTGTTTTCATGCAATGCGGTGACTATATGGTCTGTTTTCCATGGTAGATGCATGGATATTTGAGTGTTGATATAAGTCTGTTGATGCTTGAGTGATTGAAAATGAAGTTGTGTATGAGAGGTGTAAGATGGGAAGTTTCGGTGTTAAATAGATTAGAGGATTGTTTTGAGAATAAGAATTGTTTAATATGGTGTTCAATGAACTCTAGATTGAATGATGCGTATATACCCTGTTCGGGTTAGAGAAAACTGAAATGGGTGTGCATGCATTTCGTTAGAAGTGAAGCTGCATGTGTCAGGGTCGGATTTTCATGTTTTAAATGAATCTTGAATTTGATCTTATGTAAATGATTCGAACTGGATTAGGAGTTAATTGGAGTGAAGTTTTAGAGATTGTTTTGGGTATAGAAGTGAAAAATCTGGAAAAAGAAATCGGAGAAGACGAGTTTTAGAACCAAAAGTCGCGACGTGTAGCTTATTTTGTTTATTCATCGCGACGTCCAATTTTATCCTCGCCGCGACTCATTCCTCTTTGTACGTTGTGACGTATGAGACCCCCCTTGAGCTCGTCACGGAGAACGTTGCAAAAATCCCGAGAAAACTGATTTTTTGGGTTGTACGTCGCGACTTCATTTTTTCTCCACGTCGCGGCGAGCACCCCTCCTTCGACTGCTCGAACATGCTTTCGGATTTTGATCATAACTTTCTCTATACTGATCTCAATTAGGTGAGTTTTGATTCATTATAAACTAGAGACATAGGGCTAAAACTTTTATGAAGAAATGGAGTTTTAATTCTGTCTCTAAGAGTTTCAATTTGTGGTTGGAAGTTGAGGTATGAATTTTACTGGAACTTATGAACCATCTAGAATATTTTGAGGATATCTCTTGGTATATTGATCCAAATTAAATGATTTTGGTGTCTTTAGAAAGCTAAGAAATGGGAGAACAACTTTACAGAAGGAAGTTTTGTCTAATTTGGTCATTTAACTTATCTGATTTAGTATGGAAAGTTGACCCAAATATGTTTTATAGGAAAAATCTGAAGTGGCCAATGAAGCTATGAAATTATTTAACATTGGTTGGTCCAATTCAATTGTAAATATACACGGTATTAATGAGGGCTTTGATTTCTGAATGATTTTTTATAAGGATCACATTATTGTACCGCGGAATTGTCATTGAACATGCATTGTGCATACATTCTATACATGGATATTTTTATAAAAGAACATTTGTGCAGTTGTGCAAAGTGTGATATTTGTGAATGTGTTTTGCCTATTTTAGAGGAGCATATCAGACGCCAATCGGACATTGCCGAACCATCCAGGCAATAGCTTATTGGAGCGTATGGTGAGTCAACCTAGATGATTTCCTAGGATTGATTTAATTTGATTTGTTTAAGCTTCCAATATTGTTATATTGCTTGCGATTTGATTATGAATTCCAGACTTTAATTGTCCGAGGAGATCAATATTCGGGAATGTATTAGAAGTGCTTTGATTGTGACTTTCTTTGCTATGGAATTCTAAATGTTATGTGAATCCTCAACGAAAGTTGAATGCCAGATTTAGGTCCGATGATTATGAGTTTTGTTGAGTATGTGATTGTGATACATGCCATATTCAGATTGATGCATTTCATAAAATGCATGCTGAGATAAAGGCGTTGTGACTTGAATTGCCCGTATGAAGCGCTTCCACATAGAGCTTTGCTCCGTGATATATGTGTGTGCACGTAGAGCTATGCTCCGTGATTCTGTTCTGATTGAGCCCTATGGGCCAGCATTTGTATAAGTATGTGATAGGCATTCAGTCACAACAATAAAAACGAATGTGAGTCTCATATGCATATGTATTTGTTATATATGATCTGTTTGGCAATGATTGAATGTTATACCCTATTGTGTGAGTTTTGAATCATAAATGTATCTGTTTATGAATGTTTGTGTAATATGTGATGTGTGCTTATGATCCAGTGAATTCATCAATGATGGTTCACTCATGGAGTTTGCAAAACTCATCAAAATTGCAATGTGGCTTTTCAGGTACGAGTCAGGAGACCTAGTTCCTTAGTCAGGACTTAAGGAATCTTTGGATAGAGATATGGCTCAGAGGTCTGTCAGCTGACACCAGAAGTTCTCTTGCTTTATTTTCTATCGTTTTGCTAGAATTTGTATAAGCTTTATAAATAGTCGTTTGGTGGTATCAGTGTAAGCTTTATGAATGAATGGATTTGAATGGTTTTTAAAATTTAGTGACTTTGAGTGGGTTAGATGATGCCATGTGTAGGTTGGATTGCCATGTGTAAGTCGGATATGTTTTGCTTCATCATACCATTATCATAAGGTATATACTTGAATGTCCTTCGGGTGTTCGGGTATTTGCCTTATGGTAGTGGGATGTTGCATTTTTTGTATCAGAGTATAGTTGGGCATCCTTAGGGGAGTAATATGATTCGTAATGAAGGATTCAGACAATAATTGCAGCTTTTGTTTGTTATAGGTCATCTTCCATAGGCGATCAAATTGGTGAGTCAATTGACATAGAGTCTATAGGAGCCAATATAGGGTCTCATGTACCTGAATTTTCTAGAATGCCTCCGAGAATTCCTGTGAGGCGGGAAAGGAAATATGATAAGTTGAGAAAGCAAGGGGCTGTGGACTTCTACGGAAGTACAGATCCGGCTGAAGAAGAAGGGTGGCTTGAGAGAATTAAAAGAGTGTTCGATCAGATGAACTGTGAAGCAGAGGAGAAATTTGATTATGCAGTCTCACTACTGCAAGGCCCCGCATACCAGTGGTGGAAGATCATGCCGGATAGTTCCACCAGACCTTGTGGCTTGACCTGGGAGGATTTTCTGATAACATTTCGAGAAAATTACATCCCAAAGATTTACATGGATCAGAAAATGAAGGAATTCTTAGATTTGAAGCAAGGCAAACTCTCAGTGGCAAACTATGAGATAAAGTTCAATGAGTTAATGGGGTATGCAATCGCACTGATTCCGACTGAGCAAGGTAAATGTAGGCGGTTTGAGGATCGTCTGAATATGGAAATCAGAACGAGGCTTGCCATCTCGAACTTGAGCAGTTTTACAGAACTCCGAGCGGCCTCGATCAGAATAGAGCAATTATTGAAGGATGGTCAGAGAGAGCATAAGCAGGAGGATAGAGGAAAGAGGCATAATGAATCTCATGTTGATTCTGGCAGAAGCTTCAGAAAGCGCCAGAATAGATCGTCTCGATTCCAGTCTATATCGAGACAATCTGGATTCCATGGAAGAAGTAGATTTGTTCAGTCTGGAGGAGGCAAAGGACATATGTCGGCCAGTCAGTCGCAACAATTTCCTGAATGTGAACATTGTGGTAAAAGACATGGTGGTGAGTGCTGGAGGATATCAGGAGCATGTTTACGATGTGGCTCTTACGAGCATCAGATCAGAGATTGCCCTGAGATGTTGGAATCACAGTTTAGAGCTAGAGGAGGAACTATGACAGAGGTCTCAGTTCAGCAGAGCAGAGTTGGAAAATATGTACAAAGAGGCAGAGGCAGAGGTCAGACTCAGTCAGCAGGGCCCAGTGTCAGGACTGAGGTGCGGAGCAATCATTCGCAAACTCAGACCAGGGTCTTTGCCATCACCAGACAAGAGGCACAAGACTCCCTAGATGTGGTAGCAGGTGTGTTGAGTGTTTTTAATTTTGAAGCTTATGCACTGGTAGATCCAGGATCTACCCATTCATTCATCACCCCGCATCCGGCTTCTAGATTGCATTGCGAGAGAGAGATACTGAAATGTGGGTTAGTAGTGAGCACTCCTATGGGTAGCACAACAGTGATCGGTGACGTATGTAAGAGGTGTGTAATTCGGATTAATAAGGCAGAATTAGAAGTTGATTTGATCATATTGCAGTTGAGAGAGATAGACCTCATCTTAAGCATGGATTAGCTCACTGCTCATAGGGCAGTGATGAATTGTTATACTAAAGAGGTAGTGCTTAAATCTCCCAATCAGCCGAGAGTGGTGTTTCGAGGAGTTATTCAGGTAGTGCCAGCCCGAATAATTTCATTTCTGAGTGCTTTGAGATTGATCCGAGGTGGATGCGAGGCTTATCTGGCCCACGTGGTTGACACTCGAACTGAGCAAACCATTCGAGATATTCCAGTTGTTAGAGAATTTTTAGATGTGTTTCCGGATGAACTACCGGGATTACCCCCAGATAGGGAGACGGAGTTCACTATTGATATCGTTCCAGGTACCGCTCCTATATCAATTCCTCCATATAGGATAGCACCTGTAGAACTGAAGGAATTGAAAACTCAGTTACAAGAATTGTTAGATAAGGGGTTTATCAGGCCTAGTGTGTCACCTTGGGGAGCTCCGGTTTTATTTGTAAGGAAGAAGGATGGAACTCTGAGATTATGCATTGATTATCGACAGTTGAATCGGATAACAGTTAAGAATAAATATCCATTGTCGAAGATTGATGATTTGTTTGACCAGTTACAAGGAGCTCAGGTGTTCACAAAGTTAGATTTGAGATCGGGATATTACCAACTGAAGATAGCTGGGGCGGATGTTCCCAAGAGTGCATTTAGAACCAGATATGGACACTTCGAGTTTTTGGTGATGCCATTTGGTTTGACTAATGCTCCGGCAGCATTTATGGCTTTGATGAATAAGGTATTCCAACCTTATTTAGATCAGTTTGTAATTGTCTTTATTGATGACATTTTGGTGTACTCAAAGTGTAGAGAAGATCATATGGCACACCTGATAATGGTTCTTCAGTTGATGAGGGAGAAACAGTTATATGCCAAGTTCACTAAGTGTGAATTTTGGCTTGATCAAGTAATATTTTTGGGTCACATAGTGTCTGGACAAGGCATTCAAGTGGACCAAAAGAAAATTGAAGCAGTAATGAAGTGGGAGGCTTCGAAGAATGTGTTTGAGATCCGGAGTTTTCTTGGATTAGCCGAGTATTACAGGAGGTTTGTCGAGGAGTTTTCACTGATTTCGGCCCCTTTGACAAAACTTCTGAGAAAGAATGTGTCGTTCAAATGGAGTGATGATTGTTAGAGGAGTTTTGAGGAGCTTAAGCATCGGTTGACTACGGCACCAGTGTTAGCTATTCCGTTTGGTTCGGGAGGTTATGTTGTATATAGCGATGCATCACATCAGGGTCTAGGATGTGTTCTAATGTAGCATGGTAAGGTAATAGCATATGCATTGAGACAGTTGAGGTCTCACGAATTTAATTATCCAGTTCATGATCTGGAACTTACTGCGGTTGTTTTTGCTTTGAAAATTTGGAGACACTATCTTTATGGAGAGACATTTCAGGTGTTCACTTATCACAAAAGTTTGAAGTATCTGTTGAGCCAGAAGGAGATAAATATGAGATAGAGGAGATGGTTAGAATTGTTGAAAGATTATGATTGCACAATTGAGTATCATCCTGGCAAAGCTAATGTAGTAGCTGATGCTTTTAATAGGAAATCATATAGTAGTGTGGCACAAGTACAGGTATCGATGTTACCTAGCCTAGTTCAGTTGAGGGCACTGAATGTTGATTTGAGTTTGGAGCAGAATGATACATTGATAGCTACTTTGAAGTTGAGACCTGTTTTGGTTGAACGAATCAAAGAGACTCAGTGTAGAGATCCAGATTTAGTGAAGTTAATCGATAAGTTGAAAGTGAACCCCGATTCTGAGTTTGAAGTGAGAGATGATACCTTGAGGTTAAAGCAGAGATTATGTGTGCCAAATGTTGATGATCTGAGGAAAGAGATTTTAGAGGAAGCACATTTAGCAGCTTATGCTATGCATCCTGGTACTACCAAGATGAATAACACGCTGAAACAGCATTACTGGTGGCCTGGTATGAAAAAGCAAGTGGCAGAATTTGTTTCTAAGTGTTTAACATATCAGTTGGTCAAGGCTGAGCATCAGGCTCCGGCAAGAAAGTTGCATTCGTTACGCATTCCAGAGTGGAAATGGGAACGCATCATGATGGATTTCATTATGGGTTTGCCTAGGACTCCGAGGCAACATGATGTCATTTGGGTCATTATGGATAGACTGACCAAATCAGCTCATTTCTTACCAGTGAGGGAGAATTATTCATTGGATCAGTTGGCACAGCGATATGTGGATGAAGTTGTGAGATTACACAGGGTTCCAGTGTCCATAGTATCAGACAGGGATTCTAGATTTACCTTGAGATTTTAGGGTAGTCTACAGACAACTTTGGGTACCAAGCTGAATTTTAGTACAACCTTTCATCCTCAGATAGATGGTCAGAGCGAGAGAACGATCAAGACTGTCGAGGATATGCTCATAGCTTGTGTTTTGGAGTTTCATGGAGCATGGGATAAGTATATAACTTTGATTGAATTCGCCTATAATAATCAGTATCACAGCAGTATTGGTATGGCTCCATATGAGGCGTTGTACAGCAGAAAGTGTCGTTCGCCTATATATTGGGATGAAGAGGGTCTACGAATTATCGAGGGCCCAGAATTGATTCAAGATACAGTTGATAAGGTGAAATTGATCTGTAGCAAAATTAAAATGGCACAAGATAGACAGAAAAGCTATGTGGATCAACACAGGCAAGATATGGCGTATCAGGTTGGTGACAAAGTATTTCTGAGAGTATCACCTTAGCGAGGTGTCTTGAGATTTGGCAAAAAGGGTAAATTAAGTCCGAGGTATATTGGCCCATTTGAGATCAATGAGAGAATTGGACCATTGGCTTATAGGTTAGCCTTATACCTTCAGAAATGGCTCATATTCATAATGTGTTTCATGTGAGTAGGCTTAGGCGATATCGGTCGGATCCAACTCATGTGATACCGACTCAAGAGATTGAACTCTCCAGTAATCTGAGTTATGTTGAGGAACCTGTGAAGAAAATTGGCTATCAGAATAAGCAATTGAGGAACCGAGTGATTCCAATGGTAAAAGTCCTTTGGAAGAATCATTCAAGTGAAGAAGCCACATAGGAAAGGGAGGAGCACATGAGGAATCAGTACCCCTACCTATTTGATCATTTAGGTAAGAATTTTGAGGACGAAATTTTTGTTAGGAGGGGAGAGTTGTGGTGAATGTTGTCGCCTGCAACCAAATATAAAAAGAAACCAACTTCCTGCAACACAAATTAATGTAGCAGTGGAAAGTCGGGATCGTTCCCACGAGGAATTCAGACGTTAGTAGTTACGCAATAAGAAAGGGGGGTTTTGCAATTTGGGAATTAAACAGAAATTAATTGGAAATTGAAATTGAAAAATAACTAGAAACAAAATAATGAGAATTTAATAATCAATAGAAATAAATCTTGGTTTCCGGTCTCCTTTGTTATTGAACTTGCGTTGATCATCGACACTAAAAATAACCAATTTATTAGTTCAAGATTCGTCATGTAAATTTCTTTACCTATTTTCTCTTATGTTTAGTCAACCAAAACATGTATTTGAATTAACCTTATTAATTAATAACTTTGGATACGATCTCGATTTAATTAATTAATAGCTTTGTGAATCAAGAAAATCGATTTAACTAAACAACATACATACGATGTACATTTAGCCTAGGCGATTATTTTCCTAGAACCATGTCCCTAACGTAGTAGATAAAAATCCTAGTCGCTACTTTTGATTAAAAGAATTGAGCGTCAACCTTTTAATCTAGCGATTGATTGAATAAAATACAAACTAGTTGCACCTAGCTGTCAAATTAAACAATCAAACAATGACCCAAAAAATAATTGATACTTGACTAATAAATTGATTGAAATAAAGAACACAATCTCACAACATGCAAATTTCAATAACTAGGATTCCGTAAACCAAGAAATAAAATTTAGTTACCCAACATCATGATTTCCCTATCTATTCCAAACATTGAAACTGTCAGAGGCATTCTTCTCTTCCTTTCTATCTCTGCAATCACCGTAATTTAATTCTACACCGCTCTCTTTTCTTTTCTTTTTTTTTCTCTACCTTATTTTTGTAACTTTGTTCTTCTTGCGCCAACCTCTGCTGCCTCTACCTTTCTTCATTTTTAAGCCTTTCTCTTGCGTTGTTTTCTCCATTAATTTTGGGATTTACGTTGATTTTAACAGCTACCGCACTCTTGATTTTTCTCTCTTTTCCAAAGACCTTGCCGCTTATTTGCTTGCTTCCGGTGTCGGCCGCTACCATCTCCTGCTTCTTGTGTTTTAATCCTAACGCCGCCTCCCATCTTGTTTCTGTTTGTTTTCACGCCTGCTAATTTATTCCTTTGTTTGCGCAACGCCGCTTTCTCAGCTGTCAGAGCTTCCCACTGCTGTGACATCTCTTCTTCACGCCCCTGCGTCCTGCGCCACACTCCTCAATGTCTGTTGTACTCTTGCGTTAATTTATTTCCTCTTCAAAAACCTGATGCTCCTCCTTCTTCACTTCTCCACGTGTGCGTTTCTTCTTGATTTAATTGCTGGTTTGATTTTTATTTTGTTTGGCTCCTACCCGTTGTTTCACGCCAGCGTCCCTTTGTCTTGCTGTCCAATTTTGCTACATCCCTGATTTGCGTGATTTGCGTGATTCCTTATCCAATCCCTTGTTGAGTTTTAATCCTCCTTGTAGTGTGCCGCACCATGCTTTATTCTTTTCTCCTTTGCTGCATGACAAGACAAATAAATGTCACTCTCCTTGCTATCTTCTTGCGTGGATGGGCTGCTTGTTACGCAGATCCTCCTTTTATCTTCAACATCACGTGCTTCCATGGGACCATTAAAAGCCTAAAAACTCTCCACTGTTGCTCCTTGTTTACACGTAGTCTCTTGGTTCACCGCCCTCTTGATTTATTTCTCATTTCATGCTCCCCTGTTCATGTACTCCAGCGTCCACTATTCAGCTCATTGCTAGTCCCACGTGCTTTCGCCTATTGGTTTTAATTGTCTTTAAATCCTCTTCATGGTCACGGTTGCTTGGCGTGGATGGTTGCTCAATTTTTCCAATCAAATAAAGGCCTCTATCAATTGTACACCTTGCTTCAAGTCTCCTCACTATTGCTTGATGTGACAATTAAAGGCCATCTTCATTTAAATCCTCTTGGCTCCTCTGTTGCTCTCCACGTTGTGCCTCCATGGGTTAATTAAAAGCCCTCCTTTATTTTCACGCAACCTCATCCATTTAGCTTAACTACTTACATGTCTCTTTTAAATCATCCTTCCTCCACTTGATTTTCAACGCAAAGACTAGCTACTCATTCCTTTCTTTAATTCATTTTCGGGTCCCACGTGTTTAATTTGCTTTCTCCCTGGGTCCCCTCCACTTGCATTTGGTGATGTGACAATTTGTTTGCAAGACCTCCTCTCCTTTATTCCACATCATCCCTTCTTTGATGCTTGAAAACGACTCCACCTAAAACGCTTTTAAATCTGCTGCTCCTGCGTAACTTGCATTTTCTGCCCATTTAATTTGCTTTAGACTTCTAACCTGTGTTTTACGTTTTTTATTGTTGCACAAGGCCATGTCTAATTAGGGTCAACGTCTAATTCAACTCTTTTTATCCCAAAATTGTCGTGATTCTTTCTATTTAGCTCCAAAATACACCTTAACATAAAACAAAATTAATTTCTATTAAGTACAACTTCAAACCTCACAAATAAAGAACATTAATACACAAAAAGATAGAAAATAACGACACTAACAAACTCCCCCACACTTAACCTTTTGCTCGTCCTCGAGCAAATTAAACATGACCATCAAATTCTATCAATTTATTTTCAAAGAAACCAAACACATGAAATCATTCAAACTTTGGCCAATTAATTGTCAAGCTACAACAGACATCATGATTAGTTTTCATCGGTGCACATAAACAAACACAAATTATGAAACTATCATTCAAAGATAAGCATAAACTCACAATGGATTTTTCTTATGGAATTCACTCATTTCACTCAAGTGTTTATAGGTTGTATTTTGCTCGAAAACTCCCTATAGGAAATCACACTACCATAGGCTTGCAAATACACCAATTCTCTTCTATAGTGATTACATGCTGAAATAGATCAAAAGGGCTTTATTTGAGGTTGTAATGGGGCTAAGGTTAAGGTAAGTCAAAAGGATTTGAAAGGGTTCTTCACAAGCAGTCATAAAGCACTAAATATACAAATGGACAACAAAACGTATTTCTGAGAATTACATGTAAACTAACTACTCAAAATTTATTATTACTACTATACTTGATTTTTTTTCTTTTCTTTTGTTTTTTTTTTTTTGTATACGAAGAAAGCAATAATCAAAACAGCAGCTAAATACAATGTGCTATATGAGTAGAAGTACTAGTGAACTCTTCTCAGAAAATAAAATAAAGCCAAAAGTCCCAAAACTAGCTAACTCAGTGCTTTATTAAACTTGTGAGTAGGTAAGGCTAACAGGGTTTGTTGTTTCAGAATAATGAGTTTTTTTTTTAATTGAAACAAAATGGATAAAGGCTCAAAGGGGTTTGCAAGGGTAACTAAGAAAGGTGGATCATTTAAGTCAAGGGCTAAAAGAAAAATAGCCTTAATCATTTCTATTTAACATGCATCTAATAGATTCAAACCGGTTCAAAGCAAGTTCTGAAGGTAATACCTAAGGGAGTATCACACACAAAAAGAAATGAAATGACTTTTAAATGGAGTCATATTGGTTCAAATCTTCACATAGGCTCAATTGAAAATTCATTATGCTTTCATACATTATCTAATCACTCAAGCATCAATTTATTGAGCAAGCTTATGTAACCAACTACTTTAATCAATCAACATGATTCACCATCTATTCAACTGGCCTAATTTGAACTCAAGCACGCAATTCAGTCTCATTCCAAATACTAAGATAGAATTTCATGGTTTAACACACATCACATGCAAATTAAAAGACAGAAAAGAAAAAAAATCAAAATCAAAATGAACAAAGAAACAATAAATTCAAAACACACAGTCTTACAAACATTTAATGCGTCCCCCACACTTAATCTACATTGTCCTCAATGTATTCGCAACAAGAAAACGCAAGAAAATAAAGAAAGTAAAGGTTTAAGAAGCTTCTCTGTCAATGCATCAAGGTGTTGGTGGAAAAGACGGTTAAACTTGGTGCTGCGCCAATCGGTCTAATCTGTACTTCGCTTCTGCCTGTGCGTTTTGGAATGAAAAGCACGCCTCTTTTTAACAAAGGCCCATGACCCATGTAACTCTTTAATTGTCCCATTTGGCAACAAGAATAATGCCAGTAACATTAATGGAGAATGAGCCATGCAACACCCAATGCAGTTTTTTTTTTAAGAAAACTACGATAAATAAAATGAAATGAAAACAAAAATGCAGAAAAACTTAAATTAAAATAAATCTTGAGGTGCCTCTCAAGAGCGCTTCTTTAACGTCATATTAGCTAGACGAAAAACCATTAACTCACTCAGAGTAAACTGGCTCAGCCAGTTCAATTTCGTCCACAGCTTCAACCTGTAAATTCTCATAATATGGTTTCAATCGATGTCCATTAACTTTAAACACTTTAAAAGTGTCCAAACTCTGAATTTCAACTGCACCATTTGAGAAAACATTAGTAACAACAAATGGACCTATCCAACGAGATCGTAATTTACCAGGAAAGAGCTTTAATTTCGAGTGATAAAGAAAGACTTTTTGACCTATGGAAAATTCTTTTCTAGTTAGGATTTTGTCATGAAAGGCCTTAGTCTTTTCTTTATAGATTTTCGCATCCTCATAAGCTTCATTACGTATCTCTTCCAACTCTTGCAATTGTAATTTCGATTTATTCCAACCTCGCTTAAATCCAAATTGCATTGTTTGACATTCAATAAGCTTTATGTTCCAATTCTACAGGTAAGTGACAAGGTTTTCGAATACTAACCTGTATGGCGACATACCAATAGGAGTTTTATATGCTGTCCTGTATGCCCATAGTGCGTCGTCTAAGCGCAAACTCCAATCCTTCCTGTTAGGATTAACCACTTTCTCCAAAATTGACTTGATTTCCCTGTTAGAAACTTCGGCTTGTCCACTTGTTTGGGGATGGTATGCTGTTGAAGTTCGATGCGTAACACCATATTTCTTCAGTAAAGCCTCAAAAATTCGATTACAAAAATGAGTCCCGCGGTCACTGATTATTGCTCTAGGTACTCCAAACCTGACAAAAATATGAGATTTAACAAAATCAACAACAACTTTGGCATTATCAGTATGAGTCGCCTTAGCTTCAACCCATTTTGAAACATAATCCACAGCAACGAGAATATATGTCTTACCGAAAGATGAAGGAAAAGGGCCCATAAAATCAATTCCCCACACATCAAAAATTTCACATACCAGGATATTCGTCAGTGGCATTTGGTCTCTTGGTCCTAACCCACCTGTTCTTTGACATCGATCACAAGACTTGCAAAATATATAAGCATCATAAAACAGTTTAGGCCAAAACAAACCACGTTCAAGCACTTTACGGGCTGTCCTTCTAGGACCAAAGTGTCCACCGCATGCAAAAGAATGACAAAAATTCAATATTGAAAGGATCTCATCATCAGATACACATCGCCTAATAATTTGATCAGAACAATATTTCCACAGATGTGGTTCATCCCATGCATAATATTTAGCCTCTCTTTTGATTTTATCTTTTTCAGCTCGTGATAAAGTACTAAGTAAAGACTTGGTAATCAGAAAATTGACTATGTCAGCATACCAAGGTGTTACCTGTTGTGTGGCGAATAGATGTTCGTCTGGAAATTCATCTTTCAGACTGTCTGAAGTTTTGTCTAGACAGATACGACTAAGGTGATCTGCAACCAGATTTTCAGTTCCCTTTTTGTCCCGTATCTCCACATCAAATTCTTGCAGTAGGAGAATCCAACAAATAAGACGTGGCTTTGCTTCCTTTTTCGACAACAAATACTTCAACGCAGCATGATCTGAATAAACTATGACATGTGTGCCCAACAAATATGAACGGAACTTCTCTAACCCAAAAACAACTGCCAATAATTCTTTTTCTGTTGTTGAATAGTTTTTCTGGGCGTCGTTTAGCATCATCGAAGCATAGTAAATCACATGCAGTGCTCTATTCATCCTTTGCCCCGAACAACACCTAACGATAGTCACGTGATCGCACATCATCTCAAATGGAAGACTCCAAATCTGGAGGTCGGATTATTGGAGCAAAAATTAGCTTCTCCTTTAATTCGTCAAATGCTTTCCTACATGCTTCATCAAACTTGAACTGCACATCTTTTTAAAGTAACTTGCATAAAGGTTGAGTGGTCTTTGAAAAATCTTTGATAAAGCGTCGATAGAAACCTGCATGTCCAAGAAAAGAATGCACTTCTCGTGACACTTACGGGTAAGGAAGAGATTCAATGATTTCTATCTTAGCCTTATCAACCTCAATTCCTTAGAAGACACTACATGGCCTAAGATTATCCTCGATCAACCATAAAATGGCATTTTCATAATTCGAATCAAATTATTTTCAATGCAACGCTCTAAAATTTTCTCAAGGTTAATCAAGCAAGTATCAAAAGACTCACCATAAGCGTAAAGTCGTCCATAAAAACTTCAATACTGATCATCCACATAATCAGAAAAATACTTACCATACATCTTTGGAATGTGGCAGGTGCAATACATAATCCAAAAGGCATTCGTCGATACGCAAAGGTGCCAAAAGGACATGTGAAAGTCGTTTTTCCTGGTCCTCTGGTGCAATGAAATTTGATGATAACCCGAGTAACCATCTAAACAACAATAATGAGTTTTCCTGCAAGTTTTTCAAGCATCCGTCAATAAAAGGAAGTGGAAAATGATCTTTGAAAGTAACTGAATTTAATTTTGGTAATCAATACAAACCTCCACCCATTTTGTACACGGTGGGTACTAATTCACCGACGTGTTCTCTACCACAGATTACTCCGGTCTTCTTAGGAACCACTTGTACTGGACTTACCCATTTACTGTCCGAAATTGGATAGATTATTCCAGCATCTAAAAGCTTCAGAATCTCCTTTTTGACTACCTCCATCATTGGTGGGTTCAATCTTCGTTGTGGCTGTCTTATTTCCTTAGCTCCATCTACCAATAAAATTCGGTGCATACAAATTGATGGGCTAATCCCTTTCAAATCTGCCACAGTCCATCCAAAAGCATCTTTGTAAGTTTTCAAAGTACTTAATAATTGCGTTTCCTGCAAAGATGTCAGTGTGCTTGAAATAATAACAGGAAGAGTTTCATGCTCACCTAAATACACATATTTCAAGTTACCTGGAAGAGCCTTCAACTCCAATTTTGGTGGCTGTATGAGAGATGGCAACAACTTCGAATTATTTCTATTGAGTTCCAGAAAACGTACCTGTTCCTCCAAGAATTTGCTCCGCTCTAAAATCTGGATAGTGTTATCCAGTTCTTCAGGAATTGCAAGAAAATCAGCTAGTGTTTTTCCTTCCTGAATATCCAAGCTATTTTCCAATGCAGTCCATAACTTATCTGGTCCATCTAAACTGAATGTTTCCTGCACTAAAGTATCAAGAAAACTTACAGAAACAAAAGAATGATCATCATTAGGAAATTTCATGGGATCATAAATATTGAACTTAATCACATCACCATCAAACTCCATAGTCAAAGACCCATCATAGACATCAATTTTTGTTCTGGAAGTTTTCAAAAATGGTCTTCCCAATAAAATTGGGACTGAAGTGGATGAATCTTCATTGCCCATCTGTAAGACATAAAAGTCAGCAGGAAAGAGCATATTATCGACTTGAACTAGGACATCCTCAAGAACACCCTTCGGATAGGCATTAGATCGATCAGCAAGTTGGATTATGACACCAGTTTCTTTCAGAGGCCCCATATTCAAAGATTCATAAATAGATTGAGGCATAACATTAATCGAAGCACCTAAATCCAACAATGCTTTCTCAATTTCCAAATTTCCTATTTTACAAGGGATTGTGAACATACCTGGATCTGGACATTTAGGAGGTAACTTATTTTGGAACACAGCAGAAACATTCTCACCCAGTCGCACCTTTTCATTGCCACTTAACTTTCTCTTTGAGGTACAAAGTTCCTTAAGAAATTTAGCATAACGAGGAATTTGTTTAATAGCATCAAGTAAAGGAATATTTACCTGCACCTTACGGAAAGTTTCCAAAATTTCTTTCTGTTGCTCCTCCTTCTTCTGCTTGGCAAACCTGCTAGGAAAAGGAGGTTGTATACTGAACTTAGGCACGACAATGGAAGAATCACCCTCATTTTTCTCTTGTGACTGCTTTGGAACTTCTTTCTCTACTTCTTCTTCCACCTCTCGCTTAGAAATCTTTGGGGTAGGTTCCTTTAACTCTTTTCCACTTCGAAGTGTAATAGCACATGCGCTCTTCTTTGGATTCATCTCAGGTTGAGAAGGAAGCTTTCCTGAATTTTGTGCCTCCAGCCTATTGATAGCAATCGCCATTTGGCTCATTTGAGTCTCAAGATTCTGTATGCTAGCTTGTGTATCTTGCTGAAATTTCATGGAGTTCTGTTGAAAGTTCACAATATTTGTGGCTAATGTCTTGACTATGTCCTCCAAAAAATTATTTGCACCAGAACTTTGTCCCATTTGCTGCTGCTGTCTAGGCACATAAGGTTGCTTATATGGCTGAAAATTAGAACTTACTTGTTGTCCCTGATTATTGCCATAACGGAGATTTGGATGATCTCGCCAACCCGGATTATACGTGTT
Source organism: Erythroxylum novogranatense (assembly GCA_029891385.1). Taxonomy (NCBI): domain Eukaryota; kingdom Viridiplantae; phylum Streptophyta; class Magnoliopsida; order Malpighiales; family Erythroxylaceae; genus Erythroxylum; species Erythroxylum novogranatense. The sequence goes on along the minus strand of CM057232.1, from coordinate 34,616,483 downwards.
TGAAAATGGGTCATACTTCCTCTGAGGTTGTCCCAAATAATCACCCATTACCTTAGCTTCTTCAACATGGTCTTCTTGTAAAGTAGGACACATATCTGTAGAATGGCCAACCATAGAACAAATTCCACAAGTCTTAACTTCCTCTTTCCTAGATACCGCAAGTTGACGCACCAAAGAAGTCAAATCATCTAGTCTTCTTTCCAATGACGAAACTCCCATCTCATGAACATGTCTTGAACCATAATCATTTCGAGTTCCAAATTGTTGTGAGTTAGAAGCCATAGTTGAAATCAATTCCCATGCAGCTGCTGGTGTTTTATCAACTAGCGCTCCTCCACTTGCAGCATCTATCATACTCCTCTCAGTCGGTGAAAGACCTTCATAAAATTATTGAATCAACAATTGCTCGCTGATTTGATGATGAGGGCAACTTGCACACAACTTCTTAAATCTCTCCCAATATTCATATAATGACTCTCTGTTGTTTTGTCGAATGCCACAAATTTCTTTTCTGATATTGGCGGCCCTGGCAGCTGGGAAAAATTTCTCCAAAAATAACTTCTTCATCTCCGCCCATTCTCTAATACTTCCAGCAGGTAAATAATACAACCAATCTTGGGCATTGTCCTTCAAAGAAAAGGGAAAAGCCCTCAGCTTTATCTACTCTTCAGCGACATTTGTAGGCTTCATCCCCATACAAACAACATCAAACTCCTTCAGGTGCTTATAAGGATCTTCTCCCAATGTTCCTCGAAAAGTGGGTAACAAATGAATCAATCCCGACTTCAGCTCAAAAGTGTTGTTATCACTCAAATTTGGAAAAGTAATGCAATGAGGATGTCGGTCCTCAATTGGAGCAGCCAGTTGGCGTAAAGTACGATTTTCATCCATGTTTCTTTCCCTTTTTCGTTCTTCTCTCAGTACTTGTCGTCTTTCTTTTGTCTGCTTTCTTAATGCCTTTGTTGTTTTCTCAATTTCAGGATTGTACTGTAAACTCTCGGCTTGATTCGAACGCGTAACCTACATAAAGCATCAAAATATCCCCGACAACGGCGCCAAAATTTGGTGAATGCTGTCGCCTGCAATCAAATATAAAAAGAAACCAACTTCCTGCAACACAAATTATTGTAGTAGTGGAAAGTCGGGATCGTTCCCACGAGGAATTCAGACGTTAGTAGTTACGCAATAAGAAAGGGGGGTTTTGCAATTTGGGAATTAAACAGAAATTAATTGGAAATTGAAATTGAAAATAACTAGAAACAAAATAATGAGAATTTAATAATCAATAGAAATAAATCTTGGTTTCCGGTCTCCTTTGTTATTGAACTTGCGTTGATCATCGACACTAAAAATAACCAATTTATTAGTTCAGCATTCGTCGCGGTAAATTTCTTTACCTATTTTCTCTTATGTTTAGTCAACCAAAACATGTATTTGAATTAACCCTTATTAATTAATAACCTGGATACGATCTTAGATTTAATTAATTAATAGCTTTGTGAATCAAGAAAATCGACGAACTAAACAACATACATACGATGTACATTTAGCCTAGACGATTATTTTTCCTAGAACCATGTCCCTAACGTAGTAGACAAAATCCTAGTCGCTACTTTTGATTAAAAGAATTGAACGTCAACCTTTTAATCTAGCGATTGATTGAATAAAATACAAACTAGTCAAGCACCTAGCTGTCAAATTAAACAATCAAACAATGACCCAGAAAATAATTGATACTTGACTAATAAATTGATTGAAATAAAGAACACAATCTCACAACATGCAAAGTTCAATAACTAGGATTCCGTAAACCAAGAAATAAAATTTAGTTACCCAACATCATGATTTCCCTATCTATTCCAAACATTGAAACTGTCGTAGGCATTCTTCTCTTCCTTTCTATCTGCGGCAATCACCAGAATTTAATTCTACACTGCTCTCTTTTCTTTTCTTTTTTTTTCTCTACCTTATTTCTGTAACTTTGTTCTTCTTGCGCCAACCTCTGCTGCCTCTACCTTTCTTCATTTTTTAAGCCTTTCTCTTGCGTTGTTTTCTTCATTAATTTTGGGATTTGCGTTGATTTTAGCAGCTGCCGCACTCTTGATTTTTCTCTCTTTTCCAGCACTGCCGCCGCTATTTGCTTGCTTCCAGCTGTCAGCGCTACCATCTCCTGCTTCTTGTGTTTTAATCCTAACGCCGCCTCCCATCTTGTTTCTGTTTGTTTTCACGCCTGCTAATTTATTCCTTTGTTTGCGCAACGCCGCTTTCTCAGCTGTCAGAGCTTCCCACTGCTGTGACATCTCTTCTTCACGCCCCTGCGTCCTGCGCCACACTCCTCAATGTCTGTTGTACTCTTGCGTTAATTTATTTCCTCTTCAAAAACCTGATGCTCCTCCTTCTTCACTTCTCCATGTGTGCGTTTCTTCTTGATTTAATTGCTGGTCTGATTTTTATTTTGTTTGGCTCCTACCCGTTGTTTCACGCCAGCGTCCCTTTGTCTTGCTGTCCAATTTTGCTACATCCCTGATTTGCGTGATTTGCGTGATTCCTTATCCAGTCCCACTGTTGAGTTTTTAATCCTCCCTTGTAGCTGTGCCGCACCATGCTTTATTCTTTTCTCCACTGTTGCGTGACAAGACAAATAAATTTCACTCTCCCTTGCTATCTTCTTGCGTGGATGGGCTGCTTGTAACGCAGATCCTCCTTTTTATCTTGCTGTCACGTGCTTCCATGGGACCATTAAAAGCCTAAAAACTCTCCACTGTTGCTTCTTGTTTACACGTAGTCTCTTGGTTCACCGCCCTCTTGATTTATTTCTCATTTCATGCTCCCCTGTTCATGTACTCCAGCGTCCACTATTCAGCTCATTGCTAGTCCCACGTGCTTGCTGCCTATTGGTTTTAATTGTCTTTAAATCCTCTTCATGGTCACGGTTGCTTGTGCGTGGATGGTTGCTCAATTTTTCCAATCAAATAAAGGCCTCTATCAATTGTACACCTTGCTTCAAGTCTCCTCACTATTGCTTGATGTGACAATTAAAGGCCATCTTCATTTAAATCCTCTTGGCTCCTCTGTTGCTCTCCACGTTGTGCCTCCATGGGTTAATTAAAAAGCCCTCCTTTATTTTCACGCAACCCTCATCCATTTAGCTTAACTACTTACATGTCTCTTTTAAATCATCCTTCCTCCACTTGATTTTCAACGCAGCACTAGCTACTCATTCCTTTCTTTAATTCATTTTAGGGTCCCACGTGTTTAATTTGCTTTCTCCCTGGGTCCCCTCCACTTGCATTTGGTGATGTGACAATTTGTTTGCAAGACCTCCTCTCCTTTATTCCACATCATCCCTTCTTTGATGCTTGAAAACGACTCCACCTAAAACGCTTTTAAATCTGCTGCTCCTGCGTAACTTGCATTTTCTGCCCATTTAATTTGCTTTAGACTTCTAACCTGTGTTTTACGTTTTTTATTATTGCACGAGGCCATGTCTAATTAGGGTCAACGTCTAATTCAACTCTTTTTATCCCAAAATTGTCGCGATTCTTTCTATTTAGCTCTAAAATACACCTTAACATAAAACAAAATTAATTTCTATTAAGTACAACTTCAAACCTCACGAATAAAGAACATTAATACACAAAAAGATAGAAAATAACGACACTAACAAGTTGTAACATCCCGTTATCCGTGTTAGGGCTAGAATTGTGAATTATGAGAATATATGAGAAATTAAGAAATTGCACATCATGCATTATTAATTGTAACATGCACATTTTTGCACATTTATATGATTGTACATGCATTCCTTGACATTTCCGGGTACAATTGAATTGTTAATTATGATTAAAATGTGTTTTGGTGATTTTGGTATTATTTAAGACATTTTGGAATTTTTGGTGAATCTTAGAAAAATATTTATTTTTGGACCAATTCTATTGTGACACGTGGACTAATTATCGTGTGACAAATGGCTTGAACATGTTGGAGACATGTGGAAGGTTACTTGAAGGACAAATGGCTCACATGCACAGAGCCATGTGTCAAATTGTCATTTAACCCACGTAGGCACATGTTTAGGTAAGGGAGTTCGGCAGATTGCATGCTTGATTAGGAGTTCTTCTTCGTCCCCGCCCCCCTCCCCCAAGTGTACTAAATTGATTCTGTTAAGAAGTGGCTCTTGAATCTTACACCAAAGTAAAGATTCAATTACTTAGAGAGTGCTTAATCTATTATCCTTAGTTTTCTTCATCCACCGTGAACTTCATTGCTGGAATTGGAGCTGAACCAAGTAAGTGTTGTTTTCATGCAATGCGGTGACTATATGGTCTGTTGTCCATGGTAGATGCATGGATATTTGAGTGTTGATATAAGTCTGTTGATGCTTGAGTGATTGAAAATGAAGTTGTGTATGAGAGGTGTAAGATGGGAAGTTTCGGTGTTAAATGGATTAGAGGATTGTTTTGAGAATAAGAATTGTTTAATATGGTGTTCAATGAACTCTAGATTGAATGATGCGTATATACCCTTTTCGGGTTAGAGAAAACTGAAATGGGTGTGCATGCATTTCGTTAGAAGTGAAGCTGCATGTCTGAGGGTCGGATTTTGATGTTTTAAATGAATCTTGAATTTGATCTTATGTAAATGATTCGAACGGGATTAGGAGTTCATTGGAGTGAATTTTTAGAGATTATTTTGGGTATAGAAGTGAAAAATCTGGAAAAAGAAATCGGGGAAGACGAGTTTCAGAACCAGACGTCGCAACGTATTCTTTTGTACGTCGCAACGTGTAGCTTATTTTGTTTATTCGTCGTGGCGTTCATTTTTATCCTCGCCGCGACTCATTCCTCTTTGTACGCCATGACGTATAAGACCCCCCCTTGAGCTCGTCGTGGCGAACGTTGCAAAAATCCCGAGAAAACTGATTTTTTGGGCTGTACGTCGCGACTTCATCTTTTCTCCACGTCGTGGCGAGCACCCCTCCTTCGACTGCTCGAACATGCTTCCGTATTTTGATCATAACTTCTCTATACTTATCCAAATTGGGTGATTTTTAATTTATTATAAACTAGAGACATAGGGCTACAACTTTTATGAAGCAATGGAGTTTTAATTCTGTCTATAAGAGTTTAAATTTTTGGTTTGAAGTTGAGGTATGAATTTTGCTGGAACTTATGAACCGTCTAGAATATTTTAAGGATATCTCTTGGTATACAAATCCAAATTAAATTATTTTGGTGTCTTTAGAAATCTAAGAAATGGGAGAACAACTTTATATAAGGAATTTTTGTCTAATTTGGTCATTTACTTTATCTGATTTAGTATGGAAAGTTGACCCGAATATGTTTTATAGGAAAAATCTGAAGTGGCCAATGAAGCAATGAAATTATTTAACATTGTTTGGTCCAATTCAATTGTAAATATACACGGTATTAATGAGGGCTTTGATTTCTGAATGATTTTTGATAAGGACCACATTATTGTACCTCGGAATTGTCATTGAACATGCATTGTGCATACATTCTATACATGGATATTTTTATAAAAGAACATTTGTGCAGTTGTGCAAAGTGTGATATTTGTGAATGTGTTTTGCCTATTTTAGAGGAGCATATCGGACGCCAATCGGACATTGCCGGACCATCCAAGCAATAGCTTATTGGAGCATACGGTGAGTTAACCTAGATGATTTCCTAGGATTGATTTAATTTGATTTGTTTAAGCTTCCAATATTGTTATATTGCTTGCGATTTGATTATGAATTCCCAACTTTAATTATCCGAGGAGATCAATATTCGGGAATGTATTAGAAGTGATTTGATTGTGACTTTGTTTGCTATGGAATTCTGAATGTTATGTGAATCCTCAACGAAAGTTGAATGCCGGATTTTGGTCCGATGATTATGAGTTTTGTTAAGCATGTGATTGTGATACATGCCATATTCAGATTGATGCATTTCATAAAATGCATGCTCAGATAAAGGCGTTGTGACTTGAATTGCCCGTATGAAGCGCTTCCACATAGAGCTTTGCTCCGTGATATATGTGTGTGTACGTAGAGCTATGCTCCGTGATTCTGTTCTAACTGAGCCCTATGGGCCAGCATTTGTATAAGTATGTGATAGGCATTCAGTCACAACAATAAAAACGAATGTGAGTCTCATATGCATATGTATTTGTTATATATGATCTGTTTGGCAATGATTGAATGTTATACCCTATTGTGTGAGTTTTGAATCATAAATGTATCTGTTTATGAATGTTTTTGTAATATGTGATGTGTGCTTATGACCCGGTGAATTCATCAATGATGGTTCACTCATGGAGTTTGTAAAACTCATCAAAATTGCAATGTGGCTTTTCAGGTACGAGTCAGGAGACCTAGTTCCTTAGTCAGGACTTAAGGAATCTTTGGATAGAGATATGGCTCAGAGGTCTGTCAGCTGACACCAGAAGTTCTCTAACTTTATTTTCTATCGTTTTGCTGGAATTTGTATAAGCTTTATAAATAGTTGTTTGGTGGTATCAGTGTAAGCTTTATGAATGAATGGATTTGAATGGTTTTTAAAATTTAGTGACTTTGAGTGGGTTAGGTGATGCCATGTGTAGGTTGGATTGCCATGTGTAAGTCGGATATGTTTTTCTCCAACATACCATTATCATAAGGTATATACTTGCATGTCCTTCGGGTGTTCAGGTATTTGCCTTATGGTAGTGGGATGTTGCAGTTACTATAAGATCCAACATTTTATTTAATCAAGCAAAAGTTCACTCCTATTGAACTCAGCATATAATTGTTTTTACCTTCATCATATGTAAGATTTATCCTCAAGTTTCACAAATATGCTCTTTGCTTTTCAAGTACACTCGATATATTTGATCCAGTTTTACCTAGATCACTGTAATTTTCAATATCATAATACTATCGGGGGCATTGTTAAATCCAACAGATACAACCCAAAACTCATTGTGCCCATAATTGTTCTAGTAATTTATTAAGAATCTATTTCCTTAATGAAGTAGTATTATCTCAGGTTATTTTTGGCTTCCCAATTGACTCCTTTTCTCGAATGATTGTCTTAATTCATTCTATTTTTTGGATTCATATCAATTTATTCTAACGCCTGCTCATTCGTTCTAATTTTTCCATACATTTCAATTCAATTGCAAAATTAACTTCCTGTGTTGGTAACACATTCATCATATCTGATTTGTATCTCTTATACTTAATGTCACCTCAATTTCAAGAATCCATTCACCTAGTTGGATACTTTACATCAATAAAAATGCATACACTCTCAGTAGCATATTCTACATCTTATCCTTGATTCTCCATTAGGATTAGGACTCCAATATTCACTTTTGATTCATTACAAATTCATTTCTGATTTGTTTCCTCATTGATCATTCTTAAAAATAAACTATCTGATCTGCTTAACCTAATTCGATGAAATTCTTCTTCTTCAAAAGAAAACTTCTTGCTACTATCATCTATATTGTTCATGTAACCTTTATCAATCCACTGTTACCACCATTTCTGATCAAACATTCTTAGTAATCTCTAGGTGGTTAAACTCTGACTTATATGATAACAATATCCTTTCTTATAAGGCTCAGTAAAGCATCAAGCAATTCATTTACCCTTAGACCTTGGTATATATTATCAAGATCCTTCCATCTTTTTCCAGAGTTGTCCTTTAAGACAATTCACCAATTAACAACTTATATTCAGGATACCTTAATCTCATTTAATTCACGACAACAACTTTTTTCTTTTACAAAATTCATCACCCAATGTAACATCACTAATAACCTCAATCTACCCTCTATTGATCACTATTTGCACTTTCATGTATTACTCTAATTCGTCTTAGACTTTGAACTATGGGAACTATGACTAACAATACCCAATAAGTCTTAGATTATTTCCTATATTATCCCACATATATAATACATATGTGCCCAATATTCTCACCTGTCATGATAATCCCATCATCAAATATGTACTCATGATAACAAACTAACTCAACTTTGGGGACTTTCGCTTACCTCTTTCTCATTCTTGGATAAAACACTATCTTATATGCATTCCTAACTTTCTCCTTACTACACATAATTCATCTCTTGTGAAGTCAATTATGTTTATTTCATTCAGCTTTTATTCTTTCCTCATTTCTATCTCATCTTCCTATCGTCACTCATTTTATCTTTCGTATGTATATCCTCGATCACGTCTAAATTATAGAGGCATAACCATTATGAAATTCTAGTCTCAATTCCACATACATATTCTTCCACTAAATCATAAACTCTTATCATAATACTCACACAACCCTTCAATGTTCAACTTCAACCTTTCAAGGTCATAGGAAAATTTTATTTTCTTTCAACTTACCTTGTACACTTTAATCTCATCATTTCTACTTATATGCTTATTTTACTCAAACAATCTACAACAATGCATTCACATTTAGTTCACATTCGAGGATATATCATCTCAGTACAATATTAATATTGTATTCCATAATACATCCACCAATACAATTGTGTTAAATCCTTGTCTGTCATACCCAATCATACAATATTTCTCATTTCTAGATATCCACAACTTTTCTTTTCTCACATTCTGACTTATCATCACTTTTCTCACTATTTCTATCAACTTAAACACTTAACACATGCTTATGCGTGTGACTCATACTCATGTGACTCAGACTAGGGATCAGTAGCTACCGTCTATTATGACATGACTAAAATGCATGTAACTTGACATATATTTCAAAAATGCCCTTGTAAGATAATCCCTCTGGGCTCTGTTATGTGGCAATACTTTTGGGCTCTGATACCACATAAATGTAACACCATACTCCCGCAAGACACGTACCTGACATCCTACATGATATCTGAGTTCGTGCCTGACGAGGGTGGCATACTAATACACTCAATCGGTTAAAACTTAATTTTTTTTTAAACAATACACACTTTTGTGAAAAATCAATAATCAATTCGGGCCCGTTTCAATCATAAACTTTTTCAATCACATATATATATAATTGCACTCAAAATTTAGTTTCATTTACAACCCTTTCCATTTTGGAAAGTTATTACAAAAAACAAGATTTCAGCAATAAACATGATACAAAAGTTTGAGAATACATCCTTTCATACAAAAATTAACGAAATTAATTATGGAGATGCGAACTAATCCCGAATCCTATCCTGTACTCGCATGTTGTAGGTATACTCCTGTTTGCCTAACGGGGTATTCTTTTGATCCTGAAAATATTTACAAATTTTGGGTGAGTTTTGTAAACTCAATGAGTGACCATCATCGATGGCTCATCCAGTCACATAACATATAATTCAAATTCAATGCAATTTAATCATTCATATTATGCATATGTAGTGCACATGAGACCCACTTTCTATTTATTATTTTGTTGTGACCGAGTGCCTAAACTATCCCATATAGGGCTCATTGATACTATCCCATATAGGGCTCATTGATACTATCCCATATAGGGCTCATTGATAATTGTCCTGTATAGGGGCTCATTAAACGTTGAGCCTAAGGCTCTGAATCACTTTTGAGCTCGAGGCTCATTTTCACTCATTGAGTTTTAAGCTCTGATCGGTGGCTACTCTAATCACAACAGCCATTATGTTTCATGCATTCATGACATGGAATGCATCAATTACATTTGCATATTCATATTCACTCACATTCACATATCATCGGACCTTAGTCCGACATTCATCATTAAAGTTGAGAATCACACTTTCATTCATATGCAAATGCACATTCAAAAACACACTTGTCATCGAATCGTGGTCCGGCATTTAACAATCATATTATGCACACTTATTTCATCTCATTCATATACAAGTCCATTTGGATAACTACAGAAAAAGATATGTCCAAAATAGTAAAACATGTTTAGTGTAGAAAAAGTTCGCCACGACGAACACATCCAGAGTGGAATTCTCACAAAAAATTTACAAGTTCGTAGTGGCGAAACCTAGAGTTCGCCACGACAAACTTTACCCGAAAGAAATCCTCACTAATATCCTTCAAGTTCGCTGCGGCGAAAATACATAGACGCAACCCAGTTTTATTTCAAGTACTTCATTTCAGATTTTTCCCAATCACATCTTATACTAATACCACCTTTTCTACTTCATTTACTCCTCATTCTCAACTCCATTTCAACTCAATAACATTCACAAATCAATTCTTAATCCATTAAAGATCATTCACAATTACAAACACAAGACATTTACCTATGCATTTCATCAGTCATGTTCATCATACATTAAATACCATCATATGTCAATTAACCTGTAACAATCATCACAAATGCTTCAATTAACTATGCCCATAATGATTAAAGCCTAACTTACGTGTTTAGCTTCAAAGCTCCTTCAAATCACCGTGAACCCTAGCTCCTTCAACATACACGATCATCAACATTTAAGGGTGAAAGAGGCAGGGTTTTTCTCAACATAAAAAAGATGACTAAGTGAAGGATGATACAAAACTCAATGTTGATGGGTGGGTTATGAGAGCATCATGAGTGAAGGAGAGAAAGATAAAAACAAAAATTAAAGAAGATGAAGAAGAGAAGTATGTATCGTGAATGGGCAATGAAAGATCATGAAATGGTCTTTAATTAAGTCAAATTCGTTAGTGGATGTCACTTGTCATCTTTTTAGTGGTCTCTAATTGACTCTTTTATTAACTAGTCCATTAAATCTCCAATTTCTAATCCAATTGACTCCCAATTTTCAATAGCACTTATCAATAAATCCTATAGTCATTTATCAAAAATTTTCATTGCCATTTGACAATAAATTCTACTACCATTTATCAATCCAATTGGCATTTTTCCTAGTACAAGAATTATTCCAATTCTTTTCAAAAAATTTCCTCAAAAACTCCAAAAATTCTAAATCAAGAATTCGAATCTCCAAATCAAATTTTCAATACAATCAAACCACAATTTCCAATAAAAACCACATTTACTAACAGTTATGCCCAAAAATGTCAATGAATACATGTACAGTCATTTTGATGTGGGCACAATTTACTATTCACATATATGTGCATATCATGAAATGCATGAGCATGAAAAGTGTTTCCAAATTTCCCTATAATCTCTCACATTTACAGTTTTAGCCTTAAGGTGGGTAATGGGATGTTACAGGATGGGAAAGCGCGATCGTGCTGATTTTCCTTTTTTGGCTGAAGACAGCATGATCGCGACTTTGTAAGTCGATAGATGCAAGATTGCGGCTTCTTTGTTTGAAAAAATATTGAACATCCTTCAATGTTTTGACAAAATCTCTTTTTTTTACCTCCAAATGACATGAAACTTAAACCATTGAATTCATAACACATTTCTTTACATCTCCACCAAAAATATTAGCCATATGAAATCAATCGATGGAGATTGAATGATAAAATTGAGATGGGAATGATGAAGAAAAAGCTGAGAAAAAGGCGTAAAAATGTGGTCTGAAATTTCCATGATTAAACTGTTTTGATCTAATTTTCTTCATAAAGTTGTAGATATTTCTTTTATCCTTTTAATAATATAAAGTTCGAAATTGTTGGACTTCTGGATTGAAAGTTATGGGGGTTCGAAGTGAGGGTGAGCAACTGGGAAGTTGCGATTACGACAAAATGCGATCGCGACTCCCTCTTGTTTTTCTTCTCTCACGCTTGTGACTCTCCCTCACACCCGTGATTTTTCATTTCTCACACCCATGACTTTTCTCTCTCACACCTGTGACAGTCAATTGTTGGGCCAGCGTGATGTTAATTGTCATATCGTGACACTATGCTCTCTAATACCCAAGAGCATTATGCAATCTTGCTTCTTTTGATCATAACTTCTTCTATAGACCTCTAAATGACTTAATTCTTAAACCAATAGATTCATAACACATTATTATACCTATCCATAAAAATTGGTAGCATTCTAAATTGATTTGAAAAAGATTAGTTGAATGAAAGAGAGGGAATCTGTTGGAATAGTATGAACTGGAATATTTTATTGAACATATTTCAGTATTTTAACAATATCGTATTATATAATTATCCAAATGAGATTATTTTTTATTTTTACTAAACTAGAGAAATAGGGATACAAATTATATGAAGAAGTCTAATTTTTATTCAGTTTCTAAGACTTTAAATTTCTTGATGGAAGTTCAGTATAGTGTACTATTTCAGTATAAGAATAATCCAAAAATGTATGAGGTATAACTTTTGGATTACTGAACCAAATTGAACGATTTTGGTGTCATTAGAAACTTAAGACAATGGGAAACATTTTTCTACAAAAAGATGTTCCCAAATTACTTCATTTTCCTAGTCAGAATGTTCATAGAAAATAGACCCAAAGGTCTGGAATTTTAGGAGATGTTGTATAAAGAAATGAGAGTTTGGATAATGTTTGATATTTTATTGTTGGAATAACATTAGTGAATGAATTATTGTTATCAAAGTACCAAAGTTATGAGTTTAATGGGAATAAAGATATTCATATGATTGTAGTTGTGATTCAAAGAAAAGGAGTAATGGGTATCAAATTAAAGCGAATGAGAAATTGTTATTGTGAGAGCAAATAATGCTAAGAATGGAATGATGAGTAATTAAGTTATAAATGCGAATGTGGATATAATGTGAAATCTGATAAGATACCTAGGATTGTCATTGAGCATGCATCGTACTTATTCTTATACACGTTTGTGCATAAAAGAATGTTTATAATTGTGCAAAGTTATTAATGTGTATAAGTGTGCAATATGTATATTGCATAATCTGGATGTGCAGGATAAGCATCCGCATTTAGACGTTTCCAAAATTGCTAATCTGAATCGTACTGTGAGTTGACCTAGATGGTCTCATTCACTGTTTGTTATGTTTTAAATTTATGCATTGAATTATTATCAATATGATTGATGTGAATGTGTTGATTACAGACAATATATTGCAAGGAGTTTGACAAATGTGAGAATATTAAAGTGTTCCTTGAATGTGAATTTGATTGAAATAAGTGTACACAACTTGACTGTTAAATGCTAGACCATGGTCAAATGATAAATGCGTTATGAATGTGAATATGCATGTAAATGAAAAAGTGATTCTCAATTTAAATGTTGAATGTCTAACTGAGGTTCGATGACATGTGAAAGTGACTGATTGATCATATGTGATTGATGCATTCCATTCCATGAATGCATGAAACATAAAGGTAGTTGTGACCGAACTCACCAGTGAAAAAGAGCTTAAAGCTCAATATGTGATAAGAGCATCAGGCTTAATTGTGAATATACTTAGTATCCACTAAGGGATATGGGACATTATCTGATACAGCTCGATATCCACAAGGAATATGGGCCAGCTCGGTATCCACTAAGTGATATGGCCCAGTGAAAAAGGTGCTCGGTCACAACAAAGTAACAAATTGAAAGTGAGTCTCATGTGCACTGCATATGCATGATATGAATGAAGGTAAAATGTGAAAAGATTGATGAAGTGTATGTGATTCAATATGATTATTAAATAAATGATGTGAATTATGTGTTATGTGATTTAGTGAGCCATCGAGGATGGTCACTCATTGAGTTCGCAAAATTTAACTAAAATTTGTAATATTTTTCAGGCTTAGAAGAGTTATCCATTAGGCTAACGGGAGTACAGGCACTGCATTTGAGTAAGAGGTAGAGGTCGGGATCAATTTGCGTCTGCATTTGTATTTTTTTATTTTTGTATAAAATTATATATTCCACAATTTATGTACAATATGTATTCAAATATTTATGTACATAATAACTGGTGAAATTTGGAAATATTTTGTAAAAGAGATTGATCAAAGCATTATGATGATTGTGATTTAGAGTTTTATTAACTAAAAGTATGAACCTGATTTTATTTCTGATTTCTACATAAGCGTATAATAAATGTGAAAAATTTGTACTGAGTTTTCAATGTGTTATGACTATTCTAGCATGCCACCCTTGAGGGATTCGCACTTTCACATCACTCAGGATGTCGAGTACGTGTCTTGCAAGGGTAAGGTGCTACATGAACAGAGTGTGCAGGACATTCCTGTGGTTAGGAAATTCCTAGATGTATTTCCCACTAAGCTACCTGGCGTACCACCAGATCGAGAAATAGAGTTCACGATTGATTTGGTTTCAAGTGCTGTTCATATATCTATTACTCCATGTAGAATGGAACCTATGGAAATAAAGGAGTTCAAGGCTCAGTTACAGGAGTTGCTAGAAAAGGGATTTATTAGACCCAGTGCGTCACCATGGAAAGCTTCGGTCTTATTTGTGAAGAAGAAAGATGAAACTTTGAGATTGTCCATCGATGAATCGGGTAACAATGAAGAATAAGTACCCAGTGTCTAGAATAGATGATTTTCTTGATCAATTGCAAAGAGCTCAGGTGTTCACTAAGTTGGATTTGGGATCTAGGGACTATCAGTTGAAGATAGCAGAGGCTGATGTATCAAAAAGTGCTTTCGGGAGCAGGTATGGGCATTTTAAGTTCTTAGTAATGCCATTTGAGTTAATTAATGCCCTTATTAATTTATGGCTTTGATGAATAAGGTGTTTTAGCCTTACCTGGATCAGTTTGTAATAGTGTTTATTGATGATATCCTAGTGTACTCAAAAAGTAGAGAAGAACATGCTGAGCATCTGAGAGTGATTTTACAGATTATGAGGGAGAAACAACTGTATGTCAAATTCAGTAAGTGTAAATTTGGCTAAACCAAGTAGTATTTTTGGGTCATATAATGACTAGACAAGGCATACAAATGGATCCGAAGAAGATAGAGGCAGTAATAAAGTAGGAAGCTCTAAAAATTGTATCAAAAATTCAAAGTTTCTTAGGATTGGCCAGATATTACCGGAGATTTATTAAGGGGTTCTCGTTGATCTCAACCCCTCTAACTAAGCTTTTGAGGAAGAACATAGTTTTCAGATGGAATGAAAATTATCAGAAGAGTTTTGAGGAGTTGAAGTATTAGTTGACTACAGCACCGGTGTTAACTATTCCAACGGGAACTGGAGATTATGTAGTATACAGTGATGTTTCACATCAAAGATTGGGATGTGTGTTGATGCAGTATGGCAAGGTGATAGCCTATTCATCAAGACAATTAAGGTTTCACGAGATAAATTATCTGGTACATAATTTAGAGCTTATTGCAGTTGTTTTTTCTCTAAAGAAATGAAGACATTATTTATATGGAGAAACATTCCAAATATACACTGATCATAAGAGTTTGAGGTATCTATTGAGTCAGAAGGAATTGAGTATGAGATAGAGGAGATTAATAGAGTCGTTAAAAGACTATGATTATACGATTGAGTTCATCCAAGAAAAGATAATATGGTGACTGATGCTTTGAGTAGAGAGTCAAATAACAATGTAGCTCAAATTCAGTTATCGAGGTTGTCGAGCTTAATTCAGTTGAGAGCTCTTAATGTAGAGTTGAATCTGGAGCAGAATGAGGTATTAATTGTTACTTAAAGTTGAGGTTGATGTTGTATGATATAATCAGAAAGGTACAGAATAAAGATCCCAATATGGTGAAGCTTATCGAGAGAGTAATAAGGAAACCAGATTCTGAGTTTGAATTGAGGGATGAGACTTTATGGTTAAAGCAGTAGCTATGTGGGCCTAATGTGGATAATTTGGGAAAATAAATTCTAGAGGAAGCTCATATGGCCACTTATGCTATACATCCTGGTACCACCAAGATGTATAACACGATGAAGCAACATTTATGATGGCCCGAAATGAAGAAACAAGTAACAGAGTATGTTGCTAAGTGTCTAACATGCCAAAAGGTTAAGGTTGAGCATCAGGCTTTGGTTGTAAAGCTACAATGTACATATTGTTTAAGAAATGAAATGAGGAAATTTTTTTTTTTAATTGTTGTGTCTTTCTTTATGATTCCTTATAAAAGAATATGAGTGCTCTAGCATGCCACCCTTATGAGGTACGTATTCAAATATCACTTAGGATGTCGGGTACGTTTCTTACAAAAATAGGGTGCTATAATATATCCTTTTATCAAAATGCAGATTGTAAATGGAGAAGATACTTGGTTCTGCTTTGATAACTTAGATTCTCAATGAGCACTGGTCAAGAGAGGAGACCTGTTAATACTAACTCCTAGAATGCCAATTCACCCTAGAGTTTCTAATGATATTACACAAAATGCTTGACTAGCTATAGGAAGAGGAGTTAATAGACTCTTGAACTATTATCCCAGCTACTTGCCTAAATCCTCTATTATAAACAAAGCCATCTAGATTATCAACAAGAATGGCAATTTCTCCAACTCTTCTTGCTTAAAATCTATTAGACACCAAGTTTCTACTATCCCTTGCTATAACATTGTATAGAGAGGCTTATTAATACCAAAAGCACCCTCTGTCACTTAGCTATCTGCTAGAGGGAGATCGAAAACCAAGGATACACTTAAGGGCATCAGTGATCAGATATGTGTCTTATGCAACATAATTCCTGAACTATAAGTCATCTTTTCTTCCAATGCAACTTCACAACTATAATATAGGCCAAAATGCAACATAACATGAACTTGGTTTGTCCTGTAACTGATTGGAAAAGTGTTCTAGTCTAAATTGAAAATTAATACCAAAAAATGGGAAAAGGTGAAAAATGCGTACGCCTTTACTTGAACTACTCTGTTTATTCTATATGGAATGAAAGAAACCAAAAAATGTTTAAGAATACTCAAACTTAGAAGCATACAATCACTCATGAAACCTACTTTTGGATTAAATAAATAATTATTACACGTCAAGTTACTAAAGACTTGAGTTATACTCTCAAAAGATGGAACCTAAAGTAACCTCTGCTATTACATTTCTAGTAGTCATAAAAATGATAGGTTGTACTTTTACTTGTCTTTTATCTCATCTTTACTAATTTAGCCTTAAAAATTACTTTTTGTTACCTTTCAAGACTTATCAATTAATGCATTATATTTTAAAAAAACAATGTACATTATCTTACAAGAGAACCTACTTACTTCTTGATTAGTTTTAGAAGTATATCTAATTTAAGTAAAGGTTTCACAAATGTAGTTTGAACCTCAATTCTAAGGACTTTTTAGTTATAATCCCTTAAGGTAGAGCTGTCAATCTAAGCTTGGTGTAGAAATTGCTTAAGTTAGCATTGATCTCCACTCTTATATCACTAAAAATATTTCCATTCCTTTCCTTCCATGTTTGACTGATAAACAATCCAACATCAATCCTAAAGGGCTTTTTGTCACCCATTCCTTTTTTGTTGACATTTGAGACCTAGGTGAGAAAGGTAAGCCATTCCTATTTAAGCATTAGGGACTATAAAGTGTGAGTAGGTTGCTCCATAGTCTTGAGGAGAAATCACATTTAAAGAACAAATGATTATGTGATTTCTGGCTATCTTCATACAAGGCACAGTCTAGGGTATTAATTTTAGTCTATCCCTGGTACCTAATATTTTAGAATAAAATACCTAAAACATAAAATAGTGTGTGAGAGGAATGTTACTGTCCCATAATAATCCATAGTAAGAACTTCTTTCAAGGTTTCCTAATAATATCTTCTTACATGAGGAGGTAAAAAAACCAGTGATTTGTCTCGACACCACTACACACTATCAAGAGTGGAGAGATCAAGTATGTACCTTGCATATTTTGAATTATAATATAGAAACCTCTTGTTCACAACAATGGCCAACACTAGTCCTTATTCATTATAAGTGAATATGCTTTCACGTTAATCGGGACTATGAATTTTAGTACATAATAATATCTAATCATATATAATGAACCAAAATAGTTCCAATTATAAAACCAAAAGTTAGTGTTTACCCCATTACCAATTTTGTGTTTGATCTGTGCCTACATGAAATTTATAATGTGCAAGATACACTAAAAATTACATGGCTGACTTGGTTTAGGTTTGACAGTCTATATACTCTCACTCTTTAAGTCATACATATAGATCCACTTCACCCCTAGGTTTTCCTTCTCCATGCGTATAGTCTAGTCATACATATGGATCCACTTCATCTGTGGGTTTTCCTTCTCCATGCGTATAGTCTATAGCCTCTTTACTATTAGGACCTTGGACATTTTGTAAGTTACAACTAATTCAAGCCCTCCATGCTATTTTGGGAGGCATATTTTACTCTATTTAATACTTGGGTTTTCCTTCTATTGTTAAACAACTTTATAAAAATTTCATAATTAACCTATCAATTTTATTTAACATACTCTTTGATAGACAAGGAGTGAGCACCAATCACTATAAAGGTTACTAAGTACAAATATTTTTAACTATAGTCTTACACCATAAGAAAGGAATCTATTACACCATAAATGCACCCTCTTTTCCATAGTGGAATTGGAGGAGTAAAATCTGATATTAACTTGATATTTATAGGTCTATTAAAGTGCCAACTCTTATTGTGCAACTTATCACAAATACTTTGATTCAATCTCTCAAATTCTTATCAAGTATAAGCACAACAAATACTACTAAGCATTAATATATTAAATTCAACAAGGTAAAGTTATACAAAATAATTCAAGAATAAACCCTAATATAGATCTAGAAATCTATAATCATGTTCAAAACTAATAAAAATTAACATCCATGACAATGAAATAGATAAAGAGAAAAGAAAGAAAACAACTTGAAGTTTGATTTAGAACTTCAAGAAAGTTGGAGTTGATCTGGATGTTTTCAGTTTTGATCTCCCTTTTTGTGATGTGTAGCCTCTTTTTTAGTTTTTCTTTTTTTTATGCTCTTGAGTCTTTTTAGATTCTTCTTAGGATATTTCCATTTGTTTTGGTTTCAAAAATAGCCCTGAAACGTTAAAAATACAAAAATATCACAAATTGAAAATTGTCAGTGCATGATCATGCATAACCAGGCCACCTCTGTAGCATGATCATGTATGGGGATGCACGATCATGCGAGAGGGTTCATCCCAATGCACAAATGAGCGTGTTCTTATTCTTCAACTCTTTTTTCATCTTTTCTTCATTTTTATCTTGTTTTCACTCACTAACAAATAGATCTAACACCATTGAAACAAAATATTAAGATCAAATTGTTACTCTAAAACAATCAAAAAATATATAAATATAAAAAATACCAACAAGAACAAATAGGATTATCGTGAAAGAAAACACACTAAAACATCTAAAACACATATTATAATATACCCCTATCATCATTCATTACCTTTTACGAGATTCGAGATGAGCTCACTATTGCTCCATACTTGACCTTAGGGGATGTAAGACTTGAAGATTTTGAAGAATAGTTCCCATAATTTTAGTGATTTCATATTATTCTCTTATATATTTTATGATGGTAAGATCATGTAATTGTGATCATATAATTATTTTTATACCTATCGAAACTATATAAATAGACTATATACGTTGTTCTCTTTTATCAATAAAACACAACTTATACATTGATCTTTTAATATGCATATGTTGGCTTTACAATATTATAAAGCAAATAGAGTTGAATTTTAACAATTAGTTTCCAAGCAATTTTACAATTTTGAGTGTTCAAATTGTTTCATGAAGAATATTTTCAATTATGTGTTCTATTAATATCTCTGTAAATTTACTAAAATTGGATTTTGAAAACCAAAAGCATGTAATTTAACCAATCCAACTGTCATGTGTGCAATAAAAAAAACTCTTTATATTCATTGCAATTATAACTCTTCTTTATATTGGTCAGCTACATTTATTAAGTTTTGCGTAACTATAAAGAAATAAAATACATTTAATAATAAGTTTAACTTTTAATTCAATGGTAAGGGATTTAGATCTAAAACTACATGTGTTGGGCCCCAAATTTTTGTTTTCTTGAAGTTATTAAGCATGAATTTATTTGATTTATGATTTATGGTCTAGTTTGATTTTTATTGAAAATATTCATGGAAAATTTGGATTTAATTGAGTTTAGTATAAAATATGTGTTTGGAAGGGTATATATGTTTAAGGGCTATATGGTCAAGGCACATGAGTTAGGATGTTTTAGGTTAAGCATGGAGGGGCATTTGAGTCATTGTCCTCTCATGTAGGTTTAAGGAACTAAAGTAAGGAAAAGAAAAGAAAGAGAACTATAAAGGAGAAGAGAAAGAACGAAGAGAGAGTCGGTCGTGTGAGGGAGGAGAAGAAGAGGAAAAGGGAAAGCTACCGTTTGAGGATTTTCGACGGATTTCAAGTGTCCTTAAGGTAAGTTTAACTCTTCTATCCTTGTTTGTGTTGGATTGAAGCTTTGTTTTGCTGGAAATGAGAAGAAATCGATGGATTAGGGTTTAGGGTGAACTTGGGTAGATTTGTTGATTTGGTTATGTTTTGGTTAATGTTGTTGTTAGATGAGTGTAGAAAGGGAGTATGATGCATGATCTATAGGTTAAGGGTGTTGAATGAGCAAAAAGGAGTTGATTGTTCTGCGAAAATATGGGAAAAACTGGGTTCGGATGAGTTTTCAGAACCTGACGCATGCGCAGGCATGAATTTTGGTGAGACGTGACGAGGAAGTAGGCTTTCCTCGCGGCGCACGGCAACGGGCGTGCACGCCGCGTCATGCAGGCCTCTCGCCACGGCGAAGAAGGCCTTCGCCATGGCCAGTTGAGTTGTTCGCCATGCGAAGCACATTCTTCGCCACGGTGAACTTCAATTTTTCTGCCCGAATAGTGTTTTACTCGTAACTTTTGCTACAGAAGTCCTTTTGGAGTGATTTTTGAGTCGTTGTGAACTAGAGACATAGATCTACAAGTCTTATGAAGTGATGAAGTTATGAATTAGTTTCTAAGAATGGGGAATTTTGGATGGAAGTTAAGAATGGAAATTTTGTTTCAGCATGAGTTTTGATATGGAATTTTGGTCCTTATATTAGGAGAACAAGAGAGGCAAGAGGATCAAGAGGTACAAGAGGAAACTCATTCCTAGGCAAGACAAGCAAGGAAATTCAGGTGGGTTCATGTTTATAATAAAGTATATAAGTTACTCATTGTTTAGTTCAAATCAAGCAAGATCTCATGCATTTACATTACATCATCCACGATCGCATTGCATACTACCATGAATGATTATATTCTGCATTGTAATTTGCATTCATTATTATTATCAAGATTTTTCAAGTGCATGAAATCAAGTTTTACGAAATATATATATGACAAGCAAGTTTACAAGCAAGATTACAAGCAAGTGCCAGATTGGCAAACCAGTTTACAAGAACAAGTTGAATTATGCATACTTATGTGGGTTTGCGGTGTCCCTCACGATAGTCAAGTGCACATTGACTCACGAAAAGGCTTCTCCCTTTGCCTGATCGTGGGCACGTGGTTATCCCACAAGGATTCCCTCATGAAACTACGCTACACATCAACATTTCGATGGCATGTGTAGTACGTCACGAACTCGGGACGCCCAAACCATCATGTTATGTGCTATAATTTGTTATGTGACATGCATCATGATTTGTTCAAGAATCAAGCATTTTGCAAGAAATGACTCATACATGCTCTAGTATTATGATTTCAACAAGTATCACGGCAATGAGATATTTTGAATATTTTTGCTTATAGCGATATTATAAATATGTCCCCACGAGCTTTATAGCTCACCCTCTAATATCCCCATGCAGTGACGAGCGTAGATCGAGTGAGTCACGAGTTTCTAAGAAGACTCCGTTTTCATTTCATTATGATTATTTATTTTCAATGTTATGTTTGGACGACAAGACCTTAGTTACATGTCAAGTATCATTGGTTCAAGAATGTGTTAGATTTTTGGCTCTTGAATTCAAAGTTGTGGTCTGATTTGAGATATTCGTAAATCTTTATGAAACTCTTCTTTGGAGCATGAATTAGGAATATGTTTAAAAGCACGAAAGTTTCACGATGGATCCATTGAACTTCCGATGGTCTCTTTTCTAAATCATTTAATTTGCATGTTTGGATGTAATTGTT
Organism: Erythroxylum novogranatense; assembly: GCA_029891385.1. Taxonomy (NCBI): domain Eukaryota; kingdom Viridiplantae; phylum Streptophyta; class Magnoliopsida; order Malpighiales; family Erythroxylaceae; genus Erythroxylum; species Erythroxylum novogranatense. Next base: position 34,594,435 of record CM057232.1, on the reverse strand, counting down.
TAAATAAGCAGGTTTGCAAGTATGTTTTTCCAACAGGCCCATTACTCTTCCGCGGGTCTTTTTCTTAAACGTATTATCAGCACGTTTTCCCGCCACGCTCTCACGACAGACGTTGGGCTCCGGCAGCGGGGTCCAACAACATGTAATAATAAGTTTAACTTTTAATTCAATGGTAAGGGATTTAGATCTAAAACTACATGTAATAATAAGTTTAACTTTTAATTCAATGGTAGGGGATTTAGATCTATACAAACATATTTTTAAAGTGTTGAAAAATGTTTTAGACTTCAATCCAATCATATTAGCTAAAAAACAAAATACTAAATCTCTTAAGACTTGTTAGTTTCCATTTGGTTTTGGTTTTACATTTCCGTTTTAATTTCAATAAAAAAATCTGTATATTTGAGTTTTTATTTATTGTTTTTGGTTTTAGTTTCTTCAAATTTTCAAAACTGTAAAAATAATTTTTGTTTTATGTTTCTATTTGTTTTGTTACAAACTTATTTATCATCAACTAAATATATATTATTTAATTATTTAATATTAGTTAATAATATTAATAATAGTTATAGTTAATAAAATTATTTAATTTAATTTAATTTTAATAACTACTTTAAAATTTTATTTTAAAATAAAAACGTTTTAAATTTAATAATTATTTAATAGATGTACTTTAATTTTAAACTCTCACAATGTATAAATTGAAATTAGATTTTTATTAATTAAAACAAATATTGATTGATAAATAATTTTTCTTATTAAATTATTTGTTTTAATGAAATTTCATACATCTTTTATTAATATTTATTAATAAATATTATATAAAATATTTTACTTCATTGATTATAAAATAATTTGTTTTTAAATTTTATCTAATATTTAATTTTTATTAATAATTATTTAATAAAAATAGCAATCAAAATCGGAAACAAAAAATCAGAAAAATACAAATAAAATTAAACGGTATTTTAATTTTCCTAAAATTAAACTCCTGCAGTAAATACTAGGACTTGAGTAGGTTTTTTTTTGGTACAATAGGAGTTGAGTGGGTGAAATAGTTGGAGCAAATCCTTTTCTTCTTTCAATTTTGACTTTGCCGCATACATTTCAAGGTTGTACACAACTTGTTAGCATTTTATTAATAAATTTATTTACTGTAGGACTTTATATAATATGACAAGATGGCGAAGGGGCAAGCACATCTACAAGACAATTGACCTGGGACTCATACTGAGTTCTGCATTTGGACACTTAGGTATGTATCCAATTATTTTGACTGAAAGGTACAATACTGTTGTCGGACGACTTTCCATATCTAAAACGCTGCGATGCTGTGCCTAGTGTTCGGCAAGATAATGCCAAAAACTTGGGTGTGCATCTAAATTCAAAGAAATTGGCTCAATTTGCTTCGTCCTGCTCCACTACTTTCGATTGACGATTATTAATGCTCCGGTGTGGGGCGTTAGCATTACTTGATTGCTTACCTACCAAAGAGGTACTGATTTCTCGATTACGTCATAACAATATTATTTTCATTAGTGAACTACTATTCCTATTTGAATAATATTTAAAGATTAATAAATATGATCGCAATTATGCAGATCATAAATTAGAAGCAATAATTTGCAAGCAAAGATAAAGGAGTAATGTGCAAATATCATATGGAATTTGGGATCGAGTTTGGTTCTTATACAGGACAATATTATTATCGGTCAAAATCAAATACTAGTTTGAATAATTTTAAAATTATAGAATAATTCTTGAATTTTATACATTTACAAAATAGTTAATATATTAATAGAGTGCTATAATTTTAGTTTCACTTCAATTTGATTTAATAAATTATAATAATAATTTAATATATAATTATCTTTTCATTGGTATTAACATTACTTTTACACATATTTCTAATATAAACTATATTCATAATTAATATAAGAAAAACATAATTTAATTCTCATACAGATATAAAACTAAAATAATATAAAGTTAAAATGTTGCAATTGATTACACCAAATAATCATATAACAAGAACAATATAGGTCCATAAGCATAACAACATGAGTTTCTACCAAGGAACACAACAAAGTTGAAGTAAAACTTGGAGAAAAATACTTACGGTTAAAAATTTTATCTTTATATTGCATATATAAATTTTAACATATGTACCAAACATAAGTGAAATTAAAATAAATGAAAAAATAAAAATAAAAAACTAAAACTTTATGCATGACTTATCTGCCTAAATCGCATTGACTTGAACTTAATTACTACAAAATTATCGTCATTAAGAAAAGTCTTATCATCATCATCATTCAAGCTCAATTTACCGTATTACACGTCAATCCTTTTTCATCTAAGATTATCTCCTAAGTTATTCACGTCTATAAAACCTGGTTATTTAAAAACTTAATCTACTAAAGGAACATATGATTAAGGCAAATTGAATTTATAGAATTATTTAGTCCATTAAGAGTCCTATTAAATAAATAAAATTAAATTATTAAGAAATTATATGAATGATATTTAACGTAATAATAATAATAATAATAATAATAATAATAATAATAATAATAATAATAATAATAATAATAATAATAATAATAATAATAATAATAATAATAATAATAATAATAATAATAATAATAATAATAATAATAATAATAATAATAATAATAATAACATATCTTTCATAAAGCTTCAAGTTGTATTAAACAAATACCAAATCATTTAATCTCTTATGCCAATCTTTTTTAACGAATGAATTCAAACATGCTCTAATTTCTTTTATACCTAGTTCCATTCACACATTGATTAAGAATTATAAATTTTGCAATTCGAAACATCACCTTTGAGTTGGTCCTCTAAGCAACTAAAAGATAAAATAAAGTAATCTTATAAAAATAAAGTGATGATTTATTTTAAACAAATAACAAAAGTGAAGAAATGTATACTTAAATTAAAGTTTATGTCTTTGACATATTGAAATGGAGATCTCGAAATAACCATATGTATCCTCGTATGGATCCATTTTTGAGCTGAGGAGATCTTGCATTATCGTATGCAAACAATTATTTTGATAGCTAATTTCTCTATTAATTTTAGCTTTCTTTGTAAATTTTAGTCAACACTTAGATTTAGAAATGTCCTAGCAGCAAACAATAAGAAGTAAAATTATCTTTTTTCATCTTTCATTGATGACTACAAGATAAGGTATGTGTAAGGAATAGTTATTTTCATACTAGCCTTAATTATTTTCTTCGCCCTCTCTATGAAACGTAAAATTAACATAATATTGTCTTCTTTTCATTATTAATCATACTAATTACCCTCTATAAAGTCATAGAAACTTACATTAAAAAAACTTAACTTTAGCACTAAATTTTCTAACCTTTAAGTACAATCCTAGAGAACTTCATTCCATTACTAGTCCTAGCATGCTAAGATGTAACTCATTTATCAATTGTAAATATTTGCCTCAATTCTTTTTTTCATTTAAACAAAACACTAAAATAATAAGAAATTATTTGTAAATCTTGTAATAAATGGACAAAACAAATATCAACTATTGGTGAAATTCTTTCTCATCAAATTTAAAGCTCATGCAGGATTACAAATGAATTTAGATACTTTTTATACTTTTCAACATCAGGTTAATACAATATTTAGTACAGAGAGTCCAATGTGAAGAATTATATTTGCTTTGCAACCTCATCCCAACTGCTTTATAATCAACATCATTATCATAAATGAATTTTATAATACAACCTCATCAATTTTCTCTAATAGAATATCAGCATTACTTAAAAGGTCAAATGTATCAATGGAAATCAAAAACATCTTTCCCTTAGAGGAATTAAAAAATTAAAAATGGGCCCTTTAGTAACATTTATATAAGATTGAACACCCATAAACTGTCCAAGTCATTATTTTTCACTTAAATAACTTTTTATTTTACTAATATAACTATTTAGAAGATTATCTTTATAGACATCAATTGAAGAAGTTTTATATCATGGACCATAAGAGGTAATAGCATCCACCATAGGCTAGTAATAATAAAACTTATCAGCATCAAATGACACACTTGCATTATAACACTATCTATCCATTATCATGTCCATATTTTGAACTACTTTTTTAAATTGTATTGCATTATAAATTGATGGTTAAGTTATAGCAATTATCGATGGAGCCAAAAAGTTACACCCTTGTCTTTTTCTTTTTCTCATATTAGTTATACTAATCCCTTCTTGTTAGGTAGGAATTTAACCTTTAATGCTACAAGTATCATTCTCATCACTAAAAAAATAACTTTTACTAATAATTTTGTAGTTTAGTCTTTGTCTTTTTCTTTCTTATTTTGCTACTTTTAAAGCAAAGTTTTTATCTACTATTTTACAACATGGCTCACATTTTTGCAAGGCTTCATATAACCTTTAATCCAAGCTAAATTTTTCTTTAACATAGTGATTCCCTCACCTTTCAAATATTTATTAAAACAAAAAAATAGTATGCTTCTTTATACAAGGAACCAATCTCATGTGAACCCAAGTTAGATCACTATATCTTCCTAAAGAGGATAAGTTATCAAGATTACTTAAACTTTTCTCCATTTATCTATAAGAATAAACAAAGACATATATCAAAATTTAATTGATAACTTCATTATCAAAATAAAGTGCTCTTCTAACTTAGTTTCATTATCAGCAACAATATGCCCAATGTAAGTACATTTTCTGCTTAAAATATGAAATGATCATTAAATTAGAATTGGATGCATAGAAGTTTATTGAAAATATATGAACTCTAAGCTCATTTTACTAAGTTAGCATTTTTTCTTTGAGTAATATTTACATCAGTATATGTCCGACCTTGAGAAAAATAAGAACAAACTTAAATAAGTAAGTCTAATACTATTGGATCATTTACCTAAACAAAAAGAGTTGATTATATTTAACAATTTAAATGTTCTATAAACAAGTAATAGTAAAATAATAATTTATTATTCATATTTCATAAACGATGTTAGTAATTAGATTTTAGCTAAAACTAATCTCATTAAATCATTTACACAATAAATAATTTGGCCAAGCTATTTATATCTTATTCTTCTTTTAAGTTTTGTACATCTATGTGAAGCCATAAATAAGATAGAAACAAAGAATTAACAAATCTATAACCCTAAGTTTTTATATAGAACTTCATTACCAAACAATACTTTATCCTTATTAATCTCATATGTCCTAGACTATGTAAACCTTAAATTATTATAAAGAAACAAATTTTGTTCAAAACCTCTAATGATGTACATACATAATCTTATAAATTTGTTATATTAGTTATCATATTTTCTTTAATAAAAGGAATTAGTGAAAATAATTGTCTAACTTTTTTGTAATAAAATTGTAATTACATTGGCATTTCATTCAATAATCACTAAAGTAAAAATTTTCAACCCAAATGTATAATCATGGCTTAAGTGTCACTATGCTTTCACATGAAAGTATGCAACATGTTACCAAGATCTCAAATAACTCAAACAAGTTGTAAAAATACCAAAACTCAAATAAAGTCACAACCAAAAAGCTAGTAGCAATGAGAAGAGCTATAAGGGGCAAGTGGCAATTGGCAATTGGAGATTAGTAAACTAGCAAGATGATAGATGCTAAATAGACTATATTTCTAATCCCATTTTTAATACATTTTGCTTGTTTATATGAGACTTTCTTTCTTGTTTTGGTACTTATCTTGTTTCTACTATGTTTTTAACTCGTATTTGCCTTCATGGATAAAAAGAAGAAGAATTAGAGAAATCAAGACAAAAGGAAAGAATTGACCCTATTTTGCTGGTTATATGTATAAGCTTACATAACTGTGTGAGTGCCTATGTAAGTCTATGTGTAGATTCATGTGTAACTCTTTAAAAACATGTTTTTTTGTAATTGTCAAAGATTGAGGGACATGGTCATGTAGAAGGCCTTGTGAATGACCGTGTCCACTATAAAAATCCTAAATTTGAGCTATAAATGCACAAAATGAAGAGAAAATGAGGGAAGTCAAAGGGGTTTGTAGGAGGCTCATGAAAACACAAATTGATGCTCTAGAACGATAAAGAGAATGAAGAAAAAGTCACGAAACATATTTGAGGTAGATTTTCATCAATCTAAAAATGATTTTATGAAGAGGAAAAGGGATGTCATCATGATTCTTTTTTAAAAAATTTCCTTTAGTTTTGATTTTACGATTATAACTTAAACTTTTATTGATCCTTCGATTAGATGAACCATAGGATAGACTTTATAGTGATTTTATTTTAACTTAATTCATTCTTTAGTTTCATTGAGATTCAGTTATGTGTTCTTAATTCCTCTTGAATTAATATTAGTGTATTATTTCACTTATGACTTCATGCAATATAGATTAAGAAATCCTTTTGTGGATTTATCAAAATTGAAGGAGTTGCAAGCAAACCTAGAGATAGGTCGACAAAAATCCCCTTAACTTTGGTCAAACTACTAGTGAAATTTACAAATCAATTAATGTAATCTTAGAGGTTTTAACTAGAAAGAGTTTTTAGTTAATCAATCAAGGATTAGGTGTTAATAGTCTTGAGAAAGATATTAACATAAGATAGGAATTTTCATGGCTCAATGAACTAAAGATCAAATTGATTAGTGAAATCATGATTACATGAGAAGTCCTAAAGAGATTTGAAAACTAGGTACCAATATTTTCCTTGATTGTTTTTAGTTTATTTTTATGTCAATTAATTGATGTCGATCTATTTTATTTTATTATTTTAAGTTTGTAATTTATTTATATTAAACACCAAAAAGATGGTAAATATTATTAATTTTAGTCCCTATGAGATCGACCCACACTTACCAGTGCTATCTATAATAACACCATGCAATTATGGTTTAAAATATAAAATTACATATCAATTTTTGGAATTGTTACTGAGGAGTAGAATATTAAGAAAAATTATTTTCATTAATCTATTCATATTTTTCATTTAAGTTAGTTTTATTTCTTTTCTTTTATATTTAATTTTTCTTATAAGTTTCTATATTAATCTTGTGTATGTGTCTTATTTTCAGGATTTAGGTAGTCATCATTATAGCCACAAAACAAAATGGAAGGATAGAGAAGATAATATTCTTAAGGGGACTATGGTATGTCATCACTTATACCAGCATTGGAAGCTTAGAGTGAGAAGCATGGTGACATGTATTCCAACACTCAATCGATATCCATGGTATGATGTGACATTTTCAGTGTTGATCATCCTAATCATAAATGTCAAACATCAAGAGCATCCAAATTGCATAGAAAACTAGCCTCAGGATACTTCACATAGGAATACTTATAATCCAAAGTGGAACAGTTATTACGACTATACATGGAATGATTATGCTTCATCTAGATTTTTAGAACATAAACAACAATAGGTTAAAGAGCTTCTTAGAGATTTCCTCATGAAAGACATTGCTTTACAATAGGCCAACCCTTATAGACTTTAGGGGCTTTTTGCTTTTTTTGAATACACCAAATTAAACTTAAAAGATCATTTGAGTACATTAATTTTTCAAAGTACAGAGGAGGCAGAGGCTGAATATATAGGGGAATCTATGATTCAACAAAAGAAGGAAGAAGATTCAGTAGAGAAAATAAAGGCTAAAGAAAAAGAGGAAGTCGTTGTTCAAGAAGAGAAGGAAAAGAAGAAAGACGAAGCTAAAGAGGAGGAGCCAAATAAGGAGGTTATCAAGGAATTATAAACATTCATCTTAAGTACAGAAGGCTCCTACTTCCCACCAAACAAACTATTAAAGACAATCGAAGATCTAAGGGGTTTTTATTCCTTACTATATTGACAACTTGTTACTAAAATGGACATTAGTAGAGTTAATTGGTTTTATTATGTCCTTATTATCTTACAATAAGTGGTCTATTTTTAGGCTACTGAACTTTTAAATGGGAAATGAGTGGAAACAAGCCATTAATTGTAGATCCAGTTTGAAAAAGGACTTGTTAAGAAGTCTAGTTATAACACTCCTAAAGAAGTGCTAGTTATGAGGCAACTTAATAATTAGGCTTTTGTTTTGATTGAGTAGTTCATAGAATTCTCGATAGTTATTTTCTTTCATAGTTTTAATTTTATAATCCTAATTTTGTTACTTAAGATTTGATAGAGTTCCACAAGTTATAAAGGCAACATCAACCCTTGCTTTAGAGTAGAAAAGATTTCACCACTAGTGGATGAATGCTGATGACACTAGACAAGACTAGAAATCGTTTTCAATCAAGATATTATCCTCAATCCTTCATTATTCAAAATTTTTACTATTTTTACATGTTTTGTACATTAAGAAAAATTTACAACTTAAGTGTGGGAGAAGGACTTAGTTGTCTAACTTCTCAAACTTGTTATAATTAGCTTAATAATGAACAATTCATAGTTTTTTAAAAATCAAGATAATTTATTATGAGTTTAGATGTGACTATGATTTGATTTGTTTAAGCAAGTAGTTATGAGTTTTGATGATCAAGTTGATTTCAATTTATTTCATTATTATTGAGAATGGATATTTGATTTTTTTTGAAAAATTAAATGAAGTAATATATTGAAGGAGAGTATCAAAAAAGTTTTACAACTTAAGGAGTTATACTCTTATGTCAAAAGCCACAACTACGAATAGTAACCATATTCTTAACAATGAACAACTTCATTTTTACCTCCTTTCTCTTGTCACACGACATCGTTTGTATTTTACTGAATGTTCTTAATCAAAGAGGCAAATTCCCCGATCCTCTTCATCTCACTCTCCATCCTCTTCCGTAATTAGGGTTGGTTTTTTCATTGGCAATGATGTCTCGTTCCACTACCAAACCTCATAAGTAAGACTCTTGTGTTTGAATCTTCCTTCTTTAACGTCTTCTTCATCTGCTTACTAAATTCTTTTCACAAACTAGGTTTGACTAGTGAGATTCTCTCTATCATTGCATATCACCTTCCTCAAAGAGCAAGGAGACAGATCACTTATCAGGTACCATGCTTTACCTTCTTGATCTAAATTTTCTTTCTACAGTTGCATCTCCCTGAACCTATTTTCTACTCCTCATACTTCCCTTCTATTCATCTATTTTGCTCTTGCATGCTCTTGTATTATCTCCCTTAACTTCTTACACATTTAGAGAAGCTCGAAATCTCCTGTTACATACTCGATTAAGATGTTTCAGAAGAATGGGCTCTCTGAGTTCCGGAATTAAATCTAATGCAAAAACTTTTTAGGTAATTGGTTTCCACCAAATTGTCTAAGGTTTCTCTATTTCCATATCCCATATATACGTAGCATTAAGGATAGGACAGGAATATCTATCTCAAGGTTCCTAGGGTTTGAGAGGTTCGATAACTTCTATATTATCTATGTGATTGAATTCCCTAGATTTAGGGTTAGGCATCTATTCGATATAGCTCCCCATACATAGCTGCAGTAAGGACATGTGAAGAAGAGATTTTTTTGTTTCCACATGGATCTAACACAATACGCATGTTCTATCCATTTGCATATACAACATTCTGTCTGATGTATTTAGTCTATTTTGGACTGCTATCCATGATATAAAAGAAACTTTTGGAGGTAGAACCTTAAACCAAATTACTCTATGTCATTCCACTTTCTGCTTCTTACTTCTTAGCATATCTTTAGTGGTACCATTGGTTAGTTTATATATATGCTGATTCTGTCAATAAAAAGTATCCTAAGAGTATGGTTATGGTTGGTAGGATGGTTGAAGATGCCTAATTATTCTAAAATGTTTAATGCTCTGAAAAATTAAATGAAGTAATATATTGAAGGAGAGTATCAAAAAAGTTTTACAACTTAAGGAGTTATACTCTTATGTCAAAAGCCACAACTACGAATAGTAACCATATTCTTAACAATGAACAACTTCATTTTTACCTCCTTTCTCTTGTCACACGACATCGTTTGTATTTTACTGAATGTTCTTAATCAAAGAGGCAAATTCCCCGATCCTCTTCATATCACTCTCCATCCTCTTCCGTAATTAGGGTTGGTTTTTTCATTGGCAATGATGTCTCGTTCCACTACCAAACCTCATAAGTAAGACTCTTGTGTTTGAATCTTCCTTCTTTAACGTCTTCTTCATCTGCTTACTAAATTCTTTTCACAAACTAGGTTTGACTAGTGAGATTCTCTCTATCATTGCATATCACCTTCCTCAAAGAGCAAGGAGACTGATCACTTATCAGGTACCATGCTTTACCTTCTTGATCTAAATTTTCTTTCTACAGTTGCATCTCCCTGAACCTATTTTCTACTCCTCATACTTCCCTTCTATTCATCTATTTTGCTCTTGCATGCTCTTGTATTATCTCCCTTAACTTCTTACACATTTAGAGAAGCTCGAAATCTCCTGTTACATACTCGATTAAGATGTTTCGGAAGAATGGGCTCTCGAGTTCGAATTAAATCTAATGCAAAACTTTTTAGGTAATTGGTTTCCACCAAATTGTCTAAGGTTTCTATTTCCATATCCCATATATCGTAGCATTAAGGATAGGACAGGAATATCTATCTCAAGGTTCCTAGGGTTTGAGAGGTTCGATAACTTCTATATTATCTATGTGATTGAATTCCCTAGATTTAGGGTTAGGCATCTATTCGATATAGCTCCCCATACATAGCTGCAGTAAGGACATGTGAAGAAGAGATTTTTTTGTTTCCACATGGATCTAACACAATACGCATGTTCTATCCATTTGCATATACAACATTCTGTCTGATGTATTTAGTCTATTTTGGACTGCTATCCATGATATAAAAGAAACTTTTGGAGGTAGAACCTTAAACCAAATTACTCTATGTCATTCCACTTTCTGCTTCTTACTTCTTAGCATATCTTTAGTGGTACCATTGGTTAGTTTATATATATCTTGATTACATCAATAAAAAGTATCCTAAGAGTATGGTTATGGTTGGTAGGATGGTTGAAGATGCCTAATTATTCTAAAATGTTTAATGCTCTGAAAAATTAAATGAAGTAATATATTGAAGGAGAGTATCAAAAAAGTTTTACAACTTAAGGAGTTATACTCTTATGTCAAAAGCCACAACTACGAATAGTAACCATATTCTTAACAATGAACAACTTCATTTTTACCTCCTTTCTCTTGTCACACGACATCGTTTGTATTTTACTGAATGTTCTTAATCAAAGAGGCAAATTCCCCGATCCTCTTCATCTCACTCTCCATCCTCTTCCGTAATTAGGGTTGGTTTTTTCATTGGCAATGATGTCTCGTTCCACTACCAAACCTCATAAGTAAGACTCTTGTGTTTGAATCTTCCTTCTTTAACGTCTTCTTCATCCGCTTACTAAATTCTTTTCACAAACTAGGTTTGACTAGTGAGATTCTCTCTATCATTGCATATCACCTTCCTCAAAGAGCAAGGAGATGATCACTTATCGGTACCATGCTTTACCTTCTTGATCTAAATTTTCTTTCTCTGATTGCATCTCCCGAACCTATTTTCTACTCCTCATACTTCCTTCTATTCATCTATTTTGCTCTTGCATGCTCTTGTATTATCTCCTTAACTTCTTACACATTTAGAGAAGCTCGAAATCTCCTGTTACATACTCGATTAAGATGTTTCAGAAGAATGGGCTCTCTGAGTTCCGGAATTAAATCTAATGCAAAAACTTTTTAGGTAATTGGTTTCCACCAAATTGTCTAAGGTTTCTCTATTTCCATATCCCATATATACGTAGCATTAAGGATAGGACAGGAATATCTATCTCAAGGTTCCTAGGGTTTGAGAGGTTCGATAACTTCTATATTATCTATGTGATTGAATTCCCTAGATTTAGGGTTAGGCATCTATTCGATATAGCTCCCCATACATAGCTGCAGTAAGGACATGTGAAGAAGAGATTTTTTTGTTTCCACATGGATCTAACACAACACGCATGTTCTATCCATTTGCATATACAACATTCTCATCGATGTATTTAGTCTATTTTGGACTGCTATCCATGATATAAAAGAAACTTTTGGAGGTAGAACCTTAAACCAAATTACTCTATGTCATTCCACTTTCTGCTTCTTACTTCTTAGCATATCTTTAGTGGTACCATTGGTTAGTTTATATATATGCTGATTCTATCAATAAAAAGTATCCTAAGAGTATGGTTATGGTTGGTAGGATGGTTGAAGATGCCTAATTATTCTAAAATGTTTAATGCTCACCCCCATAATCATAGAGGTCATTTTGAGTTTGAGTGAAGAGGTTTTGTTGTAGTGGTGTGTGATTGGTCCCATGATTGACCAATTATCAAATAAAACATAAGTCATTTGACCATTCCTAATTATCCATATAACTTCCTCCTTGATTATGTTCCTCAACTTCAGTATTTGATTGAGAAAGTGCGAATGTGATGTTGATTTTTAGATGCTTTATAGACTTCTTCCTTTGAGAAAGTAAGAGTGAGGCCATTTAACCCATAGGGAATTTTTATCCATAAGAATCCACCATAGTCTCTTCAGTATTAAAGCCTAGTTTGTGATCTTAATAGGGGTAATATTCAACCCTCCTTCATCTTTAGGATAGCAAATATTGGCCCATTTCACCTTAGCTGCCCCTTTCTCCCTATTTGGATGATTCCATAGAAAGTTTTTAAGGATTCTTTCTAAAAACTCGATGATTCCTTAAGAAAGAAATATGTGAGAACTCCAATAAATGTGTAGAGAATTCGATATCAATTTTATAAGTTGCACCTTCCCTGCATAGGACAAAGCCTTGTCTACCCAAGAACTGATTCTTTTTTGGATCTTCTCTAGGAGTGGAATACATTCTGCATAGGTGAGTCTTTTAGTAGAGACAGGTGGTCCAAGATACAATAGAGTAGTTTGTTTGTATGACATTATTGATTGAGAGATGAGAGGACCCAATCCAGTAGCTTTCTTGGATAATAGGAAATGGCTCTTAGGTAGATTGAATTGTAGACCTAAGAATTGTTTAAAATTGCTAAGAGCTTCCATATAACTTTGTATGGATTCCTTTGTGGCCCTGCAAAATAATAGTAAATCATTTGCAAAACATAGGTTAGTCAATCCAATCTTCTTGCACTTCAAATGGTGTCTGAACTTAGGATTTTTTAACACTTCTTACCTGATAAGAGCATTGAGTGTCCCTATACATAAGATAAAGAGATAAGGTGACAAGGGGTCTTCTTGTCTAAGACCTCTTGTTGCCTTGAACGATTAGGTAGGGGTGCTATTGACTAATATAGCTAAGAAGGAGGATGAGATTCACTCTTTAATTCATTTGATAAAATTAAAAGGAAATATGTGGCCCATCAATAATGCCCGTAGAAAATCCCAACTCACATTGTCATAGTCTTTCTTAAAATCAACTTTGATTGTACAATTTATAGGGTAGTTCGGTCTAGAATAGCCTTTCATTAGTTCTTGGACAACGAGGATGTTCTCCCCTATATGTCTGCCATGGATGAACGCTCAATGATTATTGATGATCAGTTGCGCTACGATTTTTTTCATTCTTGTAGCAAGTATTTTGGAGATAACTTCATAGAGAAAGTTTGTGCACACAATAGGTCTGAATTCCCCAAAATGAGCAGGGTTGGAGCATATAGGAATGAAACAAACAAATGTTTTATTGATTTCTTTAAGAAGAACCCCATTGATGACAAACTCTTAGACTTCTTGTATTACAAAGGGACCTACTTCTCTCTAAGCTTTCTAATTAAAATACCTGTTAAAACTATCAATTCCACGGGCTTTAGATCCTTCCATGCCAAAAATTGCCTTTTCGATTTCTATATTTCCTACAGATTTTGTGAGAAACTCCAAATCATCAGTTGAGATTTATCTCAATGATAGGTATATGAGTTCTTCAACTGTTGCACTTGCACTGTTAGGAATACCTAGGAGATATTTAAAGAACTTTGTTGCCTCCTATTGGATTTCTTGTTCTGCCTATAGAACTGTTCCATTTGTGAATGTTATAGACACGATCTTATTGCAATTCCTCCTTGCTACAATTGAGTTGAAAAAGAATTTAATACAATTATCCCCCTCTTTCATCCATTGTACGCTAGCTCTTTGTTGTAATAGGGAACTGTGGTTGCATCATGATACTTTAAATATATTTACATGCATTGAGTTAAATGTGAATTCTCCTTTAGCATTTTTATCGCCCCACATATAAAAAGAAAAATCAATAATATGTGAATAAATAAGTATAAATAATTTCACTCTGTTGGCTTTGTACCATAAAAAGGTAAAAGTTAAAAAGAGGTGTTAGTAGTAACCTAGTTGAGAAACTATGGGTATTTATTACTGTAACATCCCGTTATCGGTGTGACGGGTATGTTAGTAAATTTGGATCGGGTCAGGTTAAAGTACAGGCAAATGTGAATTCTTCATGCATTATAGTTTCTATAGTCATCGGTAAATGATTATTGATGGCATAAGTATATGAATATGCGTACATGTATGACATTTCCCAATTGAATTGTGGAAATTGGAAATTGAGTGTAGGAATATGCAATTCCTAATTTTGTGAATTTATGAATAATTTTCTGGAATTTTTAGAGAATCGAGTCCGGACCGGAAAAATGGTATAGTGACTGATAAACCGGATTTTAGGTCCGTGATTGATTGATAATTGATATGAAACAATTTGAATTATGATTTTGGGAATTTTTATTTATGGTTGTTGCGAAATTGGGAGAAAAATATAATAAGAATCGGATTTGTTAGACCCTAAGAATTGGACATGTGGTAGATGATCATATATATATATATATATATAAGCTTAAGATAAGCTTAAATGTTCATTGTCATCATCGATGGTCGAGGGTGTGCTTGAACGTGGAGTTGAAATTCTTGGAGGATTTTCGAAGGTTTCTAGCTTGAATCAAGTAAGTTTATACTTGTTTATGCTATTTGATCATAGATTTGAGTAAGAAATTGTTTAGAAATTGGAAAATGTCGATGATAGGGTTTCGTTGATTTTGATTTGGGATTCTGAAGAAAAGTGAGTTAAATGATGATTTGAGGTTAGAAATAAGTTGGGTTTAAGGTTTAAAACTGATTGAGAGTGTTTAGAATGGATTTGGATGGAGTTGAATCTGAGAAATCTGGAAATTTCTGGGTTTTGGATGCGTTTACGATGCGATGCGCACAAGACGAAGAACACGTCGCGGCGAGCGAAATTTCATCCGCACGCCGCGACGTGCGCGAATGGCGTGCCACGGCGAACGTAAACGGCCCGCGTCGCGACGTACGCGATACGTACGCCGCAGCGATGATGGCGTGTTTCGCCATGCAAAGCGATGAAATGAGGAGCTTCATAGGGAGGAAAGCATGGCGAGGAATGTTTTTTTTTGGGAAAAAATTGGAATTTTAGGTTTTCGAAATTGGGATTTAGGAAATTGATGATTTTATTACCTATGGATTAAATTCAATATGGAGATTATGAATTTGGAGGATTAGTTTCTAATGGATTGGCTATGGATCAATTGAATTTCTGAGACTAGGAATTTCAATATGGGAGAATGAAATGAAGTGATTTTTAAGATGATTGTTACAAGTAATGAATTTGAGATTTGATTTCAATTGAATTGTTTTCTAAGTGATTAATTGGAATTTAGAGATTTAGAATTTGAATTGATAAGATGGGATTTCGGATTTTAATTCGATGATTATGGGAATCTAGTGACAATAAATAGTGATTGTGATTTTAATTGGAAGGTGACTGCAGAGAATTGGATATTAGTCTATTGACTTATGGTAATTGGATTTTGTTATGAATTAGAGTGAAAGTGATCGAATTGGGAAAATTTAGGGAATGTCATAACATGTACGATTACTCGATGTATTTGCTATATTTGCATTTTGAATATTGAAATTGTGCGACGAGTGATATTCGATTTTTCGATTGTTTTAAAGGCACCGATGGAGCAATTCCACAGGCGATCTTTGAGACTTCGGTGTAGCTTCGGAAGTGCAGGTGAGTAACCTAGTTGGTTTCTCAACCTATATGTGTTACATTTTGTATATATATATGCCATGTGGAGATACGGATGGATATGTGTGACTGTTTTGATTGATTTCGAACCATGGGTGTTCGAAATATTGGATTGAGATATGGAAGTGCAAAATGTGAATAAATGTGCATAAATGTAATAGTGTGTTGAGATTTTGATTACTGAATTGTGTTCAGAAACGGCATCGAGCCAGTTGGGTCATGCCTACCTTATATCTTGATTGAGCATCGTCGAGTGCTAATTAATAACGAAAGTGTTTTGTATCGAAAATGTTTTTGTGATATGTCGGGCCCAAAGTGTGTTTTGATTTCGCGCGTTAAAACATTTTGGAAGAAAATTTCATAACGAGTTTTAAATTGTGATTGATCGCTAAGATGCCACCCTCATGGGTCACGGGCTCGGATGTCTTTGTAGATGTCGGGTTCGGGTCTCATGGGAGTTAAGTGCTACATTTGTGGTATCAGAGCCCAGAAGTATAATCTTACATGGGCTTTTTGAAAAGTGTGTCAAATTGCATACATTTAAGTCATGTCATTGGCAGATAGTGACAACTGATCCCCAGTCTAGCATATGAGTCTCATACATGAGCCTGTACTAGTGTTTAAGTGATGAGAAATAGTGAGGAAAAGATGATATGAAAAATGTGATAAATGAAAGTTGTGGGTGGAAATCAAGGAATAAGAACAAGTATATGGTATGATATAATAATTGGAGAATTAGTGTATTGGTACTGATGGGCGTATTATGAAATACGACATTAGAATGATATGGGAACAATTTGTGGATGTGAAATAGATGTGAACATGTATAGGAAGATTATGAAAATATGTGAAAGATGGCAAGATTGAAAGTGTATAAGGAAAGTGAATGGAAATAAAATGTTTTATGATCAGAGTTGCGCAGCGAAAGCGTGATGGGAGTTTTGATTGTTATGATATGGATTTAAGTGTGATTGCGTAAAACGAAATAATGAAAAGATTGAAAGGTAAGAAAATGATATTGATAGATGAAAAAGCTGAATAGTTGTTAAGGTCAGTGGATTTGCCTATGCGAATGCACACCTGATAATGGAAATGATATCGGAAATCGATTGGTGAGTTATTGGATAACCGTCAATTTTTATAGTTAAAATTGAGATGGAGTAAGAAATGAAAGCACGTATAGTGATTATTTGGGAATGAATTGAGATTGTAATCAGGATATTGGTATGGTAAAATCCTCATGATCAAGGATAGGTCCAAAAAAAAAAAAGGTGGTCAAAAATCAAATGAGATTGAGGTGCCTTTAGCGTAAGTGACTAATTGGTATATTGATGTAATAATTTTAATAGTATGTACCCCAATGAACGGTATTAAAAGGGATGTTCTGGTTATGTGGATTATGGCATAGATTGAACTTCACGGGATAGCGTGAATAGTCGAAATTGATTTCCTGAGGTATTGAGAAAAGATTGTGAGACAAATTGTTCCTCATTGGAGACGTATGATATATATAAAAAGTTATGCAAATAGATCATAGGTGTAAGGAGTTCATTATTTTACTGAAGAGTGAAATATCTAAATTGTGTTTTAAGTGAATGATGACTATGATCATCGATGATCGACTGAATACAATTGAAAATTGAAGAAGATAAATTGGCACAGTTGAGGAAATCGTATAGTATGCAAGTTTTATAAGAGACAATTAGATCTTGATTGAAAATTTAACGGATGAATTATTATTCGAACACGGTATCGGGAGATTAAATGCAAATAGAGGTGTTGTTAAATGTGAAATTGTAAAGGGAAGGTACACAAGGAATTTGGAGTTATTTTAGGATTAATTGTATCTGGATACGTCTAAAATTGGTAAAGGTCTTCCGACCTTAAGCGATAAGGAAAGTGTTGGAGGAGAGATATGTGAAATATATGACTAATGATCGTAAGAGGAGACATTTGAAGAAATGTTCAATTCGAGTATTGATCGTATCATTTTGAATTGGAGATGTTACTATATGTAATGAATTGTAAAGATTAAAAAGTGATTGATTGAAATAGTGTAAAGAGATTCTATATGTATGGAGATCAGTATAAGCTTATGGGCTGCATTGGTATTTGATGATTTGAAAATTTATTGTATTAGACATTGTATTGGAAAGTGTTGTGAAAGCTTGGAAATTCTGTTCGTGCAGAAATTGTTTTGGATGTACATACGTTTGTAAAGCAATAATGATTAAGTTATATGAGTGAATTGGGAAAAATGACTATGCATTTGAGTGTTTTAGAAATTTCGTTAATGGAGCAAATAATGAGGCAATAAGGTTATGATACCCAACGTAAGAATGAGTGTAAACTGTCGAGTTTAGTAAAGCGCAAAAAAAATGTATTAGCGATTGGAATTCCAACCCAAGTGTGCAGGTGTGTATTAAAAACATGGAAAAAATCCGAATTGAGAATGTTGAAATAGTGGACCTTATCGAGAAAATTTGTGAATAGCTTAGCTATAAAGAAAATGAGTAATGTGATATATGAGTAAAACTCATTAAAGGAACTGTTAGTGAAAACTCAAGGAATAATCGAAGTTATCGAGAGTGTATTAGAAGAGTAATAGAAAGTAAAATATGACATTGAGAAATGATGAGTATGTTGGACCTCCATAGTTGATTGTGTGTTATCAATCCGAAACTAATATATGTTTGGAGTCCATAGGATTATGAGATTGATGTATAGGTAAGATTGATTGTGTTACATTGGAGATATCATTTGAAAAGTGTATAAAAAGGTCTTATAGCTAAAAAGGGGTTGTTCATCCCGATAGTAAAATGAACAGGACCTAATACAGTCAAAGGCCCTGAATGATTTGAGTTAAGATTGATAGGTGTTTTGAATCGGTAATAGGGGTTAAGAAATCCAAATTGACGAGAATGAGTCAAATTGATGATTATCGAGATTGTTGAAATCTTATGAGATTAGTAAATTGATATAGGAGAGATGCAATATGATAAGCGATACATGCAATGTTTCTAAATGTTCACCTCGGTCAAACTAGGCATTGATTGAGAGAAAAAAAGGGGGTAAATGGGAAAATTAAGTTCGTTATTAGTGACCTTGATGTGACCGTGGTGTGACTAGATAACAACCTAAAAGATGAATTGGATTTCGAAAGTGTCATATGGACAGAAATAGGAAATATCGATATGATCTGATGTGTATGTCATAGGTATTGGATATAAAGAATTACGAGTAATCGAAAAGAAATCGTTAAAACAGTATAAAGTTTGAGAAAGGAAAAAGAGGTAAGTAAGTGATTGTAGTGTGATTAAGATGGCAAGTCAGTCTAAAATCATAAAAGATGATTCGGATCCAAAATGTTACATAGACTGGATTAGAAAATATTGTTAGGATCCGATGTATGTGTTATCGATATTGGAAGTGATAAATTGTGATTAATAAGGCAATGTAGAGTTAAGAAAGATTTGGCAGAAATTATGCGTATAGTGAAATAAGTGGAAATCAGAGGATCAGTGATCGAAAAGACTCCCCTATTTTCTTGACAAATCGTATATAAAATTTCGAGGACGAAATTTTTATTAGGAGGGGAGAATTATAACATCCCGTTATCGGTGTGACGGGTATGTCAGTAAATTTTGATCGGATCAGGTTAAAGTACAGGCAAATGTGAATTCTTCATGCATTATAGTTTCTATAGTCATCGGTAAATGATTATTGATGGCATAAGTATATGAATATGCATACATGTATGACATTTCCCGATTGAATTGTGGAAATTGGAAATTGAGTGTAGGAATATGCAATTCCTAATTTTGTGAATTTATGGAAATTTTTCTGGAATTTTTAGAGAATCGAGTCCGGACCGGAAAAATGGTATAGTGACTGAAAAACCGGATTTCGGGTCCGCGATTGATTGATAATTGATATGAAACAATTTGAATTATGATTTTGGGAATTTTTATTTATGGTTGTTGCGAAATTAAGAGAAAAATATAATAAGAATCGGATTTGTTAGACCCTAAGAATTGGACATGTGGTAGATGATCATATATATATATATATATAAGCTTAAGATAAGCTTAAATGTTCATTGTCATCATCGATGGTCGGGGGTGTGCTTGAACGTGGAGTTGAAATTCTTGGAGGATTTTCGAAGGTTTCTAGCTTGAATCAAGTAAGTTTATACTTGTTTATGCTATTTGATCATAGATTTGAGTAAGAAATTGTTTAGAAATTGGAAAATGTCGATGATAGGGTTTCGTTGATTTTGATTTGGGTTTCTGAAGAAAAGTGAGTTAAATGATGATTTGAGGTTAGAAATAAGTTAGGTTTAAGGTTTAAAACTGATTGAGAGTGTTTAGAATGGATTTGGATGGAGTTGAATCTGAGAAATCTGGAAATTTCTGGGTTTTGGATGCGTTTCTGCGATCGCACGCCGCGGCGAGCGAAATTTCATCCGCACGCCGCGACGTGTGCGAATGGCGTGCCACGGCGAACGAACGTTTGACCCAGCGGACGCGACGCGATACGTGACGTCGCATGGCGATGATGGCGTGTTTTATGGCGAAGCGATGAAATGAGGAGCTCGCCGCGGCAAGGGAGGAGGCGCCGCGGCGAGGAATGTTTTTTTTTTGGGAAAAATTGGAATTTTAGGTTTTCGAAATTGGGATTTAGGAAATTGATGATTTTATTACCTATGGATTAAATTCAATATGGAGATTATGAATTTGGAGGATTAGTTTCTAATGGATTGGCTATGGATCAATTGAATTTCTGAGACTAGGAATTTCAATATGGGAGAATGAAATGAAGTGATTTTTAAGATGATTGTTACAAGTAATGAATTTGATATTTGATTTCAATTGAATTGTTTTCTAAGTGATTAATTGGAATTTAGAGATTTAGAATTTGAATTGATAAGATGGGATTTCGGATTTTAATTCGATGATTATGGGAATCTAGTGACAATAAATAGTGATTGTGATTTTAATTGGAAGGTGACTGCAGAGAATTGGATATTAGTCTATTGACTTATGGTAATTGGATTTTGCTATGAATTAGAGTGAAAGTGATCGAATTGGGAAAATTTAGAATGTCATAACATGTACAAGACTCTCGATGTATTTGCTATATTTGCATTTTGAATATTGAAAATTGTGCAATGAGTGATATTCGATTTTTCCGATTGTTTTAAAGGCACCGATGGAGCAATTCCACAGGCGATCTTTGAGACTTCCAGTCAGAGTTCGGAAGTGCGGTGAAGTAACCTAGTTGGTTTCTCAACCTATATGTGTTACATTTTGTATATATATATGTCATGTGGAGATACGGATGGATATGTGTGACTGTTTTGATTGATTTCGAACCATGGGTGTTCGAAATATTGGATTGAGATTAATAGAACGCTCTATAAATCTCGGTTTTCCCTTAAATTGAATTTAATCAAGATACGATCATTGATTAAACCTAACCACCAAATAATCTAGGATACGATCTCTAGATTCAATTTAACAGTCGCATTACGAATTGGAAAACAATCAATATAGGCAGTAACCTCACAAGCTCGGGTTATCTAACCTAAGTTATGTTGTTCTTAACGATTAACGATCGTTAGAGCTACTCACAAATATTAAAAGTAACAATTACGGATTACAATTAATATTTTAGCAATAGGTTCGAAATAAAACGATCAAAATATTATACTAAGATCATTAATTCCAAAACCATCTAAATCAATACCAACAACACAACAATCCGAAAATAAATCTCACTTTAAAATGACAAAAATAGCTTAACCGTGACTTGGCATCGATATCCCCATTGAATCGGTGTAGAAAACTAGCCTATCATCTTCATTTTTATGCCCAAAAGATAAGTCATATGCATATTGCAATAATACTACTCACGGCGGATAGCTAAAACGGAGGATTAATTAATCTTGGCAGCTCCGTATCTTTTGCTCTTCGTTATTTTCTTCTGCGTGAACTTGTCTCTCCACGCTGATACTGTAGCTGTAGCTGTAGCCTTCCACGTTTTTCCTTCTTACGCCGACGCCCTGTTCTCCCCTGTAGCTCACAAGACAAAATAGAATTCCCTCTTTGTTTTCTGCGCCGCACTCTTCTCCCTCACTTTGACCACCGCCCAAAGATCAACTTGTTTCTCATTTTTTCACAAGACCGCCGCTTGGTTCTCTGTTTGCATAAGAAAAAATTTGAGAGTCAAAAACCCTCCCATGAGTTAATTCTCCAACGCAGCACACTGCGTGGCAGCGTTACAGCGCTGCTGCGTTTCACGCAGCCCATAATCCTTGGTATTATTTTTTTTTCCTTTTTTTTCTTTTTTTTTTTAACTTGAAAAATAATTGTGCTCCAATTTGCTTTAGAAAATTTTCTCTTTTTGATCTCAAAAATATATCAATAAATCTAACCTCATAGTCAACACAAATTGAACACAAATTGAACATTTTATCAATAAAATAGGATTGAAATCTCATATAAATGCATAAGAAAATATAAGATAATTCAATCCTATCAGCACTCATAACAAATGAATTTCCAGAAATTGCTATCAATTTATCAAATCATTTAAAACAATGAATTTAAGCTTGTAATAATTTTTTTCCAAAATCATTCGGAAATCATAATTTCAAACATTAATCCACTTATTTTTCAAATATTTACAAAACTATAATTTATCAAAAACCCAAATTCTTTTTTTGCTTTCTTTAATTTTCAAAATTTTATATATAGCTTACAAATCAAAATATAAATATGCTACCCACCTCATATCCATGCTAACAACTTGCTTTGTGCCTCAATTGCTCCAAAGCCTCCTTCTTTCTTCCACATTAAAATTTCCTAAACCAAAATTACCCAAATTCAACATTATAAAATGCATAACTACTCAAATTATGCTTGGAGAACTCAAATCCCTCATATTTCCAAGCTATCTAAATCAACAATTTTGAAAATCTCCAAATTCCAAAATTGACCTAAACCGATTCACTCAAATTCAATATCATAAAAATCATAATTACTCAAATTAAGCTTAGGAAACATCAATTCCTCACATATTCAAGTTATCTAAATCTCCAATTTTCAAAATTCCCAATTTACTAACATTGACCTAAACCCTAACTCACTTAAATCCAAACTTAAATCAATTTCAACATGTAATTTCCAAAATTGATCATGGAATTGACAAACCCATATCATTATCTATGATTCTAAACCAATAATTTACAAAATCTCCAAATTACCAATTTGGGCATAAACCCTAATTAATTTCCATCCAAAATTAAACATAACCTAAGGCATAAACTTCAAAATTGACTTCATAATCCCTCTTCCATGCTCTTCCATCTTTTTCTCTCTTGGAACAATCTCAAAATCCCTCTTCAATTGGTAGAAAAAATCGAATCTTAGCTTTCTCTCTCTTTTCTCTCTTCTTTCTCCATAGCCGAAAGTTTGCTACCTTCTTTCTTCTTCTTATTTTGTTCTTTTCTCCTCTCAAATTCGTGCTCTTTCATATATAAAACGACAACCTCTCTTTTGTCTTATTTCCATGTCATTTAAATGAGGGTCAAATGACCATTTTGTCCCTCTCTTTAAGTGGACTTCCCAATATGCCCCTAACATGTACTTTAATTCATGCTTACTTTAATTCAAAAAAGAAGGAAGGATACTTAACTATGAAGGTTGATCTGGCTAAAGCTTATGACCGAGTTGATTGGCGATTCCTGCGGCAAACCTTGCTTGATTTCAACTTTCCATTGCACCTCATTTCTCTTATTATGTCATGTGTCTCTAGTTCACGCCTATCCATTTTATGGAATGGTGCATGCCTCCCAGAATTTGAACCTAAGCGTGGGTTACGACAAGGGGACCCCTTATCTCCATACCTTTTTATTCTCTGTATGGAGAAACTCTCTATGCTCATTTCGCACAGAGTTATGTCTCATCAATGGAAACCTGTCAAGTTATCTGGGGACAATCCAGCTATCTCCCATCTCCTCTTTGCGGATGATGTGCTCTTATTTTCCCATGCCACTGTCCGGGGGTGTCGGGTGGTACTAAATACCATTCAACAATTTTGTGCTTGCTCTGGGATGCAGATTAATGAGCAGAAGTCTAAAACTTTTATTTCCCCCCCCATATTAATAGGCGCCACCGAGAGACGTTAAGACATCAACTACACTTAACCTTTACTTTGGACCTCGGGACCTATCTTGGAGTGCCCCTGAATGGAACAAACACAAAGCATGCTTCTCAGCTTCTTTTGACTAAAATTCAAAATCGTTTGTAAGGATGGAAAGCCAAATTGCTAAACAAGGCTGGTCGTCTCACTTTAGTTAAATATACGCTATCTACAATGCCTCTCTACACTATGCAAACTTGCTGGTTGCCAACTGGCACTTGTGATATGATTGATAAGCATTGTCGTGACTTCCTTTGGCAGTCTTCTAGTACAGGTCGTGGTTTCCATTGTTTAAAGTGGGAGGCAGTTTGTAGCCCTAAAGAAGTAGGTGGGTTGGGTATTCGAATGGCCAGAGAAAACAATATTGCCATGTTAGGAAAATTGGTGTGGTCTCTTGTCCAAAATGTTTCAAAGCCTTGGGTTGATGCCTTGCGGGGTAAGTATCTGCGTACTGCCACTCTTCTGCATAGTACAATACCCCCTACTGCTTCTCCAAGCTGGAAAGTCATTAAGAAAGCTCTTCCCTACCTAAAGGATGGTTTTACTTGGCGAATTGGTAATGGAGAACTTATTTCTCTATGGAATGACAAATGGGTTGGTGAATTCCCTCTCCGTGAGCAAGTCCCTTATATTGATAATCGTGATCTCCATCTTTCACTTAATGACCTCCTTGATGGAAATGGAGACTGGCAACTTTCCTGCTTTCATACACCTTTGGGACGGGATTTAAAGAGAAGCGTCCTTGCTGTTCCGGTGTCGCGTGATACAATGATCAACGATACGTTGATTTGGGGAGAGACCATGTCTGGTAGCTATACTGTGAAATCAGGGTATGAATACATTTCTCGGGTCCCTTATCCTACTGACCCTCGCAAGCAGTGGCCCAGAATTTGGAAACTAAATATCCCTCAGAAATCTCTCTTCTTCTTGTGGCAGATTCGATGGCACCGACTTCCTACTAACATGATACGTTTTGAGTGTGGTATGACCACTTCACCTCTATGTTTCCGATGTGGTAAACACATGGAAACTATTATTCATGCCCTTCGTGATTGTCCTTGGGCACGGCAGGTGTGGTTCCACATCCTTGGCAATCCACCTGTCTCATTTTTTGCTACTAACCTTGATGAGTGGGTATCTTCTTATATCTTGGATATTTCTTGTCCTTATGACCATCTACATAATATCATTACTGGCGCATGGATTATCTGGTGCGCCATAAACAAAGAGCTTATCCAACATCAGGTTATGTCTACTATTGCCCAATACCGATGGCATGTCAGGCTCGTTAATGAGTGCCAACTGGCCTTTCCTGCAAAGGCTCATGCTAATCTACCTAAACCTCGATGGGTCTCGTGGCAAGCACCTACTAATGGCTATGTCAAAGTTAACGTGGATGGGAGCTCGATTGGGAACCCAGGAGCTGCAAGGTTTGGTGGCTTGATCAAGGACGAACATGGGTGGTGGTTGTTTGGTTTCTCGGGTTTCATTGGGCATGCAACCAACATGCTAGCTGAACTTCGTGCTATATATCATAGTTTATCTATTGCTTGGAATCGTGATCGCCGCAAGTTGATTGTGGAGTCTGACTCACTTGAAGCGATTAATCTTATCAAGGGCGCATGCCCTTTATCTCATCCTTATTTGGCCATTGTTGCAGACATTCGACGACTCCTTGGGAAAGCGTGGTGTTGCTCTCTTCAACATACACTCAGAGAGGGGAATCAAAGTACAGATTTTCTAGCTAAACAAGGGTCTTTTGGCTTTTCACGTTGGACTCTTTGGGATTTCCCTGGGCCACCTCTTGGATTGCTTCTCCAGTATGATGCTAGATCAGTTGCGTTCTTGAGGACTTAGTCTCTCTCCACAGTACCAAAAAAAAAGAATGAGGGAGCAGGCAAGCACGTACGGGAGGGAGAGGCAAAAAAATGAAGTGAAAAATTCCAAACAAATAACAGTGTGTGAGAGAGTGCGAATTAGGGGGAGGGAAATCAGGTTCTTCAATTAGGGATTTGGAGGAACCCCTAATCCCTAATTAATAAGCTTGGTTTTGCTAATTAGAGAATTCACTAATTAAGTATTTTAAATATTTAATTAACCTAATTGGGGTTCAAGAATTTTTATTATAGGAAATCTTTTAAATTTTTTTGTAATGAATCCTATTTTGCCACATATGTTATCTAATTATTAAAAAGTAATAAACAATATTATGTTAGTGTTAATATGATATTTAATTAACCAGAAATTAATTCTGAACATTTTAAAAACATTATAGTTTAAATGAAATATTTCAAAATATTAAGGTTTAAGTTATATTTTAATGTAAATGTTGGTGCTCAAAAAATAATTTTGGACATTGTAATTTTGAATTTTGAAGTGTGAAATAGGTACTTTAGGTCTATGTCCATATTGCTTTAGTCGTTGTCGGGAGAAAGGTCAACTAAGAGCAAGAAAATAGTGAAGAAGTTTTGTTTTATGGTAGACCAACACCTTACAACCTGGCGAACACGCCAAACCAAAATTTTGTCACCGTCAAGCAAGTTGCATCCTGATAACACCGTATTTCAACAAATTAAAAGGCCAGGGAAAGTTGGCAAGAGGTCGATCGTCGCTTAGTTAATTGTATGATCCCAAGTGGCCAGTTAATCAGTTAAATTGTCGGCCGTGAATTACACTCATAATTGTAATAATTATAAATAATAGGACAATCTTAAGTTTGGAAACAAGAATTTAAAAGCTTATTTCTAATTAAGTTAGAGATAAAAATGGACTAAATCATAGATCTAAATTTAAGTGATTTAATTGATTGATTTATGGGTTAGGCCGCAAACTCGTATCAACTTGACTTAAATTCTTTTCGTTTTATTTTAAAAATTTATAATTTAAGTTCAAATTTAATTAAAAAATATTATTTTATACTTTAAATTTTTTAAAAATTGATATAACGACTATCTGATGTTACGGTTTGATCTAATTGTAAGGTATGGGACTTGAATCCTATATTGATTAAATACAAAGTTGATATAGGATTTATAAAGACTTTGAGCTCTCTACCCTCATAAGCTAGCTTTTGGGATGTGAGTCTCCTAAAGTCCTTATTAATTGGTATCAGAGTCGATCTTGGAGTGGTAGCCCACGGAATGGTGGCCTAGGAGTGCCAACCGTGACCAACAAGAATCTCAGAATAGTAACTCATGGAGTGATGACCTGAAAGTGTCAGCCGTGACCAATAAAAACATTGGTCCTTATAGGGGGACGAATGTTACGGTTTGATCTAATTGCAATATATGGGACTTGAATCCCATATTGATTAAATATAAAGTTGATACAGGATTTATAAGAACTTTGAACTCTCTACTTTCATAAGCTAACTTTTGGGTGTGGCTCTCCTAAAGCCTTTATCATCCGCGTCACTGTAGAAAACTTCAAGGAGTTCTTTTAACGTAAATTTAGGAAAGTAAAAAGGTTACATCATTCACTCGAAGAAGTCTTCGATTTCCAGAACAAGACTCGTGCGAGCAAGCTCGGGTTTACAGAGATTTTGGCTTTTTGTTTTCTCTTGACGTCTTGTAGCCTTTGGGTGGTGAAGTATACAGCGAGAAATAAAGAGCAAATATGCCTCAATAGTGTCAAGCAGGCAGGCATTGCAAAGGCAAGACAATATCTGGACTGGACAGCCATTGTCTTCACCAAAAATTATGGAGAACAAAAACTTTCGTGCACGTGATTGGAGTTTTGTAAATTACGACATATGCTTCAAAATGAGAAACTTTTCTGCCTTTTAGATGCCAAAGGTGCGTCGTAATCTTGAGGATCATGCCACCTTCGCCCTGTGGTAAGGTGCTCAACGTAATCTTTCTTGTGTTCTTCAACCTTGATGTTCTGGGGTTTGCTGTCCCCAGATCAGGAAAAAATTTGTAATTCGTTCCTCTAATTGAGTTCTGGCCAAACTGTAAAATAAAACTTCATACGAAACGAATTTGGAGCAACTCGAATATAGTACAAACAGTTTAAATAGTAATTGAAACCCTTCATAAACCAAGTTCTACTGATCTCAGAATTTAATAAGTCGCTTATATGTTTTCTTTTATTTGCAAATTGAAATCCTATTGATGAATCATTTCTTAAGAAAAGTATAAGCAAAAAACAGTCGGGAAGTCCAATTAGTACATATATATTCTCTTTCAAATACATACATGCATATAACTGCCTAATTTATTCTTATTCAACATCTGATATAGATGTATATTAATCATTCTCAGGGCCATCCAATTTGATCAGCATTCATTACGGCAATTACTCCTCAATCAAATTGGATGGCCCTGAGAATGATTAAGATACATCTATATCAGATGTTGAATAAGAATAAATTAGGCAGGCTTTAATAGTATCACGAAAGTGCAGGAATTTCCTTCAAATGCAAATAGTCCTTTCTTGGTAATTCAACATTTAGTTATGCGCCAATTTGGTGTTTGATATATGTCATATTCGTGGGCTGTCCTAGCTTCGTTTCGTTATTGTCAAGGCGCTTCGACATGTCTAGATCTTCAAGTGCTGTTCTTTGTTGAGAGAGAGAACAGTACAAGTTGGTAGATTATAATTTTCATAAGAGCTGGCTAAGTTTGACCTAACCTGCTTCAAAATAAAAAGGATAAGGCTTCGGCCTAATCCCAATTTGTCGCATATTCCGAAGGGTGACTTTCATCTGTTAGATTAGTGGGACATATAAGTGGAAATGAGGTCTTTGCCTCTTAATTTTTCGTCGGTTGGCCACCTTTCACGATGAGATCATAAAGAACTCAAAACACAGAAATGACAATTATACTCAAATATAATTGGCAATTTTAGTTTGAATAAATTCTGAAATATAATATGTAAAAATAATATATAAAAATTGGAAAATAATGGTGTGATATGAAATTAGGCGAAGTATTAAATTTGCCCAGTTTCTATGCATCCTCGATTTTATTTAGTCATAAAAAAATCGATGCAATTTTTGTGCTTTCCAGTACACAAAACACTAACTTCTACATTGACCTTAATCTCGAGGTACAGATGAGTTGGTAAAAAATTCTTCTGATTTAAGTGAGGATGTAGATTCGAACTATTCTTATATATGCAACCATTTAAAATTTAGGGTCAAAATTTACCTCTCGCAAAAGACCTACTTGATTTGAGCTAGAATTAATATGAGAATAGATGGCTTAAAAGTTCTTTCTTATAATTAAGATTTTCTTAAAATATCTTGTAAATAAAAAAAATTATAATTTTGGAGTATTTGAAATCTCGGCTGTGTTACCGAGATTTATACGCTTTCTGGTATACCTGAAAAGAAGGCTCTACCGTAGCTCTCGGTGGCTATCAGAGAAGACATCTATAATTAGGACGTGAAGATCACATCGTGCGTGAACCAGAAAGATGACGACAAAAGTAAAGAAAGAACTGAAGGGGAGCTTGGCGAAATCTTACGTATGTTTCTGTACCCATGTATATAATCCATCTAACCTCTTAACTACGCATCACTGTCACACGTGCAGCGTTACCATTCCTAAGTTTTGTAGCCAAAGACAGTAGGGTATGTGCTCTACGATCAATAATGTCTCTGGTATCTTGTCAGTTCAGTCAGCCACAGCATAGACCATAGTGTTGTCCATATC
The DNA here is from genome assembly GCA_029891385.1 of Erythroxylum novogranatense. NCBI lineage: Eukaryota > Viridiplantae > Streptophyta > Magnoliopsida > Malpighiales > Erythroxylaceae > Erythroxylum > Erythroxylum novogranatense. Next base: position 34,564,488 of record CM057232.1, on the reverse strand, counting down.
ACCCACTGCTTTCAAGTTATTTTCTATTTGTCCACTAACATGATAATATATTGATGGTGTATCCATAACCCACGCTTCAAATTCAAGGGCCATTGTAATCTCAGTACATAAAATTTGTAACAAAAGACTAAGTTATGTTTCAATAATGCTTAATCGTGATAATATTTGAATGTTAATCTAAAATCATTTGAAAAGTAATTCTTTTGCATAATCTTAAAACAATGTTTTGAGTTTTATATTTAAATATAGATTTTTCTTGCATAAAACTATATAATAAAACATGAACTTTAAAAAAACCTTAATTCTATCAGGAATTGTATCTTGTAAGAGATAAAGTCACGAAATCTAAATTGTTTAATAATGGTTTTTATTGAAAGTCTTTATTAAATTCACTGATACCTATACACTTTCAATAAGACCATTTTATTCATTGCACTCTTATAAATGCAAAAGGTGCTTTGAGGAGTTCAGCAAGCAATCTTTGATAGGCACTAAAAGCTAGCATGCTCTTAGTTCTCATTAAATGGATTGGAAAAGATTCAAGAATCAGTTTTGAGACGCCAAGCGTATGGCAAGTGGTTAACGAATCCATCCAAATTTGAAATGCGTAAGTCGGAAAGCAGAGCAGGCTTTTAACTCGCAGAACAAGTCACACAAGCAACCTCTAACTTGAGTTTGCGTTAAAAGGGTAATTTACCTGCAAGCTCTGTCCAAGTTAAGAGTGGAAAAGAACCCCAATATCTAGCTACCTAGGTATGGTGAGTTCTCGCTGCCAATAAAATGGTCCCTGATAATGGTGAGAAGTGCATTAAAAGGTATGGGCATCGAAGGTATGGTCTGTCAAAAAATGAGCCATACATGTAGATATTAAGACCCTCAAAGCGCTGTATGTGGTTGGCTTGTTTTGTCGTATCCACAACATTCTTCGTCAAAAGCTAAGCATAAATTTAATCTTGGTAGGGTTTCCTGATCGAACACCCATCAACCACCTCGTGATTTCTATTCATTATGAGCATTCACGCATCAATTGTCCAAGAAGTTGATGCAAATGCATGCAAAGTTTCGCTATCCTCTCTTCCAATCCAGTTTCAATCTTCAGTAAGTGGTCCAACGTTATGAACGTATCATATACCAAATGAATTCCTGGTCTAAAGTTATGACTGCCCACATTATACATCATGGCTTTAATTAGGGCGATATTTACCAAGATGGCCACGTGAGGCTCTACCTTTTGCTATGTTGACGAGTTGTTTCCTCTCCTGGGATAAAAGTTACACCGTGTCTCTGATTGAATTTTTGCTTTTTCTATTAATTAAGGCGGGTCTCTACTAGATAAACTGGAAAACTACTGTTACTTGTACTCACATGTACTGTGAACAAAGAAATTTATTAAAAGGGCTTATCCATACGCTTTCTATTGCTAATAACTTTGGCTACATAAAAGAGAGACAGTGATGCATTCTTATTAAATTCCAAATCTCTAAAACAAACAATCGCCCAACAGTCACCAGATCTGTAGCAGATGTACATGAACTGCGAAGTTTTTCAGTAGTTGAAAAGTCTTAATGCATCCAATCAAATTACTGCCCATACGTTTCTAGGGATAACCAAGTAATTTTAGTCTTATTAAAAAATTGAAAAGAAAGAAAGTCAAAAGGAAAGTTTGAAGAGAACAAACAATACTCTTTTTTCTAAGTCCGGATCGTCTGTCTAATCTCACTCTATCTTACTCTGTCTAAGTAAGAAACGACATCGTTTTTTTAACAAAATTTACAAACCTTTCTTAAATGCAAGCAAGCAGGTAAAGTCGGCGTTGGACTTTACGAAAACTTTGTTTTTGATTTCCTTCTTCGACAATATTTTATTGTTTTGTAAATATGAGTTTTTGCTTATTCTTAAAATAAGCAGGATAAATATTATACCACTATAATATTTATTAGTATTAGTATTATTATTATTTCTATTCTTATTCTTATTCTTATTCTTATTCTTAAATTTGATTTTTTGCTTATTCTTAAAATAATAAGGATAAATATTATACCACTATAATTATTATTAGTATTATTATTATTTCTATTCTTATTCTTATTCTTAGTATTAAATTTATTATTATTATTATTATTATTATTATTATTATTATTATTATTATTATTATTATTATTATTATTATTGTTGTTGTTGTTGTTGTTGTTGTTGTTGCGTAAATAACTTAATTGTGATGTGTTATAATTTTGAAATTATATATGGGTTATTATTATTATAATACTAATATTATATATTGGATATTATCATTACCATTATTATTATTATTATCATTATTATTATTATTAAATTCCTTTTGGATATTTAAGTTATGTTTATTATTATTATTATTATTAGCATAGTATTATTATTATTATTATTATTATAATATTAGTTATGATTATTAAATTTATTATTTTAATTTCTATTATTATTATGAAATTTGTTATAATTAGTAATTTTCTTCTTATTATGATTAACTTTATTATTATTATTAATTTAATTATTCCTTTTATTTTTTATTATAAATCTTATATAATAATAATTTTATTATTAATATTAAATTCCTTATTATTATTATTAAAATGTTTATTATTATTCATAACATTATTAAATTCCTTATTATTATAAAGTGTATTTATTTAATTATTTATTATTATTATTATTATTATTATATTTATTATTATTATTCTTATTATACGTAAATTTGTTAACTAATTTTATTTATATTATTATAATTACTATTAAATATTATTATTAAATTTCTTCATTTATTATTAAATTTCTTGTAGATTATTTATTAAATTTATTATTATTATTATTATTAGATTTCTTATTAATATTAAATATGATTATAATTAATATTACTATTCTTATTATTATTATTATTAATTGTATTTATTTATTTATTTGTCAATTATTCTCAAATGGCTTTATATAACAAAAATAATCATATATATTTATCCTTATTATTATTCAAAACAAAATTAATAATAATAAGGAATTAAATGATATTATTTAATATAATTAATTAATTAATAAGTTAATAATAATAATAATAATAATAATAATAATAATAATAATAATAATAATAATAATAATAATAATAATAATAATAATAATAATAATAATAATAATAATAGTAAGTAGAACTTATAATAATACATAAAATAATTTCTTAAAAACAAATTATAAGGAAATTATAATTATCATAATTTTATATAATATGTATTTATTAGTAATAAAAACTAAATGACCATTTACAATTAATTAATTTAACTATTTAAAATGGGATTTAATTATTAATTCTCTACTTACTATTATTCTTATTATTAATAAATTATTTATTTATTAATAATATCGGGTTTAATTTATAAATATTTATTTATGAATTTATAATAATAATAATAATAATAATAGTTATAATTGTAAAATTTTATGATTTAATGTTATTTAATAATTTATAACATTATTAAATATTATGTCATTTCACCCTGGTGAAATGGCAAATGGTCATTGCAATATGGCCATTTAAGCGAGTATGAGGACAAATGGCCATTTAATAGTCATTTGCAAATAATAATAAATATATATTATTTATTTAAATAATAAATAATATTTAATAATATTATAAATTATTAAATAACATTATTTAATAAACTATTAGAGTAATCATAAAATTTTACAATTATAACTATTATGATTATTATTATTATTATAAATCCATAAATAAATATTTATAAATTAAATCCGATATTATTAATAAATAAATAATTTATTAATAATAAGAATAATAGCAAGTAGAGAATTAATAATTAAAGCTCATTTTAAATAGTTTAATTAATTAATTTTAAATGGCCATTTAGTTTTTTATTACTAATAAATACATCTTATATAATAATAATAATAATAGTTATAATTGTAAAAGTTTTATAATTTAATGTTATTTAATAATTTATAATATTATTAAATGTTATTTAATAATTTATAATATTATTAATCCTACTTTGGTGAAATGGCAAATGGCCATTTGCAATCTCGCCTATGTAAATGGCAAATGGCCATTTGCAAATAATAATAAATATATATTATTTATTTAAATAATAAATAATATTTAATAATATTATAAATTATTAAATAACATTATTTAATAAACTATTAGAGTAATCATAAAATTTTTACAATTATAACTATTATTATTATTATTATAAATCCATAAATAAATATTTATAAATTAAATCGATATTATTAATAAATAAATAATTTATTAATAATAAGAATAATAGCAAGTAGAGAATTAATAATTAAAGCCCATTTTAAATAGTTAAATTAATTAATTGTAAATGGCCATTTAGTTTTTTATTACTAATAAATACATATTATATAAAAATTATGATAATTATAATTTCCTTATAATTTATTCTTTAAGAAATTATTTTATGTATTATTATAAGTTCAACTTACTATTATTATTATTATTATTATTAACTTATTAATTAATTAATTATATTAAATAATATCATTAAATTCCTTATTATTATTAATTTTGTTCTTAATAATAATAAGGATAAAAATATATGATTATTTTTGTTATATAAAGCCATTTGAGAATCTTGACAAATAAATAAATAAATACACTTAATAATAATAATAATAGTAATATTAATATTAATTATAATCATATTTAATATTAATAAGAAATCTAATAATAATAATAATAATAAATTTAATAAATAATCTATAGTAAATTTAATAATAAACAGAAGAAATTTAATAATAATATTTAACAGTAATTATAATAATATAAATAAAATTAGTTAACAAATTTACATATAATAAGAATAATAATAATAATAAATATAATAATAATAATAATAACAATAAATAATTAAATAAATACACTTTATAATAATAAGGAATTTAATAATGTTATGAATAATAATAAACATTTTAATAATAATAATAAGGAATTTAATATTAATAATAAAAATTATTATTATATAAGATTTATTATAAAAAATAAAAGGAATAATTAAATTAATCATAATAATAAAGTTAATCATAATAAGAAGAAAATTACTAATTATAACAAATTTCATAATAATAATAGAAATTAAAATAATAAATTTAATAATCATAACTAATATTTTAATTATAATTATAATTATAATACTATGCTAATAATAATAATAATAATAATAATAATAAACATAACTTAAATATCCAAAAGGAATTTAATAATAATAATGATAATGATAATAATAATGGTAATGGTAATATCCAATATATAATATTAGTATTATAATAATAATAACCCATATATAATTTCAAAATTATAACACATCACAATTAAGTTATTTACTAATAATAATAATAATAATAATAATAATAATAATAATAATAATAATAATAATAATAATAATAATAATAATAATAATAATAATAATAATAATAATAATAATAATAATAATAATAACCCATATATAATTTCAAAATTATAACACATCACAATTAAGTTATTTACGTAATAATAATAATAATAATAATAATAATAATAATAATAATAATAATAATAATAATAATAATAATAATAATAATAATAATAATAATAATAAATTTAATACTAAGAATAAGAATAAGAATAGAAATAATAATAATACTAATAATAATTATAGTGGCATAATATTTATCCTTATTATTTTAAGAATAAGCAAAAAATCAGATTTAAGAATAAGAATAAGAATAGAAATAATAATAATACTAATAAATATTATAGTGGTATAATATTTATCCTGCTTATTTTAAGAATAAGCAAAAACTCATATTTACAAAACAATAAAATATTGTCTAAGAAGAAAACCAAAAACAAAGTTTTCGTAAAGTCCAACGCCGGCTTTACCTGCTTGCTTGCATTTAAGAAAGGTTTGTAAATTTTGTTAGGAAAACGGCGCCGTTTCTTACTTAGACAGAGTAAGACAGAGTGGGATTGGACAGACGATCTGGACTCCTTTTTTCTCGCCTAATGTCTAATTAAATTGTTAAGGAATGAAAGGAGAAAATATACTAGGTAGAAGTTTTTCTTTTTCCATTTTCACGTGTTGTTGTTAAAAAATTGGGATGAGATTCGATCCTGACTACAACATAATAATCAGGACACTTTTTCATATTTTGATTTCTCAAAAATTAAAATCACTTTAATTTTATAAAATGATTAATGCATAAATCATAATTTGTACCTTATTTCGAAGCTTGATCATATTCTTTTCATATCCCTTGAACCATTTCTAAACTCAATCTATCTCAACCATCGTATCCTACAAGTGTCCAACCTTTAACAATATCTATATAACAAGTTGAGATAATAAAGAGGATTAAACAAAAGTGATAAATTCATAGAACTTAAGTCTATTCATAATATGTTTTGAACATTTCAGTAATTTAATTGAAATTAAATTTTAATTTCAATTAAACTTTAATTAGAATTATAAATAATTCCAATTAAATACAAATTATGGCCAAATAAGATCAAATATCTCATGTTGATCCTTATTTATTAAATATCTCATATTTAACCACAAAGTTGCTCAAACTTTACAATCAAGTCCGATTTAATTAAAATATCTTTGCTCTCTTCAACATTCTTTATAAGAAACCCATTAGGTTCCCAAATATGTTGGCAAGGATTATAAATTATAATTAGAATTTATAATTAGAATTAGATAAATTAAAACTCCTATTAATTTATCTTTAATCCTCCAATTAAACAACTTATAATCATAGATTATTATTAATGTCTAGTAACACATGATGATCACCCAATATTTAAGAATGTCATAGTGGTATTGACTAATCTTTCCATGTATGATTTTTCGTATAATTCAATCCTTTCATCATATATTATTCTAATTAAACATAGAGCATGAAATTAATGTCTACTTTTTTTTGGTAAGCCAGTAAATTTTATAAATAAAAAAAAGGTATGTACCACCAGGTTCTCATCAAATCTGGCCCTCCTCAAGATCATACTCATGCAGTTAAGTGAAACCCCAAGTCTCTATCCTCAGTTTCTATACAAGGTAATCAAGCATCGATCTTTTTCAATGTATATACCCTACTAGGTTTTATTATTTTGGAGTTTTTCTTGGATTTTCATGTGAAAGGTTGGTTCTTTAAGACCATTGACTTTAGTTTGATGATATGAAGTATGATTGGATCTAGTCATGTTCTTGTTCTAATGATCTGTGGCTTGTCTTTGATTGCCTAATCTGTAGTTCATGAATGTAGATCAGTTCTAGATTGCCATTTGGTTTTAATAAAGATTTTGTCTTTTTTTTCACTTCATAATCGAGTTCATTAATTGATATTTGTGTGTTGATTGAAAGTGAAATAATTTGTGTAGAATAAAGATTCAGATTTTGCTTTGCTGGGCGATGAATTGTTTAAATTTTTATTCTTTTGGAGATAAAAGTAATTAAGTTTTGTGGAAATTTTAATTTGCGATAGTGTTGATTTATAGTTTAGTTTTTACAAAACACATTTAAGATATATAGAATATACTTCCTAGGGGACATGATCTACCAACAACATCATTCTATAGGTTTTGGATTGAATAAGAGGTATGTAAGCGTTGCTCTCCCTCTCTCTTCCTTCTCCACAGCTTCCTCTTTTCAAATATGGTTCTTGATTAATCAGTCTCTTTTGCTTTGGTGTTTTCGGGGTTTTGTTGGAATTTCTGAAATTTATGTTCTTTATGATTTTTTTTTATATTAGCTTCTTTGTTTGATTTAGTATTTAATGTTTTTTGGATTTGATTATGTTGATCTCATTGCATATGATATTGTTGGGTTCATGTCAAGATTGAATTTTTATGCTTGAATCTTATGGTTTTAGAAGTTTTGTGTTTCTGCATGTTTTTCAGTCAAAGTCGAGTTCTTTGATGCTTTATTGCTCTCCTATCATCTAGGTATTGGTGCTTTTCTACAGTTCTTTAATGCTTTATTGCTTTCTTATCTTCTGGGTATTGGTGCTTTTCTACAGATAAAGAGATGAGATATTTCGTTATATTTTAGTTTTAAAATATATTTTATATCGCTTTGAATGATAGAATAATTGAGCTTATGGAATTGATGAATTCCAAAGGAGAAATTGAGTTGCTTTGAATGAGATTGACTAAAGAATGAAAAGAAAAAAATTTATATTGGTTTCGGATTGGTTTAGTATTAAGGTTTCTAACGCGATGTTTTTCTAAATTAATTGTTTTCGAATGTCGGAGTTAAGTTTTTTTTCTTAAGCGATTTTGTTTCCGTTGATTCCGAGCCAATCGATTCGCTTTCGATTCCGCTATTTGATTTTTTCTGCTCCGATTTGTGTTTCGCCTTTGTTTTTGCCCAATTTCGCTTTGTTATCGATCTTTTGCTTTCCGCCGCTTTGTTTCCGCTTTTGTTTTGTTTTCGTCCGTTCTTTGTTTCGCTTTTTGTTTTCGTTGAGGATTCCGTTTTTCCGGTTAGGCTCTGGTCTCAAGATCGGGAAGATCGGGTCTCAACATTGGGTCAGTTCAGTGAATTTGTTCTTTACTAAGCACCCAATTGTTTATTTAAATATCTTCATACTTTAGTCTATGAGATCGACTACTTGTTTCATAAGGAAAAAAACATAACGTGTGCTAGTCTTTTTAAGTTCTAATAATGTTTAGCCCTAATAAAATAATGGCTAAAAACAATTTACGAATAGTACATAAATGCAATATAAATTTCATAATTATAATCTCAATATAATTTTATTTTAATATCTCATGGATTTTGTCATATACATCTAAACTACAATCAATTGATTAATTGTAAGACATAAACTAATAGTTGTTTCAATCACAAATTATTTACATCAAGTACATCATGTTACAGATTCTTAAAAAGTCTACTTATGATTTGAATTTTGACAGAAAAGGTTTATATAGTTTGATAACTAGTTGAATCAATTTTTTCTCATTATAATTCTTCCAAAATTGTCTTTATGTTATTTGGTTGACGTAAACTATAATGTTAGTGGATTCTTTTTGAAAATTTTATCAAAATTAAATTTTGTTAGTGATAAATTTAAAATACATGAAAAACCTTATATATGATAAATTATTGGCATTTATTCAAGATGTACGGAAAATCAAAGGGTACACTTTTTTAAAATGTTTTCCATTAAAACCACAATTTTCATCTTCAAAATAGTGAATTCCATAGACATGTAATTAAGTAATGTTCTAGATAGATTTCTCATATTGGGTCAGTTCAGTAAATTTGTTCTCTACTAAGCACCCAATTGTTTATTTAAATATCTTCATACTTTAACCTATGAGATCGACTACTTGTTTCATAAGGAAAAAATATAACGTATGCTAGTCTTTTTAGGTTCTAATAATGTTTAATCCTAATAAAACAATGGCTAGAAACAATTTACTGAATAATACATAAATGTAATATAAATTTCATAATGATAATCTCAATATAATTTCATTTTTAACGTGTAATTATCTCTTAGATTTTGTCATATACATCTAAAAATATACAAGATAGATAATATCTTTAAATTATTTTGTCACTAAACTACAATCAATTGATTAATTGTATGACATAAACTAATAGTTGTTTTAATCACAAGTTATTTACATCAAGTACATCATATTACTGTTTCTTAAAATGTCTGCTTATGATTTGAATTTTGACAGAAAAGGTTTATATAGTTTGATAACTAGTTGAATCAATTTTTTCTCATTATAATTCTTCCAAAATTGTCTTTATGATATTTGCTTGATATAAACTTTAATGTTAGTGGATTTTTTGAAAATTTTATCAAAATTAAATTTTGTTAGTGATAAATTTAAAATGCATGAAAAACCTCCCAAATGATAAATTGTTGGCATTTATTCAAGATGTACGGAAAAATCAAAGGGTAAACTGTTTTTAAAATGTTTTCCATTAAAACCTCAATTTTCATCTTCAAAAATAATTTCTTTTAACTTGGGCTCACAATTTTCATCATGTTGCATTTTATCTATATTTTCAACTTTTACATTTATCACAATCATATTATTGGTAACCTTATTATCTGTATAATTACAGATTTAATATTCATACAAAAATTTTATTATAACATTTATAATTCTTATATTATCTAGACTTAACATTTGGACCTTTTTTTGTTTTTATGCATTCTAAATCCTTGTAGAGAACTCCCAATCTAACAAAAGAAATAAAAGTAAAGAATAAGATTTACTCTTCAAAATCTCCTAAAATGCAATCCAACTTTGGTGGGTTGATGGGATAAAACATAACCAACAAAATGTTCTTCAACTTATCATTTAGAACAATTAAATAATAGAAAATGAAATTTAGGATGTTAAACAATTCTGTTTATATTATTTATTATGTATCTAATTAAATATTGTGTACAAGGGTCTATTTGGTTCATAAATGAGATATGGATTTGGAATAATAACTGAGTTGTTTAGAATTTGAATTCCTTACTCACACCTTAAGAATTGAATAATCTACAATATAATTATGCTTTTGCAGCTGCTTCTTTTTCCAATATATATACATTGAAATAATGGCATGATCAAAATACGCACAAATGGCATGTTGGGCGGCTTCTGCGCTAGAAAGGCCTATTTACAGAATTTGATCATCTTGGGCATAGTAGATTAGAAGCTTAAAAAAAGAAAATGGAGGAAACTAAAATACTACAGGTGTCCTTTTATTAGGTCTGTGATAAATTTGTGATATGCTTTGCAGTTTGCACACGTGTCCATAATGGGCCATCATGGAACAAAGTTTAGGTGTTTAACACGTTTTTAAAGCACAAACAATGTTAAAAGTTACGCCCCTGCCCGCTGACCGCTGAGCAATTACAGAGGGTCCTACGCAATCATTGGGTCACCCAATTTTGACCCCTGCCCTTTCTGCTTTCCCACTTCTTTCTCAAGTGTCTGCACGTGATTCACACGTTTCTTTTCTGTTCCTTTTCCTCATTCGTTGCCTTTTAGACTGCTTCGTTCTTACTCTCTTTTTAGTTTCTAACCCAATTGATGTGCTAAAATGTTATTTTATTCTAATTATTCACTAAATAAAATTTCAATATAATGCACCTAAATCATGTAAAGGGAGCAAATCATAAGAAATTATCCTATTATTTTCTCCGATTAAAATTTTTTAAATAAAATTTTGTCCTTTAAAAATTTACACCTGTCACCTTTCAACGTACGTGATATGATTCAATCACGTCATATCACAATTATTATATGTTTCTGTCGGTCAGTACAAGTAAAACTCACATTGTTACCGGGAAGTGAAAGAATAACATTTGTATACAGATTTAACTTGGGGCTTGATTATGCAAATACGGAAAGCTTTTTTTTTAAAAAAAAAATTAATCCGTGGATCCAGTTGTAAACAGTATTGGCATCCACGTGGTATTCTTTTTCATTTTAATTTTCATATTTAAAAATTATCTAATTATCACATAGACATTTTCCTTTAACATATTTCATTATTTTCTATTTATTTCTATTTAAAATTATGTTGTGTTAAAATTTTTAATTTTATATATAATATTACTTAAAATTATAAATAGACAAAACATTAACATAATAAGACGAAACGTCTTATATGATAGTATAGTTAAGCGATACTATAGACAAGTAAATGAAATAAAAAATCAAATCATAATAACTCAAATAAATCATGTATCATAATCGATCGATATGTTTTAAATTCAACAATAAGTTACTTAAGATATAATATTACGTTATGCATAATAGAACTAATAGTATGTATTTTGTGATTGTGATTACACTGAACATATAATATTACAACAGACATCATTTAACCGTCCGATTCCTAAATTGCCTGTAAATTTCGAATTATAAGAAACTATAATTTTTGGTGGGAAGGAAAACTAAGGAGGTGTTTGTTTTCATTTTTTTTTTGATTTTCTGTTTTTGTTTTTAAATTTAGTAAAAAACTTGTTTGTTTGAGTTTTTGGTTTTGGTTTCTTCCAGTTTTCAAAATTATGAAAACCATAAAAGTGGTTTTTGTTTCTGTTTTCGTTTTTTTTCATAATCTGATTTACTATCATTTAAATATATATTATTTAATTATTTATTTTAATAAAATTTAGAAATAATTTAATTCAACATTATATTTATATATTTGATAAATTTATATTTATTATCAATAAAATTATGAATAATTTAATTTTATTTAATTTTATAATTAAATTCAAAATATATAAATATTCAAATAAAATTTGATTTAATAATTAAAAATATTTCAAATAAATATTAATTTATAAATAAACTTTAAAATTTAAAATATTTATTTTATTAAAATAACATGATTTTATTAATAATTTGTTAATAAATATTATATAAGAGATTAAATAAATTTATTTAATTAAAATAATTTATCTTTAAGTTTTATCTAAAATGTAATTATTATCGTAATAAAAATACAATTATCTTCCTCGCAGCGTTGTTCGCCTCTCGACGTGAAACACGTCAGGTTCAAATCTGCTCCAGTAGAGTCACGCCTTGACCCATTTGAAGGTTGAAGACGATTTCGTTTTTTTTTTCTTTTAAAAAAAATTTCTTTTATCCGTTGGGCTTATTTGGTTAATAAATGATCCAGTTATGTTATAAGAATATAGCCTCTTTTTTAGGTATATTTTGGAAGCAAGATGAAATTGTTAGACAAATGTGGAGTATTTCTAATTGATTTATGTTTCTTTTGTAAATGATAATACTATTATATTTTCAAGAATTATAGTATGATGAACAATTTTTTGGTAATTATTCGGACATCTTTTATTGATTAGAACAATTTAATGTAATTTCTAATTTATGTAATTTTATTATATACAATTAATGTGTAATTTTTAATAATATTTGATTAGTATATATTTAATTTTAACTATAATGACAATTAATTAATTTAAAATATAATGTATTAGATTATAATTATTACACATAATAGTATAATAACAAAAAATAGAAACATGATAATAAAATCAAACATTTTTGTTTTCAGTTTTTTTAGAAATCTCAACCAAACATGTTTTTGTTTTCAGTTTTTATATTACAAATCTCAACTAAACAGGTTTTCATTTTTTTAAGGAAAAAAACAAAAATTAAAAACAGGAAATAGAAATAAAAAACAACAACAGAAAAATAGAAGTGGAACCAAACGGCCCCTAAACTGCCTCGTATTGCTCAATGTCTACTTTGGTGAAAGGGTAAGATTGATTTGTTGATGATAATGGAAAAATCACGTCACGTCAGATGCAGGAAAAACTCAAAAAGAGACGGAACCGACCCAATTTCAGAATGGCGTTCTTGATCCTGGAAAAAGCAAAGGCGAATGTCATCAAAATTCATACACTATGACCGTACTTCTAGCCTGTCATTTAAAGCTCCCACCACCACCATCGTTTTGCTAAAGCATTTGCGCCCCTTTTGGCCTTCTTTTATCACATTTAAAAGATGTAACTCTAACAAGCAAGCTTCCTGAATCCTATATTTTAATATATTATTTTACATGTTTAGAAAAAGGTTATAAGTCTTCCTCTGTATTAGTTTATTACATTAGTTTTTATGTATTGAAAATAGAGCGCGAGCTTAGTTTGATTTCATTTCCCAGACTCAAGGTAGAGAGTCAATATTTGTAAGGTCTCAACTTCTGGGTTGAGTTGAGTCTCGTCCATTATCATTCAAAAGAAACAAAACCTGTACGATAAAGGGATATAATAGTAGAAAAAGAATACGTAGCAGTTGTTTCGGTAAACATACGCAGGCCACAGCATCAAACTCATCGGTGGGTCCCCCCCCCGCCTCTCCAATCATTCACTTCCTCTGATACTCCCGCGTCACGTCGTAGCTCCTGCACCAAACACGAGAGACCCGATGAATCAAGTTCACTGAATTAATGACGTCATGTGCAGACCTTTATAAAATTTAAATAAAAACCATATTCTAATCCTGCCCTTTTTTTTTTTATTACAGTAGGTATTCTGACTTAGTCAGACTAATCTTAAGCCCCTATGATCTCACCCCAAAAGTCTAAAGGATGTAAATCTGGAACTCCAAGATCCCTCAAGTTCCTACGTGAACTCAGACACTCTCACAAGACATGAGTCTCACACACTCTAGATTGTTCGGTGATGATTGATCACCTACTTCCCCGCTAAAGATCGTGTTCCTATCAACCTCGATTCCTTAAGCAGCCCAACTCTTACATCACACCGAAAATGGCGATCCATAATTAATCCGATCAAGGAGCTTTATTCAGGAGGTTAGAGGATCATTAATATTAACCTTAGAGGACCGATAAGGGGGTCAGATCAGATGCTATTTCACTTTCAAATCAAATATTTATTAGCAATGAAACCATGAGCTAGTAGAAATTTTAATGTGATGAATGAATGGAGTTATCCCATCATCAACAGTAACTTACTATTATAGTTTGGTTCCGCAAGTAGACAAATTATTGACTATTAAGGTTCATTATATATTTTGGATTGCGCAAAACAGAATATTGGGTCACTTTCATTTGAAACACAACTTTTCCATTATTTTACGTAAAATAAAATGGAAGACAGCTTTGCAAGTTGGAAATTTAGTATATTATTATTGGGTTCAATTTTATTAATTATATATATAAAAAAGAGAACACTGGTTGCGATCAAGATTATTTTCTTAATCATAACTATCATCACGCATGAAAAAAAGAAGAAGAAGATAAAGACTACAACTCTCTAACATCACCATCACCCTCGGCTTCTATAATAGCCTACTCTGGAGTCTGTACCTCTACTATATAGACTATACCAAACCTTACAGCCTGGCAATACTCTCTTCGAACCAATTATAGCCTTCCACGTTGCACCTTATCGACGTTGACACAGTGCCCCTCAACCAGCTGTCTCCCTTGCCCTTTCTCCCCCCCCACACACACCAATATATAAGCCCGTTCCCCCCTTCTCACTAATATATCAAACCTGCTTTCTCTGCCCACCACAACCTTTGACCTTAATTATGGCCTCTATTTACCACTCTACCACTGTCCTCCTCCTCTTCTTCTGTTTCGTCATCAACCATTCTATTTCGGCTTTAGTCAAAGAACAGCCTCTGGTTCTCAAGTACCACAACGGAGCTCTCTTGAATGGCAACATCAACGTTAATCTTATCTGGTACGGCACGTTCACTCCCATTCAACGCTCCATAATCGTTGATTTTGTCAACTCTCTGAACCCTAACAGAGCTCCGCTGCCATCCGCCTCTTTGTGGTGGAGGACCACCTCGAAGTACCACGGAGGCTCACGAACGCTCCAGGTCGGCCACCAAATCCTGCACCAGGAGTACACTCTTGGGAAGCTTCTCAAAACAACGCATTTACTGGCTCTGGCCTCTAAAGTTAACTTCGCCATTGACTCCATCAACGTGGTTTTGACTTCCAAAGACGTCGCCGTTGATGGGTTTTGCATGAGCAGGTGTGGGACTCATGGGTCCTCTCGCGGGTCGGCCCGGGGTACCTACGTCTGGGTCGGTAACTCGGAGACTCAGTGCCCAGGTCAATGCGCTTGGCCTTTTCACCAGCCTTTGTACGGTCCACAGACTCCTCCGTTGGTGGCGCCCAACGGCGATGTAGGAGTTGACGGCATGATCATCAACTTGGCGACCCTCTTGGCTAACACCGTTACCAACCCGTTTAACGGTGGCTACTTCCAGGGCCCACCCACAGCCCCGCTTGAGGCAGTCTCTGCTTGCACCGGGATTTTCGGGTCAGGGTCTTACCCGGGGTATCCGGGTCGAGTCCTTGTGGATAAGATCACCGGTGCCAGCTACAACGCTCACGGCCTCAATGGACGGAAGTTTATGTTGCCCGCCATATGGGACCCCCAAACAAGTGCATGCAAAACTCCCGTGTGATGGTCACAAGTAGGAAAAAGATATTATAGAAAGATGCATCTGGAGGCTTAAAATCATGATAAAAATGATGTGATGCAAAGTGTATATGGTACGGGGGTTGATGTGTCAAGCGGTAGCGTTTAGTTTATTTTTATGTTTCACACTAAAGGTTGTATGCTTTAGCTTTGGTTTTGTACACTTCACGGGGGCTTTTGTCGTTATGAAGGTGACCTGTAAATTCTCTTGGAACAAATGTAATAAAGAATGATATAGTGTTTAGAATAATAATTACTCTTGCAAAAGTGGGTTTGGGTTTGTTGAGTGAAGACGTGTAAAGAGTTGCGTCCCAAGGACTTTAAATTGTTTAAATTGGAGTTTTTTATTTTGTATATTTCATTTTATTATATTATAAAAATTCAATCATATATAGCCTTAAAAAATAAGTGGAGTGACGAGTGGTGATTCGGGAGACTCTCCTTTTGTCTCCTGTTTCATTAAATCTTAACTACTGTCTCCTTTTTTCTGTTTCATTAAATCTTAATTATTTATTTATTTATCGGTTTCCTATTGTCCGCTAGATCAACTCCTCAAATTTTGGACCTATTGTATAAGATTATTCTTATGTGCATAAGATTATCCTTGGCTGCCATGTTTTACCTCCCAAGATTTCCTTGTTTCTTCCGTTCATCGCTTGAAATAGACTTGAGACAACTGACAGACTCTCACATCTGCAAATAAATAGACACTGCCCTCTATGTTCTGCACATGAAGAATCCAGGAATCACCTATTCACCATGTGTGTAGTGACTAAGGTTAAAGCACAAATGCCTCTAAAATTTTAAAAATTCCATAACCAGTATCATTTATTGGTTAGACTAAGAAGCAGCAATGCTCAACAGTAATGAGTCATTGTTTGCGAACAATATAGAAAGAGAGGAATGTTCGAAGATTTCAAGCTAGGTATAAATCAAGTGCAAATATTTAAGATGCTAATATTTATTGCTTATTACATATTTTACCGATTCCATTTCATTTGTTTTTTATATTATTGATTTGTTCTTCTTGTGAAAATGAGTTATTTCTAAAAAAATTGGAATTATAGTAGGCTTTTGTAATAATATATGGTGCATGTGTTTATTAGTGTGACTGTAAATTTTCTTTTATAGGCTCACGTTGAAAAAGTACAAAAGGAAAATGATAGTCGAATTCTTGATGAAGTTGTGGCTGATATGGGGGTCATAGTGCTTGAATGTAACAAACTTTTTGAAAAAGATATGAAAGCATCTAGCTTGAAAGAAATAATATGGCAAGTGAAGCATTATACAAAATTCCTAACGAGGATTTGCAATTCATCAAGAATGCATTGGATGAAGAGATGAACCAAAAAGTAGATTGCAATTCATAAAGAATGCATTGGATGAAGAGATGAACCAAAAAGTAGAAATTGAAACAGGGAGAATCAGAAAGGAATTAGAACAAGAGAAAGTTGAACACTTGGGAACGAAAAGGTGAATAGAACAAGATAAAGCTGATAGAGAAGAAATGATGAAACAAACGTTCTCCCTCATTCAATCTCATCTTCAACATCACTATTATAGACATGCTTTATAAATTAATTATACCTAGTCAATCAATAAAGGAGTTTTCTACTCTTCCAAACCATACATATCAACATAAAGAATATCATCGTATAACAAATTTCCTTAATTCATTGTTTTTGTGCATTATCTTGTTATCATTTTTGTTAAGATTAATTGCTTATATTCATGCTTTGTGAATTTGTTCATAAAGGAATCGAATAATTGTGTTGTTAGTTTTTAGAGTATATTATCTGTCTTGATTAAATTGAGGTCACCAATAAAGCAGTTAGTATTTCATTTTTTAAATATATTAGCATGTTTACGAGCATAATAGTTTTACAATTCTAATTTACTTCTTGTTTTTTTTTTCTTTTTCCTTTTGTAGGAGTTGATGATTAGGAGTGGATAATGAGGTACTTAGTGAAAGATTTTGAGGGCCCATACATATCGATTTTATTTAGTATTTACATTAATTCACTTATATTCTATATGAAATGAAGGAAGATAATGTAGGTGAATAGTTTAGTTACTAATTTTTGTTTTTGTATTTTGAATATGCTAAAGATTGAATTTTACAAGTCCTTATGGATTATATAGCATATATAAGTACAATTTTTTGTCGTTTACATTTGATATTGCATACGTAATTAAGACACACATGGATGTATGTATATTGCTTTTAATCTATATATAGATGTTGCCTATTAATTAATGACAAGAGTTTGCTTTTACTTTAACATATTATTAGTAACAAAAGTGTCAATAATTTTGACTGCAATTGTTAACAGTCAACAATTGTTGGCTAGTAGGCACCAAATTCGGTGCCTACCATGCCTAACACAGTCAAGACACTCCTGCCTATAAAGGGCAGGAGTAGAATGAAGAGAAGAGCGAGCAAGCAGAAGAGAAAAAGAGAGAGTGAGGTGAGAAAAAAATATTCTGTGTATTTTTTTAGTCTAGTATTTTCTTGTAATTCTCCAGTTTTTTCTTAGTAGTAAAAGTCTTCTATCCTTGCTCGTGATTTTACCTTAATTTAGGAGTTTTTCACGTAAAATCTATGTGTTTATTACTATTTTCTCAATCTTATTTAGCTGCGAACTTGCTCTAATTCGATCATTTTTTAGAACAAGTGATATCAAAGCAAGGCCAGAAAATTACAACGAGTTTTTTGGCGTAATTCGTTCAGAATTTCGGTGAGCACAATGAAAGTTGGTGAATAGTAACCTCAAAGGTGCTAATTGTTCATGCATTTATTTTTGCATTATACTATGTAGTTACTGTAATTCAAGTATACAGTACTATTCATGCATATGGTACTATTCATACATACGGTACTATTTACGTGAAACAGTGGGAGCTAAATTCTGTTCGTGATAGAAGTAATGACAGCAAAATTTGAGATTGAGAAATTCAATGGGAGTAATTTCTCATTGTGAAAGTTGAAAATAAAGGCAATCTTAAGGAAAGATAATTGTCTGGTAGCTATTAGTAAACGACCAGCTGAAGTCACAGATACAAAATGGAACGAAATGGATGGAAATACTGTAGTTAATCTCATCCAGCTTTAGCTGATGGAGTATTATCTAGCATAAAGGCAAAGAAGACTGCAAAGGAAATATAAGATCATCTCACAAAATTGTATGAAGTCAAATCACTCCACAACAAAATTTTTCTGAAGAGGAAACTATACACTTTACATATGGCAAAATCCACTTCGGTGACAGAGCATTTAAATACTTTAAATACTCTATTTTCCCAACTCACATCATTGGGGTACATAATAAAGGTAAGTGAATTTGCGGAACTTCTACTCCAAAGTCTACTAGATTCGTATGATCAACTCGTTATCAATTTAACAAACTACACAGACGCTCTAGTCTTCGACAATATTGCAGCTGCTATTATGGAAAAAAAGAGTTGGCGTAAAAGAAAGGAAGACAGGCTGACAAATTTGCAACAAGCGGAAGCCTTGACAGTTACGAGAGGAAGATTAATAGAACATGACTCAGGTGGGAGTCATAGTCATGGTAGATTAAAATTCAGAAGTAAGAAAAATTTCAAGTGCTACAATTGTGGCAAGAAAGGGCACCTAAAGAAGGATTGTTGGAATTTGAATAAGAAAGATTCTATTCCTCAATGAAATGTGGCAAATACATCAGATGATGGAGGTGCAATGGTTTGTGAAGCAACAACGACTATTGGAGGTAAGAGAAAAATTGTTGATTTATGGCTTCTCAATTCAGCAGCTACTTTTCATATGACCTCTCAAAGAGAATGGTTCCATCAGAATGAATCTGTCTCTGAGGGATCTGTGTACAACTGTAATAATCAAGCTATAAAGATCGTTAGTATCGACACCATCAAGCTAAAAATGTATGATGGGACTGTTGGATCGCGTACGGTCCGAGTATTCACAATACACTGCAGAAAAAGATCATACAACAACATGAAGTATAATCGAAAATACCAAGGATGTGCGAAAATACGTTATTTCCGTGAATTGGTTGCTTCTTTTTCGGATTTCAAGACACTGCAAACACGAATGCCCTCTACTGGTATCCACACGAGTATGCACGATCCGGGCTGCGGCTATGGTGTGCTAGCACGTCATGAAACTCTTCACGAACGCCGCAGGATTTTCCTCTCGGATGGGGGCTAGGGTTTCCTGACAATGGTGTCTCATCTACCTAATGAGACCTAAGCTTCTTTATTTATAGAGAAACCCTAATCTCATTGAGGCCCCAATAAGTTTCGGCCCATTATATCTCATATAATAAAAGCCTGACAACTTAATTCACTCTAGCCCAATAAATATATCTACATATATTTATTCAATACCTAATAAATTAGGCCCAAGAGAATAAGCCCAGATCACATAACTCTTTGTGTGTGACCCTGTAGGCTCATTTGATGTTGGCAATGGGCTTGATCACACTTCAAGGCCCATAAGTCATAAGCGGCCTCTAGCAAGACATTATGACTACCCAAATCAAATGAGGATCGATAATCCGATTTAACCCGGTAACCTGGTTATAGGCTTCAATCCTTTGTAACACGATATCAAGATTAATCACAAGGCATGGTATATGTCAACCTTTGATTAATCATAGTTTCTTGATCCCCAAGTCGATCGATTATAACAAATGACATTGATGACTCTTCATCAATTCATTTGAGCACGACTATGCATTTCTTCATCACACTTGTCAAGAGGCCCAAATGATATCTCTCTCATTTAAGAGAGGTAAAATCACATCTACGTCATTCATATCCCTCCGCATGATTCATTTAGTGTCCAACATAAGACTATTTGTTATTCAGTTAAAATAACTTAGTCTAATATCAAACACTAAATTCCTCATGTAGGAACCATGATGACTTGGTCAAAGGACTAAATTCAAACCATATAAAGAATCACTAATGACATGAAACCATGTAGTATTCTTTATGTGGGTCGGTCCAATATATGTTCTCTAACATATATCTATGTTTCTGATTTGATATCTCATATCCATGATCAGTAAAACGTGATCATCAATCAAAACACATACTAGTCTTAATTCATTATTGTTCCACCAATAATGATCGACCAGGGACAGTCTAGAATAGTGTTATAACGCTTACGGTTTTACTATCAAGTCACATACTTGATGACATAAGTCTAGTACCATTCATGGAATGTAAATCACATTACATAAACGAAATACATGCATATATGAAAGGAATACCTCATAATATATTATTAATAAGTCATAATGTTAATACATGAATCACAAATATCCATTGACCTAGGGCACGCTACTAACAGGGACAACTCAGACTATTAAAAAAATGCGACAAGTGGAGGGCCTGAAGAAGAATTTGTTAGCTGTAGGACAATTGGATGATCTCGGTTTTAGATTTGAGATTCAAAACAAGATCATGAAAGTGATTAAAGGAGCGCAAGTATTTATGAAAGTAGAGAAGATTGTTGCAAATCTATACATGCTAAAGGGAGTAACTTTGCAAGAAGGAGAAGCATCCGTTTCAGTGACTAATCCCGACCATAAATCTGCAATGATGTGGCATAAAAAGCTTGGACATATGTCAAAACAAGGAATGAAGATATTTGCAGAGAAAAATCTACTTCCAGGTCTCATAAAGGTATCACTGCCCTTTTGTGAGCATTGCATTATGAGTAAGCAACATTGATTGAAGTTCAACACATTAAAGTTCAGAAGAAAATAAATTCTAGACTTGATTATCTTTGATGTATGGCAAGCACCAGTTACGTCCCTAGGAGGAGCAAATTTCTTTGTATCATTCGTTGATGATTATTCGAGGAGATATTGGGTGATTTCTATCAAGAGGAAGGCAGATGTGTTTCCAACTTTCAAATTTTACAAAGCATGGGTGGAACTCGAATCTGGTAAGAAGATCAAGTGTTTGCGCTTAGATAATATAGGCGAATATACTGGGAAAGAATTTGATGAATTCTACAAGCAAGAAGGCATCAAAAGGCAATTCACTACGACATACACTCCTCAACAAAATGGAGTAGCAGAGTGGATGAATAAAACTCTGTTGGAAAGAACCAGAGCGATGTTAAGAACTGCAAGCTTAGATAAGAAATTCTTGGCAGAAGCAGTTAATAATGCCTGTTATGTGGTGAATCGAGTTCCATCAACTGCAATTAAGTTGAAGACATCGATGGAGATGTGGACTGGTAAACCAGTGGATTATTCCAACCTCCATATATTTGGAAATCCAACCTATGTGATGTTCAATGCCCAAGAAACTATAAAGTTGGATTCAAAATCCAGAAGATACATTTTCTTAGGGTATGATGAAGGTGTGAAAGGGTATCGTCTATGGGATCCCATTACCCACAAGATTGTTATCAACAGGGATGCTATCTTAATAGAAGATAAGGATCAAGAGCAAGTAGAAAATGTTGGTACTGTACAAGAGAATCCAAATCAAAACTGCATCAGAGCGTGAGGAGCAAGAACCAATTGAATGTGATGTTATAGATACTCAGAGACCAACTCACATAAGAAGAGCACCGAGTTGGCACTCAAATTATATTATGGAGAGCAATATTGCATACTTTCTTTTAACTAAAAATGGAGAGCTTTCAACTCTTCAAGAAGCAATGAATAGTTTAGATGGTAGCAATGCAGGAAGAAATTGAAGCTCTACATAAGAATAAACATGGGAGTTGGTATCACTATCACAAGGAAGAAAGCTTATTGGCAATAAATGGGTTTACAAGATTAAGCAAAGTGGTGATGATCAAGTGGAGCAACTAGACTGGTGGTAAAAGGATATGCTCGGAAAGAAGGTATTGATTTTAATGAAATATTTTCTCCTATAGTTCGACTCACTACAGTTCGAGTAGTTCTGGAAATGTGTGTTATATTTGACTTGCATCTTGAGCAGTTAGATGTGAAAACTGCATTTCTTCATGGAGATCTTGAAGAAGAACTTTAAATGCTCCAACTAGAAGGTTTTGAAGAAAAAGAAAAAAAAAACTTAGTTTGCAGGTTGAACAAATCTCTATATAGTTTAAAGTAGGCACCGAGGTGTTGGTATAAGAGATTTTATTCCTTCATCATGAGCCTTGGATACAGCAGATTGAAAGAAGACCTTTGTGCATATTTCAAGAGGTTTGAAAAAGATAATTTTATAATCTTACTGTTGTATGTAGACAACATGTTGATAACAAGCCCCAATAATGATCGTATCAAAGAATTGAAGGCATAGTTGGCTAGGAAATTTGAAATGAAGGACTTGGGACCAGCAAACAAGATTTTAGGAATGTCGATTCACCGAGATAAAAATAATAAGAAGATTTGTTTTTTTCAGAAGAATTATTTGAAGAAGATCTTGCGGCGATTCAATATGCAAGACTGTAAATCAATTTATACCTGTCTTCCTGTTAATTGCAAGTTATCCTCAAGTTTGAGTCCTAGCAATGAAGAAGAGAAGATGGAGATGACTCGAGTACCGTATGCATCAGCAGTAGGGAGCTTAATGTTCGCTATGATCTATACAAGACCAGACATTGCACATGTAGTGGGAGTAGTTAGTAGATATATGGCGAATCCTGGTCAAGAGCATTGGAATGCTACTAAGAGGATTCTTAGATATATCAAAGGAACCTCAGATGTTGCATTATGTTATGGAGGATTAGAAAGGATATGTTGATACTGATTATGCAGGTGATCTTGATAAAAGTAAAACCACTATAAGATATGTATTTACACTAGCTAAAGGAGCTGTGAGTTGGGTTTCAAAACTACAGTCAGTTGTGGCCACGTCAACAATAGAAGCAGAATATGTAGCAGCTACTCAAGCTAGTAAAGAAGCAGTGTGATGTTGTTGGAAGAACTTAGATATAAACAAGAGAATATTATTCTGTATTGTGACAGTCAAAGTGCTTTGCATCTTACCAAGAAACCAACATTTCATTCAAATTCAAAACACATCCAAGTTCAATATCACTTCGTTTGAGAGAAAGTGAAAGAAGGAACAATAGACATACAGAAAATTCATACAATGGATAACCTGACATATTTTATGACAAAAGCAATCAATGGTGACAAGTTTATATGGTGTTGATCCTCGTGTGGCCTTACAAAGATGTAAGCAACATGAAGTGGCAAGATAGAAAGAATAGTTTGAAGATCTGGTCGACAATCAATCAAATCTTCAAGTGAAAAACAATTATGACTGCAATTGTTAATAGTCAAACCGATGCCTAACACAGCCAAGGCACTCCCGCCTATAAAAAGGCAAGAGTAGAATGAAGAGAAGAGCAAGCAAGAATAAGAGAAAAAAGAGAGAGTGGGGTGAGAGAAAAAAAAAGAGAGAAAAAGAGAGACCAAAAAATATTCTGTGTATTTTTTAGTCTGATTTTTCCTTGCAATTCTCCAATTTTTTCTTAGTAGTAAAAGTATTCTATCTTTGTCCGTGGTTTTTACCCTATTTTGGGAGTTTTTTTTACGTAAAATTTATGTGCTCATTACAATCCCCTCAGTTCTATTTAATTGCGAACCTACTCTAATTCGGTCGTTTTTCACAACAAAAATAACTAATTGTTGCTTTTGTTGTTATAAATTGTAGTCTAAAAAAATCCACTTTATTGCCTTATAAAGACTTCAATTGTTGCAATATCTATTCAATATTGTTGCTATAGTTTGAAACTATTTTGTTCCCTTATTCAAAACATGAAGCAATATTTATTTTAGTTGCCTAATCAAGAAATTTTGTTACCTTATATTTATAATAGCGTCACTTTATCTAACAATATGAATTTTGTTGTCTTAATAAAAAGGCAACAATTTTTTATTTATAGTTATGTTTCTGTATATTTCCTAAGGCCCTGTTTGGTTGGATGTTAATTAATGGAATGGAATGTAATAGAATAGAAGGGAATGGAATGGTTTATAATGGAATGAAATGTAATATAGTAAAAAGTTGTTTGGGAAGGATGGAAGAGTTCATAATGTAATGTAGTGAAATATTGTTTGGAAGATGGATGGAATGGAATGTAATGTATAATAAATGACTTTTATACCCTTTATATTAAAATGGTTGTTGTAGGAGGTTTATTATTTTATTATTAATTATATAAAAATATTAGTATTAATTATTTAATATATTTTATTTTATTTTATGTGATTTATATTAAAATACTTTATTTATATAAAATATATACAAACAATTAAAAATACTTTTTACATATTTTCTATTAATTAATAAAATTTTTATTAAATTTATTATTAATTGTATACAATTTATTATTAATTATATAAAATATTATTATTAATTATTTAATATATTTATTTTATTCTATTTTATTTATATATAAAAATAATTTGTTTTTGTTTTATTTATATAGAACTATATACAAACAATTAAAGAATAATTTTAAAAATATTTTCTATTTTCACTAATAAATTTTTTTATATTTTATTAATTATATACAATTTATTATTAATTATAAAATTATTATTATTAATTATTTAATAAATACCGTGTTCAATAATAGGCGTTGCTCAATGTTCTTACGGTTTGATGCCGATAGACTCAAAGCATAAAGTGAAGCGAAACCATTAGATATTTGAACAGTGCGAAAGATGGATAATACATGAGTAGGTTTGTGATGACACCGCTGAGTGTCCATTTAATGACAAATTAACATACTTACTTCTAACATGATACCTCCACCCATCAGACCACACTCACCATGAACCTCTTTGCGGACTTTGTTGTATTAGAAAAATTCAAACTAAACGTGACTGCAATGCCGCACTCTTTTTCTAGTTACAAAGTAATGAATTCTCTTTATTATGTATGAAACTCAGATTTTCAAGTGTTCCAAACATAATTCGAAATTTCCAGCAAGACAATAAAAGGTAGGAGTATGAAATGGAAAATCACTCTCAACAAAGCTCTTGGGAACTTGAGAATTTTATATAAGACCTGATAACACAATGATCAGTGATTAATCGTTGTAATAAATAGTATATTAAAAGAAGAAATCAAAAAACAAATTACTCATCGACACTTACAAAGAGCACTCTCCTTACTAAGTAATATTGCAGAAGTCACAAATGGAGGATCACTCTTGCAAAATATGCTCAATAAATATTGCAGAAGACATAAATGGAGGATCAATTTTGCAAAACATGCTAATAAATACTGCAGAAGGCATAAATGCTCACTCTTGGTGAAACACAATAAAACAGTCAACCTACAGCGAAGAAAATCATCGACCAACTTTTACTCATTTAAGATTTTAAATTCTTATCATGCTGCTTCCGTCAAATACATACATAGACCATTGAATAGAGGGAATATAATTTGCATACATCAAAACTCAAAATATACCAGCCGCATAATTCAAAAATCTATCAACTGGCAATCTATTATTCACATTTGGCAGTAGGATTTTGCATGTTGTGACCTCCAAAAAGTACACAATTCACTTTAATGGCATAAATAAATTTAAATCCCCCCAATCATATTCACCTTAATCTCCATACATCAATCTAGAGCTCTGGCTACAAGGATCATTGCCTCCTGCAGATTTAGAATGAGCCACTAAACCTTTGCTCAATATCCTAAAGTACAATCTATATCTTGAAGTGTAATTTTTCCAACATACAAGTCACTTTTGTGATCAAAACAAAGCGGGAGACAAATACGATTCAAACTTTCATGAATTGCTCATTATGAAAGATATAAAATTTGATTACCTGCACCAACGATTACAATGTTCAATGGATTTGCTGGACAAGGAGAAGTACAATGTTCAATGGCTTTGCTGGATGAGAAGTAAAAAATCAGAGACTCAAGTAAGCCATAAATATATCACCTTCTAAAGTAAAACTCAAGTTTCATAAAATAGACAACAGAATCAAATGCCATAAAATCAAGTAATAACAAACTTGTATTCTGGTGGTACCTGTAAGTCTCAAGGATATTGTTCAAAGAGCAATAATTGTCACGAAATAAAGGGTAACACTGAAAAACAATAGCAGTTAAACATGCATAACATCATTTATCTGCATTGATAATATTATAAACAAAAAATTAGTTTCATTTAGTTCCCTCAATTACATGGCTTCATGATACATTCATCCACAAAATATACAAAAATTTTGACAAAATGTACACATTGAACGGAGGGAAAAGAACTTGATTCCAAGCCATCAAAACATACTACATTATCTTCTATTCTTAAGAAGACATCATAAACTCCAACATTTCCTTCCGGATATTTATTGGTACACCAAGTAATGCCTTGACTTCATCTAGCCTACGAACAAGGAAAAGATAACTTTCATACAATTTCGATCCTTCTAGTCCCAACTCTACCAAATGATTATATAGTTCTTCTTTTGAAATGGGATGCGGTTTAACTAACAATGTAGTAGAGTTTATAATAGCTTCTGCAACTTTCTGAAGACCATCTTTGATTACATCTTCACCATCATCTTCCCTGTTTTTCCTTTTCCGTGATGTTCCTGGGTTTGCATTTTCTGAATGAATTGGCATTCTTATTGGAGACTCAGTGCGATCACCATCCATCGTTACATTGTCTTCCACACTTAAGTCATTGTAATGCAATATGTCATCATTTTCATCAATGGCATTGGAAAACCCACTATCGACAGAAATGGTGTGTCTTCTTATCTCCTATGCTGTTTCAGAATGCTCGCCAGTTGCTCTATCACGTCCGTAAATCTCTACCATCTTCTCATAATTATGAACAGACTTCTGTTTCCACTCAGTAGCTTCTGGTTTAGCCTGCTAAAAAAATAAGTTAATAAATCAACCAAATCACAACATGTATCATATTTTCTTCCAACAAATTATTAAACAAGTTTACCTGGATCAAAGCCTCCCACACTTCTCGCAATCCACATATTTGTTAATGGATTCCACGCAAATCCACTACCACCATTTGAAAATAAATCAAAACACTTACTCCAATTCTTCTTAATAATCTTGTTCCGATTTTTTATTTTCTCTTTATCTATTCCTTTATTTGGAAATTTTTTCTTTAGTTCAGCTTCAATTTTATGAAGTGCATATGATGTGAAAGTCCCACCAACACGATTGCCTTGTCGATGCTGGTGCAAGTATGCATCAACCAAAGCATCGTCCATAGCTTGATTCCAATAGCAAAGCTCTCTTCGGGGTGGCATTCTGTATGTCACAAATTTAACTACAAAATCTATAATTTTATATCAAAAGCATACACAATATTGAAGCTTCAAGTATTTCCAAATTATATAAAAGGCAAAAATAATGAATAAGCATTACAAAGACACAATTGCATGTGAAAACATTAACAATACTAATAAATAACGTCATATTTAGATACAAGTAGCCAATACATATTTTTAAAGCAATATAAAATCATCAAAAACATAAATTTATTATGATGCAACAATATCTATCCTAAAGTGTAATCAGCCCACATATGAGCAGCCATGTTATCTCTTATAATTTCTCCACTGTGTGCATCATCTTCGTTGTCATTTTCATGCCCATCTTGGTTATCATTTCCCCCTCCATCGTACTCTTCATTAAGAAATGGATCATCTGGATCTGCACCTATTAAGAAATTGTGCAGAATGACACAAGCCATAATAATTTTTTTTGAGTATGAATGTCGTAGGATGGTTCTGTGGTGGATGCTATAATTGGGAACCGTTTTTTCAACACACCAAATGCCCGTTCAATAATGTTACGCAATGATGAATGTTGATGATTGAATAATTCACGAGCATTTGGTAGAGGATTCCTTGAATATTCTTTCAAGTGATATCGTTCCTCTCTATATGGTGTAATAAGTCCACTTCTCAACATAAATCCAGCATCAACAAGATAGTATTTTCCTATCATGAATAAAAGTATGTCAAAATGTAATATGACATTTAGTAGTTAATAAGATTTGAGCCCTACTTTTACCTTGGGGAATTTTAAGTGAGAACCGCTTGGTTAGTGCATTTTTCATAATCCGTGAATCAGATGTTGTTTCTTCCCACCCAGCTAATACATATGTGAACTTCATATCAAAAGAGCAAGCACATAACACATTTTGTGTTGGATAGTCCTTTCTCCCACGAAATCTAGGAGCATCTTGAGCAGGTACTTTCACACGGATATGGTTTCAATCAATTGCACCAAAACAATCCTGACATTGAAGTATATTATTCTCAAATATTTTGTCTGTTGTTTTATAATTGAACCAAGTTAAGAAAAAAATCACCTTTAAAAATGGGTAGAATCTACTACTGTTCAATATTTCTGATGGGGTTTCTAATCCTTCAGGTTGTCTTAGAAACATATCTTCTAGCTATATAATTCCTTTCAAAACGCTATGAAAATGACGGCTTATAGTTTCCCAAGATCGACTCCAAAAGAACGCAATCTCCCAATTGGTAACATTATGCCCTAATATGTATAGAAACTTCGCCACTTGTTCTTCAACAGTTGCATTTACATTGGGTCGAAGCACACCTTTTCCAAGTAATAAATCACATAATTCTACGAATGGTCTAGGCTGCATTCTAATAATATTTCTCCCATTAGAATTAAATAAAATTTTTTGCATGATACTCTCCCTTGATTGCGCTCTCTCCGATGGCGTAATCATTTCAACTTTGTGTTTCACATGTCTCTTACGTAACACCCACCAATAGATTACAAGACAAGCAACATGAACAAGCGCTAATTGATATATACGAATCAATTTTTGTGTCTGATTATCCATTTAATTACCTTCACCGTTCCTATCTAAAAAATAAAATCAATAAGAAATGTCAAGCAAAGTAATAGGATAACAAAAAACAAAGAAGACAATGATCATTGAAAAACACCCCAAATTCATACAACACAACATATGAGATACGGTAAATTGACAATTCAAAGTTAGACATCTTCGTAGATTAACAATTCAAAGTTAGACTACATATATAAAAATATATAATTGACAATTCAAAGTTAGACTACATATATAAAAATATATAATTGACAATTCAAAGTTAGACTATATATATATATATATATATATATATATATAAGTATGTATGTATGTATGTATGTATTATAATATATAATTATAATGTATTATAATATATACATACATATATTATAAATATAATATCTGTACATATATATTTATTATAATGTTACAATGAATAAGCAAGCTATGCCTAACATCTATCGTTAACTATATCTAAGAATTAGAATATGGGATTAAGACTTAAAAGTGAATGAGAAAAGTGTAAGGATTAGCAATTTGGAATGATCTAGATAGGTTGGATGTTATATTATTAAAATATTAAAAGAAAAAACCAATAATAATGTACAAAGCTAGATATTCTCAAGCATTTAACAGACGAAGTATATATATATTATAAACCTCATTTGTCAAATGCTTATATATATATATATTTTGGAGTGGACAAGGTAAAATGGACCTATAATGAATCTTCATATAAGGTAAATAAGGCATTTTTGGGCATTTCTCATTGTTTATGAACTGTAGATATTCGCCCTTTCCATGTTGGGTAATTGTCATTTTGTTGAATTTCAGGTTTATAATATATATTCTCATCATAAGGATTTATTTGGAGTGGACAAGGTGAAATATATATCTATTTATATATAGGTGAAAAATATATATATATATATATATATATATATATATATATATATATATATATATATATATATATATATATATATATATATATATATATATATATATATATATATATATATATATATATATATATATATATATATATATATATATATATATATATATATATATATATATATATATATATATATATATATATATATATATATATATATATATATATATATATATATCTATATATATATATATATATATATATATTTCACCTTGTCCGAGACCAAACCCAAAATAGCAACGGACCAAATATATTAAACGAGTAGAAAAGTTATCAGAAAATTTCCAGGTGTATGCGTGATAGGATTGAAGTATCTTATATTTTCTTATGCATTCACATGTGATTTCAATCCTATTTTTATGATAAGATGCTCAATTTGTGTTCACTATGAGATTGGATTTATTTATATATTTTTAAAACCAAAAAGACAAGATTTCCTAAAGCAAATTAGAGCACAATTTTCTCACTAAGTAAAAGGTTTGAAAAAAAAAGAAAAAAAGTTTTGGTTGCTGCGTTCACGCTACGTACCGTTGCGCACGCTGCGTTGTTACGCAGCGTTACACACTGCGTTTAGGCAGCGTTGCGCTGCGTGTATGCGTTTTAAACTAAAACGCATACACGCAGCAGATAGCACAAAGGTTTTTAGAGGGAGCATTGATTATTTTTTGTCTTTCCATCTACAGTGTCGTCAAGAGCAGAGGAATAAGAAGTAGCGCAGGCGCTGGAGAGAAAACGTGGCTGGAGCTGGCACAAGAACAGTGTCGGCGTGGAAAAAAACGAAGGAGAAACGCACAGTGAAGAGGCTAATTACTACAAAGCGGCAAACTACGATTCATGAGAACGAGGGGAACAATGTATGGAGACATGGAGCTACCAAAGATTAATTAATCCTTCATTTTAGTTGTCCCACCGTGAGTATTATTATTGCAATATGTATATGACTCATCTTTTGGGCATAAAAATGAAGATGATAGGCTAGTTTTCCACACCGGTTCAATGGGGATATCGACGCCAAGTCACGGTGAAGCTATTTTTGTCATTTTAAAGTTGTGATTTATTTTTGGATTGTTGTGTTGTTGGTATTGATTTAGATGGTTTTGGAATTAATGATCTTAATATAATATTTTGATCGTTTTATTTCGAACCTATTGCTAAAATATTAATTGTAATCCGCAATCGTTACTTTTAATATTTGTGAGTAGCATCTAACGATCGTTAATTGTTAAAAACAACATGACTTAGGTTAGATAACCCGAGCGTGTGAGGTTACTGCCTATATTGATCGTTTTCCATTTCGTAATGCGACTGCTAAATTGAATCTAGAGATCGTATCCTAGATTATTCGGTGGTTAGGTTTAATCATTGATCGTATCTTGATTAAATTCAATTTAAGGGAAAACCGAGATTTATAGAGCGTTCTATTAGTCTCAGATCAATAGTCCAAAAGAATTGTAAAACTTTAAAATGAGGAATATGCTTGATTGTGCTTAGCCGAGATTGACCCTAGAACCGGACCTTACTTATACTCGACACTTTTCTCATTTTTGATTGTTTGTTTTAATTTTTTTTCGATAGTTTAATTTTATTTTAATTTTCTAAATTGTTCAAAAACCAAAAACCCCCCATATACTTTTCTTGCATAAATTATTTTCAGTACAAAAATTAACCGAACATTCCCTGTGGATTCGATCCCGACTTACCACAACTACAAATTTTAGTGTGCAGAGTCAGGTAAATTTTGCAGATGCACTCGACAGTTGTCAAATTTTGGTGCTGCTGTAGGGACTGTGGTAGTTTAATTTTTGCATTTGATTTTAGTTGGTGTTTTGTGAATATATTTGTTTATACTCATACTTTTTGTTACTTGTTAATTTTTAATTGTCCATTAATTTTGGTGCATGGTAGTGACCAGATCTTCTCGTAGAGAAATTGAGCAACTTGATCCGGAGATCGAGAAAACACTGTGGAGATTACGTAGAGAAGCAAGGTCAACTTTGGTGAACGAATTGGAAGCAGAATCAGAAGAAAAAATGGCAAATCCTAGAACTCTGAGGGAGTTGGCTGCACCCGATTTAACTCATAGACCATTATGCATAACATTTCCAAATTTTGCTGAACATGTGACCTTTGAGTTAAAATCTGGATTAATTCATTTATTGCCTAACTTTCATGGCCTTGCAGGTGAGGATGCACATAAGCATCTTAAGGAGCTTGATGTGGTGTGTTTGAGCATGAAGCCTCACGGGGTGATGAACGAGCAAATCATGTTGAGGGTTTTCCCATTCTCGCTCAAAGATGCAGCAAAAGATTGGCTATTTGATTTACCTGCAGGAAGTGTGAACACTTGGTTGGAGATGAAGAGGTTGTTTTTGGAAAAATATTTTCCGGCCTCAAAGACAGCAAGTATTCGGAAGGAGATATGCGGTATCAAGAAACACAATGGGGAGTCTCTTTACGAATACTGGGAGCGATTTAAGAAGCTGTGTGCCAATTGCCCACATCACAACATACCAGAGCAACTTCTCATCCAATATTTTTATGAAGGATTGCTGCCAATGGAGAGAAGTTTGGTTGATGCGGCGAGTGGTGGGGCACTTTGCGAGAAGACCCCCATTGAAGCCAGGATATTACTTGAGCGGATGGCCGCTAACACTCAACAATTCAGCACTTGTAATGATGTTCGGCGAGTAAATGAGGTATGCACTTCATCTATTGAACATCGTTTAGATGAACTAACATCTTTTGTGAGACAGATTGCAGTTGGACAGGCACAAGTGAAAGCGTGCGGGATATGTTCAAACACAAGTCATCCAACTGACGAGTGCCCAGCTTTGCAAGAAGGGAGTATGGAGCAAGTGAATGCTGCAGGAGGGAACTTCCCAAACCAATACAACCCATACTCGCAGACATATAACCCAGGTTGGAGGGACCACCCCAACTTGAGTTATGGAGGGAATCGACAACAAAATTACTTCCAGAATGGGCCACAAGGACCACCAGGATTTCAACCAAGGCAACAAAGAGCACAAGGATCTTCTTCTTCAAGTTCGGGTGCGTCTTTAGAAGAACTTGTTAATAAACTTGTTGCTTCCAACTTGCAATTGCACCAGGATTTTCAGGAAATGAAAGCAAGCCAACAGGAAATGAAGGCAAACCAGCAGGAAATGAAGGCAAACCAGTAGAGTACGGATTACCAATTGGGTCAATTGGCAGTAAGGCTCAATCGCTTAGAATCACAAGGAGGAGGAAAATTGTCATCCCAACCTGAGGTGAATCCGAGGAATGTCAGTGCCATAACCCTGAGAAGCGGAAGGGAGATTGAAGATTCAAAAATAACCCCAACAAAGATTGCTACCGAGGAAGAGATCGAGAAGGAATTGGAAAAGGAAGAAAATTCATCCTCAAGTACACAGGTAAATATCAAAAGTCCCAATATTGTCAAAACTAACCCTCCACCTTTTCCGAGCAGGTTAGCGAGACCAAATAAGGAGGACAAGGATAAGGAGATATTGGAGACTTTTCGAAAGATAGAAGTCAACATACCTTTGCTTGAAGCAATCAAGCAAGTGCCAAGGTATGCCAAATTTCTCAAAGAACTGTGTACACAAAAGAGGAAATTGAGGGGTGATGAGAAAGTGATGATGGGTGAGAATGTGTCGGCAGTATTCAGAAAGAAGATGCCTCCAAAATGCCGAGATCCAGGTATGTTCACTATCCCGTGCAAAATTGGTAATACTGTGATCAGTAGAGCAATGTTAGATTTGGGTGCTTCTATTAATGTGATGCCTCATTCGATTTATGCTTCGTTAAATTTAGGCCCTTTGAAAAGAACAAATGTAGTCATCCAATTGGCCGATTGCACTAATGCTTATCCTGATGGAGTGGTTGATGATGTTTTGGTGCAGGTGAATGAGTTAGTGTTCCTTGCGGATTTTTATGTTGTGGATATGAATGATGACACATCATGCAATCCGATACCTATCTTGTTGGGGCGACCATTCCTTAATACAGCTCAAACTAAGATAGATGTTCGTAAAGGCACCCTCACAATGGAATTTGATGGGGAAGTAATTCATTTCAATATTTTTGATGCCATGAAACATCCTCCTGATGATCATTGTGTTTTTTCTGTTGATGTGATCGATCCTTTGGTGCATGAAATGTTTAAATTAAGTTACAGGGATCATCTGGCAATAGCTTTAACCGAGGATATGGAAGTAGAAACCAACACTGATGTTGAGATGGGAGAGGAGCTTGTGGAAATGACAGCTGCCTTGGACTCATTAGAGAGATCTTCAAAAAGGTATGATTTGGCTTCTATTCAATTACCTAAAGCTTACCAGAAGTTGTTACCTTTTGATGTGCAGGCCCCAGATTGAAGCCACTCCCTACACATCTGAAGTATGCCTATTTGGGAGATAAACAGACTCTCCCAGTTATCATTTCGGCAGAATTGACTTCAATTCAAGAGGAGAGGCTGATTCGAATGCTGAGGGAGCATAAGAAGGCCATCGGGTGGACCATTGCAGATATCTAAGGGATAAGCCCTTCCATATGCATGCATCACATTTTATTGGAGGATGATGCAAAATCTACAAGGCAAGCTCAACGTAGGTTGAATCCTCCAATGATGGAAGTTGTGAAGAAGGAGGTTTTGAAGCTTCTCGATGCTGGGGTAATCTACCCGATATCCGATGAAGTGGGTAAGTCTGCTCAGTGGTTCCAAAGAAATCTGGAATCACCGTTGTGCAAAACGAGGAAGGTGAGTTGATTCCCACCCGAGTGCAAACCAGGTGGCGAGTATGTATTGATTATCGAAAGTTAAATGCTGCTACTCGTAAAGATCACTTCCCCCTTCCTTTCATTGATCAAATGCTTGAGAGATTGGTGGTTATGACTTTTATTGCTTTTAGATGGCTTTTCAGTTATCTTCGATCCCGATTGCACCGAAGATCGGAGAAGACCACATTCACATGCCCATTCGATGCGTTTGCCTCACCGAAGGATGTCATTCGGCCGTAACGCACCCGCCACGCTCCGAGAGGTGTATGGTAAGGATTTTTTCTGAATATGTTGAGAAGATTATTGAGGTATTCATGGACGATTTTAGTGTGTATGGGTCTTCTTTTGATGAATGTCTTGAGAATCTTACCATTATCTTGGAACGATGCATAGAAACTAACCTTGTGTTGAACTGGGAAAAATGTCACTTTATGGTGGATCAAGGTATAGTTTTAGGCCATGTGATATCTGCTAAACGTATTGAAGTTGACAAGTCTAAAGTTGATATCATTTCTTCTTTACCTTACCCCTCTACTGTGAGGGAAGTGCGTTCTTTTTTGGGGCATGCAGGTTTTTATCGGAGGTTCATTGAGGACTTTTCGAAGATAGCCGCACCATTATGCAAGCTTCTTCAACAAGATGTCCCCTTCGAGTTCGACGAGAGGTGCAAAGACGCATTCAACAAACTTAGGGAGCTTCTAACATCTCCACCGGTGATTAGACCACCAGATTGGACCCTCCCATTCGAGATCATGTGTGATGCGAGCGATTATGCGATGGGGGCGGTTATACGGCAAAGAGTGGGAAGAGCTTTGCACGCCATTTATTATGCTTCAAAAACTTTGAATCCAACTCAATTGCATTATTCCACTACTGAAAAAGAATTGTTATCTGTGGTTTTTTCTTTGGAAAAATTTCGATCGTATTTGCTTGGTGCTAAAGTGATTGTTTATTCTGACCATGCAGCTTTACGATACTTGCTTACAAAGAAAGAAGCAAAACCGAGGTGATCGATGGATTCTCCTCCCTGTGAATTGATTTGGAGATTAGAGATAAGAAGGGGGCCAGAAAACGTAGTGGCGGATCATCTTAGTCGATTGATAAAGGAAAAAGATGATATCCCTCTACGAGAAAGTTTTCCAGATGAGAAATTATTTTCTGCCGATGCGACACCACCATGGTATGCAGACATTGTCAATTTTTTAGTAACTAATGAATTACCTGTTGGTTTGTCTAAGGCTCAGAGGGATAAGCTACGAAGTGAAGCAAAGTACTATGTTTGGGATGACCCCTATCTTTGGAGGTATTGTGCAGATCAAGTTATCAGAAGGTGTGTACCAAAAAGTGAATCGTCATCAATTTTAGCCTTCTGCCATTCGTACGCATGTGGAGGACATTTTGGAGTAAAACGGACAGCTCAAAAAGTTCTAAAGAGCGGCTTCTACTGGCCAACATTGTTCAAAGATGCATATATCTTCTGCAAATCCTGTGATAGATGCCAACGGTCAGGTATCCTGTCCCGTAAGGATCAAATGCCACAAACTCCTTTACTTTTCTGTGAAATTTTTGACATTTGGGGCATTGATTTTATGGGACCTTTCCCTCCATCTTTTGGCTTTACTTATATATTGCTTGCGGTTGATTATGTTTCTAAATGGGTGGAAGCAAAAGCCACTAGGACTAACGATGTCAAGGTTGTTGCAGATTTTGTTAAGGCTAACATTTTTTCCAGGTTTGGGATACCAAAGGCCATTGTTAGCGATAGAGGAACCCACTTTTGCAACAGGGTGATGGAAGCTATGTTCAGAAAATATCACATCACGCATAAAGTTTCTACTGCTTACCATCCCCAAACCAACGGACAAGCTGAAGTCTCAAATCGAGAAATCAAGTTAATCCTGGAGAAAACTGTGCAACCCAATAGGAAGGATTGGAGCATAAGACTGGAAGATGCATTGTGGGCTTACCGGACAACTTACAAAACCCCAATTGGCATGTCGCCGTACAGGCTAGTGTTCGGGAAGCCATGTCATCTTCCAGTGGAATTACAACATAAGGCATTTTGGGCCATCAAAAGATGCAACATGCACTTGGATGATGCAGAGTGCATAGGAAGTTCTGACTGTGGAGTTGGAAGAAATGAGGAACGAGTCCTATCAAAATGCAGTGATATATAAGGATAGGATAAAAGCTTTTCATGATAAGATGATTTCGAGGAAGAGTTTCTCAGTGGGCCAGAAAGTGTTATTATATCATTCTAGACTCAAGCTCTTTCTTGGTAAGTTGCGTTCCTGTTGGGTTGGTCCATTTGTTATCACCCATGTCTTTCCTTTTGGTGCAGTGGAGATACGGAGCCTCAAAACTGACAAGACATTCCGAGTGAATGGTCATCGCTTAAAGCCGTATTATGAGGGCTTCGAAATGGAGGATTTGGAGGTGTTGATGCTAAAGAATGTGACAAGTGTCACTTAAAGTACGCAATCGGAGGTCGAGCCAACGACATTAAACAAAGGCGCTGCTTGGGAGGCAACCCAAGGGGAGTTAATCTCTATCTTTTACATTTTTGCTTTTGTTATTTTTGTTAGCTACTCCATTTTTGGCATTTAATTTTACATTGAGGACAATGCAAATTTTAAGTGTGGGGGTGGGGTAAATTAGTTTAAATGCATGCTTTTGAGCTTAATCGCAGCTTACGTGACCTCTTAGGCGGTTTTCAAAATTAAACGAACAAAATTCAAAATTTTTCTTGTTTTCTATTGCTTTTAAGATTATTTAGTCATAATTAAAGTGTGAATTGATTAGTAACATCCATAGCAACTCTAGCATGTACTTTTGCTCTTGTGGTTTATTAATGTGCATTATCTTTAGAAGAGTAGTGACTAATGGTAGACAAAACAGGTGAGATTTTGAGCCTTATTTGACTGACACATCTATATCAGTCTCATTGCCTTTTGATAATGTGTGACCTTCATGACATGTACGTCCCGATTTTGCGTTGAATTTCTATTCGAGACCACATCTTTATCATATGCATTAACATGGATATGATTAGGCATTCTTTATTTTTCATAAACTACATTAGCCAAATGACATACCCTATTGACATGATTTTTCCCTTGATAAACCCCTTTGAGCTTTAACCTTTCTTTTGTATAAATCACATTTTACGCTTTTAAACTTAACCAAATGTCCTACCCAAGTCATAAAGCTAGTGGAACATTTGTGATTGTTGAGTTTGTGGATATGCAAAATGCTAAGTGTGGGGGTGTACATATGTGAGAGTTGGTTAAAATCTTGGGTTGTTATTTTATGTCTTTTCATTAAAATTCCCATGTTGGCGTAGTTTATTTTAATTTTTTTTCAAGGAAAAGAAAAAAAAAGAGAAAAAAGAAAATGAAAAACAAAGAGAAAGAAAAAAAAGAAAAGAAACAGAAAACAAAATTATTGAAAAAAAATTATCAAGGAAGAATTGCATTTGTGTTTAAAAGTTGTTTATGATTCATGCATCTTCCTAGTGTTGTAATGGTTGAGTTATTTGAGAATGTTGAAGATGAGGTAGGGATTTGTTTGAAAGGGTCACTTTTCTGATTTCATTGAGATAGATTTTAAGAGTGATTCCTTTGAATTGATATATGCTTCATGTGGTTTGTGTGTGAGAGTTGAATGAGGTCGTGAGATGTAATTTTTGCATTTGTCATAACTGACGGTACCCAGTTTTTGATTGAGTGTTACTTTGTTTCACTAACTTTGATGACTTTCATGCTACTTGACCCAAATATATCTCACCTTACCCTTGCCTACATTACAACCTTGAAAAGTCCTTTGATTCATGATTTTGCATGTGAACATTAGTGGTGGAGAAATGAAATGATATGCAAAGTTGTAGATTGTCATGATCATGAATGGTATTGAGTGTACCCATGGACATATTTTAGTTAAACACATTTTTCGAGTCTACCATTAGATTGCTCAGTTTTTGAAGATATCGAATGTTAATGAATCATGAGTAAAAGCTTTGAATGTTGAGTTTTTGCTTAGGGTATGAAAGTCATTATCTTTACTTATGACTATCTATTCTTGAGAAATGTGGAGAATGAGTTAAATCTTTGATTTGTGATTTTGATTTTGAAGATTTGCCCGAGGACGATCAAGGACCAAGTGTGGGGGTATTTGATAGGATTGAAGTATCTTATATTTTCTTATGCATTCACATGTGATTTCAATCCTATTTTTATGATAAGATGCTCAATTTGTGTTCAATTTGTGTTGACTATGAGATTGGATTTATTGATATATTTTTAAAGCCAAAAAGACAAGATTTCCTAAAGCAAATTAGATCATAATTTCCTCACTAAGTAAAAGGTTTGAAAAAAAAAAGAAAAAAAGTTTTGGTTGCTGCGTGAAACAAAGAATTTTCTTGTCACAGCATTAACAGCAAGCGTGCGCACCCTAACGTTATACGTGAGTGTTACACGCCTGCCTTTAAGCGGCGTTACATCGCCGTAACGCTGCCACGCAGCAGATAGCACAAAGGATTTTAGAGGGAGCACTGATTATTTTTTGTCTTTTCATCCACAGCGCCGTCAAGAGCAAAGGAATAAGAAGCAGCGCAGGCGCTGGAGAGAAAGCGTGGCTGGAGCTGGCACAGGAACAGTGTCAGCGTGGAAAAAAACGAAGGAGAAACGCACAGTGAAGAGGCTAACAACTACAGGCGGCAAACTGCAGTTACAGGAACGAGGGGAACAGTGGCGGGAGACATGGAGCTGCCAAAGATTAATTAATCCTTCATTTTAGCTGTCCCACTGTGAGTATTATTATTGCAATATGTATATGACTCATCTTTTGGGCATAAAAATGAAGATGATAGGCTAGTTTTCCACACCGGTTCAATGGGGATATCGACGCCAAGTCACGGTGAAGCTATTTTTGTCATTTTAAAGTTGTGATTTATTTTCAGATTGTTGTGTTGTTGGTATTGATTTAAATGGTTTTGGAATTAATGATCTTAATATAATATTTTGATCGTTTTATTTCGAACCTGTTGCTAAAATATTAATTGTAATCTGTAATCGTTACTTTTAATATTTGTGAGTAGCATCTAACGATCGTTAATTGTTAAGAACAACATGACTTAGGTTAGATAACCCGAGCGTGTGAGGTTACTGCCTATATTGATCGTTTTCTATTTCGTAATGCGACTGCTAAATTGAATCTAGAGATCGTATCCTAGATTATTCGGTGGTTAGGTTTAATCATTGATCGTATCTTGATTAAATTCAATTTAAGGGAAAACCGAGATTTATAGAGCGTTCTATTAGTCTCAGATCAATAGTCCGAAAAGAATTGTAAAAACTTTAAAATGAGGGAATATGCTTGATTGTGCTTAGGCCGAGATTGACCCTAGAACCGGACCTTACTTATACTCGACACTTTTCTCATTTTTGATTGTTTGTTTTAATTTGTTTTCGATAGTTTAATTTTACTTTAATTTTCTAAATTGTTCAAAAACCAAAAACCCCCCATATACTTTTCTTGCATCAATTATTTTCAGCACAAAAATTAACCGAACATTCCCTGTGGATTCGATCCCGACTTACCACAACTACAAATTTTAGTGTGCAGAGTCAGGTAAATTTTGCAGTGCACTCGATACGCGCTGTCAATGCGTGATGAAGCGTGTAAGAATAAGAGCACGTGAATACTAGCAGATTTACATAGACTTGTAATCAAGCTGATGTCGTTCAAACGAACTCCAACAAACAAAATTTATGTGAGTAACACCAGTCATGAAATTACTTATGACTATATCCAGTTGAAAGCCCACTAAACACAATAACAATGCTTCTAAAGATTTGCTAAGTAAAACTTAACCTTAACACAGAAAGGGCATTAATCACGGAAAAAAATCAGCTATGAAAGATTCGACGTGTTTTCATAAAACAATGCAATGGCTTTCTATAATCCATAAAAAACCAACATATCATATTTGTAGGACATGAACATTGAAACAAAACCACTCAAGTCGTAGAATAGTAAAAATTGAATTATGGGAAAAGGCATTCTAGTCACATGTAAAATTACTATTTTTGTCCTCACTTGACAAATCAAACGATAACATCACTACTCGTTATTAAGCAACTAAAAAAAATAAAAATGTCACATGAATATTATAGCCCACAGAGATGGAAGCTATAAAGAAGATTAGGGGTTAAGCAAAAAATTCAACGGCAAAAGTGTCTGTTCAACGAAAGCAGGCATAATTTACGTCTTAAAAATTAAAAAAGAAAAAGAAAAGGGTTATGCAGAATCCTTACCGACTAAAAGTTCAAAAAATAGTAAAGAGAAAAAGTTGGTCATCATACAAAAGTAGCAAAAACTTACCAAACAAAGTAGTGCAAAGTCCAGGAAAATGGTCAGAGAAAAAATATACAACAAAAGTATAACTTGAAGGTGCAAAAAGAAAATATAGAACACAACTTGCCACTGATAAATAGGGCTCGTTAGAACAAACACATAAAGAATTCTGAAAGCGCGAAGAATTACATATAACCCCTATCCCAACCTCAACAAAAGAAAAAGGTTATGAATCAATTCGATCAATCTACATTTTCACTTCTAATCCCCTCTTTCCAAACAAATCCGATTAATTTACACTCATTTTGAGTGGTCTAAAAAGTTATTACAGTCAAATTCCCAATATAACAGATGAGGCATATTCTCAAGCATTTAACAGATGAGGTATATATATATATATATATATTATAAACCTCATATGTTAAATGCTTATATATATATATATATATAACAGATGAGGTATATTCTCAAGCATTTAACAGATGAGGTATATATATATTATAAACCTCATCTGTTAAATGCTTATATATACATATACAGGATTAAGCTTTCAAGTTTGTATTTTCCTGCAGGAGATGGTATGGGTGAGCTTTCTTTAGCTGACAGGGCCACCATAGCTAATATGTCACCTAAATATGGTGCAACTATGGGGTTCTTCCCTGTTGATCATATTACCTTACAATATCTTAGATTGACTGGAAGGAGTGAAGAAACCGTGAAACCTTTCACTTTTCTTGTGCACAATGGAAATCAACGTGAAATTTAAAATACTTAAAGAGATTTACTCTTCTTGTAGGTGACAATGATAGAATCTTATCTCCGTGCAAATAAAATATTTGTCGACTATAATGAGGTAAGGCCTTTATTGATCATTCATTTACTTAATACAATTAACAAAATGATAGGGATGCTAACTTTCTTCCCACCTCTAAATTCAGCCTCAACAGGAAAGAGTATACTCATCATATCTTCAACTAGATCTGAAGGATGTTGAACCTTGTATTTCTGGACCAAAAAGGTGTGCAATGTTTACTGCAAAAACCTCCTCCACTCATTGAGACTACTTCATGCACTCAATCTCTTAAATGCTTATGCTTTTATATATATATATATATATTATAAACCTCATCCGTTAAATGCCTATATATAACAGATGAGGTATATTCTCAAGCATTTAACAGATGAGATTTATATATATTATAAACCTCATCTGTTAACTGCTTATATATATTATAAACCTCATCTCTTAAATGCTTATATATATATATATATATATTATAAACCTCATCTGTTAAATGCATTATATATAACAGATGAGGTATATTCTCAAGCATTTAACAGATGAGGTATATATATAACCTCATCTGTTAATTGCTTATATATATACATATATATTGAGATGACAAACGGAGTGGAGTTTATGTTACTTATATCCATAACAATGCAGATTCTTAGGACCTCTCTCCTATATAAAGACTCAAACTTTGAGGCCTAAAAGGGAAAAGAGCCAAAGATAAAGAGAAGCAAGTTAAGAGAGGACCACGATTCATGAGTGAATAGTACAATTCCCAAGTTGCTTCTTGATTTTCAACCTCAACAATCAAAAGCATACAACACCCAAATCACTTCTCTAACTACTGAAACGAATATAGAACGTAGCAAGAGCACTTCACAAGAAAGGTCAAAACACTCATAATTTCGGAAGAGGAGGGAAGGAAGCTAGGGAATTTTTTTTTTTAAAAAGCATCACTTACAAACTCGAAAAAACCCAGTTCAAGAATCTCTCGCTACACTGACATGTACTTTGAAAACAATGGACGGTCACTTGGAACTATCTCATAATACAGAAAAATCCAAACTCTTTTTCCTACAGTCTAAAAACCAAGTTTAGTGCCACAGCAACCGCAACCTAGAAAGAAGAATATGTACCTGAAGCTGAAGCAACGATGCTCTTCCACACACGCTTCTCGACTGCTACAATGATCCCCTTCCAACTCTCTTCACCTGCTATAATGGATATTATGTTACTGCCAATATTGTGTTGGTTGTTATTAGCAAGGATAAATAATGGTAATATGAAAGATTATTGAGGGTATATTAGGTAGTGTATGTTTATTAGTATACGTTCCATCTTAAACCCTCCGAATCGGAGGTTTTTTATTTTCACTGTTTAAGATGGAATGAAACGTAACATGAAACCCTCCATTTCCATCTCATTTCATTCCATTCCATTATAAAACTCTCAAACAAATGATGGAAGTGTGTTACGTTTCATTCCATCCCATTATTAACCCTCCAAACAAACAGAGCCTAAAGCTCTTTTTATTGTAGTGAAAAGGAATCTAAGTGACATACAAACCTTAACAATCACAACAGTGAATTTCATAGGGGTGCAGGTATTAACTCATCAAAGAAACCTAAAGTACAATAGAAATAGTTCTCAAATGGAGAATTCCACAACC
Organism: Erythroxylum novogranatense; assembly: GCA_029891385.1. NCBI lineage: Eukaryota > Viridiplantae > Streptophyta > Magnoliopsida > Malpighiales > Erythroxylaceae > Erythroxylum > Erythroxylum novogranatense. The sequence goes on along the minus strand of CM057232.1, from coordinate 34,520,117 downwards.
ATCATAAGCCAGGAAATTATCCAATTTTAGAGAAGCAGACATTACAATGTAATTGAGTGAAGAAAGTCATGCAGATAATTGGACAACCAATTCAACAAGGAAATAGGAACTTATCTCAGATAATTTGAATCATGCAAGCTAGTTACACATGCAGCCAGGAAATACAAACACTTACAGACACAGAAATGTAAAGGATGCTCGGATGTACTCTTCAACGGTGCAACCAAGGAATTTGAGGGGCAAAGATAATTTTCCTATACTGATTAAGTTTTATCTGCTCAGAAGATAGACATGCAGATCCAAAAGCTACTCATCACCATCTCATGCATGATGGTCCAACAGGCAATACATTAAGAAAGACTGAGTATAATATTCTTATGCATGAATTGAATCTACCTTCTCAAAAAAAAAAAAAAAGATAGACTCGTTAGAGATCAAATTTATATAAGAAATGTGTGAAATCTTTTAAACATATAGGCTGAAGCTATAAAAAAATAAAGGATCGTAGAAGTAAAATACAAGTAAATTAAGAAAGACTGATTAGAAGTATAGTCTTATACATCTTAAGAAAATTATTAAATCTTATCTTTCTTGGAAAATCTTTGTTCTCTTTGTTTGATAAAAAGTAAAGTGCAATTTTAAAATAAGAGTAATCTGAGTAATTGTCATTGTTCTAAACTCATTAGAGAATTTCTTTCCAAAACGGTAATCAAAATAATTTAGAATTTTTACTATGCTTTCTTATACATGATAAAATTCCGTTTTTGTAATCTAAGGATGATTAAAAAAAAGACAAATGTGGTCCAAGACTCGTAAAAGGGATGTGAAGCTAACGGAATTAAAATCACAAAATATAAAATATAAAATGTTTATTTAATTTCATTATTTTATAAATTTACGCTTGATGTATTTGTTATTAATACAAATTATCTTTTTTATAGTTATAATTATTGGACATTGCAGAATCATATCCTTCCTTATCCCAATCAATAACAGCTCTTGCTAAAATGTGGAATCTAAGGAGGATATGTTAAAAAAGAAAATGCTTTGGACCGAGGACATGTTATGATAGCGTCATTAAAGCAAAACAGCGAAGGGAATCAAACTCATGTAAAGCTAAACTTATGCATAGCTAAACTAATTATAATCAATATCATTGGTTATAATTAGTTTTATTAGTTAATTATCTTTTTTAGGTTTTCTTTAAAAGACTATACTTAGATACTATAATAAATATAATTAGTATAATAATCCATACTAAATTTGGTTGCAGGTGGACTATTCATGCACGCCTGATGATCAACATTGCACTGAGAAGGGACCATAATTGCGAAGTCAATTCTTCAAGCTTCTCCTTCCCAATCAAGAACCTGTGGAGTTGTATAAAGCAACACACTTCATCACAACTTGTACTTGATCAATGGACTATAGTTTTGATCCCACACCGTAACTCATAACCCTTTTCACTGTCACAACCCACGGTTATTTCTGTAACTGCAATGATTTGATCTCCCCATAGTAAGTAAAATTGGCAGTTTCCACGGGAGAACAATGGCCTTTTCAGGTGCAATCTCACGTATCGGTGACATATCTCGACTATACATACTAGGACTGGAGTTTGATGCTTCAGCTTTTGTGAGTATCCCAACATTATACTTTCTTTGGAAATCTTCTGATTGCTACAGGTGGCTGAAAGTTTGTCGCATGAAACCAACACAAAATCGATCAAGGCAATGTTGCAAAAATTGAACTTCATGAAAGTTACAATGTTCAAGTCAGCGAATTCCACCAATATATAAGAACATGTCGAAACCTGTAATGTATGCAGGTGGTTTTTGATACGGGTTATGTTTGAGCAAATAACGTTTAGGTGTAAGGTAAGCTAGAGCAACAACATCTCTATATGAGGCTATGCAAATGGGGGCAACATTGTTACATAATACAGTCAATGTCTCAACTCTTGCAGACTAACAAATTTCAGACAATAGTATTTCTTTGACTGTATCTATCTCTCATTAATCTTCTCCCAATCAAAACAGCCTTCAATTGTAGGGGCTGTATCGCATAGGCATTCTGTATCGTGGAACCTTACTGCAACAAGGAAAAAAAAAAAAGGTACTGGCCCACTATTACTCAAAACTGCAAAGAACACCTAGAAGTATACAAGTTTGTTAATAAATATGGGAGCAACTTGTGGAAATATACCCATATCCATAAGGGGCATAAAAGTAAGGTGGCATGTATGTGCCCCTGGGTGGAAAACCCATGTAAGGATTGGATTTGCGAGGGCGAAACAGTTTCATTCCGGGTACATTGGTCCGCTTAGCAGTTACCTTGGATAACAGAAAAAAGGACAAGCCCCAAAAAGGTACTAAGATTTGGAAGACAGAGCAAAAAGAAAAAGCAGACAAACTTTAACTGTAAAGTCAAAAATTAAATTACCTTCAATTGGCGACCATGTAATTCTGATTCATTCAGATTAAGGGCCTCTTGAACAGCCTCTGCCTCAAGGAATTCTACATATGCATACCCCTTTGGTTGACCATACTTGTCCGTGCGAATTGTGACTCTATTTACTGTTCCACATGACTGGAAATGCTGCTGCACTTCCTCAGGTGTGCATGAATAGTCCACCTGCAACCAAATTTAGCACAAGGGGTTTAAGAAGAGGCCAAGAACACTCTGCAAAAAGCAATACTTCAAATCAAACAAACATCTGTTAGAGACCTACAGCTCTAACAGTGAACCAACTCTCACAACTGAGACCCACACTTCAAACAAACACACAAAAGCAGTAGAAGAATAGAAAGAATTATGGAGTAGATAGAAAGAAACAATGGGAATTGTCATTCCTCAGCTAGACTTCGAGAGCTAGCAATCTCCACACAATCACCTTTCAAATGATCATAACCGAGTACCCTTCATTCCCCCCCTAACAACCTTATATTCTCTCCTAGTAACTAACTCCCACACTCACATGACTCATCTCTCCCTCTCATTCCCTACTTTACCCTCAAAACCCACACTATCGAATTTTTTAGATTTCATATTCCCAACAATACCTCCCCCCAAAAGACCCCACCTTGTCCTCAAGGTGGAAGGAAGTAGGGCGGAGTGGCATCTTCTGACGCGTATGGTCTGAAACATATCATCTTGTTAACCAGTCCATTCTCTTCCTCTTGTAACTCCTCCGGTTGATCTTCATCAGCTAGGAGTATGTGAAATTGCTTCTCCTCGCACACGTGTCCTTGTGTGTACTTAGCGTCACATCGGTAGCACAGTCCTTGCTGCCGCTTACGTTGTAGCTCTTCCGCCGTCAGTCTCTTGAAAGGAAAAGAATGTTCTCTTCGGAAGACCCTTCGACCCTCGCTAGTTGAACTAGATCCCCACTGCTCCGGTGATCTGCCTTGTACTGGAACAGTTCTGGTGGTAGAGTTCCCCGCCGGAGTCGGTCCCTTCCCTTCTTCGGTGAACTTGCGATTAGGGATCCAAGGGGCGATTGCGAGGTTAGGGCTAGCTGAGATCGAAGCTCCCTTTTCTCCCCAATTTTGAGAACCCAACGATCCCAACTCTCCTAAGAATTTCGGGTCTTTGTTGCTTCTAGAAGATGGTTCTAACAAGGCCCAATTTCGACCTTCAGTCATATGGGCCAGCTCCATCAATTGGACCAGCGACTCGGGTTGAACCATCAAAATCTCAGCTCTTATATCCTCCTTCAAGCCTTTCACGTATGCCGTCGTCACCACCTCCACCAAAACTTCCTTCAGCATCGACGTTATCACTTCGAACCTCTGATTGTAGTCGGCCACCGTCTCTGTCTACTGAAGTTTCAACAACTCCGATAATGGGTTACCCACCTTGGTACCGCCAAACCTTCTGATCACTGCACTTTTGAACGACTGCCACTCAACTACCGACGACCAATTTTGTCTCCACTGATACCAACTTAGAGCATCTCCTTCCATGCAAACCGCTGCTGCTTGTAACCAACGGTCTAGTGACACTCCATTCATCTCGAAGTATCGCTCTACTCGAAAAACCCAACCAAACGGATCCTCTCCGTAGAACAGAGGAATTTCCAGTTTCTGATGGCTCCTATCTCCTCTTGTCGGTTCAGGGTGCACCGATGTCTCTCTCTCAAACATTTGCGCAGAAATTTCTTCTACTTCCCCGACTACTTCCTTAGCCTTCCCCTTAATTTATGCTCTCCTTAATATTTCGAATATAGAAGCAATGTCCCCAGCAACCTTATCAACCTTAGCTTCAACTCCCGCAATATCCTCTACTATCCTCAACATCTCCTTCTCTACATTATCGACTCTAGCTTCCATTCTCGTAAATACCATTCCCTGTCACCCACTCGCTCTGATACCAATTTGTTAGAGACCTACTGCTCTAACAGTGAACCAACTCTCACAACCGAGACCCACACTTCAAACAAACACACAAAAGCAGTAGAAGAATAGAAAGAATTATGGAGTAGATAGAAAGAAACAATGGGAATTGTTATTCCTCAGCTAGACTTCGAGAGCTAGCAATCTCCACACAATCACCTTTCAAATGATCATAACCGAATACCCTTCATTCCCCCCCTAACAACCTTATATTCTCTCCTTGTAACTAACTCCCACACTCACATGACTCATCTCTTCCTCTCATTCCCTACTTTACCCTCAAAACCCACACTGCCGAATTTTCTAGATTTCATATTCCCAACAACATCTAAAGGCAATCCAAAAATAGAATAGGCTCCTGATACTCAAAAGCCAACAAAACCCTTCATCTCATTAATTTCTGAGAAATTTGTAAAATGTCATGTTCATAAAGCGTATCATACTCTGTCACAACCCAACTCCTTTACAACTTCACTTACCAACTTTTTATTAAGCCAATCTCATAAATCATAAGAACTACAAAGGTTATAGAGTCCTTGAAAGACGAAATACCCTGAGGTTACTAAAGCATTTAGTGAAACAACTTCAATAGGTTGCCCATTGGAGCTGTTGCTTAATACTATTTTTCTTTTCCCAATTCAACATAGGTCAAGGAGGAAGTAAGAGCTTAACTGTTGACTACAACAACAATAACATCTCAGTAAAAATTCTATTGAGATGCAAATTTAGACAGGTCCAATAATAGACAGCCTTACTCATAACTAATAGAGAGTATTTCTAATAAACTCACAAAAAGAAAAAAATTAAAATTGTTAAAAGAAAACAAAACCAAAAATGTAAACAAATAATTTTATTAAAAGGAATCAATATAATAAAATAAAAAGAAAATTCAAATAAAATAAAAATAAAAATAAAAATGATGAAATAATAATATAAATAAAATGCAAATAATAATGAATAAAAATAATAAATTAAAGATAATAAAAAACCAAAAAGATACTAAGGAGAAAGTATTATTGATAAAGGTGTTCATGCTAAATATAAGACACAAGAATCGAAGGACAAATTCAAAAGACCTAATAAAAAAAAAAAGTACTTCTTTATTTAATATCTTTTAATTATATTCTATTTTGCCAAAGTTTCCTATTGAGAGTCAAGTCTTCAATAAGTTCTAGCAAAACCATATTCTTTTTTATCACCTCTCCCATTATTGCTTAAGTCTTCATCTTTTTTTTATAGTCCCTAAATATAATCTTCTCACATCTTCACACTGTTGATTATGGGCACAAACAACAGGCAACATGATAAATTTTTACTGCTGACTATGAGCACAAATAGTGGCAACTGAATAAATTTTGAAAACATGTGTTGAGTAAGTTGCCAAATAGAAGAGCTACTTTTTTTTTTGTCCAGTTCAATATAGGGCAATGTTACATCTTCAAGGTTTACAAGTGCCACTCTCATGGGAGGTTTAAGCAAATAGATTCGGAAACAATTCAGTAGAAGAAGCAGTCCAACTGATGCAGCCTACTTTTCTATATTTATTTAGAATATTTTCTCTCTTATAATTAGCCATGAGCAATTATTTGCTTGAAGCAGTTGTAATTTGTAACTATCAAACTAGTACCCTATATATGCAATAAATAGAAAACTCGCAAAGGCAAGTTGTCTTTTCCACCAAAACTTACAGTCTAAGAGATCAGAGAGTTCTCAAATGAGCTCTCAATTTTTATGAGTCATTTGAATAAGAAAGGAAGAAAGGTGAAGAAACATTCAAAACCATCATCCGACTTCTCATTCAATCAGGACCATAACAACTTGGTATCATAGCCTCTTGCTGTGGGTGACCTAGAACATTCGTCTCAAAATCAATTTCAAGCCTTTCTAATTCAATATAATGAAGACCAACAGTGACAAAGGCAAGAGCAAGAATGGAATCGCGAAGAGCAAGAAAGCATTCGCAAATCTTTTGAAGCACAACAACATGACATCCAAAATCTTCAGGAGATGATGCGTGAGGTCACATACCATCATCGTGGAAAACATGAACAGAGGGATGGGAGCGTCAACCGTAATTCTCGCTCCAATTGCCAAAATCATGGATGTATGGAACGAGGTGGCAGTCCTGGTGCAAATAGCCACTACAAGTTAGATTTCCTACATTATGAAGGTTCAACAGACCCATTGTCGTTGCCATTATTATTTCAAACATTAGCAAGTCTTTGATGAGGACAAAATGAGCATGGTGGCACCCCATTTGGAAGACGATGCTTAGTATTGGTTCTTAAAATTGGACAAGGATCGACCCAATTTGGACCGGGAGGAATTTAAGAATTATTGTCTCCGGTGATTTGGCCCTTCCAGTAGTTGTAGCAAATTGGGTGAACTAGTCAGACTTTGTTAGACAGTTTCTGTAGAAGATTACCAATGTCAATTTGAGAAGTTATCAGCACGCGATTCTTTTCTTCGACTAGAGCAAGAAGTAGACAATTTTATCAATGGGTTGCTAGATTTCATTGCAGTGGAATTGGAATTACAACGACCAAATGATCTTATTGAAGCCATTAGTTTAGTGCGGTTATATGAACGCGACGAGCAGGAAGCTGATTAGAAAACCATCCGACGCAATCATGTGGTGCAAAGGGTTAAACCCCCAAATTGATGATGGTGTCATCATCTTGTACCAGTTCGTACATCAGACGATTAACCAAGGTTGAAATGGCTGAACATCGTGCAAAGAATCTTTGTTATAATTGTGATGAGACTTACTCGACAGGCCATCATTGTAAACAATTATTCTTCGTCCCCGGAGTCAAGGATTCATTGTCGGAAGAGGAATCTCCTCCTGATAGTGACCGAGAGCCATAAATACCACTTCATGCTATTACAGGAAATCCTCACCCTCAAACTATGCAGATTGAGAGAAGATTGAGGGAACTATTTCCCAATCAAAGGACCCCTGCAAGCCTTGGTCGATTCAAGCAGTACACATAGCTTTCTTGATTCCTCTTTGACAGCTAATCTAGACTTCATCATTGACAAGAAGGATCATCTTCAAGTAACTGTAGCAAACGGGGAAAAATTGTAGAGCCTAGGCCTTTGCAAGAACGTCTATTTCCTCCTTGGTAAACATAAGTTTCTTTTGGATTTTTATCTGCTTCCTCTTGACTTTTGTGATCCAGTGTTGGGTATCAACTGGTTGGGTACTTTGGGACCCATTGTTTGGGATTTTAAGAAGTGCATGCGCTTTATTCACGATGGCTTAGACCTACAATTAGAGGGTATGAAGCATTTAGGCCCTTCCTCCTTTCACCTTGTGCTATCTTCAGAGGAGAACATTAACCTAGCACTTCAGCATTTTCTTTTGGAGAACCGTTTTCAAGAGCCAACTAGCTTACCTCCTTGTCGCTCTTATGACCATAGAATTACTTTGATAAGCGGCACATACCCAATTGTTGTTCGTCCTTATTGTTGTCCTCACTCACAAAAGACTAAGATTGAACGCAATGTGATGAGATGTTGGCAAAAGGACTTATCTGCCCAAGTCAGTCCCCTTATTCTTCTCCAGTCTTATTAGTGCAGAAAGAGGATTTTACTTGGAGATTTTGATTGGATTTTCGTGGAATTAATGCCAAGACCATCAAAGACAAATTTCCTATACCTGTTATAGATGAGTTATTGGAAGAATTACATGGCACTCATTTATTCACAAAGTTGGATTTGCATTCAGGCTATCATCAAATTCGTATGCACCCAAATGATGTGTCGAAGATAGCAATCCATACGCATCATGGCCATTTTTAGTTCATGGTGATGTTGTTCGATCTAACAAATGCACCCTCCACATTTCAGGCTCTTATGAATGGCATCTTCCAACCTTATCTCCGCAAATTTGTACTAATATTCTTCGATGATATCCTTGTTTATAGCAGGACATGGGTGGAACATCCGTCTCACTTACATGAGGTCTTTTCCATACTTTGCCAACACTAGTTTTTCTTGAAGCGATCTAAATGTTTTATTGCCCAACTCATCGTCTCATATTTGGGCCGTAAGATTTTTGTAAAGGGGGTTTTAGTAGAAACAAATAAAATTCAAGCTATGCTCCAATGGCAGCAACCGTCTACTGAGTACTGCCTGAGGCTTACGGGGTTTCTTAGGCTTGACCGGTTACTACTGCAAATTTGTGAAGGATTACGGAAAAATTACTGCTCCTTTAACCTCCATGCTCAAGAAGAATTCTTTCAAGTGGACTTTAGCTTCTACCGCAACCTTTGAGCAATTAAAATCTGCCATGACCACAACTTCGATTCTCGCCTTACCAGATTTTTCAATTCTGTTTGAAATCGAGTGTGATGCCTCAGATCCAAGTATAGGTGCTATATTACAGCAAAATGGATGACCAATTGCTTATTTTAGTCAACCCTTTGCTGATCGACATTGTCGTCCTCCCGCTTATGAGAAGGAATTGATTGCATTGGCTAAGGTGGTATCTCATTGGCAACCATACCTATGGGGTAGTAAGTTTCTCATACGCACTGACCATTTTAGTCTTAACTATCTTTTGGAACAACAGATCACTACGATTCCTCGACAACGTTGGCTAAGTAAGCTTTTGGGTTATGATTTTACGGTGGAATATAAGGCTGGTCGGGAAAACGTTATGGTTGATGCCTTATCCCGCCAATCTGAGGTGGATGATTAGACTCTCCTTGCCATTTCTATGCCTTTGGAAAGTATCTTTGATCATATCTACCAATAGGTTAACACCACTCTAGATTTGCAACATCTTGTTGCTAAAATTCAAAGAGGTGAAATCGTGGGTCCTTGGAAGTACACTTGATAGAACTCTAGCTTTATAAACTAGAGAAAGTGTATATTATTGAATAGATCAAAGGAACTCTACTGTTATTACAAGGGTGATTCTACAAGACACCCCTTCCAGAGCTGAAATGCTCCTCAGAAAGAAGGAAATTCTTTCTGCCTACAATATCTCTCTTCTTAATTTTCTCCTCTCCCTCTCTCCTCTCCCTCTTTGCCTCAAAACTACCTACTCAGGCCATTCTATTACAACCCAACCCTTGTGCCAACTCAGCCACTAACTATCTAACTAACTCACCCCTCTTTGCTCCCTCTTTCTTTATCCTCGAGTATACTCTCCATATCCTAGGCTTATTTACGTCTCTGTTATTCTCCCCCCTTCCTGAATTACCCTCGACCACATTGGTCCTAACATTGCTCTCCTCTAGAAGAGCAGCCTTGTCCTCAAGGCTGCATTGAGAAAATTGACTGCGAATAACAAATTCACCCTCCCATATAACATTCTCCATTGGCTTGCCCTTCCATTTAACTAACCATTGGCGTGTTGAGTCCCCTGCCTTAGTAATTATTCGGCTAGTTAAGACATTTTCGAGTTTCACGACATCATCCAACCCCAATTGCATTCCGTCAGGCAAATCTGTCTCTATAGAGTAGTTCCCCACAGCCCTCTTTAGTTGAAACACATGAAACACTGAATGGACTCTAGAATGTAGGGGTAGCTTGAGCTTTATATGAGACTGCTCCATATTTTTCCAGAATTTGAAAAGGCCTAAAGTATCTTGCCGTTAGCTTTTGATTAATACGTCAGGCCACCGTTAGTTGTTTGTAGGGACGGAGCTTAAGAAAAACCCATTCTCCCACTGCCATCAGACTCTCATTTGCATCCATTTTTTCACATTTCTTATTTGAAGCCTTTTCATGGTCAAGCAAATGTGCCTGTTCATCCTACACTGCAACTTTTTCCAAAAGATGAGACATGATTTCAGCCACAAGCTATTCTAGACCATCGTACAATTCATGGTATTTCCCAAGTGCTAGTTCATTGGTAGGGATCTCCAGCTGATGCTTCTTGGGAGGAAGTAATCACACCCTCCCTTTGTGCTTGAGGACAAGTTTATTGTTGGGCAGGGGAGTAATGTTACATCTCCAAAGGTTTACAAGCGCCACACTCATGGAAGGTTTAAGCAAACAGATTCAGCAACAATTCAGTAGAAGAAGCAATCCAATTGAAGCAACCTACTTTTCTACATTTAATTATAATATTTTCTCTCTTATAATTAATCACGAGCAGTTATTTGCTTGAAGCAGTTGTAATTCGTAACTATCAGACTAGTACCCTATATGCTGAATAAACAGAAAATTGGCAAAGGTAAGTTGTCTTTTCCACCAAAACTTACAATCTATGAGATCGGAGAGTTCTCTCAAATGAGCTCTCAATTTTCATGAGTAATTTGAACAAGGGAAGAAAGGTGAAGAAACATTCAGAACCATCTGAGAGAATTGGTTTTTAGTATTTGCCCAAAAAATCAACAGAAGGCTAAAAATTGGGGTCTTTTCTGTAGTTCAATCAACCAAGGTTATGCATCTACAAGCATCAACCAAAGGACTATGTCAAAGTTTATGAAAAAAGGTAATGAAAATCAAGAAGGAACAAGGAAAGGGAAAAAGCAATTAAATGAGGAAACAAACTGATGACATAGAAAGCAACTTGAAACTACTAGGATATAGTTGGGCCCCATAATACCATAAATGGATGCATTACACAAATAAAAGGCAGTGATGCTTGACAAAAAGGTTCAATTTTTGTCAAGCTAAACGCAAATATTGAATAGTCTCCATAGGAGAATACTACCCAATTAAAGAGTGTCAAGACCATTAAGCATAGTAGATTGGTGCAACACTTTAAGCTCTTCATTAAGAAGGACACACCTTACCTAGTAATCTATTAGGCGGCACCAACAGCTTCTAATTAAGGATATTTCCTTGGTTCAACTTGTGGCTGAAAATTACGACTGGTTACGCACCCAAAAATCAGTTAAAGAATTAGTCCTGAACCCACCATGGAATAGAACCAAAATCCTTGGAGAAGTGTGATTTTGCATCATATAAACAAGGCTTAGAAGAAGTTGAAAGGATATTTTCAGCAAATTATTCCCTCATAAAAGGCATAGCATTAATAATTTGCATCGATTGATTACGTTTTAGCACTAATTAGCTTGGCTCCAATAGTCATTGCTCAAAATTTTCAATTGTTTCGTCTCTAACATCGTTTGTTTTGTGCAGTCTATCTATTTCACTATATGTGGAAGTAAAAGACACAACTTCAATAATTAATTGAGAACGTCTAATTGTGTCACTCTAAAACCTAATGTTGTCACATTTTTTTTGGTCCTTAAGTTACTTTAGAGTTTGATGTTTTTCTTCATTTGTTGAAGCCACAACGAATCTGTTTTTGGCCGTAGAACAAAATCTTTGAAATTACCATCTTGAACGTAATGTTACTTCTTGCAAGGGCACTGATTGTCAACTTAGACTCCTACAGCCCTCATATAGACATCAATACATAATCTTACCAGCAAAAGCATTGGGTTAGTTGACAAGACCTATAATCAATCCAGTAGATGAAATTAAATCTACCATAGTAGATGGGTTAAAAACATGCAAAATTTTTTAACCATGTGCATTTACAAGTACAGGAAGCACAATAACAGTCTTCTAGAGGATACAGAATAACTAGTGAGTGATTACATACTGCATCGGATAAATTGCACAGCTTAACCATGCAATACGAATAAAGGAGTAATATACCAAGAATCAGCATACCATTTATCTAAAAACTGAATATTGTTCAATATATGCAACCTGAAAAAGATAATGTGAAAAGAGAAGGCCCTCACATTGCCAACAAACACTGATCGAGAATCTACTTCCTCTCTACTTGCTTGAGATACAGAAGCGGCAGCAGGATCTAGTCAGAAATTAAAGAACATAAATAAATTATAAGAGCAGAAGAACATTGCAGGGGTAGGTTTCGAACTATTTGTTTACTCTTACTCATACTGAACAGGACAAGAAACAGTAAGCAAAAAAACAAAGAAAAGGATTTAATTAAGGATCAAGCAGTTCATTGTATGACTTCAACCAATAATGTCATTGAATTTCAAACTGATTAGTAAAAAAAGTAGCATCAGATAAATGAATTACGCTCTTAATTACTGCTACCACTTGAGACAACATAACCATGGGATTACTGGCTATTTTGATCCTTTTTAAAAGACAAATTCTTTGGGAAAACTCCACTATAACAGCAAGAGTCAAATGATATAGTTGCCTCGGTAGAGTTTTTACGTAAATGATTATGGTTACTGGCAACCGGATGTAGCTCCTCAAGGTCCAATCAACAAGGAGACCATAAATTAAAACAACAGACTTAACTACAGAATGCGTTGAGACAAATAGGAGTCTTTACTTCCCATTTAGACCTAACAATCAAAACAGGACAGCAAAGAGCGTGTGAGGGGATTAAACCTTGGGCGGAACCCATCTCCTTCTCAACCTTGGCTTGCATCTCACGAAGAGCAGCCGCCTCATCTTCCATCTCCTTTAACCGCTTCTTCATGTCATCAAGCTCCTGCATATTGATCCACCACAGATTGACCGAAACCGAAATCAGGGTCCCTCTAAACACAATAAGAATGTCGGATAAATTGAAACAATTTGCAAAGTAAAATCACAATGCAAAATGACAACTAACAACACATTAACTTTTTTAAAAATGACAACAACACATTTCTCTAAATAACAGACCCAATAACGAAAAGAAGAAGAGAAAAGAACCCAGAAGACAGACACAGAGAACGAACCGCTACCGCTTCATTGCTCTCTGAACCGGTCATCTCCACATCGCCATCTTCCATTCTCTTTGTGTGCGTCTGTGCGTGTGTCTGACAATTTAGTAATTGGGATTCTAATGCACCTTTCGCTTATAATTTGGATATAATTAAAATTTTACCAACACTAAATATTTATAGTGAATATTTTGTTAAAAATTAAGACTTTTTTCAGTTGAAATTTCTAATAAAAACTGAAAATCAAAATTTGTTTAATTTAACTATTTTATTTTATTATAATATTAAATATTAATATTACATTTTAATTTAATTTAATTTTAATATATCAAATATATGTTTAAATTAATTCATTCTCATTATTGTTAGAATGTATAAATATTTAATATATTTAAAAGTTTACACATCAATTCTATGTAATAAGAGCTTACAAAATGCAAAATTATACTAACTTATTATAATTAAATAATAAAAGATGTTAATCATGTTATAATGCTTTAGAACATAATAATATCTTCCTTTGTTCAACAGCAAAATATATCAATTAGAGTTTTCATTAATATAATTATCTCATATTTGTTTCATAATTTCATCTCGTTTTTAAGATATACTTTAAAATTGTACGAGAGTAATATTATACTCTATTTGAGAACTTGTATCTTTATTATACTTTCCACAATTTATTATTTTTGGCTCCAACAGAAATAAACTCTTTGACAAATTGGGGTAAGGCTACCTATTACAAGATCTTTCCAGATTTGCATTTTAGCAGGACTTTTATTAGGTAATTGTTGCTGTTGTTATTGCTGTTGTACATTACCATCTAATAATTCATCATTTTATTCATGCATTTTGATAAAATTATATGTAACACAACAAGTAATAACAAAGTTTTTTTCTTCTTCATATCATAACTCAACATGCTCGAAAGTATAAGAAATCCTATTTTTAGAATGCTAAAATATCTTCCACTAATATTTCTTAACGTAGAATGCATATAGTTAAGTCTTGAAGACTTCTTCTTCCTTTATTAAGTATATATACTAAGAGCGACCGGATGGACGATCACGGAATAGATCCCGATCGTCCATTTAATCCAGCAGCTTATATTTCTTTCTTTCTGTTTATTGAATGTTGTGTCTTCGCGCGATATACACGCAATCTTCTGACCCAAATATTTTGTCATTTTGTCAGGCGCGCTCTCTCTCTTTGTATTTCCTCTCCGCCCTTGTCTTCCTCTTTTGCACGCAATCTTCTGACCAAATCTTTTGATGCAATAGTTTGTCAAGCGGTCGCGCTTGTGACTACTTAAAGAGCGAATGGGATGGACGATCACGGAATAGATCCATGTTGTCTCCTTTCTCTGTCTTTGTTTTTCCTCTCCGCCATTGCCTTTCTATGCTTTTTCCATTCCAGCTGTGGTTGTCGTAGCTATTGTTGGTGTCGAGAGAGTATCAGTGGTTTTGACGTGAATCTAGCACGTGAACCTAGCATAAGGTTGTTCACCAACTGGACATCGGATGTTGTAACCGCATCGTCTCGGTTTCCAGTTGTAAATATTCTTTAAGCTTTTTTTGTTTTGGAGTGTACAGATGTTTTCCGAGTTTCGTTGTTGTTACTGTCGACTGTTGCCATCCTGAAAAAGGATGGCTCAAATAAAGAAGACGTAGTGGAGACTTCTGAAAAAGAGTGCCTCAAATAAAGAAGGCGTAGTGCAGACTTGGATATGAGGAGATTTATCATAAATTGCAAAGCTGCTACTTCACCACCAAAGATCCTCTTTCCTTGTACATATATTTTTTCATGTCGAAAGGAACTCCTCCTGTCAGCGAGAGGTTTCGGATTATCACCAGGAATCATCTACTTTAATATGAGATCACGGAATAGATCCATGTTGTCTCCTTTCTCTGTCTTTGTTTTTCCTCTCCGCCATTGCCTTCCTCTGCTTTTTCCATTCCAACTGTGGTTGTCGTAACTGTTGTTGGTGTCGAGAGAGTATCAGTGGTTTCAACGTGAATCTAGCACGTGAACCTAGCATAAGGTTGTTCACCAACTGGACGTCGGATGTTGTAACCGCATCGTCTCGGTTTCCAGTTGTTCTTTACTTGTAAATCTTCTTTAAGCTTTTTTTGTTTTGGTGTGTACAGATATTTTCCGAGTTTCGTTGTTGTTGCTGTCGACTATTGCCATCCTGAAAAAGGATGGCTCGAATAAAGAAGACGTAGTGGAGACTTCTGAAAAAGAGTGCCTCAAACAAAGAAGACGTAGTGCAAACTTGGATATGAGGAGATTTATCATAAATTGCAAAGCTGCTACTTCACCACCAGCATCCTCTTTCCTTGTACATATATTTTCTCATGTCGAAGGAACTCCTCTGTCAAAGCAGAGGTTTCGGGATTATCACCAGAATCATCTACTTTAATATGAAAAGGATGCAGGAACAAAGAAGGCGTAGTGCGGACTTGGATATGAAAGCGATTCATCGTCGGTCTCATCCATATAGCAGCCTACTTGTGATGCAATAGGAAGATTGTAAATGCGTTGACAAAGATTTTCTTGTAGTCATAAAGTTTTAGAAGACGTAGTGCAGATTTGAATAATATAGTAACTGCACATATCGCTTAGTGCTATTTTTCAAGAATGTGACATCGCTTTGTAAAGTTTTATGTGTCTTACTTTCACTTGCTCTAACTTTTTCTGCTTTATGTCTTACTTCAGTCTGCTTTTCACTTTTCAATATCTGACTTTGATCGTTTCACTTCTATCGTCTCACTTCTATGGTCTCGCTTCTTAATTGGGAGGTGATTTGCTTTTTCTATCGTCTCGCTTCTTAATTCGGAGATAATTTGCTTTAAATCGCCCTTTCCATCGCCTCGCTTTTTCGCCTCTCGCTTTTGGATAACTTTCATCTAGATGAAACATCATACGAAAGCAGATTTATCATGTTGCCATTTCAAGAATTGTAATATTAGATAGCATAATATGGTAACTGCACATATCGCTTCGTGCTATTTTTCAACGTCTTTATTTCAACGTCTTACTTCGACATCGTCTTACTTTCGCTTTGTCTAACTTTTATCGTGCTACTTTGGTTCAACTCCGTTTGTTTTTCTACTTTAAATCATTTTTCACTTAAATGCTTTTGCTTTAAATGCGCTTTTCGACTTCCGTCTGTTTTTCTTCTTTTGTCTGCTTTTCATTGTCTTACTTTGATCGTTTCACTTCTTTGAAAGTTAAGATTAAGAGTAAAGACGAAGTGAAAGTGAGATGATAACAATTGATCTTTCTTGTACTCGCTCATAATGCGTGAATAAGTTTTGGGTAACACTTTGAAGTCTCTTTGTCTATAAGATACCTCTTTAGGTTGTATCTGATGGCCTTCTGACTTTGTAAAGTTTTGAAGACGTAGTGCGATTTGGATATAAGGAGATTTATCATCTTGCGATTTCAAGAATAGTAATATTAGATAGCATAATATGGTAATCAAGATATATCGCCGTGCTTTATTTTTCAGCGTCTTATTTTGATCGTCTTACTTGTTAAGTCAAATGACTTTACATATATGATTTTGATGAATAACAGACGAAGTTGAAAAGACAGACGAAGAAGAGAAAAATAGACGAAGTTGAGAAAGTAGACGAAGTTAAAAATAGATAGAGTTGAAAAAGTTGACGAAGTTATAAATATAGACGGAGTTGAAAAAGTAGACGAAGTTTAAAATATAAACGGAGTTTAAAAAATAGCCGAAGTTAACAATACAGACGGAGAATACAAAAGTCAGACGAAGACATAAAGACAGACGAAAAGCAGACGATACAAACAAAAATAGACGAAGCACAAAAGGCATTTAATCGTAAAAGCGAGGCGAAGTTCAATTACCTTGTGAGAGAAGTAACGAGCTGTGACGAACTACATCAAATTTGCTATAAAACATAATAGACACTGGAGTAGGAAACTCGAATGCTTAATAGAATTGATCCTGATATTAGGAATATCTTTGGAGTGACGCCGACTTCGAGATTTCAGTACTTCCATGTTCATCTAAATTTAACTTGAACAAGGCTACATCCCCTAACGAATAACCATGGCCATCTATCCACTTCTGCATTTAAATCTATCTCCTGTATTTTGGACACATCCAACCTTTTGCTTTCCGCTGCTTCCGCTTCTTAACAAATAACAATCAAATATTTCTTTTTAGTAAAAAACAAAGTTAAAATGATTTTCAAAATTATATTATAATAATTGAAGGTATGTTTAAAATATCCTTATTTGAAAACCATAAGTTCAAAGTTTTGCAATATATATTTTTCTTAACATAATATCAATACACAACTTAAAAAACTCGTATAGAAAGTAAGTGACTAATTTTACCTTGTCCTCTGCAAGTACTTTAAAGACATCTTTTCGATCCCATAATCTACTACGTGTTTTGGGATATCTAGATTCTTGACGTACAACTTCCTTTCCCATTTCTTCCATTAAGTCATGCATTTCTAATGTGTTTTCAGATATGGACAGTTCGTTGAAACAGAGTATCAATGGGCGGACATCTTCGCTAAACCATTAAGTGAAGAACGGTTCACGGAAATCAGACGAAATCTCAACATGGTTAAATATATCATAAAATCAAAACCAAAGGCCAATATTTTTAGGACAATAAATTCATATTTACGTGAACTTGAAAAAGCATTTAAATGTAACAAGTAGATCAAAGAAGAAAAACAGACGCAAGTTGAAAAGCGATTTAAAGCAAAAGCGATGAAGCAAAAGCAAAAGCGAACTTAACTAAATAACTGCTTGTTTCAAGGTTCAAGAAGCAAGATTGAAGAAGCAGTTGAACACGAAGGTTATAAATAAGAGTCGAAGTCAGCATATTATTTATGCTTTCGCATTCTCCGTCTGTTTTTCTACTTCATGTGTTTTTGTACTTCGTGTGTTTTTGTTCGTCTGTTGTTCATTAAAATCATATATCTCAAGTCATTTTGACTTAACATGCTTTTCAATAGGTTCCATCTATTTTTCTTTTTCTTTTTTTCATCGTCTGCTTTTTCATCATTATTTGTACTTCATCAAAATCATTGATGTCGAGTCGTTTTGACTTAACAATCTCGTCCTTTTTAACTGCACAGATTTTTTCTATCACGTAGATTGAGTTTTCAATTAATAGATACAATCTTCTAGCCGCTATAATAATGTCAAACACTGCCAATAGCGTATTGCAGAAGTAGACCAAAACAGAGATTGACGTTTCAATTCATACGTGAACGTATTCCAGAAGTTAGCAAACATGAGGAGTGCAAAGAGAAGAAGAGGACCAGAACAGAGATTGACGTTTCAATTCATAGGTGATAGATTTCTCACGTGCTACTCCTGACAGGTTGACGTTCTACAATTATTGTCTCTTCTTTGGAAATTAGTGTCATTGCTTCCCTTTACTCTTCTTCCTGACAGGTTGACCTTCTACAATCATTTTCTGTTTTTCGCAAGAAGAAGACGACCAGAACAGAGATTGCTTGAATCTTGAAAGAACCAGTTATTCAATTGAGTTTTGTAACTAACTCAAACTGATTCTTAATTCATACGTGGTCTACTTTCGTCTGCTTTCCATCGTCTGCTTTTACTCCCGTCTACTTTTGCACAACTTTCGTCTGCTTTTGCTTCCGTCAGGTTTTGCTTCCATCTGCTTTTCAACTTCCGTCTTCTTTTCATCGTCTCCTTTTTCATCATTATTTGTACTTCATCAAAATCATTTATGTAAAGTCGTTTTGACTTAACAATCTCCTCCTTTTAACTCTGATTTCTTACATCGGTAGATTGACGTTTCAATTAATAGGTATAATGTCAAACACTGTCAATAGCGTATTGCAGAAGTAAACACCAGAACAGATATTGACGTTTTAATTCATAGGTGAGACCGTCATAATTTTTTACTTGTGGCAAGGAAAGACACGCTAACCCCAAAATGTATGAACCGTACATTTAGACTGTTTTCTTGTATGGAATAATCTTCTAACTGGTATAATAATGTCGATTCACGCCAAAACGTATTGAAGAAGTAAGCAAACATGAATGTAATTAGAGAAGAAGAGCACCGAGTAGAGATCGACGTTTCAATTCATAGGTGATAAAATTATTATACACGTGCTACTCTGGACAAAGTTGACCTTCTACAATTATTTTCTCTTCTTGAAATTACTATCATTGTTTGCCTTTACTCTTCTTCTGACAGTTCACCTTCTACAATCATTTCCTCTTCTTGAAGCTTACCTTTTGCATCTGCTTATCAATCAATCATTCAGGGCCATTTCTTTGGCATCAAAATAACTTACAACAAAATTTGATCTCTATACGCACTCCATTGACACCTTTATATTCTAACTTCTTACTTGTTCTCTGTCTTAACCCTTAAAGCAAATCTACCCCAACCGCTGAAACATTTTCTCTACCCAAACATTACTTCTCTCAACTACCCTCTTCTTTTAGTTATCAAATTCTCCGCTTAGATTTCGACTACATTTATACTCCATTTTTGTAAGGCCTCGTGGTTATTCTCTCACGATTCTGCAGTACTAAGGTATATATGCTTAGGTTAAATAAATTTATTGTAAAAATTCAGCTATTGTTATTTATTAACCTGAATAGAGCAAATTCTCCTTTCTACGTTCTGAATGCATGTATACTTCATTTTTTATAGGTCCCCTGCTTATTCTCTGCTGCATTCTTCGTGTAGTAAGGTATGTGTAGTTAAATGAAATAATTTTTTTTTATAAATTCTGCTATAGTTATGTAAATGGTTTATAATCATGTTTGTTCGACATATTGTTTGTTAGATCATAAACAAAATGTTTTTTTTACATGTTTACTGTGATACGATTTATAATATATATTCAATTTTATTGTTTATATATATATATCGATATAGCTATATAGATATATATTTTTATATATATGTATATATACATATATATATATCAATGTATGTAGGCCTGTATATATATATCTGACAATTCATTTTTACCGAACATCATGAATGGATAGATCAAAGACGTTCATATTATGTCTGTTGGATCCCACCCCCCACACCTGGGCTAACATTTCTCACCCAACGTGTGTTTGCGGGTTATACCACGGCGGGTGTTTGCGGGTTATACCGCGGCATCCAACTTTAATCAGTACTGTCCTCTTTGGTCAAGGGTGAGTCACGGCTCGAACCCAAGACCTCAAGGTTTTGTTCCACTTTAAGTGGACGCCTCTCACCATTGAGCCAAACTTCCAAAATTCATAACTCTTAATCCCGAACTCCAAATGTGACAAAATTGATCTCTATGGAAAGCTTAAAGGAAGCTCTTCAACTTCCATGAAGGACATAAAAATCAATTTAGGTCTCGAAAGAGGTCAAAAACTCAATCAAAGATTCTGTCCAAAACAGCTTTTCCTAAACGACTTCCAATTTTCAATCGCTCATAACTCCTAGCCCCGATATCGAAAAATTGCAAACTTTATATCAATGGAAAGATAAAAACATCATCTAAAACTTTTATGAAGACTACTTACTCCAATTCAGACTAAATCCATATGACGAGTGGTCTCGAAGCATAGAACACACAAATCTATACTTAATAGCATTTTCAAAACAAAGCATATCTTCGGAAAATCATATCTCTCGATTCCAACATCGAAAAATAGCAAACTTTATGGCCACAGAAAACTCTTAACATAATCTACAAGTTTCATGTAGATCATTTTCTCAATTTTTGCCTAAATCAAAAGTCAACCCTCAAAGGCCAAAAAGTCAAACTTTTCACAAATTTTCATTTTTTTACACTTTCTCTCTTTATTTCTTGATTTTCAACTCAATTTCAATCAACTCATCCACTTTTGAATATTTCTTATTTTTACTAAAAAATCGGGGTACAACAATGTCGATTCGTCAGTTATTTACATATGGATAGAAATGCTAAAAGACGTCAAAAATATGCTGAAATGTCAAATGAAAAAAAAACAAGAATTGTTGCGACGACGTAGAGAAAATCGAGCTGCAAAAAACACAACTTCCACTTCATCTACACTTCAGCAAAGAATTACTCCTCAATGAAGGATTCTTTCATTAATATCGAACCTTCCACCAGTCAACTTCCAAGTTATGAACCCTCTTATCATCAAATACGTGACCGATGTATTGATATCCATGCTGATCGCATAAATGAAGGTACCTTTTTATATCATCGCACATTTCCTTCAACATTAACATCCTTGCAGAATTTACCAGTTGAACTGAGCGGCTCCCTTACATCCAGATTGTCAATATTGTAACGCAAAACGATTTTACCTTGAACCTCCATCGTTTTGTTGCTCGTCCGGACAAATTTCTATTGTTGCTCCTCAGATGCCTTATGCTTTAAAGTCTTTGTTTCTAAATAGCGACGAAGAATCCGAACATTTCAGAAAGAATGTTCGTACATACAATAACAATGTAGCTTTCACTTCCTATGGAGCCAGATATGATTGTGACCTGACAAAAAACCAATGGGAGTTTATACATTCCGTGTTCAAGGACAAGTTTACCATTTCCTTGACAGTTTAGTGCCGACAAGCAATAAAGTATCTGGAATCCAACTTTATTTCTTTGATACCGATGAAGAACTACAACAAAGGGTGAGCAGTTCTGATAAACTTCTTGAAAGTACATTGAAGCTGATTATGACAATTCTTGAAGATAACCCTTATGCTAGGTTCTTTCGCCGTCTTAAAGATATTCCTTCCCTTGAAAATCACAAAATTGTTACGAGATGTTATCCGGTCTTGATCGTGCGTTTATAATCTTCCCATCGCATCACAGTAGCTGCTTATATGGATTGAAATCGATGATGAACAAGATGATAAATCTCCTCATATCCAAGTCTCTGATACTCAGTCCGAACTATAGAATGCGATCTTATTATGCATGCTACGACCGCTTCAATACCCACTTACATTTCCACGGGGTGAATCGGGATGGCATCCTCGCATTAAGTAGTTAAATTCACAAACAAAGCGGCACCAATGGTTACGATCAAACAACAAAGGTGCTCCTTTATGCACTTTTATCAAGCGGCTAAATTATTTGCTCTCGAAAACATAGGTTAGTTGTGTGCTTATTCCTTGGTTCCCAAATATTGTCTAATTGGGCAAAATTAATTTATCATTTTTTCTTACTATTACTAATTACTCGAAGCGAACTCCAAACATGGCGTAGTATCGCGGAGAGTATTATCGCTATCGACTTCAAATGAGAAGTTATGATGAATCCATGCTTATCCACAAATTTTAAGACTACTACAACAATTCGTTGTTGGTTCTTATATAAAGATTGAAACATCACGGCTTGACTTCCATAGGAAAAAACAGAACGAAATACGATCAAAAATTTTGCAGGGTGTTTTAGATAGCGTTAATGTTGGTCAAACTGAAGCTTCTACAATTGGCCGACGAGTTGTCTTCCCAGCTTCATTTATCGGCGGCCCAAGGGACATGAAACGGCGTTATCTGGATGCAATGGCTCTAGTGCAAAAATATGACAAACCAGATATTTTTCTCACTATGACTTGCAACCCTATGTGGAAGGAAATACAAGAGAATCTTAAATTCCACGAAAAAGCACAACACAGACCAGATTTATTGTCCAAAGTGTTCAGGGCGAAATTTGAAATTCTGAAAAATGGGTTGATCAAAAAAGGAATATTTGGAGATGTTGCCGCATTTGTTTACGTAATTGAATTTCAAAAGCGTGGATTCCCTCATGCTCACTTGCTTCTAATACTTCAACCACAATTTAAGTTGTTGAATCCAGATTCTATGATCAAATCGTATCAATTTGAAATACCTAATCTCGATCACAATTCCATATTATATTCTCTTGTCATTAAGCATATGATCCACGGTCCTTGTGGTTTTATGAACAAACAGTGCCCTTCGCATGAGAAATGGTGTATGCAAAAGTCATTACCCCAAGGTTTTACTCCTTTCCTTGTCCATGGCGAAGGCGAGTTATCCGTGCTATAGGCGTAGAGATAATGGAAGAAAAGTTAAAATTTCCAGACGCGAGGTTGATAATAGATAGGTGGTTCCTCATAACCCGTACCTTCTGATGTTGGTTGACTGCCACATTAATGTTGAAATATGTTCCTTTGTGAAGCTTGTTAAATATTTATACAAATATGTATTTAAGGGCCACGACCTTGTGAACTTTAAGCGTCAACGACCAAGAAACCAGTGCGATATTGACGAAATCACTAATTTCCAAGAAGGCCGTTGGATTTCACCCCCCGAAGCTTTATGGCGCATATATGAATTCCGCCTCGCAGAGATTAATCCATCCATCTATATACTCCAAGTTCACCTTCCAGATCAACAATCTGTTTCCTTTGTAAAAGATGCTAATTTGTCTTATTTATTGAGGAATATTGACTTTTTCAAAACAATGTTGACGGAATTTTTTTGGACCAATTCAACAAATCAAAAGGCTACAGAAATGAAATGTCTGTATGCGGATTTCCCCCAACATTTTGTTTGGAATCAAAAAACAAGGACGTGGTCAGAAAGAAAGCAGAGAAAAGTCATAGGACGATTAGTTACTGTTGACCCTCAAGAAGGAGAAAGGTATTACTTGAGATTATTGCTCGCAAATGTTAGAGGACGAACATCGTTTGACAACTTGTTAACTGTTGATGGTGAAAAGCTAAAGCTATTTGGGGATCTTTGCCTTGCAATTAGGATTGCTAGCATCTGACTCTTACATACAACAAACACTTGACGAAGCTGTCATATTTCAAATGCCAACATCCCTCAGATTGTTATTTGCTACATTCTTGTTCTATTGTTCACTGGCAAATCCTAGGGAACTCTAGGAAACTTTCACAGGCCACCTCTGCTCTGACTACCTATATGCTTATTCTTCCTCTAATACGTATACATCTGATGAAATTACAAAAATGGCTCTTCAATATATCAATAAATCTCTGGAACAAATGGGAAAAAGCTTAGCTGATTATCATTTCACTGAACATGAATTTCGTACTGATTACCGCCAGCAGCAGACTAAGGAGGTAGAAAGTGAGATGAATATAGAGATTGATGAACAAGACCTCTTATTACAATCAAAACTAAACAGACCAAAGAAAAGCACATATTTGATTTAATAATGAATTGGTTCTCACTTGGCGCTGCAGTTATTTTATCGATGGTCCCGAGGAGCAGTAAAACTTTCTTATATCGAGCTCTTCTTGCAAATTTACGATCACAAGGACATATTGCAATCGCAGTCGCGACATCAGGCGTTGCTGCGTCAATTCTTCCAGGCGGTAGGACAACTCACTCAAGATTTAAAATCCCGCTTGATTTATCAAAGCAAAAAGTTTGTCAGTTGAGCAAACAGAGCAGTGTTGCAAAATTGATATTTGAATCCAGCCTTATTTTATGGGACGAGGCTTCCATGGCAAAACGAGAAGCCATCGAAGCATTTCACAACTTACTTCAAGATATAATGAACTCTGATAAGCCTTTTGGAGGTAAAATTGTTGTATTTGGTGGCGACTTTCGCCAAACATTGCCAGTTATTCACCAAGCAACGAAACAACTCCTCATTGATTCAAGTCTTCTAAATTCACATCTCTGGCGCCACATCTTTAAATTCTATTTAACGACAAATATGAGAGCTATCTCAAATCCAAATTTTTGTGATTTCTTATTGCGGGTTGGAGAAGGCGCTGAACCAATGGATGAACAAGATCAAATATGTTTACCAAATGAACTCATTATTCCTTACGACAACAAGGATCAATCTGTTAATAGGTCACTTCTTTTTTCATTAAACGACATACTAACCTTTTTTCCCATTACGATTATACTTTCCTAATATACAATTATCCTCACTAGGTTATTGGAAAACGTCTTCCCTGACCTAAGCTTATATTCATCCGACCCATATCAGATGATAAACAGATGCGTGCTATGTCCAACAAATAGTTGTGTTGATGAAATTAATGACATCATGATTCAAAAATTAACAGGAGATTTGCATTCATATGTGAGTTTTGACAAGACGGTTGATCGCAGACATCAAGCTGATTATCAAGATTTTCTCAATTCTTTGAACCCTAAAGGCCTACCTCCTCATAAGCTTTTCTTTGAAAGAAGGCTCTCCAATCATGCTTCGAGAAATTTAAATCCAACGGAAGGATTATGCAATGGAACAAGGTTGATATGCAGATAACTAAAAGATCATACAATTTCATCCAACGGAAGGATTATGCAATGGAACAAGGTTGATATGCAGACAACTAAAAGATCATACAATTTCAAATTGAAATTGTTTTAGACCTCACAAAGGAAAAATCATTTTATACCTAAGATTCCTTGCAATCTCAGGAGAGCGAAAAATGGAATTCCTTTCATCGAACACAATTTCCAATTAAATACGTGTTTTGCAATGACTATAAACAAATCCCAAGGTCAAACACTTGATCATGTTGGAATTTATCTCCGTCGACTGTATTCTCACACAGACAGTTATATGTAGCTCTCTGTAGAAGCGCGAACTCTGAATCGTTAAAGTTCTTATTATTCCTGGAACTTTTCAATCTTCAGACTTCGAAAAAAAGACAAGGAATATTGTTTTCCGTGAAAATTTTCAATTTATCAAATTATAAAACATCAAATTTCCTCTGAGGTATATTATTTGTTTGTTTTCTCAGTTCACATAATTTGATTTTATATGCATAATTATTTGTCTTGGCTTGACCATCCAACATTTTCTTTTAGCATGGATAATCATTTATTGATGAAGAATATTTTCCCTGGAGCGCAATCATGGTCTTGTCAAGTGATGGTCCAAGAAAAACAACAGGTCGTTGCTTTGGTTAATTCACCGACTAAAAGACAAAAGTTTGTCTTCTGCGATTCTGAGGTATATCAATTACACTTTCTTCCTTTTACATTTTATCAACTTACCTATTGATAATTCCTTCATAATTAACAGGGATCGCAAGTTGAGGGTATCATATTCAACAATGATATCCAAAGAATTGGGGACATCTTACAGCCGTGTCAGGAATATATCATTTCTAATGCAATTGTCAAATCAATTCCCCCTCAGTATGAAACAAAAATTTGAAGATACAGTGGATTCTCACAAGTCGCACGGTCATCGAACATGTCACACAAGACTATGCAATCATCCCTCTGATTTTCAACTTCACACCTTTCCAAAGTCTTATGGATTATATGGACGACAAGCAAAAATCTGTTGGTTAGATGCTTAATACATTTGTTCATACAATCTTACAAAAAATTTTCCCTTAGTTATTACATTAATCTTTAACACATGATAGATATTTTAGCCGTCATCGTTGAAGTGTTGCAAAAAAAAAGATGTCATGAGAGACGGAAAAGCTTCAACTGTCCAAAAATTTGTTATCATGAATAAAGAGTAATTCTCACTCTGTATCTTTGTTACTATTTTGCGTCAGAGATAAACAAATTTAACATCTTCTCGTAATCTCTTGTTTTTTTAGGCAACAAATAGTCATACTATCGCTTTGGAATTATTTTGTTGAGAATGAGGGCCAAAAGATTATGGAATCACTTCACTCTCATCCAGTTATTGTTTGCACAAAGCTGAAAGTCAATTTCTTTAACGGTATTTTTTCCTTCCTCATAATAACACATCTTACTCTGTCCCTTTTCATTCTATCTCAAAAAATGATTTTGAAATGTTAGCTGTTTCATTGTCAACGTGGTTCGACTCAGCCATCCTCGTTGACCCACCCATACAAGAAGTTGCCGATCTCAAAAACTGGTAATCCATTATGTTACGTACAACCTTTCTAACATTTTGTTACAAATTATATATAAATTTTAAATTTTCTTTATTTTGTCAGCTATATAATTATTATGTTACAGGGCACAACAAAATAACAGCCCATCAAAAACCTCGTCAGTGGAAAGTCTTACTTTACATATAATCCTCATATATCTTCTGGATCTCACCAGAATATCACCAAGATCATGTCTCTAGATTCTACCCCAAGGTAATCGCATCTGCATATTCCAGTGACATATTGAATTTGAAACTTCTTCCTCTGAACATTCTTATCGACTTTTCCTTAGATATCATGGATTGAAGCCAAAATTTCCTTTCAAAGACATTTTGCAAAATTTTGGTATATGGCATGCAACAAATGCTTAGGTCTCATTCTTTGATCTGGAGTTCTCTTCACTTGTAATTCTTGAGAGAAAGCAGACGCAGAGCCAAGGTTTCGCCTTCTATTTGCAATCTGCCATTTCTTGCTTATTCCTTCCGTGTCCATTCCATAATTTTCGCACCACTTTTTTACTTCCATGTCACCTGCACTACTTTTTTGCCCAGGCTCCTCCTTTTTGACTATTCTGACTTTATTGAACAGATGCCGATATGACATGGATTTGACCGCCGAAACCGGAACTATAACGGCTTCCATTTTCGACGACCTCGTTGAGAAACTATTAAACTTAACCACCGTTGAAGCTATGAAATATTACAATGAGGTTATATTTTCCCTTCGTTCTTTCATCTACATTTCCAGTTTAATCAGCCCCAAATATCTTCATCTACTTATTCCAATCGACAATGGACATTTTTGTTTTCCGTTATAAGAACATGGATCTCCCTCGAGAAGCTATCAGACGCACAATTGAAAAGCGATACCTTTCTTCTCCACGTGAAGCCGACAAACACTCGGTCTTGGATGGGGTCCAACGATTCTTGTTGTTCTTATCGGAAAATTGATGCTCATGAACTACAACAGACTTCACTTTCACCCCTATCAGGTGCTTTTTATTCTTACTTCATCTTGATTTTATCTATAACATCATCTTTAATTATTTCTGTATGTGCCATTTAGTTTGAATTCATCTCCCCTTATATCGCTTGCTTAATATATATTGATTTCTGATATTTTCAGTAAAAAATTCTGAATCTTCTTCATCAGCTAAACAATGTCTCAAAAAAAGATTCTCTGATGTTGAATACCACTTGCCATCACAAATGGATAAGCCGATCAACAGCAGCGAATGTACGCCACAATCAGACGCACAATCTACTACAGATACTCGTCGTAATAGGAAAAAACCCAGATTCTCATAACTTTCGACTTGTATTTATAACTTTCGTCTCTAACTACTTCTTGATTCTTTCTTCTTGAATCTTGAAAGAAACGGTTATTCAGTTGAGGTCTGTAGCTAACTCAAACTGATTCTTGCATATCTTAAATCCGCTTTGTCAACTTCATTTGTGTTGTTAACCTTCGCTCGTGTTGTTAACCGTGCGTGTTGTCGACTTTGTATGTGTTGTCAACTTAAATGCGTGTTTGTATCTCTTCTCATACTTAAATGCCTTTTCTAACTTCGTCTACTTTTCAACTTAAATACTGCTTTTTCTAACTTCGTCTATTTTTTCAACTTCGCCTATTTTTCAACTCCGTCTGTTTTTCTCTTGCATGACTAAAATCCAAGCTTCGTCCTCCTTCAGAGGTCTCTCCAATAATTAACTCTTCTGGATGAGAACTCCTATACTTCCAATCTTTTTTCAATCCACTGGTTTGTGGAATATCCTCAACCTTATCTATCTCAATTCCTGATGATGGAGTTTCTATTATATCATCTAATTTCTTTGAAGCGCTTCCACTCCCCATGTCATGTTCCTTATGGGGTTGGGAACTATCATCAAACTTGACATGGATGATTTTCTCAACTGTCTTGAAATAAGATTGTAAACTCGAAAAGCCTTAGATGAAGATGAGTAGCCTACAAACATTCTGACAGATAATCTAGTGGAAAGTCTTCAACACCTTGGCTTAAAATGACAAAAACCAAGGTGTTGAAGACTTTCCACTAAATTATCTCATCGATAACAAAGACATTCTTCATCGTAATATGGACTAACGATTCAGCTACCGTCTGCTTTTGCTTTCGTCTACTTTTCAACCTTCCGTCTGTTTTTCTTCTTTCGTCTACTTTTCAACGTCTGACTTTCACTTCGTCTTACTCTTGTCATCATTTATCAAAAACCTGTTTTGACATAAACTAACTTTGAATACAAAAATATGGAAAATCGAAATGATGCGTTGATCGTCTGCTTTTCAACTTCTTACTTTGGTCATCCTTCATGTTACCAGCGCTTCCTCTTACTTTTGTCTCCACGTCGTCTTATTTTTCTCTCAACACTTCCTCTTATCTTCTTCTCACTTTTATCTTCGCGCTTCCTCTTGTTCTTCTTTATTTAAAGCAGTTCACTTGATGTCATTTCCAACTCGCATTAAATTTCAGTTACCAATTCCATAATCCTTCTTGGAGTATACGAATTGACTAATCCTTCTTGGAAAACATGCGATTTGCAATCACTCTTAGTTCGACTCTTGCTTCCTCTTTTTCTCTACACATGTAAACTATTTTAACGTATCTCAAGGCAAATCGTTTCTGTTTCACTTTATCATCTTGCAGTACTGCCCCTCATTTAATACAGTGGAACTCTTAAACTTTAATTTTTTATTACGCGACTATATATCTTCCCTGCCAGACGCCTTGCTGATACCTCTATATCTAAACTTCTTTTTTATGATTCTTTTGAAACCGTTTGTTAGAAGTTAAATTCTTTACAGAATTTTGTTAGATTCTGATTGATCAAAAATTTTGAATACTTTGTTTACAAACTAGGTAGTAATAAAACTTGAATCTAAAACAGAGATAGAGAGTGAGAGTGGTTGACACAGAGATTTATCCTGGTTCACCCTAAACCGTGGGCTACGTCTAGTCCTCAAAGTTTCTTCTGAGATTTCAGTATCTCTTCAACGTTACAAGTATTCTTTTGCGAGCCTCTTCAGGTCTCTACAACCAGTATTCTTTCACACTTAGCCTCTGCGGGCTATCTGTACTACTACATCGTCGAAAAGTATTTAAACGCTTGTTACAGTAAAATAGCTCTCGGCTAAATTTGCACTTAATGCTTTTACGATCACTTTTTCTCACGTTGTCTAACTTTGCAATCTTCGACTTCGACTTGTATTTATAGCCTTCATCTCCAACTGCTTCTTGATTCTTGTTTCTTGAATCTTTAAAGAAATGGTTAATCAATTGAGTTCTGTAACTAACTCGAACTGACTCTTGCGTCTGCTTCTTGATTCTTCTTCTGCGTCTGTTATACGCGTCTTCGTCTGTTTTACAATTTACATCTGCGTCTGCTTTATTATTCGCGTCTGCGTCTGCTTTGTGTCTGCGTCTGCTTTGGTTAGCATCTGCTTTGTGTCTGCGTCTGCTTTGCTTAGCGTCTGCTTTGTGTCTGCGTCTGCTTTGCTTAGCGTCTGCGTCTGCTTTGTTTAGCGTCTGCATCTGCTTTGTGTCTGCGTCTGCTTGACTTCGTCTGTGTTCTTTTTTGTTTGTTCTTTTTGTTATTCATCAAAATCATATCTAAGTAAAGTCATTTATACTTAACAATCTCACCCTTTTTTATGATAACAAATTATATACAGAAGAAAACAAAATTACAAAGTTTTGAAGAAAACAAAAACTTATCTTCAGAACTTCTTCTTTGACTTCTTCCTTTCTTAAATGCGCTTGACCACAACTTCTTTTACGAACACCCTCTTCTTTTCTGCTCATTCTCTTCTCCCCTTGTTCATTCTCTTCTTTTCTGCTCTTATTCTCCCCCTATTTGTTATAATAAAAAATGATTAACGATGGTGACTCTTTAGCAGTTCTGTCATCATCTTCTTCAGATCATTCATCGTCTCCTTCATCTCATTGACTTCACCACGTAATCTGATGAGTTCATCTGCTGCTTTACTATTCGCGTCTGCGTCTGCTTTGTGTCTGCGTCTGCTTTGGTTAGCGTCTGCTTTGTGTCTGCGTCTGCTTTGCTTAGCGTCTGCTTTGTGTCTGCGTCTACTTTGCTTAGTGTCTACGTCTGTTTTGTTTAGCATCTGCGTCTGCTTTGTGTCTGCGTCTGCTTGACTTCGTCTGTGTTCTTTTTTGTTTGTTCTTTTTGTTATTCCTCAAAATCATATCTAAGTAAAGTCATTTGTACTTAACAATTTCCCCCTTTTTATGATAACAAATTATATACAGAAGAAAACAAAATTATAAAGTTTTGAAGAAAACAAAAACTTATCTTCAGAACTTCTTCTTTGACTTCTTTCTTTCTTCGTCTGCTTCATTCACAGCTTCTTTTCTGAACACCCTCTTCTTTTCTGCTCATTCTCTTCTCCCCTTGTTCATTCTCTTCTTTTCTGCTCTTATTCTCCCCTTATTTGTTATAATAAAAAATGATTAACGATGGTGGCTCTTTAGCAGTTCTGTCATCATCTTCTTCAGATCATTCATCGTCTCCTTCATCTCATTGACTTCACCACGTAATCTGATGAGTTCATCTGCTGGGTCAATCGACGAGGAGGCTTGATCAACATCTGCTGAGGGAGGAGTGAATGAGATTGAAGTAGTATAAGCATATGAGGTCGGAATGTATTCTTCATTTATCTCAATCATTGGTGGACGAATAAACGTTTCAGCTTTAGGAAGATCTAAGTCAAATGGAGTAGGCAGCATCAGCAACTGTCTTCCTTGCAGGGGTAATGCATCTGCTTGAATAGACAATGTATTAGACAGAGGTCTAATACGGAGAACTGTCTCAACAAGGAACTCAATAAATGTCCCTGTTATTACTCTTCCCCCCACTGGACAGTCTTCCTTCTTGTCAGTATAGCTGCAGCTCGCTTCATCTTTATTCTGTGTAGAGGCGCATGCCCCATTAATTTTTCGCACTTCTTCTGCTATTTGATCTGTGGACAGATCATCACTAGCTTCTTCCTCAGGAAATAATTTTGACTTCCCCTTAGTTAAATCCAGAGGATATCTTGGCTGGATATCTGGTGCAACCTTTATTTCCGTGTTTTCAGTGATCGGAAAAATAGTACACAGTTTGCAGGGACGTTTTGAAGGGTGTGGCTTAGTAGCAGCATCCCTCAAAGCATCGTAGAAGATCTTTTCATCTTCTTTTAGTAATTCCCATGTGTTACTACTAATCAACATAGGTCGTATAACTGCCACTATCTTCTTTACTGGTGGACTACAGATTGCAATAGCAGTTCTCCTTCTGGTAACAACTTCCACCATTCTGATCTTTAGCCTCTGTTTTCTCAAAAACTTATGATAGTTGTATACCATCAGACAAGGTTCATCACTATCCGAGTCGATTACATTGTTGCCTCCGTTGTGCTTCACTAGGATTCTCTGAACCAAGCTTTGCTCCTTTGGTTCCTCTGTTGAGCAATGGGGTTTTTGAGCGTGCTTCTTCGGTTTTTTTCTATTTGAGTAGCATCAACGTTTTCTTTCTCTCGACTAACTTTCCCAGCAGTTGACGCGATCTTCTTCCGAATCCTCGGCGATCTCTTTGCTTTCTTTGTAATTTCACTTAAAAGACTTTCTCCTTGTCTTTTTGGTGCACCTTCTTCTGTCCTCCGGGATTGACTTGCTTCGATTCGAGGACTCGCCTGTTTTATTAGCGGTCTTCCAATCATTCTTCTTAATTCATCCGCAGGCGATCTCGTACTCACTTGAGGTCGAGAAGTTGAAGCGGGAGTCATCTTCAAAACATGCTCCCCCTCAGTCCTAGTTCTCCTTGAAGAGTCGGCTTCTTCTTTGATTACAGTCCTTAGACCCATTCGCCGTATTGTGATTGAATCAATCTTACTCTTCACAGGTACAATCCTTTTATGTCCTTGATGTAGGAGGACTCCGGATTCCTTAAAAATCCTTGTAAGCAACATACCGTAAGGATAGCTATTTGTATCCTTCATCCCCTTAATCATGTAGTGAAAGATTAAGAAGGGTAAGTTGATGGGATTGCGATTTAGCAGGTAAAACAATCATTGTTCATCCAACGTAGTCACCAAATGTCTTGAACCTGCTATGGGTAAAATGCAATTAAACAGAATTGCATGGAGAATCCTCGCCTTCGGAACCAAACTAGAGGTCTTCCTCTCCCATGGATCATTGGCTCCATATAATTGTCTTCTGACATCTTCCTCTCTCATACTAACTTGGGACATCCATCCGGCCTTGGTAGAGAGGGTCTCACCAACTGACGGACAATCGGTCACCTTCTTTATTAACTCCTTAGTCACAACAACGGATATACCATCTACTGATGATACTACAGTGTTGTCTACTAGCTGAGCATTCTTCCAAAAATTGAAAACCTCATTTGTGTATACTGGTTCTCGTACCTGAAAGAAGTTCCTCCAACCAGCTCTTACAATCTCTAGTTCCACATCCATACCATCATTCCTCAATGACTCGAAATCTACATGTCTTCCGAATATCATGGCTACCTCCATTGTTTCAGAATGAAAAACTGACTCTGGTAAGCTTTTTAGGGTTGGATGTTTGAGAGAATCGGGAAAGCAAAATGAACCGTCTGGAGATGAGAATAACCGTAATGATTTTGCTTTTAGGTTACTTGTAGAGATATAGTCCGGTGTGTTCTAGAGTCATTAAAATCCTCGAGATTATCAGACTTTCCCTCCACAACTTTCTTGTGAGAGAAGTTACCAGCTGTACCTCACTGTTTTTGACGCTGTTAGTTTTGTCGTTACTTTAGCTCGACTGTTCACTTAACATAACCATGTTGAGATTGCGTTTGATCTTCTGAAACTGTTCTTCACTTAATGGTTTTGTGAAGATGTCTGCCTACTGATACTCTGTTTCGATGAACTGTAGACGCACCACCTTCCTCTGAACATAGTCTCTCAGAAAGTGATGTCTGACTTCTATGTGCTTCACTCTTGAATGCTGAATCGGATTCTTTGACAAATTGATTGCACTGGTGTTGTCGCAATAGATTGGAGTAACATATGCGTCTGTTTTTGGCTTCCGTCTGCTTTTCTACTTCGTCTGTTTGTTTTTCTTTCTCCGTCTGTTTTTCTACTTCGTCTGTTTTTTATTCTCCGTCTGTTTTTCTACTTCGTCTATTTTTCATTATCCGTCTGTTTTTCTACTTAGTATGTTTTTCTTTCTCCGTCTGTCTTTCTTTCTCTGTCTGTTTTTCTACCGAGTATTTGTTCTTAATCAAAATCATAAATGTGAAGTCATTTTGACTTAACAGATGGTTCATCACCTTCTAATGTTATTGTTATTTGCAATATCAGTTTATAATGATTTTTATCATGATTATTTTTTAACTTCATTCATATATTTATTCTCATTTGCAATATCGGTTTATAAATATTTTTATCATGATTATTAAATTCATTATTATTATCCAACTTCATTCATATATTCATATTTTTTACAATCATAATAACGGTTCATTGCATATTTGTTTTATTAATATAAGCGAAAAATTTTATTATACCTAATAGGAATAATACTATTTACATTACGATATTAAATAATACTGAATCACTAATATATATATTTCTTGTGATAATCTAATGGAAAATCTTCAACACCTTGGCGAAAAAATTAGAAACACGAATCACTAATAGATATATTTCTTATGATATCTACATATATAATCATAATAACATTTCACACATATTTTTCTCTGTACATATGTTAACTATTTTTACAATGGAAATCTTAAACTTTAATTTTTTATTACGCGAATTTTCTGACCCAATCTTCTGATGCAATATTTTCTCAGGCGGTGGCGTCGCGCAATGCATGCCCTTGTGTCGTTTCTCTCTATACACACAATCTCCTGATCCAATCTTCTGATGCAATATTTTGTCAGGCGACCACGCACGCGGCCCCACAATGCATGCCCTTGGATCGCTTATATAGTGTCTTCTTGCTCATTACCTCACCTTCTCAGATCTTACGTACGACGGTCTTTGGTGCTTGTCGAATGTTGTTCGTGTCGAAAGAGTATCACGGTGGTTTCTGTGTTAGTTGTAAATCTTCTTTAGCATTTTTTCGTTGTAGTTGTCGTGAATTGTTGTTCTTTGTCGAAACGAAGTCGTTGTTCACCAACTCTATGTCCAGTTGCTCTTAGTTTTCGCTTCCTGTTACTTTTATTCCTCTGTTACTTTTAAATCTTCTTTAAGCTTTTTTTTTGTCTGTACAGATGTTTTTGGAGTTTCGTTGTTGTTGCTGTCGACTTTTGTTGCTGTCGAAAAAATATCAGTGTTCACCTACTCTTGGCGTACAGCAGACTTGGATATAAGGAGATTTATCATGTTGCCGTCCTGAAAAAGGATGGCTCAAATAAAAAAGACATAGTGGAGACTTGGATATGACGAGATTTATCATGTCTATCATTCTCCACGTCGGTCGTCAGTGTCCTTGTGATCCAATAGGAAGATTGTAACAATCTTGATCTTTCTTGTAGTCATTCATAATGTGTTAATCAGTTTTTGAGTGACACAAACTTCTAGCATCTACATTAAGGGGAGACAAATCTCAAAAAGGATGCCGGAAATAAAGAATGCCTACTGCAGACTTGGATATGAGGACATTTATCATGTTGTTTATCGTCAGTGTCAGTCCATATAGCAGCTACTTGTGATTCAATAGGAAGATTGTAAATACGTTCATCAAGATTGTACTTTGAAGAATTGTAATATTAGATAGCATAATATGGTAACTACTTCGTCTTGGTTTCTAGTTCGTTTGACATATCGCTTCGTGTTATTTAAGATGATAGAAGTTGAGACTTCAATCAAACAAGTTGTACCTTGTGTATTTTCCTTAAAAAAAAAACCTACGAAAACGCTTAATTAAAACAAACTTGTTCTTTTCACAAGACCTACTAAAAATAAAAGTTATAAAATGTTTTTGCTCTCGTCCACTTTTGCATCCGTCTGCTTTTGCTTCCCTCTGCTTTTGCTTCCCTCTGCTTTTCAACTCCGTCTGTTTTTCTTCTTTCGTCTGCTTTTCACCTTTCGTTTGCTTTTGCTTTCATCTACTATTCAACTTCCATCTGTTCTTCTTCTTTCCTCTGCTTTTCAACTTCCCTCTGTTTTTATTAGAGACATAAAGCTTGAGAGAAGTTGACACACTCATTTTTTGAGTTTGCTACAGTAAGATCGCTCTACATAATTCACTGAATATTTTTCTCTCAAGTATGTGAAGTCAATCACGCGTTATTACAGTGCTTATTATACGATATATGAATGCACAAGAAGGGGGGTTGAATTGTCTTAGTTTTCTTTACCCTTACCAATATGGTTCATCACTTTCTAATGTTATTGTTATTTGCAATATCACTTTCTAATTATTTTTTATGATTTATATTCGTGTTTTTTTATATAATCATAATAACGGTTTATCGCATATTTGTTTTATTAATATAAGCCAAGAATTTTTAATACCTAATAGGAATAATACTATTTACATAAATATACGAAGTAATACGTCGACTTCAATTCTTATTTATAACCTTCGTCTTCAATTGGTTCTTAAATCTTGCTTCTTGAATCTTGAAAAGTAGTTATTGATTCACTCAGAATTAACTCAAACCGTTCTTAATTCCGAGGTGGTTTGCTTTCGCCCGCTTTCCATCATCTCGCTTTTGCATCCGTTTGCTTTTGGATAACTTCCGCCCGCTTTTGCTTCCGCTCGCTTTTCAACTCCTCTCTGCTCAACTCCGCTCGCCTTTTGAAGTTAAAATCGCTTTTCAACAATAGCTTCCTCTCTTTTCAAGGCTGCTTTTTCATCGTCATTGTCTCATCATTATTTCTACTTCAACAATCCAAAATCAGTAATATATCTCAGACACAACCCATGTAAGTACCTTATAGACAAGGACACTTGTAGTCTTACCAAAAGCGATTAACACATTATGAATGACTACAAGAAAGATAAACATTGTTACAATCTTCCTATTGTTCTTTCCGCATTTTTCCACATAAGTCAACACATGAGCCATGTTTGTTGTTTTTCACCAAGGTGTTGAAGAATTTCCATTAGATTATCTATCCGAAGATAACAACATTCTCCATTCGGTCCTTCCTATTTTCTTAGAATCGCTTTTTTTTGTCGTAATCTTCAAACTCAAATGCGGTTTGAATTGTGTATCATCGTCTCGCTTTTGCTTGCGCTCGCTTTTGCTTGCTCGCTTTTGCTTCCGCCTCGCTTTCAACCGCCATTTCCTTTTCTTCTTTCGTCTACTTTTCACCTTAAATCGCTTTCTCGACTTCGTCTTATTTTTGCTTCTCTCGCTTCGCCTCATTCTTTCCACCATTTTTTCACAGATCACCAACAGATGACCCTTGTTTGTCATTTTTCGTCAAGGTGTCAAGATTTTCCATTAGATTATCTATCCGAAGATAACAACCGCTTTTGCTTTGCGTCTACTTTTGAACTTCCGCCCATTTTTCTTCTTTAAATCGCTTTTCAACCTCTTACTACTTCAACTTATTTTTGCTTCTTTGAGCTTGCTCTTGTTCTTCTTTATTTAAAGTTTCGTTGATGTCATTTCCAACTCGATTAAATTTCACTTACCAATTCCTAATTCTTCTTGGAGTATACTGAATTCACTAATCCTTCTTCAA
Source organism: Erythroxylum novogranatense (assembly GCA_029891385.1). Lineage (NCBI taxonomy): Eukaryota > Viridiplantae > Streptophyta > Magnoliopsida > Malpighiales > Erythroxylaceae > Erythroxylum > Erythroxylum novogranatense. Next base: position 34,482,491 of record CM057232.1, on the reverse strand, counting down.
AACATGTAACCCCAAAATCTACATAGCGAGATATCGACCGCCTTTTCGTTATATCGAATAATCTTCTAACCGCTATAATAATGTCAAATACTACCAATAACGATTGCGAAGTAAACAAACATAAGATCAAAACATAGATTGACGCTTCAATTGATAATGAGCTATGTTTTTGCCTATCTCTAGGAAAATCATTTGAGTCTCGCCCTTATTTAATACCACGCAACTCTTCAAGTCTCACCTTCCATATGGTCCCCTAACAACTCTATATTTAAACTTTATATCCTTTCTCCTCTAACTTCACCAAACAATTCCTACCCTCTTCTTTTGCCTTCTTCTTGTTTAACCTAAATACATCCCATTCTCCATTCCGTAAAGATAGCAATAGTCAAGGTTACTTCTTCTATTTCAACAAACAAAGAACGACTGATTCGTGTCAAGAATCGATTCTTTTATCGATTACTTTTTCATCCTAATTTTTCAATTTATAATGTCAACAAAACCCTTTCTTTATCTTTACGCAACATTTTTATAGGTTCCTCCTTATTATGTATCGCATTTTGCCACTCCAACCTTCGTCTTATTCTTCCTTCTCAATAAAGTTGTGAAATAATTATCACATTTATACACTTATTTCATTATTTTAATGCCAGATATGAATTCCAGCTATTTCGAGCGCAAAAGATATTTGAAAAATGCCATAAAGGAGACATATAATCGTCAAAATCAGCTAGATGAGTTACTTATCCAATATCATGCGCGGAATAAAAAGGCACATAGTAGTTCAGATGGACTTCGCTACGTCGAGATGTATGAAACTAGTCGAATGATAAAGATGGCCAACAATCTCAAAGAAATAAACTTCAAGACTAGGAAATTTTATGAAGCACACATTAAAAAACTTATAGATTAAGGTATCTTTATACTGCAGATGTCAGTAGTAGACATGTAAACTATTTTTATCTTATCTGATAGAAAGTCATTTCATCTTAGTTCTTCTCCCAACCGATGATTATTTCATTACATTTTCATATTATTTTTTATTTAACCGTCATGTGAAATGTCAGGTTTGCGATAAATTCATGGCACTTTCATCACAAGATTTCTTGTGATGTTAACTCGCTAGTAATTAAAAAAAATGATATATCTTACATTGATGTGGTAAAAGAAATTTAAGCATATTAGTGTAGTCTAAATAAAATAAATAGATCTTACCTAAATATACAAAGAACAAGATATTGACAATAATGTAATACATTGTAGAGGTATATGAAATTAATTAGATTTATCACTATTTTAGAAGAACTTGAGATTCATTTGCAATACTTTCCCATTCATTCGTTAAATATATAAAACATATGTCAAATAACATATAATATTTTGGCTTAAATAAGTCCTTTTACTCCTATACAATATTTATTCATCAACTGGAACATATGCATTAATATGTGTACTAATTAAATGAAAGGTAAAAAGGGAAGAGCAAGCATAATGTGGTATTATTTAAAAGAAGAAGAGGAAAGTCGTGGGAGTTAGAAAAGAGAAGAGAAAGTCGTGAGAATAGAGGAGAAAAGAAAGAAGAGTGCGTGAAAGCTAAGGAAAAAGGAGAAAGAAGAAGATTTGGGCTAAACCTAAGGTAAGTATCATCTTTCTTCTTGCTTAGTAGAAAAACAAAAAACGATTAGAGAAGAGAATGAGTTTGTGTAAGAAGAAAGAGGAGAAACCCTATATGGATTTTTATGGATTTTTAAACTAGGTTTTTGTTTTTCCAACCTAGATAGACTATGGGTAGGTTAAGCTTGAGGCCAACTTAGCATTTATTTCATTTTTGTGATTTTTGAAGTTTTATGAATTTCTATGGGAATGTTGTGTTAAATGAGAACTTGGTTGTTTGAAGGAGACCAAGGGATGACAATCCAAGAGCAAGAGGAAAGGCAAGCTTGACTTGGATTTTTGCAAGTAAATAGGTGGGTAATATGTTTATAGTTGTTGTGTGATGGGCAACTGCCCTACTTGTGTATTTATGCTTAAATTGTGTGAAATTGAAGTATTGTGAATATTTGAAAATGCATGATGAATTATGACCATGTTATACCTTGAAAAAGGTTATGACATTTTGAATTGAATGAAATGAAAAAACAGTATGAAAATATGTGAATATGATGAAATGAAAGAAGCATGAGAGTACGAATTTGTGATTGACTAAATTGAGCATAAATTTGTTTGTGATTGAGCAAGAGGGGAACCCGTTTTGTTAGTCACGTGCACGTTGACTTATAGCCTTCTCCCAGCTGCCCGCTTGAGACCACGAAATCTCGAGAAATAGGACTCGTTTTGTTCATGGTATAAACTTCAGTTTATCCATTTCATTTCACGAAACTCTCGAGCCATTTGTTTGTGCATTTGCATTTTGATTTGTCAAGTTATGATGTAAGATTGAGTGTTATGTTTTGATGATTAATTACACTTGACATGTTCTATGTGATGATATGTTGATCTATGAGTTGTGAATTTGAATTGTGAATGATTGAATTGTTAGCCCAATGAGATATAGACGCATATGATTATATGAAGTATATGCATGTTTGATTGTGTGTCTCATTGCCAATGGCTATAATGTGTAAGCCACTGCGTTTTATAGTCCTATTCCCTTCCACTTCATAGGTGCAGAAAAAGCAGATCAACATTGATCCTTGCAAAGTTTGGCAAACACCAAGAATAGAGACTTGTAAATAAGTTAGTTCAGAAACTTTTGGGTATTTAGAGTCATATTAAGCATAAACATTCAATTGTATCATGTGCATTTTGTATACTGTAATAAGCCAATGGTGTGGCTTATGTTATGTAAATAAAGTTTTTCAAATTCTTTTGCTTTAGAAATGAAATGATGAATTGAAAAGGTTTTGTTTATATATGTTCATAGTTAATTTCTTTGTTATAATGGTTGTGTTGAAAAAATGGTATGAGTTGAATTTTAGTTATCGAGGTTGGTTGTCTGAGTCCTATTCGAGGGTTTCGCCGTGGCGAAGCCCAGAGTACACTGCGGCGAACCTTTCTAGAAGGGTACGAGCACTGGAGCTTGGAACTTCGCTACGACAAACCCACCAACGCTGACGTTGAAAAAAAAAGTCCGAAGTATGAAACTTTTGGGGGAAATCAAAGCCCCGAAATAGGCAGTGAGACTTGGGCGCCAACATATTTGGTATCAGAGCCTAGTTTTTTCCTAAGCTTACAGTGCATAGTAGTATGAATTGTTATGCTTTGTGATTACTTGTTGCATTGTGCATTGATTGATTGTATTAAGTGGCATGCATATCATGCATACATGTAGGAAATAAGATTAGAATGAAAGTAAGCCAAAAGATAATGTCTTATTGAAGGAGTAAAATGCCACCTTGTAAAAGAACCCGAGGAGTTTTGCAAGGATCTGCTGCCCTTGATTCCTCACTGTTAGAGAAGGAGACTAATGAGTATATAATCCCAGTATTTGCAACCACATGAGTCACATGTATGACTTTCGTTAAGAGTTTGGACTATTAAAAATAATGAGAAGAATAGTGTTTTGTCATAGTGTAAGTTAAGGAAGTTATGGATATTTAGATATAAGAATATTGCGTAGTCTGATATATTAGATATAGATTCAGTATTCATGGTTATGTCAGTGAATATGGTAACGAAATTTTGTTTTGGATATGCACTTGAGTTGATATGGATGTAAAAATATTTTCATGAATTGACTGAGGAAGAAATAGAAACATAGGTGAAAATGACAAGATTTACGATGTACAAGAAAAGTGAAATTGAAAGGTTAAACTTGGAATTTAAAATGATTGTTTAGTTAGTGTGATAAGAGTTATGATCTGGTATAAGATTGTGTTAGTGAATTTGATATCCGACTTTCAAGATGGCTATGCAACTATGCTTCTAAATTGACTAAGAATGTACGTGTGGAAGATGAAACAAATGATGGTGATATATGTAGAAGTTCTCAAGGTTAAGTCGACCAGTTATTATGAGAATATATTTGATCATGTGGTTATATTGGTGAATAATGTGATTGAGTAAATATGAGATCCATATTTGGATATAGTATGGGAGGTAAGCTATGGTCCCTATAGTTAAAAATATGAGATGAATTCGAGTAACGTGATGGAATTATGGAATAGGTGTTGAAAAGGTAACTACGATAGAGGAGTATGTTTGAACAGTCGTAGAATATTCAGGAATTGTTTAGAATCAATTGTGATTGACGTATCATTGGCCTGAGTATATACTGGTGACCTTCTAAAATTTCTTTTGTGTATAAGATGTAATGATCTTGATTGTAACATCCCACCCCCTACTGGAAGGGTAAAATAGGAAATTTGTCATAGGATGGGATTGATAGGGAATAATTAGTACTGTTCATGCATAATAGGATTGCTTCACAGTATCAATTGTGCACATGGAATTACTGTACATGCATTCATCATAATTCCCGGTAATTGGGCCTAATGCAATTTTGTTGGGATTAACATGGTTATAGGGTTTGAAAAATTATTTTGGTGATCCAGTGTGTTTTATATTTTAAGGAATTTTAGAATTTTTCTGAAATTTTTGGAGAAAATTTGACCGCAAAAAATCGCGGTAAATGGCCTAAATGTGTTTTCGTGTTTGAAAAATTATTGGGAGTGGACTGTTATATGTTTTATAATTTTGGGCAATTTCAGTAATTTTCAAAAAAATGATTCGGGGAAATTCCTGGAAATTCCCGGACCGGAAAAAAATCGCCAAGTGGAGAACCGGTCAATTTTCGGTAGCGAAAATTTTTGTCCAATGGCACTAGAAATTTAGGTAAATGATTTTAGGATTTATTAATTAGAGCTATTGAAAATTTGGGTGCCAATTGGATTAAACATTTGGGTAACAAATGAACTAGAGATTAATTATTATTAAGTCAAAAATAAAAGATGGGTTATTAATCTTTGTTCATGTCATGACACTCACTAAGCTTTTACTTTCTTTGTTAAACCCACAGCACTTTAGAATAACTAGGCTATCTTCTTTGTCCTTCATCATATACTCTCTTCTTCTTTTCTTTCTCCATACGACTTTGACACTCCCTCACTTTCCATGTGAATTTTGTTCATTTTCAGCACTAGCCACCTTAAGATCCTTGCTATCTCTTCATCTTGTTTCTAAAAATCTAACCTTGTCCTCCTTGAAGAGATGATGTCGTGGATGGTGAAAGGAAGGAGAGAATGAGTGATTTTGGAAGTTTATTAGGTAAGCCTTATTTTTTATGTTTGTTTTGGTAATTAAATGTATGATTTGTGAAGGTTGTGAACAAAATGGCATGAAAATTGTGTTGGTGTATATGGTTAGGTACTTTGTTGGTTAAATTGATGGTTGATTGATGATTATGGAAGTAGAATTGGAATTGGAATTATAGAAATTGGTTGAGTAGTCAAAGCTGGAAAATGGATTTTTGACCTACTGTATTGATTTGAGCATAACTAATTGTGTGGTTATGCAAATGAGGCAAGGTTTGCGCCCACTGAAACTTTGGTGTGTTGGATACATTTTTGTGTGAAATAGGTGTTGTCCAATTTTAGTTTTAAGAGGTTGCAATTTGGCTTGGAAAGTTACTGCTTTTGACTGGAATGAATAGTACCCGAAACCATAACCTAGAGTTTTGCTAATTTTTCTAAATTAATTGAGAAGGAATTAGAACAAATGGACTAAATGAAAGTTGAAGCATGTTAAGTTAGCTTTCCATTCTCACTGATTTTTCAATTTTTCGATCTGTATATTGGGAGATATCCACTGTGGAATATTGACTGATTGTGAGCAATTGGTGAAACCTAGCTATCAGTGTAGGTATTGTGACCATTCTGTTTAGAGGCCATTTTAGTAATTTCTGTGAATTGAATTAGCTTAAGTGATCTTCTGAAGAGTTGTAGAGGAAACAATTATCTTGAAAATGGTATATAGCATGCTATTTTAAGATAACAGAATTGGGACTTATGATTTTTCAAAGATTGGACTGAAGTTAGGTCAGGGACTATTGATCAGGGCAGTAACTTGCAGGACTATTTTGAATTGGTCAATGATAGAATTTGATTATAAGACCTTCATGATAAGTGTAGTACTGTGCTTTATCTTTTCATGGGTATAAAGTATGCAATTTTTCAACATTTGTACAAGGAGTTATACTGTTTGAAAAATTACTGCCCAATTTGAGTACTTCCAAGGGCAGCAGCCTTCACTGAATTGTTTGGCCTAGTTAGCCATTGAATTTGAATTTAGACTATTCATAAAAGTTTTAGATAACATTGTGATCTTGATGAGCATAGTTATTGTGTAATTTTTGACTGAAGAGAAAGAAAGTTACTGAATTTACAAGGTACTGTACTGTGTTGAGTGACTTTGAGTGAGCAGTAGATTTCATGGGGTCTTTGACAGCCTTAGGGGTGGAATTACTTTAAATGGTCTAAATGAAACTTGTAGAGCTTGTCATGATCTTTCCAATGAGATGTGGTTTATAGTTTTCTGAATTGTGTGCAAAGAGTTATGGGTGTTGGAAGTTTGGTTGGAAATCAGGAAAAATGAAAGGAAATAAGGGTTATATAGTAATATGAATTTTGGTTTCTTTCGTGAATAACTTTTCCGTTCGACATCCGATTGACTTGATTCTTGAGGCATCGGATTCGTAGAATATTGAATTTCATTTTCTGAGAGATTGGAGACTTTTGGACGAAAAATTGATGTGGTTCCGGGTAAAAGTCTGTGTAATCACTGTTTTGTTTAATTGGGGACCTATAGAGGTCCGATTTGCGCACTGTCAACGCTAATAGGTTTCTAATTTTTGGACAGATTTTTCTGTGAAAAAAGATGAGATTAGGGCCGGGAATATCATGATCATGCATTGTGCACCTTCTAAGTGTTACATGTGCATTCTGAAATAGTTCTGATTGAACAATTGATAATGTTTGTATATCGTCATCATTATAGAGTCACACTTGAGCGTCGGTCCACCGACGCCACCGAGACGGCCGATTTTGGCTCGAAAATACAGGTGAGTAACCTAGTTGGTTTCTCAAATTTCTGAATGTCTAAATGCCTATGTGAATTACTTGCCAAGGTGATTTACATAGATTATCAAATATATTGGATGGAATTACATGCTTTTCTTTGATGAATGGAACTACTTGCAAAGGTGAATTGTATGGTTCCGAATCAGATAGGATTAAGTTGCATGTTTTACTTGTATTGATCGACTAATGCATGAAATCGAAACTGCAATCTCGGGCTTTTATAGCCATATCTTTGGATTATCGAGTCTTCGCAATATCGGGCTTTTATAGCCATACCATCAGAAACCATCGAGTATCGCATTACATGCATAAATGCATGAACAGATAATGGACGTTGTGACCCAAGTTGCGATTATTCTTCGCGGGCCTCGAGTCCAGGGGATTTATCCACGAATATCAGATCGACCGCCTCGAGCCCAGGGGAGAAATCTCGACGCGTCCCCACGAATACCGATGAGCACTTGGGCACAACACTGAATAATTGGAAATAGTCACATATGCATTGCATTCACATGAATGACTGTTTTGTGAAAATTACTGATTACGAGATGGCATGATTTACTGTAAACTGTTACATGTTACTACAAATTATTATTTACTGCTGTAAATTGTTATGTTACTGCTAATTGAATACTACTGTGTTATGTTGTACGCCATGTGCGTAATGCATGATTTGAGTGAACCATCGATGATGGTTTCTCACTGAGTTCGCAAAACTCACCCAAAATTTGCATCTATTTTTCATGTTCTGAAGAATGCCCCGGTTGACACGGGAGTATGTCTACTGTAGGCAAGTGAAGGATAGAGGTCGGGATAAGTCCGTGTCTGCATTAGTGTCTTATCAAATTGTGTTCCGCAATCACTGTATAACAATGCTTTGTATTTCTACTGAGCCCTTTGTGGTTTTAATGTTTTACTCATCGATCGATTGTAAATTATTCTTGGATGACCGTAATAATCAAACCGATTTATTATGAACATGGGTTTTAATTACTTCTCGCTTTTTGCCGCTTAACGTGGAATCAATGGCTTCAAAAGAAAAAAATGTATACCGAGTTTTAATCGATCGATGTGTAGTCGTCACCCTCATGGGCACGGACTCGGATATCACCAACGATATCGGGTTCGGGTCACTCGGGAGTGGGGTGTTATATTTAGGTGGTATCAGAGCCCAGTAGTACTTAATGTATCTGGGCACAATCTGAAACATAGGGTGCATGCATTTGAGTCGTGTCATTGCAAACCATGGTAACTGATCCCTTGTCTGAGTCGTAAGAGTAGAAATCTGACGTGTGTGAACATGTGTCAAGTGCTTAGTGGTAGCATAAGGAGAATGTATCAGAATGTGAGCTATAAAAGTGTATGGGTAATTAGAAATGAAAAAAAAAAGAGAAAAAATGGATAAGGAGATTGATAATGTACTGTGGTTAGAATGACTGTGTTGGCCTAGACTGATTAAGGAAAGAAGTGATATTAATGAATTCCCGGATTAAAATGGCAATATTACGGCGACAGAGAACGAATATGTCGAGAACTTGGAGGGGTCCACTGGGGCTTTGAGATGTATACTGGTTATAGTAGGTCTAAGTGAGATTAAAAGTCCGGGATGATTAGGTAATTACAGCTCTGACTGTATATGTCATGAAATGGGAAATATTGGACCGGAGTAAAGTGTAGATGGTCCGATCAGGCATATATCGATTCACTGTATTGGTGTTAGATATTAGTAGATATCATAGATAGATGATGTTAGCAAGATTGTAAGAAGAACAATAGAGTACTGTAACGGTCTATCGAGAACTGAAAGAACTGAAAAAGCAAGATGCCCAGTGCCTAGTAGAGTAAGAAAAAGTAAACATGGTGAGATAAAAGTGTACAGATAAACTGAAATGAATTGGGGAAACAGTTATGATTATGAGCGCCTAAGCGTGAGACTGAAATGGTTATGCGAATATTGTGCTTAGAGTTTGGAGACTAGTATCAAAGGATGGTAAGGGAAAGACAGACTGACAATTTTCTACTGAATGTGTATCGGGAAATTCTAGATTTGGTTGAAAAGATGTATATAGACACGAAAATGGTAACTGGATGGGTAAATAGATAGAGATACAATGGAGTTGCATCAGTGATTTTGTCGTGTTTTGGGGACTGTAAATGCCCTATCATAGATTGTTTGAGGATAATAAAGAGAGACGTAGCATTAATGTGATGACATTGTATAAGCTAAACGGATATGACCTTAAAAAGATCAAGCTGATACATGAATGATATGGGAATGAAACTAGGGAAATGAAAAAAAAAAAGAGAAAAACAAAAAAAAATGAAACAATGATAGTTATATGAAAAGAGTTGTCACATTTAAGTCGATTTACCGTTGGGAGTACCTATTGGACAGTAAAGTTGATCATGATTAATGCCATGTAAGTGAAAGATACATGGAAATAACAGAGGAGATGATCGGTGAATGGCTATAAGTGTAAAGTTCATAATGGGTTAAAGTAAGACATAGGAGGAATGAATGCACCTGTATGAGAGGAAATAAAGAATGATTATGGCATAAGTCCTTTATTCGAGGATTAGCATAAACGAAAAGGATTTTACGGAATTCTAAATAGTATAAGTTGCTAATTGGTCTCCGGATGAGATGAAATGATTTCTGGTGTTGTTTTTTTTTAGTATCACTACTGCGAATGATTGAAAAGCAATTAGGGATAATAATTGGTTGATGAGACTTTCGTGAACAGTATAAAGATGGTAGCAAGACTAATGGTCAAACGAAAAGAAGTACGGACAAAATTAAAAGTGAAATTGAGTCATATCTCATACTACTGAAGTTATCTCAGATGTGTGTACGTAAATGTAAAGTATCCAATAACATGAGTGGAATTTTAATTTGAGATGATCCTATTGCAATGTGAAGTGAAATACTCAAATGACGTGGAAATTGATGGAAGTCCAAGTACCGATGATTAGGTACTAGTATTTATATATCAATGTGGATGATGAAAATCAATTGAAAAGAGAAAATGAATAGAGATAAGAAGTCCTAAAGGAAAACCGACAATGACGTGATGTAGTGTTATCTTCATAAAGTGGATTGTAACTTCATTAATCAGTGAACTTAATGAGAAGGTAGAATGTTGTTTAGTGATGTTTGGAAAAGTCATCAAGACCCTAATTGGGAAGTATGCGAGGTAAGCAAATGATAGTGATTACGATGATGTATTTTAATGTGTTTGAAAGTGTTGAAGTGATAAATTGAATTGACTTTGATAAATGGTATTGGTGTTATAAACGCAATTATTTAAAGTCTTAGAGACTATAGATTCCTATAAGGATACTTGTGTTTATTCGAGGAAAGAGACGGTATAAATGACTACTATATCGACAATTCGAATCTGAATGTACATTTCGACTAGTGAGAATGATAAGGCCGCAAGGAATGCAGTTAATTACGAGATATTGGGATTCGCAAAGAATGTCAAGTAGATTATGGGTTCGGAAATTGAGAGACTGAATAAAGGTAAGAAAGGTAAGAGTGCAGGAGTTAAAGTGGTAAGTCTCATGAGGAGTCAAAGAAGAAGTTCAAAACAGATAAAAGTGACAGAACAAGAAAGTGAATAGTCGAAGCTCGACATTCCAAAGAAGCATATGAAAAGTGAAATTGAATAACTACGGGTATAGAATGAAGTGATGATTGATTCAAGTATTTATAGGTTTGAATGTTCAGCAGAAAAAAAATGCTTAAATGGTTTGAGTTTCACAGGATTATGATCGTGTTATAGAGTTCGCTATCTTGTAGGAATACTTCGCTACTTATGCACAATTGCCTAATGGGAGTCAAAAACCACAATGGATTTGAGACTGTGATGAGTAAAACAAAAGAAAGTGACTTAGGAAACTGCATGGATTAACTAAAGTGGATCAGGATCGAACAAATGAAACAGAGTAAATGCATATCCGAATAAAGTGCGTGAACACTATAAAACAGTGAATTGTCTAAGGAAAATTGAATTTGAACAGAGAGTTGGTGGGATATAAAGAATGACTGTATTAGGTAAAGTGTCACTGGTTATAGTGGAATGAAGCTAAATGTCATTGTATTGGTACCAAAGGAATGTGAATCGTCCCTGACGAGATAAAGGAGGTTAGGGTAAGTATCACATTGAAAAGATGTACTCAATGGAATAGGAATTAGTCTGTATGTTACTGGAAAAAAAAGGTATTGGATGGTAGTGAGAATAAGGTAATATTAGTAACATAGATTGGATGGATAACACGTGATAAGTGAACAGGTTCGGAAATAAGGAACTAAATCATAGCATTGGAACCAAAGGTAATAGCTACTCTGAAAATGATAAGTGAGATAGTTAAGAGAGTGAGATCGCCAACTGATAGCCTTGTAGAGTCTGTTTACTGTGATGAGTGATAATGAGTTAGCCAAATAAGTGACGGAACAACTGACTGAATATGGTTACTGTGACCTTTCGGAAAATAAATTATGGAATGGAAAAGTGTATGGGACATGTAGGAACATATGATTACCGTCATCTTGAATAGTTGATTGAGAATTTCGAGGACGAAATTTTTATAAGGAGGAGGAATTGAATATCCCACCCCCACTTGGAAGGGTAAAATAGGAAATTTGTCATAGGATGGGATTGATAGGGAATAATTAGTACTGTTCATGCATAATAGGATTGTTTCACAGTATCAATTGTGCACATGGAATTACTGTACATGCATTCATGATAATTCCCGGTAATTGGGCCTAATGCAATTTTATTGGGATTAACATGGTTATAGGGTTTGAAAAATTATTTTAACTGATCCAGAGTGTGTTTTATATTTTAAGAAATTTTTAGGAATTTTTCTGAAATTTTTCGGAGAAAATTCCCGGACCGGCAAAATCGCCGGTAAATGGCCTAAATGTGTTTTCGTGTTTGAAAAATTATTGGGAGTGGACTGTTATATGTTTTATAATTTTGGGCAATTTCGGTAATTTTCAAAAAAATGATTCGGGGAAATTCCTGGAAATTCTCGGACCGAAAAAAAATCGCCAAATGGAGAACCGGTCGATTTTCGGTAGCGAAAATTTTTGTCCAATGGCACTAGAAATTTAGGTAAATGATTTTAGGATTTATTAATTAGAGCTATTGAAAATTTGGGTGCCAATTGGATTAAACATTTGGGTAACAAATGAACTAGAGATTAATTATTATTAAGTCAAAAATAAAAGATGGGTTATTAATCTTTGTTTTTGTGTGGTGTGTGTCATGACACTCACTAAGCTTTTACTTTCTTTGTTAAACCCACGGCACTTTAGAATAACTAGGCTATCTTCTTTGTCCTTCATCATATACTCTCTTCTTCTTTTCTTTCTCCATACGACTTTGACACTCCCTCACTTTCCATGTGAATTTTGTTCATTTTCAGCACTAGCCACCTTAAGATCTTTGCTATATCTTCATCTTGTTTCTAAAATCTAACCTTGTCCTCCTTGAAGAGATGATGTCGTGAATGGTGAAAGGAAGGAGAGAATGAGTGATTTTGGAAGTTTATTAGGTAAGCCTTGTGTTTTATGTTTGTTTTGGTAATTAAATGTATGATTTGTGAAGGTTGTGAACAAAATGGCATGAAAATTGTGTTGGTGTATATGGTTAGGTACTTTGTTGGTTAAATTGATGGTTGATTGATGATTATGGAAGTAGAATTGGAATTGGAATTATAGAAATTGGTTGAGTAGTCAAAGCTGGAAAATGGATTTTTGACCTACTGTATTGATTTGAGCATAACTAATTGTGTGGTTATGTAAATGAGGCAACGTTTGCGCCCACCGAAACTTTGGTGTGTTGGCTACATTTTTGTATGAAATAGGTGTTGTCCAATTTTAGCTTTAAGAGGTTGCAATTTGGCTTGGAAAGTTACTGCTTTTGACTGGAATGAATAGTACCCGAAACCATAACCTAGAGTTTTGCTAATTTTTCTAAATTAATTGAGAAGGAATTAGAACAAATGGACTAAATTAAAGTTGAAGCATGTTAAGTTAGCTTTCCATTCTCACTGATTTTTCAATTTTTCGATCTGTATATTGGGAGATATCCACTGTGGAATATTGACTGATTGTGAGCAATTGGTGAAACCTATCTATCAGTGTAGGTATTGTGACCATTCTGTTTAGAGGCAATTTTAGTAATTTCTTTGAATTGAATTGGCTTAAGTGATCTTCTGAAGAGTTGTAGAGGAAACAATTATCTTGAAAATGATATATAGCATGCTATTTTAAGATAACATAATTGGGACTTATGATTTTTCAAAGATTGGACTGAAGTTAGGTCAGGGACTGTTGATCAGGGCAGTAACTTGCAGGACTCTTTTGAATTGGTTAATGATAGAATTTGATTATAATCCCTTCATGAGAAGTGTAGTACTGTGTTTTATCTTTTCATGGGTATAAAGTATGCAATTTTTCGACATTTGTACAAGGAGTTATACTGTTTGAAAAATTACTGCCCAATTTGAGTACTTCCAAGGGCAGCAGCCTTCACTGAATTGTTTGACCTAGTTAGCCATTGAATTTGAATTTAGACTATTCATGAAAGTTTTAGATAACATTGTGATCTTGATGAGCATAGTTATTGTGTAATTTTTTACTGAAGAGAAAGAAAGTTACTGAATTTACAAGGTACTGTACTGTGTTGAGTGACTTTGAGTGAGCAGTAGCTTTCATGGGGTCTTTGACATCCTTAGGGGTGGAATTACTTTAAATGGTCTGAATGAAACTTGTAGAGCTTGTCATGATCTTTCCAATGAGGTGTGGTTTATAGTTTTTTGAATTGTGTGCAAAGAGTTATGGGTGTTGGAAGTTTGGTTGAAAATCAGGAAAAATGAAAGGAAATAAGGGTTATATAGTAATATGAATTTTGGTTTCTTTCGTGAATAAATTTTCCGTCCGACATCCGATTGACTTGATTCTTGAGGCATCGGATTCGTAGAATATTGAATTTCATTTTCTGAGAGATTGGAGTTTTTTGGACGGAAAATTGATGTGAGTCTGGGTAAAAGTCTGTGTAATCACTGTTTTGTTTAATTGGGGACCTATAGAAGTCCGATTGCGCGATCGTCGCCGCTTAATAGGTTTCTAATTTTTGGACGAATTTTTCTGTGGAAAAAGATGAGATTAGGGCCGGGAATATCATGATCATACATTGTGCACCTTCTAAGTGTTACATGTGCATTCTGAAATAGTTCTGATTGAACAATTGATAATGTTTGTATACTGTCACTGTTATAGAGTCACACTTGGAGCGTCGGTCCACTGACGTCACTGAGACGGCCAGATTTTGGCTCAAAAATACAGGTGAATAACCTAGTTAGTTTCTCAAATTTCTGAATGTCTAAATGCCCTATATGAATTACTTGCCAAGGTGATTTACATAGATTACTGAAATATATTGGATGGAATTACATGCTTTACTTGATCGAATGGAACTACTTGCAAAGGTGAATTGTATGGTTACCGAATCGTATAGGATTAAGTTGCATGTTTTACCGTATTGATCGACTAATGCATGAAACTAGAAATCGCAATATCGGGCTTTTATAGCCATATCTTTGGATTATCGAAAGTATCGCAATATCGGGCTTTTATAGCCATACTATCTGTAAACCATCGAGTATCGCATTACATGCATAAATGCATGAACAGATAATGGACGCTGTGACCCAAGTTGCGATTATTATCGACCGCCTTGAGTCCGAGGGAATTTATCCTCGAATATCAGATCGACCGCCTCGAGCCCGAGGGGAGAAATCTCGACGCGTCCCCCACTAAATACCGATCGAGCACTTGGGCACAACATCAATAATTGGAAAGAGTCACATATGCATTGCATTCACATGAATGATTGTTTTGTGAAAATTATCGACACGAGATGGCATGATTTATCGTGAACTGCTACATGTTATCGCAAATTATTATTTATCTTGTAAATTGTTATGTTATCGCTAATTGAATACTCTTGTGTTATGTTGTACGCCATATGCGTAACGATGATTTGAGTGAACCATCGATGATGGTTTTCACCGAGTTCGCAAAACTCACCCAAAATTTGCATCTATTTTCAGTTCAAGAATACCCCGGCTGACACGGAGTATGTCTCATCAGAGGCAAGTGAAGGATAGAGGTCGGGATCGGTCCGCGTCCGCATTAGTGTCTTATCAAATTGTGTTCCGCAATCACCGTATAACAATGCTTTGTATTTCTACCGAGCCCTTTGTGGTTTTAATGTTTTACCATCGATGATTGTAAATTATTCTTGGATGACCGTAATAATCAAACCGATTTATTATGAACATGGGTTTTAATTACTTACCGCTTTTGCCGCTTAACGTGGAATCAATGGCTTCAAAAGAAAAAAATGTATACTGAGTTTTAATCGACTGATGTAGTACGCCACCCTCGCGGGGCACGGACTCGGATATCAACAACGATATCGGGTTCGGGTCACTCGGGAGTGGGGTGTTACATTTAGGTGGTATCAGAGCCCAGTAGTACATAATGTATCCGCACACCAAACATAGGTGCATGCATTTGAGTCGTGTCATTGCGCACCATGGTAATCGATCCCTACCCGAGTCGTAAGAGTAGAAATCTGATGTGTGTGAACATGTGTCAAGTGCTTAGTGGTAGCATAAGGAGAATGTATCAGAATGTGAGCTATAAAAGTGTATGGGTAATTAGAAATGAAAAAAAAGAGGAAAAATGGATAAGGAGATTGATAATGTACTGTGGTTAGAATGGTGTGTTGGCCTAGACCGATTAAGGAAAGAAGTGATATTAATGAATTCCTGATTAAAATGGCAATATTACTACGACAGAGAACGAATATGTCGAGAACTTGAGGGTCCACTGGGCTTTGAGATGTATCGTTATAGTAGGTCTAAGTGAGATTAAAAGTTCGGATGATTAGGTAATTACATACTCGATCAGTATATGTCATGAAATGGGAAATATTGGACCGGAGTAAAGTGTAGATGGTCCGATCAGGCATATATCGATTCACTGTATTGGTGTTAGATGTTAGTAGATATCATAGATAGATGATGTTAGCAAGATTGTAAGAAGATCAATAGAGTACTATAACGGTCTATCGAGAACTGAAAGAACTGAAAAAGCAAGATGCCCAGTGCCTAGTAGAGTAAGAAAAAGTAAACATGGTGAGATAAAAGTGTACAGATAAACTGAAATGAATTGGAGAAACGGTTATGATTATGAGCGCCTAAGCGTGAGACTGAAATGGTTATGCGAATATTGTGCTTAGAGTTTGGAGACTAGTATCAAAGGATGGTAAGGGAAAAAGACATACTGACAATTTTCTACTGAATGTGTATCGGGAAATTCTAGATTTGGTTGAAAAGATGTATATAGACACGGAAATGGTAACTGGATGGGTAAATAGATAGAGATACAATGGAGTTGCATCAGTGATTTTGTCGTGTTTTGGGGACTGTAAATGCCCTATCATAGATTGTTTGAGGATAATAAAGAGAGACGTAGCATTAATGTGATGACATTGTATAAGCTAAATGGATATGACTTTAAAAAGATCAAGCTGATACATGAATGATATGGGAATGAAACTAGGGAAATGAAAAAAAAAAGAGAAAAAGAAAAAAAATGAAACAATGATAGTTATATGAAAAGAGTTGTCACATTTAAGTCGATTTACCATTGGGAGTACCTATTGGACAGTAAAGTTGATCATGATTAATGCCATGTAAGTGAAAGATACATGGAAATAACAGAGGAGATGATCGGTGAATGACTATAAGTGTAAAGTTCATAATGGGTTAAAGTAAGACATAGGAGGACTGAATGCACCTGTATGAGAGGAAATAAAGAATGATTATGGCATAAGTCCTTTATTCGAGGATTAGCATAAACGAAAAGGATTTTACAGAATTCTAAATAGTATAAGTTGCTAATTGGTCTCCGGATGAGATGAAATGATTTCTGGTGTTGTTTTTTTTTAGTATCACTACTGCGAATGATTGAAAAGCAATTAGGGATAATAATTGGTTGATGAGACTTTCGTGAACAGTATAAAGATGGTAGCAAGACTAATGGTCAAACAAAAAGAAGTACGGACAAAATTAAAAGTGAAATTGAGTCATATCTCATACTACTGAAGTTATCTGTATTGTGTGTACGGAAATGTAAAGTATCCAATAACATGAGTGGAATTTTAATTTGAGGTGATCCTATTGCAATGTGAAGTGAAATACTCAAATGACGTGGAAATTGATGGAAGTCCAAGTACAGATGATTAGGTACTAGTATTTATATATCAATGTGGATGACAGAAAATCAATTGGAAAGAGAAAATGAATAGAGATAAGAAGTCCTAAAGGAAAACTGACAATGACGTGATGTAGTGTTATCTTCATAAAGGGATTGTAACTTCATTAATTGTGAACTTAATGAGAAGGTAGAATGTTGTTTAGTGATGTTTGGAAAAGTCATCAAGACCCTAATTGGGAAGTATGCGAGGTAAGCAAATGATAGTGATTCTGATGATAGACGGAATGTGTTTGAAAGTGTTGAACAGTGATAAATTGAATTGACTTTGATAAATGGTATTGGTGTTATAAATGCAATTATTTAAAGTCTTAGAGACTATAGATTCCTATAAGGATACACTGTGTTTATTCGAGGAAAGAGACGGGTATAAATGACTACTATACTGACAATTCTGAACTGAACAGACATTTCTGACTAGTGAACAGATAAGGCTGCAAGGAACAGATTAATTACAGATATTGGGATTCGCAAAGAATGTCAAGTAGATTATGGGTTCTGGAAATTGAGAGACTGAATAAAGGTAAGAAAGGTAAGAGTGCAGGAGTTAAAGTGGTAAGTCTCATGAGGAGTCAAAGAAGAAGTTGTGTTCGATAAAAGTGATGAACAAGAAAGTGAATAGTCGAAGCTCGACATTCCAAGAAGTATATCGAAAAGTGAAATTGAATAACTACGGGTATAGAATGAAGTGATGATTGATTCAAGTGTTTATAGGTTTGAATGTTCAGCAGAAAAAAAATGCTTAAGTGGTTTGAGTTTCACAGGATTATGATCGTGTTATAGAGTTCTGCTTTACTGTAGGAATACACTGCTACACTGTACAGTGCCTAATGGGAGTCAAAAACCACAATGGATTTGAGACTGTGATGAGTAAAACAAAAGAAAGTGACTTAGGAAACTGCATGGATTAACTAAAGTGGATCAGGATCGAACAAATGAAACAGAGTAAATGCATATCCGAATAAAGTGCGTGAACACTATAAAACAGTGAATTGTCTAAGGAAAATTGAATTTGAACAGAGAGTTGGTGGGATATAAAGAATGATTGTATTAGGTAAAGTATCACTGGTTATAGTGGAATGAAGCTAAATGTCATTGTATTGGTACCAAAGGAATGTGAATCGTCCCTGACGAGATAAAGGAGGTTAGGGTAAGTATCACATTGAAAAGATGTACTCAATGGAATAGGAATTAGTCTGTATGTTACTGGAAAAAAAAGGTATTGGATGGTAGTGAGAATAAGGTAATATTAGTAACATAGATTGGATGGATAACACGTGATAAGTGAACAGGTTCGGAAATAAGGAACTAAATCATAGCATCGGAACCAAAGGTAATAGCTACTTTGAAAATGGTAAGTGAGATAGTTAAGAGAGTGAGATCGCCAACTGATAGCCTTGTAGAGTCTGTTTACTGTGATGAGTGATAATGAGTTAGCCAAATAAGTGACGGAACAACTGACTGAATATGGTTACTGTGACCTTTCGGAAAATAAATTATGGAATGGAAAAGTGTATGGGACATGTAGGAACATATGATTACTGTCATACTGAACAGTTGATTGAGAATTTCGAGGACGAAATTTTTATAAGGAGGGAGGAATTGTAACATCCCACCCCCTACTGGAAGGGTAAAATAGGAAATTTATCATAGGATGGGATTGATAGGGAATAATTAGTACTGTTCATGCATAATAGGATTGCTTCACAGTATCAATTGTGCACATGGAATTATCAGACATGCATTCATGATAATTCCTTTAATTGGGCCTAATGCAATTTTATTGGGATTAACATGGTTATAGGGTTTGAAAAATTATTTTGACTGATCCAGAGTGTGTTTTATATTTTAAGGAATTTTTAGGAATTTTTCTGAAATTTTCCGGAGAAAATTCCCGGACCGGCAAAATCGCCGGTAAATGGCCTAAATGTGTTTTCGTGTTTGAAAAATTATTGGGAGTGGACTGTTATATGTTTTATAATTTTGGGCAATTTCGGTAATTTTCAAAAAAATGATTCGTGGAAATTCCTGGAAATTCTCGGACCGAAAAAAAATCGCCAAATGGAGAACCGGTCGATTTTCGGTAGCGAAAATTTTTGTCCAATGGCACTAGAAATTTAGGTAAATAATTTTAGGATTTATTAATTAGAGCTATTGAAAATTTGGGTGCCAATTGGATTAAACATTTGGGTAACAAATGAACTAGAGATTAATTATTATTAAGTCAAAAATAAAAGATGGGTTATTAATCTTTGTTTTTGTGTGGTGTGTGTCATGACACTCACTAAGCTTTTACTTTCTTTGTTAAACCCACGACACTTTAGAATAACTAGGCTATCTTCTTTGTCCTTCATCATATACTCTCTTCTTCTTTTCTTTCTCCATACGACTTTGACACTCCCTCACTTTCCATGTGAATTTTGTTCATTTTCAGCACTAGCCACCTTAAGATCTTTGCTATATCTTCATCTTGTTTCTAAAAATCTAACCTTGTCCTCCTTGAAGAGATGATGTCGTGAATGGTGAAAGGAAGGAGAGAATGAGTGATTTTGGAAGTTTATTAGGTAAGCCTTGTGTTTTATGTTTGTTTTGGTAATTAAATGTATGATTTGTGAAGGTTGTGAACAAAATGGCATGAAAATTGTGTTGGTGTATATGGTTAGGTACTTTGTTGGTTAAATTGATGGTTGATTGATGATTATGGAAGTAGAATTGGAATTGGAATTATAGAAATTGGTTGAGTAGTCAAAGCTGGAAAATGGATTTTTGACCTACTGTATTGATTTGAGCATAACTAATTGTGTGGTTATGCAAATGAGGCAACGTTTGCGCCCACCGAAACTTTGGTGTGTTGACTACATTTTTGTATGAAATAGGTGTTGTCTAATTTTAGCTTTAAGAGGTTGCAATTTGGCTTGGAAAGTTACTGCTTTTGACTGGAATGAATAGTACCCGAAACCATAACCTAGAGTTTTGCTAATTTTTCTAAATTAATTGAGAAGGAATTAGAACAAATGGACTAAATTAAAGTTGAAGCATGTTAAGTTAGCTTTCCATTCTCACTGATTTTTCAATTTTTCGATCTGTATATTGGGAGATATCCACTGTGGAATATTGACTGATTGTGAGCAATTGGTGAAACCTATCTATCAGTGTAGGTATTGTGACCATTCTGTTTAGAGGAAATTTTAGTAATTTCTGTGAATTGAATTGGCTTAAGTGATCTTCTGAAGAGTTGTAGAGGAAACAATTATCTTGAAAATGATATATAGCATGCTATTTTAAGATAACAGAATTGGGACTTATGATTTTTCAAAGATTGGACTGAAGTTAGGTCAGGGACTGTTGATCAGGGCAGTAACTTGCAGGACTCTTTTGAATTGGTTAATGATAGAATTTGATTATAATCCCTTCATGAGAAGTGTAGTACTGTGTTTTATCTTTTCATGGGTATAAAGTATGCAATTTTTCGACATTTGTACAAGGAGTTATACTGTTTGAAAAATTACTGCCCAATTTGAGTACTTCCAAGGGCAGCAGCCTTCACTGAATTGTTTGACCTAGTTAGCCATTGAATTTGAATTTAGACTATTCATGAAAGTTTTAGATAACATTGTGATCTTGATGAGCATAGTTATTGTGTAATTTTTTACTGAAGAGAAAGAAAGTTACTGAATTTACAAGGTACTGTACTGTGTTGAGTGACTTTGAGTGAGCAGTAGCTTTCATGGGGTCTTTGACATCCTTAGGGTGGAATTACTTTAAATGGTCTGAATGAAACTTGTAGAGCTTGTCATGATCTTTCCAATGAGGTGTGGTTTATAGTTTTTTGAATTGTGTGCAAAGAGTTATGGGTGTTGGAAGTTTGGTTGAAAATCAGGAAAAATGAAAGGAAATAAGGGTTATATAGTAATATGAATTTTGGTTTCTTTCGTGAATAAATTTTCCGTCCGACATCCGATTGACTTGATTCTTGAGGCATCGGATTCGTAGAATATTGAATTTCATTTTCTGAGAGATTGGAGATTTTTGGACGGAAAATTGATGTGAGTCTGGGTAAAAGTCTGTGTAATCACTGTTTTGTTTAATTGGGGACCTATAGAGGTCCGATTTATGACCGTCGCCGCTAATAGGTTTCTAATTTTTGGACAGATTTTTCTGTGGAAAAAGATGAGATTAGGGCCGGGAATATCATGATCATACATTGTACACCTTCTAAGTGTTACATGTGCATTCTGAAATAGTTCTGATTGAACAATTGATAATGTTTGTATACTGTCACTGTTATAGAGTCACACTTGGAGCGTCGGTCCACTGACGTCACTGAGACGGCCATATTTTGGCTCAAAAATACAGGTGAATAACCTAGTTAGTTTCTCAAATTTCTGAATGTCTAAATGCCCTATATGAATTACTTGCCAAGGTGATTTACATAGATTACTGAAATATATTGGATGGAATTACATGCTTTTACTGTACTGAATGGAACTACTTGCAAAGGTGAATTGTATGGTTACTGAACTGTATAGGATTAAGTTGCATGTTTTTACTGTATTGGATTGGACTAATGCATGAAACTAGAAACTGTAATACTGGGCTTTTATAGCCATATCATGGATTATCGAAAATCGCAATATCGGGCTTTTATAGCCATACCTGTAAACCATCGAGTATCGCATTACATGCATAAATGCATGAACAGATAATGGACGTTGTGACCCAAGTTGCGATTATTATCGACCGCCTTGAGTCCGAGGGATTTATCCTGAATCATCAGATCGACCGCCTCGAGCCCAGGGAGAAATCTCGACGCATCCCCACTAAATAATCGATCGAGCACTTGGGCACAACATCAATAATTGGAAAGAGTCACATATGCATTGCATTCACATGAATGACCTGCTTTGTGAAAATTATCGATTACGAGATGACATGATTTATCAGAACTGTTACATGTTATCGCAAATTATTATTTATCGTAAATTGTTATGTTATCGCTAATTGAATACTCTTGTGTTATGTTGTACGCCTACGTATGTAATGCATGATTTGAGTGAACCATCGATGATGGTTTTCACCGAGTTCGCAAAACTCACCCAAAATTTGCATCTATTTTTCAGGTTCAAGAATACCCGGCTGACACGGAGTATGTCTGTAGGCGAAGTGAAGGATGAGGTCGGGATCATCCGTGTCTGCATTAGTGTCTTATCAAATTGTGTTCGCAATCATCGATAACAATGCTTTGTATTTCTCTTGAGCCCTTTGTGGTTTTAATGTTTTACTCATCGATCGATTGTAAATTATTCTTGGATGATGTAATAATCAAACCGATTTATTATGAACATGGGTTTTAATTACTTATGTTTTTGCCGCGCTAACGTGGAATCAATGGCTTCAAAAGAAAAAAAATGTATACTGAGTTTTAATCGACTGATGTAGTACGCCACCCTCGCGGGGCACGGACTCGAATATCACCAACGATATCGGGTTCGGGTCACTCGGGAGTGGGGTGTTACATTGATGGTACATACCAAAAATATAAGAATAAACGAATATGCTTCTTATGTCATTGAGTTTTATTATAAAGAATATTTTGATCATGTACAGTGTGATAGAAATTGAAATTGTTGAAATATCATAAATAGTTAAAAATGATCTTATCGAGGTGTTAAGAATGGTTGAAACAACATTGATGAACATAGTTGATTGATAAAGATTATGGAAACAGTGTAGATGATTGAGGTAAGAAGTCTTTTTGAGATAGAGATGTTTTATCAAATCATATTGGGTGAATTAAATGTTCCGTTTCGAGGAATGAATGATTATTAATGAAACAAGAGTAAATATTGGAGTCCTATCCCTGACGAAGACTAAGGCATAGAATGTATATATTTTGTTTGATGTAAAGTATCCAACTATGTGGGTGGATTCCTGCATTTGAGGACACATAAATTGCTAATATAAGGAGTATATAGATCTATGTTATATTTTGTGTAAATATGTTCAGGAGATACAAATTTGACCTGATAAATGTGTTACAAACATAGAAAGTTCTTATTACAAATAAATTGAAATGTGAGGAAAAATTAGTATAAATGAGCAGATAGTAGAATAAGTCAATGTGAAATCAGAGGAAATTGAATGAATGGAGCAAATTATTCAAGAAAATCAGTCAATTGAAAAACTGAGAATAACATGAGATAATATTATCTCATTGAGGAATTAGTTACTTAAGGAATCGTGAGAACTAATCATGGGCACATGGAGTTTTGGCAATATTTGTTGAGTTAACAAATGCCTTGACAGTACTATAGTATTGAAGATGAAAGCGATCCAAGCAAAATTTGATGATATATTAGATGTATTCGAAAAGTTGAGAAGAATAGTTTGAATACTTGAGGAAAAATGTGTAAATCGTATAAATGATGAAAGTAAAGAGAATTTTGAGGTAATAATTGAGTCGAAAAATTTGAATACGAGATTGAGAAAATGGATAAAGTACTAGAAGATTTTGATGTATAGATGAGTATTTTCTAGTAAGGCTAGTATTGCAATATGATGCATTGAATAGAAAATTCAATAGCAGTGTATCACAAATTTGGATATTGATGTTATCAAATCTAGTGCAATAAAGAGCGTAGAATGTTGAATTGAATTTTGGGCAAAATGATTAGTCACTGAAAAGTTAAGATCAGTTTCACATGAACAAAATCTAAATTGAGGATTCAGAAATTGTGAATCTTACCGAGAAATCGAAAATGAATACAAATTTTGAGTTTGAATGGGAAGAATGACACTTTGTGATTAAAACAAGAATATGTGCACCGATAAAGATGATTGAGCAAAGAGATGTTAGAGGAGCATAAACAACAACCTATGATATACATCCTAGTAGGAATACACTGAGATAGTGTTTGATGGCTAAGGAGGTAGAAGCAAATGACCACACTTGTGAGTTGCTAAGTCTTGGCCATTGGAGATATGCTTAAAGCTTATATTTTTTGGGTTCATAGGAATATAAGATCGATGTACAAATCTGATTGATTTCAAACATAACAATCATTATCATAGTGATTTCATTAGAATACTGTGTGAGGAGTTATATGACAGAAAGAGTCGTTCGCTTTTGTGTTGTGATGATTAAATCCTAAAAAGGGTTGAAGGCCATAATTGATTTGGAGAGGTAGTTGATAAGTGAAATTGATCAACATTAGAAGTTAAGTGATTCCAGAATGATAAAGGAGTTTGGTGGATCAACACCAAAGGTGTAACACCCCACTCCCGCATGACCCGAACCCGACATCGAAGGTGATATCCGAGTCCGTGCCCCGCGAGGGTGACGTGCTACATCACTCAGTTAAAACTCAGTATAATTTTTTTTCTTTAACACATACACATACACGTTATAATTTATGCGGAAACAATTTACATAAACAATTCAATGGCCTCGGGGCCCTTTTCATAAATACAATATCATTAATACAAAAATTCAAAAAATAAGATACACTAATGCAGACACGAACTGGTCTCGACCCCTTCTCTACTTCATTAACCAACAGATGTCATACGCCCGTTGCCTAACGGGGTATTCTTCTGAGTCCTGAAAAATAATTGCAAATTTTGGGTGAGTTTTGCGAACTCAGTGAGAAACCATCATCGATGGTTCACTCAATTCATGGAACACAACGTTCCATATAACATATATTCACATTGTTGCATATTTAATTATCACATTGCACAATTTCACTTGAACATAGAACATTTATACATTTCACACGGTTAGACATACATAACCAATTGAATTTATAAACATCCATAATTCACATTCAGAAATACCACAGAAGCATAAGGCAGTTAGCCTTTCGCTCAATCAAAGAGACTAAAATCAGATACATATGACATGCGCATGTGACACATTTCTATTTTATTTCGATGTTGTGACCGAGCGCCTAAACTGTCCCAATAAGGGCACATTAATAGTTGAGCCTGAGGCTCTTAAACTGTCCCAATAAGTGTGCATTAATCGGTGAGCCTGAGGCTTTGAACTGTCCTAATATGGGCACATTAATCGGTGAGCTTGTGACTCTGAATCAGTGTGGGGCTCAAGGCCCAATATAAACATTGAGCTTATAGCTCTCGGTGACTGCTCCGGTCACAACTCTTATTAATTGATCACGCATGTTAAGTCAAAATGACTTTACATATATATGATTTTGATGAATAACAAAGAAGTAGTAAAAGAAGAAGCAAAATAGAAAATAGAAAGACGAAGAAATACAGACGCACATTAAACAAATAGACGGAGAAGTAGAGACACAGACGTCAGACAATATGCAGACGCAGATGTAACGCAGACGCAGACGCAAAGTGAAAAATAGACGCAGACGCGGACGTGGACGCGGACGCAGAAACAAAGATGTAAAAATACAGACGGAGAAAAGCAGACGCAAAATTCAAAAGAAGACGCAAAGAGTCAGTTCGAGTTAGTTACATAACTCAACTGATTAACTGTTTCTTTCAAGATTCAAGAAACAAGATTCAAGAAGCAAGAATCAAGAAGCAGTTGCAGACGAAGGCTATAAATATGAGTCGAAGTCGAAGATTGCAAAGATAGCAAGTGCGAAAGCAAAAAAAGAGAGCAAAAGCTGAGATAATTGATTTACGTATGCAAACACTGTGCAAATTAGTTGAGAGCTAATTTTACTGTAACAAGTTCGAAATACTTTTGTAAGAAAGTAGTGCAGATAGCTTGCAGAGGCTAAGAGTGAAAAAATACTGAGTGTAGAGACCTGAAGAGGCTCGGAAAGAATACTTGTAAAAGTTGAAGAGATAGTGAAATCTCAGAAAGAACTCTGAGGACTGGACGTAGCCCACGTTTTGGGGTGAACCAAGATAAAATCACCGTGTTAACTTCTCTCTACCTTATATCTCTTAAAGTTCAAAGTTTTGTTATCACTTAATTTTCGAAACAAGTTTTCAAAGTTTTGATTGACTGGAATTTACTGAAGTTTCTGTAAATTTTTTTTAAAAAACAAAACAGTTTTGAAAGAATTTTTCAAAAAGGGGAATACACAATTCAACCCTCCTTCTCGTGTATTCGTTATCGTTTTATAAGCATTGTACTAACGTGTGATTTACTTCTTTCCGCCAAGACTTATTGTTCTAGTTGCATATGCCAACCAAAATACAAAATGCCAATTATGTATGCATAGGAAAACAAGTATAGAACAATATAATGGATATGAAAATAAAAATACAAAATGCCAATTATGTATGCATAGGAAAACAAGTATAGAACAATATAATGGATATGACAATAAAAATACAAAATGCCAATTATGTATGCATAGGAAAACAAGTATAGAACAATATAATGGATATGACAATAAAAATACAAAATGTCAATTATGTATGCATAGGAAAACAGATGAAGAGACAGACGCATTTGTTACCTTCTTGGAGGACGCAGTTGTTGCTGGGAAGAGGACCGATAATGGACAATTTAAGCCTGGGACTTTCCAATTGATTGCCACACTGATGGTTGAGAAGTTCCCTGAGTGTGGAATTGAGAAGAGGCATATACAAAATAAACATAAGAGGCTTAAGGAAAAATATCAGACAACATATGACATGTTGCAATGTAGTGGGTTTGGGTGGAATGAAACCAAGCAATATGTCGAGGTAGACAGCAAGCAAGTGCTTGACGAATGGATGAGGGTAGGTTGTTCATACACGCATGTTAATGTATTAGACATTGTGTATCATGCTAACAAACACCTTTGCATTTTCCTCAGAAACACCCTAATAGGTACTATACCCCTGGCAGCCATTCCCTATTTACCCTAGACTTGAGTATGCCTTTGGGAAAGATAGAGCCACAGTGCAATTGCATTGACCACAGGGTGCAGAATCGCCGATTCATTACCGATGAGACTGAAGGGATGCAACAAAGAAGTTCACCACGCCCCTTGAAAGCCGTTGTTCGAACCGGCCCAATGGATACACCGTTATAATCGCTTCGTTCATGCAACTGGATCTGTCGCCTCATCTTCCAACACAGACGGGAACCGACAAAATAGAGGGAAAAGGAAGAACAGGGTCACTGAAGTGTTAGAAAGAATTGCTGCCACATTTGCCCGTGCAGTTGACTGCAGTATTAGGAGTGCACAGATCATTGCATATGCTATTAGTGTGAGGCCACAAATTCCCCAGCTAGGTGACGAGCTTGCGGGATTGGGTTTCTCCACTGAAAAGGTTGTCAGGGCTCTCCACATCTTCTCAATGAATCCTCATGTGGGGAATCTTTTTTGGAGTGAAAATGCAGCACAAAGGCAGGCTTATGTGCGGAGTCTATTAAATATGCATCATTGACTTTTTAATCTCTTGCCATTTTTTGTATGCTTATGTTAACTATAATTTGGTCATGTATGATGGTAACTCTGCGTTGAACTATACGTATTTGTGCTAGTACCATGTGATGTTGACTGATGAGATCATATATTTTGGACTGTATTTGTATCTTTGTCTATCAATGACGAATAGTAGGGCTTTAAATTATTTAATATTTTATATTTTTGTACGTTTATGAATGATTATGATATGAGTCATTTGCAGGTACATGTATAATATGGGCAAGTTCAACTTCTATGTTGTCTTCGTTGGACGTCAAGTAGGAATTTTCACCTGTTGAGATGACGTCAAATTGCTAACTGAGGGCTTCCCAAATGCTAGATTCAAGGGGTTTCGGACCTTGGTTGAAGCAGAAACTGCTTATGCCATGGATCGAAATAGGACCAGTTATCCAAACGACGAAATTCGACCAACCGCCAATGAACCCTTACCAATCTCGTTTCAATTTTCACTGCCAACATCTCAACAACCACATGCAACTGAACCCTCACCAATCCCGCTTCAATTTTTACTGCCAACATCTCAACAACCACATGCAACTGAAACATTGAACCATACTTTGGCATGGAGTCAAGCATTATTCCTATTTGCTCCTAGGGTCATTTTCGGCATTATTATTAACGAAATTCTCAATAAATTTTAAGGCTTCAACGTATTTAAAACCATGAATGCTTAGATGTTGTTTAAAGTATTATGTATTATAATTTCTTGGTTGACGACGCTATTTGAACCTATTATGTAATTAACTCTATTGTTGTTTAGATGTTTTGTTAAATTATTTTATCCTAATTAATGTCTATAATAATAATCATAATTATAAGAAGATAAATAATAGTCATAATTACAATAATAATTATTACAAAATAATATATAGTAATTGATAACAAAAGTAATGACAATAATTAATAATAGTAATAATTATTATTTTAGTGTTATTGCAACATTTATACTAAATCTTACTAATAACAACAAAATAATTAATAATAATTATAATAACATATTTAATTTTCTATAATAAATATCATACTAAAATAAGAACATCAACAAATACTAGTTAGGTGGTGATAATAATAATAATAATAATAATAATAATAATAATAATAATAATAATAATATGTCATAATAATATTTATAATAAAATAATAATAATAATAATAATAATAATATTATTATTATTAATACGTAACTATATTAATAATAATAGCAATAATAAAAATCATATTAATAATGTTAACAAAAAAAAAATAATAATAATAAAAAACATAATAATAATAATAAAAAAAACATAATAATAATAATAATAACATTGAATTACATCTACAAGTCTTATTATACAATAGGGATATTTTTATCATTAACACTGTTTTTTACGTCCCAATAATCAAACACATTTCGTATTCGTAAGCGACAATTATTATCTGCTCGCCCATCGCAATCAAACATCTCCCTGTCTTCAATTCTTACAATTATCTCTGTTCTGTCCATCGCAACCAAACATCTCCCTGTCTTCAATTCTTATTCTGTCATATCCTATCCTATTATGTCTAATCCTACCTTTATATGTTGCAAATGCTAACCCGACGCTGCGTTATTTTGTGTTATTTTCTAAGCGGTACGGTACAAGAAATTAGCCGGTGCGGTAAGACCTGATATTTAGACACTGAAGAACAATTAAATAGAGGACAGTAAAAATCGGAATTGGGTCTTGAAAATTCAGCTGAAGAGAGGGCCTCACAATAATCGCGACGTGGGGTTTCTTACGCCACCTCCTTACCTGTAACAGACACGTCGACAAGCTTAATTTTTCATCCATATCAGATAGATCTCTTCCTTTTTCTGACTTTTTTGAGAAAAAAAACAAAAAACAGATAGATACTAACTTACGCTAGTTAAAATTATGTCCGAGTCTGACAGTTTACAGTTATCACATTTGCTGTTACCTCTTATCTCTTGCATATCTGCAGATAAGAGTTTTGCTTGAGCCAAGCCAACCCTTTAAGGTACTTCCTCTAGATTATCGAACAACATTACGATTTATTGTCTCTGCCGTAATTGAGCAACCTTAAACTACTTGTTCTCTATCTCTAAGTGCTGAAAAACAGTCCAATTTTGTAGTTTATTTGCTTGAAGTGATCGGGAGGTCGGCATTTGAAGAGATGCATTTTCTTCTCTTGTCT
Source organism: Erythroxylum novogranatense (assembly GCA_029891385.1). Classification (NCBI taxonomy): domain Eukaryota; kingdom Viridiplantae; phylum Streptophyta; class Magnoliopsida; order Malpighiales; family Erythroxylaceae; genus Erythroxylum; species Erythroxylum novogranatense. Next base: position 34,452,471 of record CM057232.1, on the reverse strand, counting down.
GGTATTTTACTCGTAGGTAAAAGTGCGAATACACGAGATACCACTCATGGCCGCAACACTGTGTAACCTTGGATTTGGCTTTGGGTCTGGTGTGAAGAAAATTGAGGAGTTCTATGTGCAGCAGAGGCAAGCTTTACTTTTCCTTTGTTTATGCTTTTCAATTTCCTCTCTGTGGTCATGGTTCTGACAAATTGATTTGTGTGCCTATTTCTCTTGTTTGTTCTTTTTACAGATATCCAAAATTTAAGATATTTTATGACTTATTGGCATCATACATGCAGAGTATTTCTCGCTTGAACTTGAAGTATCACTTAAACTTTAGTCAGTGAGTGTTCAAGGGAGCTGAAAGTTGTTAGACCTGATGGATATTTGAAATACGTGAAGCTTAGTTTCTGAAATTAGATTAGCAGAGAAAAAGTTTTAAGGATTACCTCACCTGTCTCCGTCAATAATATTTGGTCCAAATTTAAACCACTGTCAATGTTGCTTCTGTGATATCCATGAACTGCTGCAAATGTCTGGTTTAACCTAAGTGATATATTAAGTAGACTAAAGTTTGAACTGTCGCTATGAGTCGACTAAAGTTTGAACTGTCGCTATGACTCGTTATTTTACCGGGATCTTCTTCACCACTCTTATCTAACCTGAGAATAAAAGAAGGGAATATTAGTTTTTCATTTCTGAACCATTGATCTTTTCCATCAGGTACTATTCTATGGTGCTTCCGAATACATTAAAAAGATCATCCCAGTTCTGTTGTAATGCAGCAACACTTTTGCACTCAAATCATATAAGTGGGACAGAAATTAAGCAGCAGGGCTGGCATTTACAGGTGGTTTCTGACAGTAGAATTAATTATTCTTATGACACCAATGGAGGGGAGAAAGCGGATGAGGTTGATAAAATGACCCTAATATGGAGGGCAATCAAATTGCCAATATACTCTGTTGCTTTGATTCCTCTAACAGTGAGTTCCTTGAAGATTTTGAAGCATGATTTGGCTATAATTCGGAGAGAATGCTATTATTTATTTGGAAAAGGAGTCCTTGTTAGTTGTTATATACGATAATGAACGGGGAGGAGAAAACAAAGATGTTATAGCAGTCTTATATGTTGCTGACTTTAAGAGCTCTGGTTATACTTAAAACTTTCTAATGTCGGACAGGTAGGCGGTGCAGCAGCATATTTGCAAACAGGTGTATTTTCAGGTGGGCGCTATATTATTCTCCTGGCTTCTTCAATTCTTATCATAACCTGGCTCAACTTAAGGTGATTTCCATAGATTTTGAAATATAATGAGAAATTTTCAAGTATTCATGATGGTCCTGATAAAAATATACATTAGAAACAAAGTTATATTGTTTGTTTTTCTTTCTGTGCTCCAAGTGCAGCAATGATGTTTATGATTTTGATACGGGAGCAGATAAGGGCAAAAAAGAATCTGTTGTAAATTTGGTTGGCAGGTATGTCTTTTGTCTTGTAATTCAAACATTGCCTTTATATTAATTTCTATCCTGTGTCATGGGTATGCATAGTAAACTTTGACTCGCTGTTGTCTGCTGTGGCTTTGGGAAGCCGTTCAGGTACCCTTATCAGTGCTTATTTCTCACTTTCTCTGGGCTTCGCGGGGATAATATTGACATCCCTAGCAGCAGGAAAGTTGCGGGCTATATTTCTCCTTGCTTGCGCCATTATCTGTGGCTACATATATCAGGTGCAGACAATCTTAAAGATCTGTACGAGAGATTTAAAGTAGTTTCAAAGGACTGAATATACTGTCCTAATTATTGTTCAAGGACGAATTACCCATCTTGACATTTTTTTTGCTCAGTGGGTTGCCACTAGGATCAACAAATTAAAACTCTATTATGTTTGGTGGAAAAATAGTTTCATACATTCTCTACAAGCTACTATTCTCGTTGTTACACAATTCGCGTAACTTTCCATTTGCTCTATTCTAGTGTCCACCATTCCGGTTAAGTTACCAAGGATTGGGAGAACCCTTGTGCTTCGCAGCATTTGGCCCATTTGCAACTACAGCTTTTTATTTATTGCTGGGCCGCAGATGGTAGTGTGACATAATCAAATTAGAATTCCAATCTTCACTTTAGCTTTCTGTAGCATTACTGAAGATTCATGCGTTTCTGACATCAATCTAGTTGGTTTTGACAGTGGATTAAGCCCTCTGCCACTAACAAGCACAATTCTTTCTGCTTCAATCCTTGTTGGCTTCACCACAGCTCTAATTCTCTTTTGCAGTCACTTTCATCAGGCAATTTTCCTTTTGTTTTCATTTGTCTAACTTCATTTTATATGAATCCTAGGATGAACACACACTTTGTTGCTAGCATGAAAATAACATTAATATGTTGTCCAACCCAGGTAGAAGGAGACAGGGCTGTTGGAAAAGTATCCCCCTTGGTTTGTACATTTGACAGCCATTCTCCTTGATCTAGTTTTGTAGTTGGCACCACTATCTCTTTCCATTTTTATTTTTCTTTATGCAGGTTAGACTTGGGACTGAAAGAGGTTCTGCTGTTGTAAAACTGTCGGTCGTGACACTCTACGCGCTCTTGTTTGCATTTGGAATAAGTAGAGCTCTTCCTTACACTTGTGTCGTAAGTCCTTTACTAAATTGATCAAAGTAGTCGCTCCTTTCTAATTCTTAAGTTGAGTTGACACGTTTTCTTGTGAATGATTCTTCCATAGTCATTTAAAATTCACATTTTGTTGCAGCTTCTATGTGCTATGACCATACCCATGGGAAAGCTGGTTGTCAATTTTGTTCTGGAAAACCATGAGGTAAACTTTAAACTCATGTATAAACCTTGTGGAATAAAACCAATGGCCAATGTGGAACAAAAAGCATGCTGCCTCTGCCATTATGACGAAGAATCCTGATTCAAAAGAATTTAAAATCTATAAAAGAAATAAAAGAGGAAAGATTATTTAACTACAAGTTTTAATTTGGTGGGATGAAGATTAAGAACTGAGTTGACATCAAAGATAAGGGCTGAAATTTAGATTGTGTTAGGATTCCTTATTAGATAGGAAGTAGTAGTGAGTAAAGTATGTTATTCTGTTTTAGATATATTATCCTACTTGTTTAGGACATAGATATTTTACTATAACAGTATTTAAATTTGATAGGAACCCTTTCTTACTAGAATAAAAATTCTAAAATCTTCTCTATAAATATGTGTATATTCAAACCTTCAATGACAAGCAATCTCAAACTTTTTTACAAACTCGAGTTTTCAACTTGAAGGGGTGATGATTTCTTTTAAGAGTAATTTTTAGATCTTAGAAATGATTTCTAGACTTCTATGATCTATTCTTTGTGTTCCTCAATAATTCTAGTAAACCTAACCTAAATTTTAGTTATCTTAGACCTAACTTTCAGCCATATTAAACCCTAAAATTCTAAGCTAAATTTTAAGCAATCAAACCCTAAAAATTCAATTATACCAAATCTGAAATTTTAGCATTCCTAATCAAAATTTAGACTTAAAATTGGATATTTCAGTAGCCTAATATCAATCATATTTCTGAAATTTGTAATTTTTAGCTACTAGTTAGTATTTCTTCTATTTATCTTACATTAATTTGGTAGCAAAGCTTTGGTTCACAATAACATCACGTAATGGAAGAGCATATAGAAGAATATTCAGCAACCTAGAGCAAGATAAAATACTTCTGAATATTGCAAAAAAATTGGGCATCAATGATCCTTGTTTATAAGGTGCTCCAAAAATCTACTTACATGTAACAACTCTTATATGAAAACATGTTCGACAATTTTTGGAGAGGATAGATAGCGTTGACATACATTCTCTACAAGTGAAAACTTCCACGGGAAAAAAAATATGTAAACCAATAACCTATACTCAATGCTAAACACAGAGAAAGTAGTAATGTTAAGCAAGATGAAGGAACTGATATTGATTAATAACATACAATGCAAGAAAAAATCTTTGTTGGAAAATCATATTCTGATTTTGATTCCTTAAATTTAATAGGCACTACCTTGGATGAAGTGTCTGTTATGGGTGGTGAAAACACTTCTCCATTAACTAATCAATTAGAATCTTTAATCCTACTTGTAAAAGGAAGTCAAATACTTGATGACATGAAGAATTTGACAACGGGAGATGACAAAAGTGTTAAAGATGAAAAACAAAGCCAAGTGGATTCTTTAACAAACCCTAAAGTTGGATGAAATGCCTAAGTTAAACATTGAAACACGTAAACAATAGGCTGAAACCCCTAAACAACAAATCAAAACTAATAGACAAAAAGTTGAAACAACATGGCAGTGGAATGAAAGAATAGGATAGCAAGCTAATATATCAAAACAAGGGGCTAAAAAGATTTACTAGCTATTACTTCGAATTTTGAAACTTGTTAGTTCAAAATTTTTGTTGGGATTGTTGATGAAGATTATATTGTAGTGGGTGATGAAGAAGAAGTAGATTTGGATAAAGATTTGAAATTAACAAAACAAATGTATAGGGGAGAAGTTGTGGGTGCACTTGCAAAGTCAATTTAGCGATGATGACAAGTTACAAATATATTGGTCAAGACTTATGATTTTGTCCACACAACTAAACTATTTTTCAAAGAGGATGTGCGTCTCCATGGATTATCTTTAACCATTTTCTCTTATTGTGATATAAAGATTATGAGTTATTTTTGGAGAACTATATGGAAATCATTAAACAATAAGCTCTAATTTTTAAGTTCTTTTCATCCCCAAATTGATGGACAAACTGATGTGGTGAATAGAAGCTTGGGGAACTTGTTAAGATGTTTGGTTGGAGAAAATGTAAAAAATTGAGATCTACTTCTTCTTATGTTTAAATTTGCATATAATAGTTCTATAAATAGATTAACTGGTAAGATTCTTTTTGAGATAGTATCGGGAGTTCAAACAAGGAAGTCTATTTATTTGGTTCCTTTACCCCAAAGAGTACAAGTTAGTGTTGAAGTTGAAGGTTTTGGACAATATATAAGAGGCATCTTTGATGAGATACAACAACACATAATAACTAGCAACTTGTCTTATAAAAAGCATGCTGATCAACATCGCCAATTAGTGGAATCTAATGAAGGGAATATGGTGATGGTTGTAATTCATTCAATGTAGTTTTCGAAAGGAAAATATAAGAAAACTTCATTTACGGAGTTTTATATCTTATTATAAGGAAGATAAGTGTTAATGTTTATGTTTTGGAATTACCAAGTGGCATGAAAATTAGTCCTACTTTTAATATTATGAACGTAACTATTTATCATGAATATGATGATACACAATCTCCTACTACAACTGTGAAAATTTCAACCTTTCCCCATCTTAAAGACGTGATAAAAGATGTTCTTAACAACGTACCCAATGTACAAGGCTCTCTGCTTTGTGGGGGTCTGGGGAGAATCATAATGTATGCAACCTTTCTTTTGTACTTTTACAAAGAGACTGTTTCTGTGACTTGAACCTTTGATTTTATGATCACAAAGGAACAATTTTACCAATTGCTCTAAGGTTGATAAAACATGTTTTTGATGAACAAATTGTAGTCACAAAAGATAAAGGATATCAACTTCTTGTTAAGTAGAAAAGAAGACCAATTTTTTTACAACACTTGGATTTTAGAATCTAAATTTCAAAAGTTGAACTCAGGCTTATATGATGAGTATTCATCATATTCTACGTTAAGAAATTCAGACTTATATGGTTGCTATTTATCACATTCTACGTTGAGGACGACTTTAGATAAAAACGAGGAGAATTGATGCAAAAGAACATAACATCTATAAAGGAAATAAAAAAGGAAAGATTAGTTAACCGTAATTTTAATTTGGTGGAATAAGGATTGAGAATTTAGTTGACATCAAAGATAAGGGCTGAAATTTAGATTATGTTAAGATTCTTTATTAGATAAAAAGTAGTAGTAAGTTAAGTATATTATTCTATTTTAGATATATTATCCTAATTGTTTAGACTTATTAATTTTATTATAATATGGTTTAAATTTGTTAGGAACCCTTTCCTACTAGAATAAGGGTTTTAAAATTTCTTTGTAAATATGTGAATATTCAACCCTTTAATGACAAGCAATCTTGAATTTTTCTAGAAATTTGAGTTTTAACTAGAAAGAGTGATGTTTTTTTTAAAAAAAGTGATTTATAGATCCCGGGAGTGATTATTAGATTTCTACCCTATACTCTTTGTGTTTCTCAATAAATTTTGGCAAGCCTAACCTAAATTTCAACTAAAATTCTAGATTTCTACCCTATACTCTTTGTGTTTCTCAATAAATTTTGGCAAGCCTAACCTAAATTTCAACTAAAATTCTAAGTCTAAATTTTCAACAATCAAACCCTAAAAAATATGAAATGTCATTATTCTTAATTGAAATCTAGACCTAAAACTTGATATTCCAGTAGCTTAATATCTATCATATTTCTTAATTTTGTGATTTTTTAACAACTAGTTAGTATATCTTCTATTTGCATACATCCAATCCTCTTTTCCGATTAAGAATAACATAAAAATCAATCCAGTTCATTACACCAATATTTGACCACGTCTTCGTATTTGTTCTCAGAATAGCCCCAAATCTTGTCCTAGTCATGTCTTACGCAATTTTCAAAAACCTCGCAGGATAAAGGGAAGATATTCATGGCCAAGTATTATTGCGTGCGATTGCATACCTTATTTGGAGCTGCATTGGCAGGAGGGCTTCTTGCAGCCAAAATGCTTGGCCAATAATACGATTCAAAGCTCCATGGATTTCTCCGCAAAAGTAGAAGCAACAAGACTTACAGAGTTATGAAAATAGATGTTAGGAGCCATTCTGGTGGTAATAGTTTCACTTGTCTGTCAAAGAAACTATGTTATCTTGTTTATGGTCGTTTCATTTAGTTGCGATGTGATTTGGGAGACAAGAAAATACAACAAAAATTACTATTTTTTGAAACACATTATGTTATTTTACAAGGGAAGATAGTTGCTTTAGTATTTGAATTGCATTTCTACTTCAACATAAAATTCACCTTGCAATTTCATTTCGCTCAATTCAAGCCAAATTGATAACAATCTTCAAAATTGATGGCGTGTTAAATAAAAGCAAAGTAATTACAAAAGTTAGTTAAAATTTGGAAACAACATCAACTCAATGTTATTAAGTTGAACTTATCTGAGCCTATTATTAAGATATCACTATTTTACCATTGTCTTTTTTTCTAAGTTTTTTTGTTAGTAAATTGTTTTTACCGACTAAATACTCCGCATTAAAAGTATTATTGTCCGAGAAAATACCACCACCCAAATAATCAACTTCATTTCTTTCCTTCTCAATGCTAATCATAATTAATGTTTTCTTTAATAAAATAAAGAAATTCAATGTAATACTCTTATCTACTTAACTATTTTCATTACTCATATTAAAACAATCTGTATTTTAGAAAATATTGAAACTTAAATTGCTTGTCTAATAGTTATATAATCTTATTTTAAAAATTCATATTGAATGCTTTTTCTTCTTATCAAAATAAAGCCGACAAACAATTGTTTTTTTCTAAATAAACTACTTTTGAAATCTTATGTCTTAAAGGTTCAATTTTATCTTATTTTATTGCCAAAAGTAAAGAGTTCTTTTGTTATTAGTACTTAACCATTTTTTTAATTTACAAATCAGGAGTCATTAATTATATATATTTGTAATAAATTATTCATTTAATCATAATTTTCTTATAAGAATATTGCTTTAATATGACTAGAGCATAATTTTTATATTCTAATTTTTATTTATCAAAGCATTATTTTATTAAAAGATAGGAAAAAAATGAGACATGCTCTTTTTACTATTTTAATGAGTTTTAGAGTTTATTTTGTATTCCCAATTACTTCATGGAATTTGTCTGACTTGATTGGTTTAATTAGAAATTTGTATTATTTGATTTAGTTTAAAACAAAGAAATCATTCATTACTCACTCCCTTTCAGCCATAACTAGCATTATCACGTAAAAATTGAAAAAATGGAGTTCTATAGGGAGAGAGAGTGAAAAAGAAATCATAAAAAATAAAGAAAATTTTGATTAATGAAAAGCTCAAAGAGTTACAAACTAAAATTATAACTACCTAAAGCATAAAACAAATATTTCCTTTTAGTTTAGAGATACATGATGGGATAACTAATTTATGAACAAAAGGAGTTCTATTTCTTACTAATTCCCACATTTATAAATGGGTAAATAGCATTTAGGCAAGAAAATTTATAGCTCAGAGCTACCAAGTACCATATATTATGATTTCTTAATATCTTCCATTTAACATCATATTATGTCAGAATCGTTAGATAGGCAGGAATTAGTTTAGTGTTAGATGAAGAATAGTATAGAGCATTCCCTGCTTTTTATTACTACCACCACTAAAGCATAACATTCCTATATTCAAGGTTTGGAAAATTTCCAATTTTTAGCTAGATCATTGTTGCAGATAAGATGGATTATATGAGTGATAAGCTACTCCATAATCAAGAATATCAATTCATGAATTAGGATTTGACTTTAGATTTCTTTTCCAGAGAATGATAAGGTTCCTTTCTCTTCATATAGCATACATAATATTCCCAAATGCTATTTTGTACAATAAGAAGCCTCCTTTACATGTATTTCTTCTTTGAATGATCCAATCAATAACTTCTAACCAATTCATCAAATAATTAGAGAGGTTATAAAGTTGTTATTATTTTGCTAGATAGTTGAGGATAATGGGCACTAGATTGAAGAAGGAAGATTGAAGAAGCAATTGAACACGAAGGTTATAAAGTTAGGTTTAAAAACATTTTTGGCTTATATTAATAAAAACAAATATGTGTGAACCGTTATTATGATTATATAAAAAAACACGAATATATGAATCAAGTTGAATAATAATAATGAATTTAATAAACCTTAAACCAGAGGTAGATTAGCGTGAAAATCGTCTGAAATCATTCAAAAGATACCACAATGTGACATTAAAAGTTTATGCGAATCTGGGTTTTTTCCTATTACGACGAGTGTCTGTAGTGGACTGTGCGTCTAATTGTAACGTACATTCGGTGCTGCTGATCGGCTTATCCATTTGTGATGGCGAGTTGTGTTCAGCATTGGATAATCTTTTTTCGAGGCATTGTTTAGCCAATGAAGAAGATTCAGGATTTTTTTTTCTGAAAATATCATAACTGAGTATATATTAAGCAAGCGATAAAAGGGGAGATCACTGCAAACTAAATGAGATGATGTTATAGATAAAATCAAGATGATGGAAGAATAAAAAGGACCTGAGATGGGTAAAAGTGAAGTTTGTTGTAGTTCATGAGCATCAATTTTGTGGCAGTAAACAACAGTAAATCGTTGCACCCTATCTGAAGACCGAGTGTTTGCTGGCTTCACGTGGAGAAGAAAGGTATCGGTTTTCAATTGTGCGTGCAGTTTCTCCAACGGGAGATCCATGTTCTTATAACGTAAAACAAAAAATCTCTATTGTTAGTGGAATAAGTACATCAACATATTTTGTGCTAATTAAATTGGAAATGTAGATGAAAGAAGGAAGGAAAATATAACCTCATTGTAATATTTCATAGTCTCAACGGCGGTGAAGTTTAATAGTTTTTTAGCGAGGTCGTCGAAAATGGAAGCCGTTATAGTTCTGGTATCGTCGATCAAATCCATGTCATATCGGCATCTGTACAATAAAGTCAGAATAGTGAAAAAGGAAGAGTATGGAGAAAAAAGAAGTGCAGGTGACATGGAAGTAAAAAAGTGATGCAAAAATTACGGAATGCACACGGAAGGAATAAGCAGCAAATGGAAGATTGCAAATAGAAGGTAGAAACCTTGGCTTTGCCGTTCGTTTTCTCTACAGTAATTACAAGTGAAGAGAACTCCAGATGCAGCAGCTGTAGACCGGAAGCATTTGTTGCATGCCATATACCAAAATTTTTGCAAAATGTGTTGGAAGGAAATTTTGGCTTCAATCCATGATATCTAGGGAAAAACCGATAAGAACGTTCAGAGGAAGAAGTTCTAAATTCAATATCTTACTGGAATACGCAGATGCGATTACCTTGGGGGTAGAATGTAGAGACATAATCTTGGTGATATTATGGCGAGATCCAGAAGATATACGAGGATTATATGTGAAGTAAGATCTTCGACTGATGAGGTTTTTGATATGGCTGTTATTTCGTTGTGTCCTGTAACATAATAATTATATAGGTGAGAAAATAAAGATATTTTAAAATTGGTATATAATTTGTGACAAAATATTAGAAAGGTTCTAGGTAACATAATGGATTACCAATTTTTGGGATTTGCAGCTTGATGTATCGGTGGGTCAACGACGATGGCTGAGTCAAACCACGTTGACAATGTAACACCTAACATTTGAAAATCAATGTTTAAGATAGAATAAAAGGGTCAGAGTAAGATGTGTTATTATGAGGAAGGAAAAATACCGTTAAAGAAATTGGCTTTGAGCTTTGTGCAAACAATAACCGGATGAGAGTGAAGTGATTCGATAATCTGCTGGCCCTCATTCTCAACAAAAGAATTCCAAAGCGATAGTATGACTGTTTGTTGCCTAAAAAAAAAGAAGACATTACGAGAAGATGTTAAATTTGTTTACTTCCAATGCAAAATGGCAACAAAGATACAGACTGAGAATTACTCTTCATTCATGATAACAAATTTTTGCACAGTTGAAGCTTTTCCGTCTCTCATCACGTCTTTTTTTTCCAACACTTCAACGACGACGGCTAAAATATCTATCATGTGTTAAAGATTAATGTAATCAGCAACGATCAACTTTATGGAAGATTGTATGAACAAATATATTAAGCATCTAACCAATAGATTTATGCTTGTTGTCCACATAATCCATAAGACTCTGGAAAGGTGTGAAGTTGAAAATCAGAGGGACGATTGCATCGTCTTGTGTGATAGATTCGATGATCGTGCAGCTTGTGAGAATCCACTGTATCTTCAAATTTTGAGTTTGGTACTAAGGGGGAATTGATTTGACAATCGCATTAGAAATGATATATTCCTGACACGGCTGTAAGATGTTATAACATCCCATCTCTGATGGGAAGGGTATTTTAGTAAATTGGGACGGGTTAGGCGTATTAAATTATATCTCGGCATGTACATACAGCATATAGCCTCTATGATTGACGGTTTGTTGCACTTGCACATGGTAAACATGCATTCATGACATTTTCCGGCTTAGGTTTCAAATTGAGATCTTTTGTGAAATTTATGGGATAATTGTATTTGAAAATTTATTTGGAGTACGCCATTGAGTGTTTTACATTTTTAGGGATTTATAGGAATTTTTCTGGAATTATCCGGAGAAAATTCCCGGATCGGCAAAATCGCCGGTAAATGGCCTAAATGTGTTTTTGTAGTGGAAAGTGTGGTTCGTGTTTAAAAAATTATTGGGAGTGGACTGTTATATGTTTTACAGTTTTGGGCAATTTCGGTAATTTTCAAAAAAGATTCGGGAAATTTTAAAATTTCCTGACCGGAAAATGTCAATGATCGATCGAGTGAGTTTGTTTTGTACCGAACATGATTGTCTAATGGCATGAGATTAGTGGTTAATTGATGTTAGGAAATTATTTTAGTGCCATGATTAGAGTTTAATTGGGATTAGTGCTTAATTAATTAAGATTAGCTAAATTTTGTCTTTTCTTCATTAAAATGCCAAGTGTTCCTTTTTAATTAATGAGTTTTGTCTTCATTTATCATCACCTACGACCCTCTTCCTACTTGAAGTCAATAAATGAGTTTTAAAAGATCAATTATTGGTTTATTCCTTGCATCATCCGAAAACTTTGCTTCTTCTTTTTAAGTGTTCTTTTCTCCTTCCTTGGGAGTTCTCTTCTTCCTTCGATGGTCCCCTTCTCCTCCCACCTTCCTTTGCTTTTTGGCTTGCTTTTCTTTATGCATATTCAAGACCAAGTTGAAGCCTTGTAAAGATGATGGTATGTGTGTTTGGTGGAGTGATAATTGTGAGTATTAGTGAGAGTTATGAAGTTGAGTAAGATTGAAGTAGATACTTGAAAAATTGAGAACTTGCAACTTGATTAAGGTAAGAGTTGTATTTGCTTTCCTTCTTTTGGTAGTTAGAAGCATGCATGGGAATCCTTTGAGCATTTATTTGATCATTATAAGGGTAGGTTTAAATGGGTTTAAATATATGCTTATGTATGGATGAATGAATGAATAAGGTTTCCATTGATTTGACTTGGTTTTGGATTGAGTTTGCAAGGTTAGATGCATGGAAAGGTAATGAAAGTTAATTGTGTATGTGCTGCCAAAGTTTGTTTAAGTATACAAATAAATGTTGTGATAAGTTTGTGGCTGAATTAGAGGTTTAAGTGGATGCTTAGTGATGTGTTATTGATATTAGAAGTGATAGGAGTTAGGTTAATGTTGAAAGCTGGAAAATGAATCTTTGACCTATTATAATGCTTTGATCATAACTACTTGTGTAGGTGAGCAAATGAGTTGAGGTTTGTGCCCAATTAAACTTTGGGATGTTGGCTACAACTTTGTGTGAAATAGGTGTTGTTAAATTGTAATGCTAGAAGGGAGAAATTTTGCATGGAAAGTTACTATTTTATTGCCTGTGAACAGTACCTACAGTTATGACCTGATTACTTTGTTGATTTTTCTACATTAATTGATATGGAACTAAGAAAAATGGTCTTCATGAAAGTTGTAGCATATTGAGTTAGCTTTCCATTTCCACTGATCTTGCTAATTTTCGAGTTGTATATTGGGAGATATGACTGATTTCTATTGATTGGTTTTATGCTTTTTGGAGAAACCTAGTCAAAGTGTTGATTTTGTGAGCTTGCTGGTTGGGAGCAATTTTAACAATTTATGTGAACTGAATTGGTGTGAGTGATCTTCTACAAAGTTGTAGAGGAAGAAATTATCTTGAAAATGATATATGGTGTGTAATTTTTAGAGGTCAGAGTTGGGAGTTACGATTTTGCAAAAACTGAACCTAAACTAGGTTGTGAATGGCTGATCATGACAGTAGCTTCCATAACAGTTTTGAAATTGTTAAAAATAGAATTGGAGTTTGAGTTCTCATGAAAATTGAAGTTTGAGATCTTATCTTTTCAGGGATATAAGGTAGTGAATTTTGTGACTTTTGGGCTAAGAGAATCACTGTTTGGAAAATTACTGTCCAGATTGGTTGATTGCAGTAGGCAGATTCTTTGTGGAATTTTTTGACCTTGTTAACAAGTGAATTTGATTTTGGGTTGTTCATAAAAGTTGTAGATAACATTGTGATCTTACTGCCTTAATTATTGTGTAATTTTTGACTGAAGAATCAGAGAGTTATTGAATTTGCAATGTACTGCCCTGTGTTGATAGGTTTTGAGTAGGCAGTAGATTTGATAGGATTTTTGACACCCTTAGGGGTGAAATTGATTTTTATGGTCTTCTTGAGAATTGTAGAGGGTTTCATGATCTTTCCAATGAGATATAGTTGGTAATTTTCTGAATTGTGTGCAATGAGTTATTGGTGTTGAAAGTTGGCTTGAAATCAAGAAATTAAAGAAGGGAATAAGGGTTAGGTATATATATAGATATTAATTGTTTAATTTGAATTTTGGTTTCTTTTGTCAATTCCTTTTCCGTCTGACGTCCGATTGACCTGATTCTTGAGGCATCGGATTCGTAGAACATTTAATTTCATTTTGTGAGAAATTGGGAATTTTTGGACGGGAAATTGACGTGGCCTCGGGTAACGGAGCCTTTAATCACTGTTTTGTTTAATTGGGGGCCTATAGAGGTCCGAATTGCGCACCGTCAGCGCCAATAAGTTTCTAATTTTTAGACGGATTTTATTATAAGAAAATTTTGGTTTAGGGCCGGGAATGTCATGAACATGCATTATACACGTTTTAATGATTCCATGTGCATTGTTTGGTCATTCTAACTATACAGTTGGTAATGTGTACTTATTTTCATTGTTATAGAGGCTCAGTTGGAATGTCGTTCTACGGACGTTGCAGAGACTTCCCGGCAATAGCTCGGAAGTAATAGGTGAGTAACCTAGTTGGTTTCTCAATCTATGTGTGTTTAATATGACCCATTGATGCCATGTGGAGATAATGGAGGGTTTATGAGTTTTTGATTTTGATTGATTTCGGACCATGGGTGTCCGAAATATTGGAAATGTGATATTGAAATGCTATTATGTGTAAATGATTATGATGCATCAAAGCAATAAATTGAAAATGATATGATTGACATACCGGACCAAAGGTCCGAAGGAATAGGAAATGGCATGAAATGTAAATGGAAATTGGAACATATGCATTCATGCATATTGGTATGATCAGATAAAGGCAGTTGTGACCGGAGCAGCCACCGTATCAGGGCATATCACGCCCAACGTATATGAGAGCTTTCAGCTCAACGCACAGGACCTCAGGTCCAACGTATTCAGAGCCTCAGGCTCAATGTATCAGGGCTTCAAGCCCAACGAAATTTCAGAGCCACTGGCTCACTGTTATTGAACTCAGGCGCACGGTCACAACAACGTAATGAAAATGGAAAGGGGCTCATGTGCATGGCATATATGGTATGATTAAATATGGATTGTATGAAAGGCGATACGCCTTACATTTGTGAATTGTGATTGTATGTGATAAATGGTAAAGTGTGTATATATGCATGAATTGAGTGAACCATCGATGATGGTTTCTCACTGAGTTCGCAAACTCATCCAACATTGCAAATATTTTTCAGGGATCGAAGAGTACCCCTTTGGGCACGGGAGTATGAGTACTGATTGCAAGTCAGAGTTAAGGTCGGGATCAGTTCACGTCTGCATTTGTGTCTTTTGAATTATATGTAAACTTGTATTTCCGCAAGATTCGTATTTAGTATTCTTGAGTGCCGATTGATTAATGTTGTATTGTAATTTGATTACGAAATAATGTTCGATTGCAAATGATTTCAGATTAGAACGGGCCCAAATTATTTATCGATATTTATGCACTCAATGGGTTTTAAAAATATATATATATATATTACCAAGTTTTAAAGCTGATTGATCGCTCTAGCATACCACCCTCGCGGGTCGCGGGCTCGGATATCACCGTCGATGTCGGGTTTGGGTCTCGTGGGAGTGGGATGCTACAGATGTCCCCAATTCTTTGGATATCATTGTTGAATATGATACCCTCAACTTGCGATCCCTGTTCATTATCAAGGAATTATCGAAAGATAAGTTGATAAAATGTAAAAGGAAGAAAGTATAATTGATATACCTCAGAATCGCAGAAGACAAACTTTTGTCTTCTAGTCGGTGAATTAACCGAAGCAACGACCTGTTGTTTTTCTTGGACTATCACTTAACAAGACCATGATTGCTCTCCAGGGAAAATATTCTTCATCAATAAACGATTATCCATGCTGAAAGAAAATGTTGGATGGTCAAGGGAAGAAAAAAATTAATCATATAAAATTGAATGATGTGAACTGAGAAAACAAACAAGTAATATACCTTTGAGGAAATTTGATGTTTTATAATTTGACTAATTGAAAAATTTCACGGAAAACAATATTCCTTGTATTTTTTCAAGTCTCAAGATTGAAAAGTTCGAAATAATAAGAACTTTAAGCGATTCAGACTTGAGCCCTCGTGAGCCACATAGAGTCGTTCGTGTGAGAATACAAGTTGACGGAGAAAATTCCTATATGATCAAGTGTTTGACCTTAGGATTTGTTTATGGTCATTGCAAAACATGCATTTAATTGAAATTGTGTTCGATGAAAGGAATTTCATTTTTTTCGTTCTCCGGAGATTGCAAAGGAATCTTAGGTATAAAAATGAATTTTCCTTTGTGAGGTCCAAAAACAATTTCAGCTGAAATTGTATGATCTTTTAGTTGTCTGCATATCAACCTTGTTCCATTGCATAATCCGTCAGTTGGATTTAAATTTCTCAGAAGCATAATTGGACAGCCTTCTTTCAGCAAAAGCATATGTGGAGGTAGGCCTTTAGGGTTCAAAGAATTGAGGAAATCTTGATAATCAGTTTGATGTCTGCGATCAACCGTCTTGTCAAAGCTCACATATGAATGCAAATCTCTTGCTAATTTTTGAATCATGATGTCATTAATTTCATCAACACAACTATTTGTTGGGCATAGCACGCATCTGTTTATCATCTGATATGGTTCGGATGAATATAAGCTTAGGTCAGGGAAGACGTTTTCTAATAACCTAGTGAGGATAATTGTATATTAGGAAAGTATAATAGTAATCGGAAAAAGGTTACTATGTTGTTTAATGAAAAAAGAACTGACCTATTAACAGATTCATCCTTGTCGTCGTAAGGAATAATGAGTTCATTTGGTAAACATATTTGATCTTGTTCATCCATTGGTTCAGTGCCTTCTCCAACCCGCAATAAGAAATCACAAAAAATTGGATTTGAGATAGCTCTCATATTTGTCGTTAAACAGAATTTAGATATGTGGCGTCAGAGATATGAATTTAGAAGACTTGCATCAATGAGTTGCTGTTTCGTTGCTTGGTGAATAACTGGCAAAGTCTGGCAAAAGTCGCCACCAAATACAACATTTTTACCTCCAAAAGGCTGATCAGAGTTCATTATATCCTGAAGTAAGATGTGAAATGCTTCGATGGCTTCTCGTTTTGTCATGGAAGCCTCATCCCATAAAATAAGGCTAGATTCAAATATCAATTTTGCAATATTGATTTGTTTGCTCAACTGACAAACTTTTTGCTTTGAGCAATCAAGTGAGATTTTAAATCTTGAGTGAGCTGTCCTACCCCCTGGAAGAATTGAGGCAGCAACGCCTGATGTCGCGATTGCGATTGCAATATGTCCCTGTGATCTTAAATTTGCAAGAAGAGCTCGGTATAAGAAAGTTTTTCACGTTCCCCCGGGACCATCGATAAAATAACTTGCAGTCGTTGAAGTGAGAACTGAATTCATTATTAAGTCAAATATGTGCTTTTGCTCGCTGTTTAGTTTTGATTGTAATAACAGGTCTTCTTCATCAATCTCTATATTCATCTCACTCTCTATTTCCTTAGTCTGGTGCTGGCGGTATTCAGTACGAAATTCATGTTGAGTGAAATGATAATCAGCTAAGCTTTTTCCCATTTGTTCAAGAGATTTATTGATATCTTAAAGAGCCATCTTTGTAATATCATCAGTTGTATACGTATTACAGGAAGAATAAGTATACAGGTAGTCAGAACAGAGCTCGTCTCTGTAAGTTTCCCAGAGTTCCTTAAGATTTGCGGGGAAACAATAAAACAAGAGTGTAGCAAATAACAATCTGAGCGACGTTGGCATTTGAAATATCGCAGCTTCCTCAAGTGTTTGTTGTATGTAAGAGTCAGATGCTAGCAATCCTAATTACAGTACAACATCTCTGAAAGAGTTCATCTTTTGACCATCAACAGTTAACAAGTGGTCAAACGATGTTGGTCCTCTAACATTTGTGAGCAATAATCTCAAGTAATACCTTTCTCCTTCTCCAGGGTTAACAGTAACTAATCGTCCTATGACTTTTCTCCGCTTTCTTTCTGACCATGTTTTTGTTTTTTTATTCCAAACAAAATGTTGGGGGAAAATCGCATACAGACATTTCATTTGTGCAGCCTTTTGATTTGTTGAATTGGTCTTAAAAAAATCCGTCAGCATTGTTTTGGAGAAGTCAATATTCCTCAATAAATAAGACAAATTAGCATCTCTTGCAAAGGAAACAAATTGTTGATCCGGAAGGTGAACTTGGAGTATATAGATGGATGGATTAATCTCTGCCAGGTGGAATTCATATATGCGCCATAAAGCTTCGGGGAGGAAACCAACGGCCTTCTTGAAAATTTGTGATTTCGTCAATATCAGGCATAGTTTCTTGGTTGCCAACGCTAAAGTTTACAAGGTCGTGGCCCTTAAATACATATTTGTATAAGTATTTAACAAGCTTGACAGTCGAACATATTTCAACATTAATGTGGCAATCAATGTTTTGAAACCCAGACCGGTTATCGAACCGGTGGCCTTACTGGTTATCGGTTTGACCAGTTCGACCGGTTCAATCATCGGTCGAATCGGTGTGACGTAATAATTATGCAATAATTATATTTAATTATATATAATATTAAAAACATTAAAAAAATTAAAAAATAAATAAAAAAATAAAAAATAAAAAATAAAAAAATAAAAAAATAATTATCGAACCGACCGGTCAATTGACCGGTTTTGACCGATTCACACCGGGTCAATTGAATACCAATTTTGAGGCATAAATCGGACCGGACCACCGACCGGTCACCGGTCGGACCGGCCGATCCGGTCCGATTTTTAAAACAGAGGTGGCAATCATGTAACATCAGAAGGTATGGGTTATGAGGAACCACCCATCTATTATCAACCTCATGTCTGGAAATTTTAACTTTTCTTCCATTATCTCTACGTCTATAGCACGGATAACTGTCTTCATCATGGACAGTGAAAGGAGTAAAATCGTTGGGGTAATGACTTTTGCATGCACCATTTCTCATGCAAGGGCACTGTTTGTTCATGAAACCACAAGGACCATGGATCATATGCTTAATGACAAGAGAATATAACTGGGAATTGTGATCGATTAGGTATTTGGTGATATGATTTGATCATAGGAATCTAGATTCAACAACTTAAATCGTGGTTGAAGTATTAGAAGCAAATGAGCATGAGGGAATCCACGCTTTTGAAATTCAATAACGTAAACAAATGCGACAACATCTCCGAAAATTCCTTTTTTTATCAACTCATTTTTTAGAATTTCCATTTTTTCCCTGAACACTCTAGACAATAAATCTGGTCTATCTTGTGCTTTTTCGTGGAATTTAAGATTCTCTTGTATTTCCTTCCACATAGGGTTGCAAGTTATAATGATGAAAATATCTGGTTTCCCATATTTTTGCACTAGATCCATTGCATCCAGATAACGGTGTTTCACGTACCTTGGGCCGCCAATAAAGGAAGCTGGGAGGAGAACTCGCTGGCCAATCGTAGAAGCTTCAGTTTGACCAACATTAACGCTATCTAAAACACCTTGCAAAATTTCGGACCGTATCTCGTTTTGTTTTTTCCTATGAAAGTCAAGCTGTGATGTTTCAATCTTTATATAAGAACCAACAACGAATTGTTGTAGCAGTCTTAAGCTGTGCAGAAGCATGTATTCATCATAAACTCTGATTTGAAGCCGATAGCAGTAATACTCTCTGGCAGATACAACGCCATGTTTAGAGTTCGCTTCTTCAGTAACTAGTAATAGTAAGAATAAAATGATAAATTAATTTTGCGTAATTACACAATATTTTGGAAAGAAGGGAATAAGCAGAGAACTAACTTATGTTTTCGAGAGCAAATAATTCAACTGGCTCAGTAAAACTGCATAAAGGAGCAATGCTTGTTTTTGTTAAGTCCAAATGACTTTACTTAGATATGATTTTGATGTATAACAAAAAGAGAATCAATAAAAAGAAAAACAATATAGACGAAGTCGACAGAATAAGTCGCATGCATCAAGTCGACATACTGAAGACGTAAAGACGAAGTCACAGACAAAGCAGACGCAGAAGCTAAATAAAGCAGACGCAGAAGCAAAGCAAAGCAGACGCAGAAGCTAAGCAAAGTAGACGTAGAAGCAAGGCAAAGCAGATGCAGACGCATATGCGAAATAGTAAAAGTAGACGTAGACGTAGAAACACAGACGATAAAATACAGACGAAGAAAAGAAGATGCAGAATTCAAAAAGAAGATGAAGGAGTCAGTTCGAGTTAGTTACATAACTCAACTGAATAACCGTTTCTTTAAAGATTCAAGAAACAAGAATCAAGAAGCAGTTGAAGACGAAGGCTATAAATACAAGTCGAAGTCGAAGATTGCAAAGTTAGATGAAATAAGAAAAAGTGAATTACATCTACGTGATCGTAAAAAGCTTATTGTGAGAATTAGCTGAGAGCTATTTTGCTGTAACAAAGTGTTCAAACACTTTTCTTAGAAAAAGTAGTACAGATAGCCTGCAGAGGCTAAGTGTGAAAGAATACTGGTTGTAGAGACCTGAAGAGGCTCACAAAGAATACTTGTAAAGTTGAAGAGATAGTGAAATCTCATAAGCAACTCTGAGGACTGGACGTAGCCCATGGTTTGGGGTGAACCAGGATAAATCTCTGTGTCAACCACTCTCACTCTATATCTCTATATTTTAGATTCAAGTTTTATCAATACTTAATTCGTAAACAAAGTTTTCAAAGTTTTGATTAATCAGAATCTATCGGAAGTTCTATAAAGTCTTTTATTTCTACCAAATAGTTTTGAAAGATTTTTCAAAAAGGGGAATACACAATTTAACCCCCCCTTCTCGTGCATTCTATATCGTTTTATAAGTAAGTGTATTAACGTGTGATTCACTTCAAATGGTATCAGAGCAAGGTATCCAAGGATCACTTTAACAAAGTGTGGATCAAAGATAATGGCGGAATCACATGTATACATTGCAGAAGGAGCCTCAGTCACTAGACCTCCAGCATTCAACGGAGAGGACTATCATTACTGGAAAGATAGGATGCGGCTATTCATAGAATCTACTCATGTTGACCTTTGGGACGTAATAGAGAACGGACCTTATACACCAGTAGATGAAGATGGCAATCCCATTTCACGAGTCAGATGGACGACTGATCAAAAGGCGAGAATACAACTGAATTCAAAGGCGAAGTTCTTCTTGACGTGTGCCCTAAGCAGGAGCGAGTATGACAAAGTCCATGGATGCGATACCGCAAAGGAGATGTGGGACACATTGTCCATTGCTCACGAAGGCACAAGCCAAGTTAAAGAATCCAAGATAAGTATTCTTGTGCACCAATATGAACTTTTCAGGATGAAAGATGAAGAGTCTATTGATCAAATGTTTGGAAGATTTCAAACAATTGTCAATGGATTGAAAGCTCTTGGAAGAACGTACAACAATCAAGATCTTGTTCGAAAGATCCTAAGAAGTCTTCCGAAGAGATGGAGACCTAAAGTTACCGCGGTGCAAGAAGCCAAAGACTTGAGCGTGTTGAAGCTTGACGAGTTGTTTAGATCCTTGAAGATTCATGAAGTTGAACTTGATGTTGAAGACAAGCCCAAACGGGACAAGTCGATAGCACTGAAGGCCGGACATAAGAATCAGAAGATTCAAAGAAGGAGGAAGTCATCAAAAGCCTTGAAGATTGAAGAATCAAAGGATGATGACTCCAGTCAAACAGATTCAGAGTCAAGTGATGAAGATGACGAATTATCTTTCATTTCCAGAAAGATAAGACGCATGTGGAAGAAGAAGTCCAAAGAGAATCAGACCTTCAAGAAGAATGGCAAAGATGAAGCCAAACCAGAAAAGTCATCAGTCATTTGCTACAAGTGCAAACAGCCTGGACACTACAAGTCCGAATGTCTGACTCTAAAAAGGAAACCAAAGAAGAGTAGAGAAGACAAGAAAAGCATGATGGCAACATGGGAGGACCTAGATTCATCAAAATCAGATACATGTTCCGAATCGTCTGAACATGCAAACATCTTCCTGATGGTCGAGGAAGATAGTGATGAGGAGGTAAAATCTGACTACGATAATTTGCATGATGCTTACTCAGAATTATTAGAAAATTCTCATGCTATTCTGAAACAGTACAAACTGTTAAAGAAAAAGTATGCAGAAAATATTAGACATACGGAACAAATAGAGAGAGAAAATATCTGTCTGAAAAAGCAATTAGAAGAAAAGAATAAAGTTGTAGACAGATCAGAAGAGATTAATCAGCTTAAACTAAGAATTAAGAATTTATCAGCTCATTTAGCTACTTTCACAGAGAGCACTAAGAAAATGAATGAGATGCTTGGAAAATGTAGACATCCGAGTGATAAAACTGGATTAGGCTTTACTAGTAACAAGACTCAGTCTCATAAAAAACCTTTCTTTCAAAAGAGAAACTATAATAGATCTCATTTTAATCAACGTTCTAGTTATATGCATCAAAAACTCATCATATGCATACTACTAACCATAATGGACCCAAAAAATTATGGGTACCAAAAAATAAGATAGTTATCCTGCAGATATCCTTTCTTGGAAAATACGGCAAACACCATTGGTATTTAGACAGTGGATGCTCGCGACATATGACGGGAAGAAGGTCTATGTTCCTAGACCTTCAGTATAAGAAGGGAGGATCAGTAACTTTCGGAGACAACCAGCAGGGCAAGATTATTGGAATCGGTAAAATAGGTAAAGATTCCTTTGCATGCATAAATAATGTACTGCTTGTTGATGATCTGAAGCATAATTTGATTAGCGTCAGTCAATTGTGTGATTCTGGTTTCACAGTCACATTCAATCAAAATATTTGCGAAGTCAGAAACAAAGATGGGTCTATACTTTTCTCTGCCAAGAGAAGAAACAATCTCTACAAAATTGATTTAGAAGATTTTCAAAGTCAAAATATTTCATGTTTTATATCTTCCGAAGAAGAAAGACTAATTTGGCATAAAAAGCTAGGTCATGTCTCTTTTAAACATATTTCAAAATTGACAAAACATGATTTGGTGAGAGGTTTACCAAAAATAAGTTTTGACAAAGAGTTTTTCTGTGAAAACTGTTTGAAAGGAAAACAAGTTAAAACTTCTTTTTCTTCTAAAAGTTTTGTGACATCATCTAGACCTTTAGAGATGTTATATATGGATTTATTTGGTCCAACAAGAACAATAAGTCTTGGCAGAAAGAAATATGGACTTGTCATTGTTGATGACTTTACTCGATTTTGTTGGATATTATTTTTATCACACAAAGATGAATCTTTTAAGTGCTTTAGAACCTTATCCAGAAAGTTACAGAATGAAAAAGGAATGTCTATAGCCAGTATCAGGAGTGACCATGGTGGAGAGTTTGAGGATGAGAAATTTAGACTATTTTGTGAAGAGAATGGAATTTTCCACAATTTTTCTGCTCCTAGGACTCCTCAACAGAATGGAGTTGTTGAAAGGAAGAACAGGACGATTCAAGAGATGGCTAGGACCATGCTGTGTGAGATGAATCTTCCTAAGTACTTCTGGGTAGAAGCTGTGAATACAACATGCTATATTTAGAATAGAATTCTGTTGCGACCCATTTTGAAGAAGACTCCTTATGAGTTATGGAATGGAAGAAGACCAAATATATCTTACTTTCATCCATTTGGGTGCAAATGCTCTATTCTGAATACAAGGGAGCTGTTGGATAAATTCGATTCAAAAACCTATCCAGGAATCTTTCTAGGCTACTCATCATCGTTTAAGGCATTTCGGGTGTACAACCTTACTTCAAAGACAGTTGAGGAGACCATCCATGTCAAGTTTGATGATAGTTCCCAAACCCATAAGGAAGATGACATGGAGAGTGAAGGTCCTTCAAAGAACTTAGATGATAGAACAGAAACTCCATCATCAGGAACACTTGTAGACAAAGTTGAAGATATTCCAGAAACTACCGGACTGAAAAAGAGACTGGAAATATAAAAGTTCTCATCCAGAAGAGTTGATTATCGGAGAGACCTCAGAAGGAGTTAGGACAAGGTCCAAATTCAGGAGAGAAGCTAATGTGACGTTTATTTCTAAAATAGAGCCTAAGAAGGTTGAGGAAGCTCTTCAAGACGAAGCTTGGGTGTTAGCCATGCAAGAGGAGCTGAATCAATTTACTAGGAACAATGTCTAGTTTTTAGTTCCGAAACCCCCTAAGAAATCCATTATAGGAACCAGATGAGTCTTTAAGAATAAGTTAGACGAATCAGGAAGAGTGAGTCGAAATAAGGCTAGATTAGTAGCACAAGGCTATAATCAGCAAGAAGGAATAGACTACATTGAGACGTATGCTCCAGTAGAGAGACTTGAAGCCATTAGGATATTGCTGGCATATGCAGTTTGTCATGATATAAAACTGTTTCAGATGGATGTGAAGAGTGCCTTTCTGAATGGTTTTATAGACGAAGAGGTGTATGTTAAGCAACCACCTGGTTTCGAGGATGTTAAAATCCGCACCATGTCTCAGAGACTTCATAAAGCCTTATACGACCTGAAACAAGCTCCTAAAGCTTGGTATGATCGTCTGAGTACTTTTCTTTTAGAAAATGGTTTCAGTAGAGGTCAAGTCGATAAGACTCTCTTTAGGAAAAACTTTCAGAATGATTTTATTTTAGTTCAGATCTACGTCGATGATATCATTTTTGGTGCTACTTCAAATAAGTTATGCATGAAGTTTGAGAGTCTAATGAAGAAAGAGTTTGAAATGAGCATGATGGGTGAATTAAAGTTCTTTCTTGCAAGTTGCAAACCAAGAGAAAATTTTCATTCATCAACAAAAGTATGTGAAAGAACTGTTGTCCAAATTTGACATGAATAATGTGAAGCCTATGGCGACCCCGATGCACCCTTCAAACCTTTTGTCCAAAGAAAAACTCGGTAAGAAGGTGGATCAAACCCTGTATAGAGGGATGATCGGTTCTTTACTATATCTTACAGCAAGTAGACCTGATATTTTGTTCAGTGTATGCTTGTGTGCAAGATTTCAGGCCGATCCTAGAGAGTCTCATTTTATTGCTGTTAAAAGAATTATGAGATATCTCGCAGGTACTACTGATCTTTGCTTAATGTTTGAGAAAGGTAAAGATTTCAGGTTAATCGGATATTGCGATGCGGACTATGCCGGAGATAGAATCAAAAGAAAGAGCACAAGTGGAGGATGTCACTTTCTTGGCGCAAACCTAGTTTCCTGGTCAAGCAAAAGACAAAGCTCAATCGCCCTATCAACCGCCGAAGCAAAATATATGTCTGCCGTAAGTTGCTGTTCATAGACGTTATAGATCAAATATCAACTTGAAGACTACTCAGTTCGAGAAGAGGAGATTCCAATCTATTGCGACAACACCAACGCAATTAATCTGTCAAAGAATCCGATTCAGCATTCTAGAGTGAAGCACATCGAAGTTAGACATCACTTCCTGAGAGACTATGTTCAGAGGAAGGTGGTACGTCTACAGTTCATCGAAACAGAGCATCAGTGGGTAGACATCTTCACCAAACCACTAAGTGAAGAACGGTTCCAAAAGATCAGACGCAACCTTAACATGGTTATGTTAAGCGGACAGTCAGGCTAAAGTAACGTATAAACTAACGGCGTTAGATACAGTAAGTTACAGATGGTAACTTCTCTGTCAAGGAAGTTTTGGAGGCAAAAAATCTGATAATCTCGAGGATCTTAATGATTCTAGAACACACCAGACTAGACCCTTCAAGTAACCTGAAGTTGAAATCATTGCAGTTACTTTCATCTCTAGACGGTTTATCTTGCTTTCAAAATTTCTCCCATTATCCTACCCCAGACGAAGAGCTTTCCAGAAACAGTTTTCATTCTAAGATAATGGAGGCAGCTATGATTTTCGGAAGGCATGTAGATTTCGAGTCATTGAGAAATGATGGTATGGACGTAGAACCAGATATTGTAAGAGCTGGTTGGAGAAATTTCTTCCAGGTACAAGAACCAGTGTATACCAATGAGGTATTCGATTTATGGAAGAATGCTCAACTTGTAGACAACACTATCATATCTTCAGTAGATGGTATTTCTGTTGTCGTGACTAAGGAGCTAATAAGAAAGGTGACTGATTGTCCATCGGTTGGTGAGACTTTGTCTACCAAGGCCGGTTGGATGTCCCAGGTTGGTATGAAAGAAGAAGATGTCAGAAGACAATTATATGGAGCCAATGACCCATAGGAGAGGAAGACCTCTAGTTTGATTCCGAAGGCTAGGGTTCTTCATTCAATTCTGTTTAACTGCATTCTACCCAGAGCAGGTTCAAGACATCTGGTGACTACTCTGGATGAACAATGCCTATTATACTTGTTGAATCGCAACCCCATTGATTTACCCTTCTTAATCTTTCACTACATGATTAAGGGGATGAAGGATATAAATAGCTATCCTTATGGTATGCTCCTAACAATGATTTTTAAGGAATCCGCAATCCCTCTACATAAAGGAAATAGAAGGATTGTTCTAGTAAAAAGTAAGATTGATTCGATTACAATACGATGAATGGGTCTCAGTACAGTGATTAAAGGAGAAGCAGACTCTTTGAGGAAAACAAGAACTGAGGGGGAGCGTGTTTCGAAGAAGACTCCCGCTTCAAGTTCTAGAACTCAACACAGTACGAGATCGCCTGCGGATGAAATAAAAAGCATATTAGGAAGACCGCTGATAAAACAGGCGAGTCCTAATATCTAAGAAAGTCAACCTCGGAGGACAGTAGAAGGTGCGCCAAAAAGATAAGGAGAAAGTCTTTTAAGTGAAATTACAAAGAAGGCGAAAAGATCACCGAGGATTCGGACTCTACGACAACAAGAAGAAAAGATTGCCAGAGAATAGAGTCAAGAACAATCGTCTCAATCTCGTGCACATAAAGCAAAAAGATCTTTAGTCTCTATTCTGGAAGAGGATACAGCCAGAAAAGCCAAAGAGACTCAGAAGAAGAGAAAATCAGATTCTGAGAGAGAAAAATCTCAAGGGCAGAAATCTTCAAGACTGACTGAAGCAGAAGAAAAGATTAAGAAGGTTAGTCGGAAGAAAACTATCACAACTGCTGAGGAAGTTAGTCGAAAGAAAGAAACCTATGAAGCTGCTCAAAAAGAAAAAGAAACTGAGTAGAGCACAGTTCAGGAAACCCCCATTGCTCAACAGGAGGAACCAATGGAGCAAAGCTCGGTTCAGGAGGATCCTATTGAAACACAACCAGAGGCAACATCAGAATCAGACTCGAATGATGATGAACCTTGTCTGATGGTATACAACTATCATCAGTTTTTGAGAAAACATAAGCTGAAGATCAGAATGGTTGAAGTTGTTACCAGAAGGAGAACTGCTATTGCAATTTGCAGTCAACGAATGAAGAAGACAGTGGCTGTGGTACGACCTATGTCGATAAATAGTAACACATGGGACTTACTGAAAGAAGATGAAAAGAATTTCTACGAGGCTTTGAGGGATGTTGCTACCAAGCCATACCCTACAAAAATTCCCTCAGAAGTCGTGGTACTATTTTTTCGACATCGAGAAGACCGAAATAAAGGTTGCACCAGATATCCACCAAGATATCCGTTGGATTTGACTAAAGGGAAGTCAAAGCTACTCTCAAGAAGATTTTGATGATCCGTCCGCAGATCAAATAGTGAAGAAGTCGCGAAATTGATGAAGCATGCGCTTACACGTAATAAAGATCAAGCGAATGCAGCTATAATCGATGCTTAGAAGACCGCCCGATGGGAGGAAGAGTAATAACAGGGACGTTTATTGAGTTCCTTGTTCAAACAATTCTTCGTATTAGACCTCTGTTTAATACAATGTCTATTCAAGCAGAAGGATTACCCTTGCAAGGAAGACAGTTACTGATGCTGCCTGCTCCATTTGACTTAGATGTTCCTGAAGCTGCTACGTTTATTTGTCCACCAACAATTCAGATCAATGATGAATACATTATGACCTCTGATGCTTATACTACATCAATATCGTTCACTCCTCCCTTAGCAAATGTTGATCAAGCCTCTTCATCGATTGACTCACCAGATGAACTCAGAAGATTACACGAAGAAGTCAATGAGATCAAGGAGATGATGAATGATCTGAAGAAGCTGATGACAGAACTGCTAAAGAGCCATCATCGTTAATCTTTTTTGATTATAACAAATAGGGGGAGAAGAGCAGAAAAGAAGAGATTGAACGAAGAGCAAAAGAGAAGAGCAGAAGAGAAGAGGATGATCAGAAAAGAAGGTGTGATTGAAGTGGACGAAGAAAGGAAGAAGTCAAAGAAGAAGTTCTGAAGATAAGTTTTTGTTTTGTTTTCTTTTGTATATAATTTGTTATCATCAAAAAGGGCGAGATTGTTAAGTCCAAATGACTTTACTTAGATATGATTTTGATGTATAACAAAAAGAGAATCAATAAAAAGAAAAACAATACAGACGAAGTCAGACAGACGAAGTCATACAGACGAAGTCAGACATACGAAGACAGAAAGACGAAGTCACAGACAAAGCAGACGCAGAAGCTAAACAAAGCATACACAGAAGCAAAGCAAAGTAGATGCAGAAGCAAAGCAAAGCAGACGCAGAAGCTAAACAAAGCATACGCAGAAGCAAAGCAAAGCGAGCACGCGAATAAAGCAAAGCAGCGAAGTATAAAGCAAAGCAGACGAGACGCAGATGCTAAATAGTAAAAACAGACGCAGCATACGTAAACACGCATTTATAAAATATGACGAAGAAAAGAAGATGTGGAATTCAAAAAGAAGACGAAGGAGTCAGTTCGAGTTAGTTACAGAACTCAACTGAATAACCGTTTCTTTAAAGATTCAAGAAACAAGAATCAAGAAGCAGTTGAAGACGAAGACTATAAATACAAGTCAAGTCAAGATTGCAAAGTTAGATGAAATAAGAAAAGTGAATTACATCTACGTGATCGTAAAAGCTTATTGTGAGAATTACCGAGAGCTATTTTGTCAGAATAAAGTGTTCAAACACTTTTCTTAGAAAAGTAGTACGATAGCCTATAGAGGCTAAGTGTGAAAGAATGGTTGTAGAGAGACCAAGAGGCTCGCAAAGAATACTTGTAAAGTTGAAGAGATAGTGAAATCTCGTAGCAACTCGAGGATTGGACGAGCCCACGATTTAGGGTGAACCAGATAAATTTTCGTGTCAACCACTCTCACTCTATATTTCTATATTTTAGATTCAAGTTTTATCAATACTTAATTAAGTAAACAAAGTTTTCAAAGTTTTGATTAATCGTAATCTATCGAAGTTCTATAAAGTCTTTTATTTCTACCAAATAGTTTTGAAAGATTTTTCAAAAGGGAATACACAATTCAACCCCCTCTCTCGCATTCTATATCGTTTTATAAGTAAGTGTATTAACGTGTGATTCACTTCAGTTTCATCGTAAACATTGGTGCTGTTTGCTTGTGGAATTAAATGCTTAATGCGAGGATGCCATCCGATTCACCCCGTGGAAACAAAAGTGGGTATTGAAGTGGGTCGAGTATGCATAATAAGATTGAATTCTATAGGTCGACTCGAGTGAGTGTAGACTGGATATGAGGAGATTTATCATGTTGTTCATCACCGCCCCTCGACCATATAGCAAAGACTTGTGATGCAAGAGAAGATTGTAAACACGTTGATCAAGACCCGGATAACATCTGAGAACAATCTGGTGATTTTCAAGCGATGGAATATCTTTAAGACTTCGAAAGAACCTAGCATAAGGGTTATCTTCAAGAATTGTCATAATCAGCTTCAATGTACTTTCACGAAGTTTATCAGAACTGCCGACCCTTTATTGTAATTCTTCATCAGTATCAAAGAAATAAAGTTAGATTCTAGATACTTTATTGCTTTTCGACACTAAATTGTCAAGGAAATGGTAAACTTGTCCTTGAACACGAAATGTATAATCTCCCTTTGTGTTTTTTGTGAGGTCACGATCATATCTGGCTCCATAGGAAGTGAAAGCTACATTGTTATTGTATGTACGAACATTCTTTCTGAAATGTTCCGATTCTTCGTCACAATTTAGAAAGAAAGACTTTAAAGCATAAGGCATTTGAGGAGCAACAATAGAAATTTGTCCGGACGAGCAACAGAACGATGGTGGTTCAAGGTGAAATTGTTTTGTGTTACAGTATTGACAATCTGGAACAGAACAGAGTTGTTGAGGTTCAAGAGGTAAATTCTGCAAGGATGTTAATCTTGAAGGAAAGGTGGGATGATTTATTCCTTGAAACGTATAAAAACGACATTATCATTATGTGCACAATTTAGCTCGGAAATAGTCTAATTATAGTGAAAAAAAGTTACCTTCATTTATGTGATGAGCATGGATATCAATACATCGGTCACGTATTTGTTGATAAGAGGGTTCATGAGTGGGTTGTTGACCGGTGGAAGGTTCGATATTAACGAAAGAATGGCGATGTTGAGGAGTAATTGTTTGCTAAAGTGTCGATGAAGCGGAAGTTGTGTTTTTTGCAGATCGACTTTCTCTACGCCGTCGTAACAATTCTTGTTTTTTCTCATTTGCCATTTCAACATATTTTTGACGTCTTCTAGCATTTCTATCCATATCTAAAAACCCGAGGGATGGACATAATATGAACGTCTTTGATCGATCCATTAATGATGTTGGCTAAAAATGAATTGTTAGATATATATACAGACATACATACATAGCTATATATATATATATATCGATATATATATATACAAACAATAAATTTTAATATATATTATAAATGATTTCATAGTAAACATGTTAAAAACAATATTTTGTTTATGATATAACAAACAATATGTGGAACAAAAATGATAATAAACCATTAAAATAACCATAGCATAATAAAAAAATTATTTCATTTAACTACACATACCTTACTACTCGATAAATCCAGCAGAGAATAAGGAGGGGACCTATAAAAAATGGAGTATACATACAGTCAGAACGTAGAAAGGACAATTCGATCTATTCAGATCAATAAATAACATAATTTCTACAATAAATTTATTTAAGGTAAGCATGTATACCTTAGTACTCGAAGAATGCAGTGGAGAATAAGTAGGGGGCTTAACAAAAATGGAGTATAAATGCAGTCAGAATGTAGAAGGGAGAATTTGATAAGTAAAAGAAGAGGGTAGTTGAGAGAAGTTAAATTTGGTGGAGAAAATCTTTCAGCGATTAGGGTAGATTTGCTTTAAGGGTTAAGACACCAGAAGAAAAGGTCAGAAGTTAGAATATAAAGGTGTCAGTGGAGGGCGTGCTAGCG
Organism: Erythroxylum novogranatense; assembly: GCA_029891385.1. Classification (NCBI taxonomy): domain Eukaryota; kingdom Viridiplantae; phylum Streptophyta; class Magnoliopsida; order Malpighiales; family Erythroxylaceae; genus Erythroxylum; species Erythroxylum novogranatense. The sequence continues at coordinate 34,421,486 of CM057232.1, read as the reverse complement.
ATCAAATTTCGATGTAAAATATTTTGATGACAAAGAAATGGCCCTTAAATGATTGATTGATAAACGGATGGAAAAAAATGCTAGCAATGATGGTTATTTCTGAATGCGTAGAGAAGAGTAAAGGCAAGCAATGATAGTAATTTCCGAACAAGAGAAAATGATTGTAGAAGGTCAACTTGTTAGGAAGAAGAGTAAAGGCAAGCAATCATAGTAATTTCTGAAGAAGAGAAAAGGATTGTAGAAGGTCAACCTGTCAGGAGTAGGACGTGTATAATAATTAGAAACGTGGATTAACAAGTTGTTTGCTTTGATAGTTCATACATTGTGGGGGTTAGCGTGTCTTTCCTTGCGGCAAGTAAAAAATGAAATCTATCACCTATGAATTGAAACGTCTTGTCTAATTCTCCTCATGTTTGCTAAGTTCTTCAATATGTTTTTGGCAGGAATCCACATTATTACAGCAGTTACAAGATTATTGGATACAAGAAAAACAGATCTGAATGTCTGGTTCATACATTTTGGGGGTTAGCGTGTCTTTCCTGGACACAAGTAAAAAATGATGACGGTTTGCAGAAATCTATCAACTATGAATTGAAAAGTCAATCTCTATTAAGAGTAAAGACAAGCAATGATAGTAATTTCCGAAGAAGAGAAAATGATTATAGAAGGTCAACCTGTTAGGAAGAAGAGTAAAGGCAAGCAATGATAGTAATTTCCGAAGAAGAGAAAAGGATTGTAGAAGGTCAACCTGTTAAGAGTAGGACGTGTATAATAATTAGAAACGTGCATAAACAAGTTATTTGATTTGATAGTTCATACATTGTGGGGGTTAGCGTCTCTTTCCTTGCCGCAAGTATAAAATCAAATCTATCACCTATGAATTGAAACTTCAATCTCTATTCTTGTGCTCTTATTCTCTAATTCTACTCATGTTTGCTTACTTGTTTAATACGTTTTTGGCAGGATTCGACATTATTATAGCAGTTAGAAGATTATTCGATCTGGTTCATACATTTTGGGGGGTAGCGTCTCTTTCCTCGCCACAAGTAAAAAATTATAACGGTCTCCAGAAATCTATCACCTATGAATTGAAACGTCAATCTTTGTTCTCGTCGTCTTCTCTAATTCTCCTCATGTTTGCTTACCTCTACAATACGCTATTGGCAGTGTTTGACATTATTATAGCAACTAGAACATTTTTTAAGTAAAGACGAAGTAAAGGTAAGACGATAGATTTTTTATAGCTTTGTTACAGTAAGATAGCTCTACATAATTCGCAAATTATTTTTCTCTCAAGTATGGCTCATCGTCTGCTTTTGCTTGCGTCTCCTTGTGCTTCCATCTGCTTTTCAACTCGACTTGGAACTATCGCTCGGCCAGGTTGCCAAGACAAGATCTTTCGAACCATCGATCAACCTCCACTATTGCTCAGCCAGGTTGCTAAGACAAGATCCTTGGAACCATTGATCGACCTCAACTATCGCTCAGCCAGGTTGCCAAGACAAGATCCTTGGAACCATCACTCGGCCTCGATGTCGATCGACACAGCTCGCCAGGTTGCCAAGACAAGATCCTTGGAATCATGGCTCGGCATTGACGTCGATGGACATGGCTCGCCAGGTTGTCAAGACAAGATCCTTGGAACCATCGCTCGGCCTCAACATTGATCGGCTACGCTTGGCCAGGCTGTCGTCTTGAGTGATAGAATACCTGCAAAACAAAGCAAGGCACGCCGGGGGTTGGAATCCGGCAAGCCCCTCCGACGCTCAAGTTAGTCTTTTTGTGAGGGTTTTGGTTATTGTAAAGCGTAAAAGTCGTGGTTCGCTCGCATCAATCATGGCAACGTCGTACCTTATATATGGAATAGATGCTAGGTTTAGGACTTTACGTATGCATGGGAGACTTCCACTTGCAAGTGGGTCGTGGTTGCGTGGACTAGGGCCTGGGCCTAGCATAATTGATAGGGGCTAGGTCAGTCCTTGTGGGGTGGACCTATCGGTCCATGAGTCATTTCGAGTAGGTTTGAGCCTAGCACGACCGACCGACCATAAGCCCCCCTACTCCTCGAGTCTGAGCAAGGAGAAGGGTCGAAGGAGTACATAAAGATCTTGTAGCTCATCTGTGGGACAACTCGGGGGAGGCCCGATCGGTCGGATATCAACAGATAGTACATGATTGCTCGTGCTAGGATCGATCGGTTGAGTATTTCGATCGATCGACATTGACACTTATTGCGTGATAGCTCGTAGCAAGAAAGTTCGGATGAACATCTACGCTGAGTGCGTGGAGGTACTTTATTTAATCATTACTGACGGTGCGTGCCCTCTGACAGATTTTCAGAATCTGAAACGAAACGTCTTTGTAACCGTTGTACAGCTGTCATGTGCATCCTTTCAACTGCTGCGCCACTCCGGATTTCGAATAACCCTAATTCACCTCAACTCAGATTCTGCCACATGTCTGAGCTTGGTTCGGATTTTTTCCATGTGTCGAGCGTTGATCGGAGTGTCCATTCGACCGATCTTCTATAAGTACTCAGGGTCAATAGACTGGAGATTTTCTTTACGGTTGTTTTGTTCTCCGACTTTCATTCTGCTTTCATTTGTGTTTTCTTGCCCATAGTCTCCGGAGTTTTCTTTCAACCGCCGTCCAAATATCCAACCTCAAGTCAACAAATAGGTACGTCATTTTTTCTCGTCTCCTCCTAGTTTTCTTAAAGATTTCGTCTTAGTAAACATGTCGTCAGCCAGTTCTAGAGGTATGGTTAGCCCTAGGGGTGAAGTCGCCAAGAGGGCCTCTCAACTTGTCGGGGCATTTGAAGTAGCGGCGGTGTCGGGGGTAAGAGGTGTTGAAGAAATCTCAACGAGAGAACGGAAGGATGGGCTAGTCGTGGAGGAGCCACCGAGGGATAAATCGTCGATGACCGTGGGGGAGCTGAAACGGTCGATTATCAGGAATAATATTCCTATGTCCTGGGGGCTTAGGCTGGCCTTGGAGAATGAACGGATCCACAACAATTTGAGTGGGTATTTTGCTGTTTCTGATAGTTTCTTCGCGGTCGGTGGTATGAGGCTTCCATATGCCCCGATTGTTGACGAGGTGTGCGTCGAATACCAGTTGAAGCCGAGCCAAATTCCTCCGAATGGTTGGAGGTTCATTAACGGTCTAGCCTTGCTGTGCCATAAGTTTGGCTGTTTGCCTTCGGTTAGCATCCTACGTCATTTTTCGAGGATGAATCAGAGTTCGAGCTTCGGGGCTGGGATCCCTCATTTGCAGTACAGAGATGCTCGATATCGCCCGGCCGAAACGACATCAAAAATTACTTCTTGGCGGACGAAGTACTTTTTTGTGAGGACCCCAGAATCTTCCTTTGAGTGCCGGCCGTAGAGGTACCCTTTAGCCGAGCGTTGGAACGATGCATCGAGCATATCTCTTACCAGGGAGGAGTGGGAGGTAGTCGGTCGTATTAAGGGGCTGGGTCGGTATGACTTCAATCGGCTCATTATGGGATATCGCAGGGGGGCCTCGGCCAATTCCTTTCTAATCGATCCCCCGCCCCAAATTAGCGGGCTAGGAGAGGAAACTGTCCCCTCTGGTTGACTCCTAGTGGTTGAACTATTTTCTGTATTTGTAAGTATTGGTTTCGCTTTCTGACCTGTTTTTATTCTTGTGCAGCCATGGCAAGGATCGACGATTTTGCCAGGTCCTCCCATCCCCCTAAATCCAAAAGGCAGCCCAAAGGGAAAAAACATAAGAAGGAGGCAGAAACCAGCGAAGGCGTCGCTCCGTCAATGGAGGTAGGCCATTCTACAGTGTTGCTGGCCCCTCCGTCCACTGAAGATCGTCCTGACGTGTCGGCGGCATTGCCGATCGTGCCAATGAGTACGGGCTGAGCAGGTTCAGAGGAGGAGAAGACGAAGCCTCCACTCAAAAGGAAGAGGACCGCTCGGAGTGTCGGCCGGTCGTCTGGTCAGGAGGAGAGGAGAGTGGGGGAAAAGCGAACGCCCCAGTTGGATAAGGGCAAAAGGAAGGAGCGAGCCTCTAGTGGCGATCAATGGGAGTTCGCGGTCAGCTTTAATAAGACTGTGTCGCTTAAAGACGCTGGTGTGGCTCTGCAGATTGCCCAGAAAGCCCTTCCTCCTACGGATGAGGATTTTTTGGACGCGCTGGACAATAAAAAGCTGATGGCTCGTCTCGTCCGCAGCTGCATTAGAGACATGTTATATGCCTCTGAAATGTATCAACGTCTGGATCAACTCGATGATGTGAATCGGACAATGGATCGGGAGGTTCATGACCTTCTCGAGCAAGTTAACACTCTGAGAGTTGAACTTGCAAAGGCGAAGGAGGGGCAAGACATTTTGCGGGCTCAACTCTCTTCAGTTGAGGAGGAGAAGAATTATTGGGAGGAGGAGAGGAGTGCTTTGAAGGTTCAACTCACTACGGGTGAGGAGGAGAGAGATAGGGTGATTTTAGAGAGGGATGGGCTGGCTGAGGAGTGTGAGGGCTTGAAGAAGGAGGTGAAGACGGAGCAGGAGCGTAGTAAGAAATTCCTCCAGGATTGTCATGCAGGGGTGGAGGGTAAACTTAGGACTGATGATATATTGAGAGAGTTGCGGTGCTCCCTCAAAGAGCAGAGGGTTGAGGCGATCAAGTGGTGGAAAAGGCGGTTCCTACATAGGGAGTGCTTAGAGTTTGCTTGCGACATAACCCTTTCGGTCCTGAAGAGGTGCCATGAGGTTCACGTTCCTCACGGGTTGGAGTGTCCTTCATTTGAGGATTATGCTGAGCCGATGCTTCCCGCTGCTCTCGGCCTTTCTTTGGAGGAAATAAAGGAGAGGGCCGAGGGAGAGCGGACCTTTGTTCCGGATGAGGAGCTGGAACTTAGCTCATAAGAGGAAGAGGATGTCTCTCCGCTGTCTCCTCCTCATTCGGCTGCTGGCCCTTCCTCTGTCGACCCGGCTGCTCCTGGTGCTGGCCCTTCCTCTCCTCTAGAAGAATCAGAGTGATTGTTTCCCCTTGTAAGGCTCATCTGGTAGGGCTTGTGACCAGAACTTTAATTCAAAGAAATAGCAGATCGTTTTTCATTTCCTCTTTTTTGTGTTAGAGATTAGACGATCCTCTCGAATAGTAGGTCGCAAATGAATGCACTCGATGTGCGCCGATCGGGCGAATTAGGTCGAGCGATAATGAGGCCGAACGATCCGAGATTTTATCTTGGGATCCTGGCCGAGCGTAGCCGATCGATGTCGAGGCCAAGCGATGGTTCCAAGGATCTTGTCTTGGCAACCTGGCGAGCTATGTCGATCGACGTCGATGCCGAGCCATGGTTCCAAGGATCTTGTCTTGGCAACCTCGCGAGTTGTGTCGATCGACATCGAGGCCGAGCGATGGTTCCAAGGATCTTGTCTTGGAAACCTCGCCGAGCGATAGTCGAGGTCGATCGATGGTTTCAAGGATCTTGTCTTTGCAACCTGGCCGATCGATGGTCGAGGTCGAGCTATGGTTCCAAGGATCTTGTCTTGGCAAACTAAGACGAAAGAATCGTCAAACTAAGACGATAGAAACTAAGACGAAGCAGAGTCAAACTGACTTACTTTGACTTCGTATTAACTTTAAAAACATAACACGAAGCGATATGTCAGACGAACTATGCCTTTTTTATTTGCACTAGGCCTTCTTTATTTTAGCATCCTTTTACAGTTTTTATCGTCTTACTTTTATAGTCTCACTTTCACTCCGTCTTACTTTTATATCGTCTTACTTTCACTTCGTGTTCACTTGTATCGTCTGACTTTCACTTCGTCTTTACTTTTAATATTGACTTTTAAAAATAACAAGAAGCAATCTAATATTATGCCATCTAATATTACAATTCGTCAAGATACAATCTTGGTCAACGCATTTACTATCTTCCTATTGGATCACAAGCACCCGCTATATGGACTGAGACTGATGATGAACATGATAACTCTCCTCATATCCAAGTCAGCACTACGCCTTCTTTGTTTGAGGCATCCTTTTTTAGATTTTTCTCCCATGAAAACATGATAAATCTCCTCATATCCAAGTCTACACTACGTCTTCTTTATAGACAAAGAGACCTGAGATCCGACGTAGAGTTGTCTCAGGGGTGGGAACACATCATCCATAGAATATGGAATGACACTGATGATGAGAACATGATAAATCTCCTCATATCAAAATCTGCACTAGGTCATCTTCATAGACAAAGAGACTTCAGAGTGTTACCCAAAAACTGGTTCACACATCCGACGTCCGACGTAGAGTTGGTCAAGGCTAGGAATACATCATCAGACGTGGAGTTGGCGTTGGGTGGCAACACATCCGATGTGGTGTTCACTGTCACAAAGATAAGAGAAGATGAGAAAAAAAAAGAAATTTGACTAAACCAGGAGACACACTCCAAAAACATTTGTACACACCAAAAAAAGCTCTGAAACCTTAAAAAAGATTTACAAGTAACAGAGGAAAAAAAGCAACATGAAGTAAAAACCAAGAGCAACTGGAAACTGAGACGAAGCGGTTATAAGATCGGACGTCGAGTTGGTGAACACCAATACTCTTTCGACAACAACAACAGTTGACAGGAACAACAGCTACAACAACCAGGACAACTGTGACACAGATAAGAGAAGATGAGAAAAGCCTAAAGAAGATTTACAAGTAACACAAAGCGAAACCTAAGAGCAACTGGAAACTGTTACTTGTAAATCTTCTTTACGCTTTTCTCATCTTCTCTTATCTCTGTGACAGTTATCGTGGTTGTCACAGCTGTTGTTCCTACGAAAGAGTATCCGTGTTCGTCACTAGGTTATTGAAAAACGTCTTTCCTGACCTAAGCTTATATTCATTTGACCCATTTCAGATGATAAATCTTGCGTAAATTACACAATTCGTAAAGCAACATTTTTCGCATTCATCAGTCAACATTCTGATTTAATAAAAACAGAAAGAATGATAGGAACACATAAGTTAAAAGAAAGAATACAAACCAGCAAGACACAAACACTGAGTACAACATATATTAAAATCGGAGAAATACATAGTTCACTACACACTATAAAAACTTCAACAGAAACGACTGATACTCTTTCGACAGCAACAACAACTACGACAACCACATCAACAGAGGTTTTCGCTGGTACTCTTTGCACAACCACAGTTGAAGAAAGCAGAGGAAGGCAAGGGCATAGAGGGAAAACAAAGAGAGAGAAAGGACACAACATGAATGAACAGATATGTACACATATAAGCAGTCACAAGGGCATGCATTGCGCAGCCGCGTGCGCGGTCGCCTCACAAAATATTGCATCAGAAGATTGCGTCAGAAGATTAAAGATTGGGCCAGAAGATTGCGTGTATATCGCGCGAAGAGACAACATTCAATAAACAGAAAGAAGAAGAAAATATAAGCTGCTGGATTAAATGGACGATAGGGATGGATTGCGTGGTCGTCCATCCCATTCGCTCTTAGTATAGATACTTAATAAATTGAATATAAAATAGCTAAAATTGAAGCACTCACTTAGCAAGGATCAACCTTAGATAAAAGGGGCAAATCATTAAAAAAGATGTACTAAATATTTTCAACTTTTTACACTTATTATGATACTTAAATCACCTTTCTTGGCTTATAACTAGTCTAACAAACCTAGTGAGAACTTCTATGCTCAAGGTAAACAAAATAGGAGAGATTGGATCACCTTAGACCTTTCTCACCTTTAATCAATTAGATGTCTCTCCATTCACCAATACACCATAAGATACTAGAATTATGCAAAGCTTAATATAATTTATTAAATTTAAGGGAAAGTAAAAGGATCTTAATAAATGCAAAATGAAATTCCAATTGCTGAAGGCTTTATGGAATCAATATTGATTACATAGCATTTTATAGAGTGTTTTTTACTGTAGTTTTTAAAAAGTTGTTTTGGTAATATGATAATATCCCTAATTTTCCTTCTTTTGATAAAAACTCCCTGTGATATATGGGTGAGATTTTTTTTAGCCACCTTGAGTCTTGATGTTATGAGATTTGCAATGATTTATATATATATATAAGAAATAAGCTTATAATCCTTTAGAGAGCATAGATTTGGAGTCTTTAGAATAAATATAGTGAATGCCTTATTAACTTCCGTTAGCATCTTGCCTTGATTAAAGAATATAAGTACTACACCAATAACTATATGCTTGTTGTTAGTCCATGTCTTTTGGAGAAAAACATACATTCAGTCCATCTAGTCTAAGGGCTTTCTTTAGCTTAAGATCAAATAAGGCTTTGCTATCATTTTCCTTATTAAATGAACCAATCAATCTTATACCTGCATCTTAAAAAAATTATCAATCTTATACTTGTATCTTAAAAAATTTACACATCTATGAAATATATGAGAGTTTGTACAAAAGAGAAACTATTAAAGGAAGAGCGAAGGGAGTTTAGAAAGTACTGTTATGTTTCTTGCTTTGGTTCAATTAAAGAATGTGTTAATTGTCCATTTTATTTTGGTAAAGTCATAATCTTGTTAATGTTTGTTGTAAACAATACATATTTATGAAAGAAGCTACTGTTCTTTTCACCTCTTTCAATTACTAGTTCAACCACTAGCTTCTTAATCTCTACTTTAGGAATGAATAGTTAACTTCCAATACTCAAGTATAATTATGGAGAGATATCCTTCCCTCTTTACTTAAGTTGTTTGACTTCCTCATTGATTGTTTAGTCAAAGTTGTTTTGACCCTCAATTAGTTCTTTTTTTGTTCTAATTACTAACTGTTGTGTACTATGGTAGGTCTTGTGATTCAATTTCTTAAGTTCCTCCTATAATCATATGTAGTTTCCTCATGCAAATAAGGGATTTACATATGTGGAAGCTAGAGTTTATCATCAAAACCTTTAGCCTTTACTAAGAAGTTGTTGAAGTTACTAATAATTATTTAATCCCTTTCCTAGAGATAGAGCTATCCAATGATTTTTAGTTGCAATTGAATTGCTTTTCATTTTATTTACAACTTTGGAAACTATATATATTTGTAATTCAATTAACAAAAGAGACATAAGAGTTCCTTAAAAACTTCTAAAAATCCTATCTTTTAACTTTATATTTTTCGTTGTAAACCACCATAAAGAAATTCATATATTAAATATCTATACAGAGGCGATTAAAGGAGCATAAAAGCGTATGAATTCTTCTTTTGAAACCATTTGTATTGCAATTTGACTAAAATTGTCAACTCAAAGAGCTTAATGTTCCTTCTAATTCATAAGGATTAGGGTTTTCATTATATATATATACACCTTTTTTCGATTGATAAGCGTCAAATCCTATAGAAAATATATCTAATTTTCTTAATGATAACCCATAGAAATAAGTGAAACATTTTATCGACTTTAATTATGATTTAGAAAATATTTATCTATGGATAAGTTTAAAGATTTTCTAATTATTTCAATAATATAATATTGAATAATAAAATAGTTTAAATTAATCTTAATTATATTTAGTTCTTTAGATGTTTATAATTGCATATACAATGTATAAAAAGTAAAAATATTTATAAGAAATTTGTAATAAATATTTTCTATACTAAAAGTGAATTAAACTTTAAACTTGCAAATTTTTACAACAAAGTTAACACATATATAAAACCAAAAATAATAATAAGGTGTTAGGAGTAAATTTGACTTCATAATTATTAAAGCTATATTTATATTAGAGTTATGTAAAAGTACCTTCATATTTTGAATACCTCTTCAATTATATGTTTGGTATATGGACGAGCACATATTTGTAAATTATATTAAATACATCTGTATCTATCGGTATACACATCAAAAGTAATTAATATTAGGATTGATCTTAATTTCTTTTTTTTTTTGAAATTTTAAGAAAGACTATATTACCAAAACCTAAGGAGGCTATAATGTATAATATATTACAACCTGCCAAGGAGAAAAGGGGAACCAACCTCTACTGCCCTAGATAAAAAAAACAACAGACCAACCACAGAATCATAAAAACCAACGCGTCCTCATAGCTAGACTTAGAGAATCATACTTCCCAGACACAAGGAGGGCCTCTCGAATCAAATTGACAATATAGTCAGCAAGCTCATACTTACTCCGCTCGACTTGCTGATAAATGTGCTTGTTCCGCTCTCGCCAAATGTGATAAAGGGCCAACTGAAACAAGACCCTAATAAAGAAGCCATCCTGTCTACCTGGTTTGGATAGACGAATAACCTCTTGCAAAACAGCACTCCAGTCATATACAGCATTCAAAGTGCCTAACAAGTGCACTATCCTACTCCACACAGCTTTAGAATAAGCACAATCAAAAAACAAGTGGTTCCCACTTTCATTTACAAGTTTGCACAACACGCAAGTAGGATCAAAAGTACCATACCACCGATCCTTAGTAAGCAATCGGTTTTTAGTTGCAAGCCATAAGAAGAAAGCAGATTTGGGACATAATACCTGTCGCCAAACTAAAGCAGCCCAAGGCACCTTCTCCCCCACCACCCTCCCAGGCCACGAGCTGAAGTGGTTGAGAAGTTGCCATCCGGAGCAGCAGCCCAACGCATCGAGTCCAGAGTGCTAGACAGAGTAATTCCGCCCAAAATGGTGTCAAGTAGGTGACCAAATCTGCGAAGAAGCAGACGATCACCCTCCCCTACGACCCACGCAATTGAAGCTGTTGTGGGGACCCGATTTCGGACCCCCAGAAGATCTACTTGTTCCCAAAAAGGACTACTCACATGCCAACTGTCAAACCAGAAAAAAGGTGTCCTCACCATTGCCAATTCGATGTCGAAGGACAGGATAGATCAAGGGCCGCAAATGAAGCAGACTTCTAAAAAACCAAGAGTAGGAATGCCGCACTTGGAGAGCCCAGAAACTCTGCCCCTTCAGTCAGTACACTTGTAACCATTTGACCCACAGTGCCTCCTTGTCCACACTATGTATATAGATAATACTGAATATGCATATATTTATTCGTTTAATTTTGAAAAAGGATTAATCTCTTTATTAATCCTAATTTATCTATGTTCAAAAGTAATAAAATAACTCTTATTATAAAAACACGCTTCTAAAGTAAAGTTAGGTGATATTAAATATTACTTCCCAAAATTTAACATATATTATAAAAATAAGTATGACAAAATATTTTAAAATTTTATTTATAAGAAAATTATCATAGTTATTAAATATGTATTTATAATAAGGTTATTATACATGTTCCCCGTACATGTTGGAATTATGCTCATGACCCAATCGTTATATAATAGATTGAACACTTTAGTTTTGTGATTATTAATTTTGATTAATAACATGGAAAATGAATTTATTATCATATTAAGTTTATTGTTTTATTCTAATATGATAAGTCCTTGATTAAATTTATACACTTGCCATCATAATGGAGATTATGATAATGAGAGTCAAGTCTTTAGGATTTAATCTAAAATGTTCTTGATCATAGGATCATTAAATAAGGACTTTAATGATCGGTTAGATCAATATATATGTAATAGTATCTATTGGATAGATATTAGTAGATCTCATTTACTAAGTTACATATATAGATGATGCATATAGAGATATGATCATTGAACTGACCAAATTGAGAATTCTCAATAGTTAATATTACCTATGAATTGTCAAGTTGAATATTCTCATAAGGATTTAAATGTATAATTTTTCTTTGACCTGAGATCATCATGGTAATCAATAGGTTACTTATTACGTTTTGATGTCGGACACCTAGTGTATAAAAATGCTAGTTGAATGATCATTGGATGTAATTAAGTACATATCTGATTAGTGGTGAGTCAAGATGGGATCCATCAACTCTAGGTAATGAGTTTGAACTTTATGTTGTCATTGATCTTAATAGTTGTTTCAAGACCTTGGCCAGGGCGATTGAATGAGTGAGGAAAAGGAGTTTTCTAAGTCATTCACCAATCATTAATGATCGACATGTAACATAGTTAGTTATTTAATAAGGCTTGACAGTTAAACTATACCTTAGGATAATCCGGAGTTGTAATGATGGAAGGTAATAATACTTATCTTTAAACTAAGGTTATGATTTTGTAAGGTTGTTACTTCACACTATCCGGTTGTTAAGGAGTGTTGCTAGACGTTAACCTTGATTAGTAATTAATTAGATTAATTACTATCGGCTTAGTGATAAACCTATGTGATCACACACTTATGGGTGTAATATTTTCGCTTATGATTATTTAATTTATTATGAGATAATTTATTAAATAATCTATATGGTATATTATTATATATTTTGTTAGCACAGAAAATATAATTAATATTAGAAATTCTCTTGTACAAAATAAACTAATAAAATAAAATAGTTTTAATTTATTTCATTTTAGAAATAATAATAAAATAAAATGATTTTATTTTATTTTAATAATAATTATTAAGAAAAGAAAAGAAACGTTGCATGCATAAAGAAACCTTACATGACTTCAAAAGGATAAGAAACAATTTATGATAAAAACTGTTTTTTCGATACTCTTATCATGTATGTATGTGAAAGCCATACCTGTTTTTTGTTCTTCTGGACGTTACTACATACAAGATAGGAGTATATACTTGGTTTCCGATTTTTTGGTGGGCGTTACTACAAACAAACAAGAAAGAATGTGTTTGAGAAACTGTAAAAGAGATAACGTGCATGAGAAACACAGAGAAGAGATTTCTATCATATTTTTCATTTGTTTTTCGTAAAGTGTCCGTGAAAAACATTGAAGAGAAACTCTCTTATATTACATCAGTGTTTTTCGGTTTTGTACATTAATAAAATCAAAATAAGTCTTTGATTTTAGTGCGAGAAAATAAACAAGAGAATAAAGAGAAAAATTGTTTTCTTTATTTTTGAAGAAAGTGTTCTTCAAAATTAACCGTAGTCATATTAAGCGTTAAAAGCGGGACATATTTTTCGATGTAGAATATATAGAGACTTCGTGTTTTTGAAGTAACGTATCAATTAATCGTCACATTCTAGGTATTTATTATTTGTCTGTTTTTATTATTAGTATGTTTGTTAAATGTAATATATGAATATAAGATTACAATTTTTATTTCTGCTGCATATATGATCCTTCAATTGATATCATAGCCAGATTTGCGTTTACATCATACTTGACAAACAACCACTGATGTGCGTATTTTATTATGTTATTGGTTTTAACATATGAAAGATGTTCAGTTAATATGCATAAGAAAATCTTGGTTGTATTTTGAAATAGGTTTCGGTAAAACTGAAACACTTCTATTAATGTTCTGCATATAATTTCTTTCCTCTGTTTTCGTTGAAATAACGAAAATGAAGAATTAGTAGTAAACATATACAGATATCGTGCTAACTGCTAAGGCTACCTAAGCATTGGACAAATGTTGTTCATGCACAGTAAAACATTAAATGCATGTAATGGATGTTGCACGTTAATTAATGCAAAGGATGATGTGGTGATGTTTATGACAAACTCATTGAATGCATTGATGTTGTACGTATGGTTAAAAGCCAAGGTTGTGAAATTGGTTTCCTAGGATGCATTTGTTAAATATACAAACCCATTTGTTTAATGAACGTTGTACGATGGTTAATGAAAGTTATGGTCTAAACTATATATGCTGGTGCGTAAATTTTCCAGATGTGATATTTTAATAGAAAATTGGTTTTTGGTGAAAAGCTTTTGACAGTTTTTAATTTTTAACTAATTGTTATCAGAAAATAATTAAAAGTGATATGATCATTAATGTTATTAAAATTGTTTTAATAACCTAAAATCTTGACCTTTAAAATTATAGAGTTTATTTTGATATAATATATGATATTTTATTAAAAAATTTCCACTCAAATAGATAATAATATTTATTTTTGTTTACAAGGAATGACCTGATAACCAGGTGACTTATAGTTCAAGGATAAATAATATTTTCTATTATATATGATGCATGCGTGAGGAAAAATTATTTAATTTTATACTTTTGGCCTAGACTACCTAGGGAGTATAATATTAATTAATTCTCCATCACTCGGATGGAAAAATTAAATTATACTAATAGGAACGACCTGATAACCAGGGGAGTCATATAGTATTGAGCCTACTATAAATTTTATATGATAAAATAGGAAATTTATTACTCTTTAATTATGTATGAGTAACGACTTGACAACCAAGGGACTCATTCATGTTTTAAAGATGTTATATATCATTTAGATAAAAGTCTATATCTTAATGATATATGATTGTGTTCTTATTTTGGTGTTTCCTTTTATTAGATTTCTAAAAAATGTCTACTATATCACTGTGAAGCATTCTTAATGCTAATAAGCTAGCGGGTAACAATTTTGATGATTGGTACCGCAATCTGAGAATTGTTCTCATGCATGAAAATTAATCGATGTGATCGATAAACCCATGAAGGAAGAGCTTCATGAGGGAATTGATGATGCTAATGCATTGAATGCATATTTTAAGTACCGCTTAAAGTATTTGGTTACTTTAAAAGGCAATAAACAAGGTGGGACATTTATGAAAAATGTTTTCATGATTTCTTTAACTACTATTGATTATACTAAATGGGTATTAGATACCGGTGGTAGCTTTAACATCTGCAATATGTTGCAAGGTCTAAGGATCAATAAGAGATTGAAGAAGGGAGAAGTTAAGCTACAAGTTGGGAATGGAGCAATTGTTGTCGCCCTAGCTGTAGGAACTATTTCTCATGCCTACATGTAACATCCCATTACTAGAGGGAAGGGTAGGATGGTAAATGTGAGTGACTAATGAGAGTTAGGGATGCATTCTACATGTTCATGCATAACTTGCTACATACTTATACTTGATTGTTGCAAATGAAAATAATTGTACATGCATTCATGAATAATTCCGGGTATAATTGGAATGATTTGAGAATCTTAAATGTTATTACATTGAAAATTTTATGGGTTAGTGAAATCTTGATATTTTGAATTTTGGTGGAATTATTGTATTTGTATATGTTGGTGAAGTTATGGAGTATTGAGAGAGATATATTTATAGTAGGGAACAAGAAATAAATTAAATAAAGATTTGAAGATAGTTGGGTTGTAAAGATGATTGTTGTATTGGAAAGAGGAGAACTAAATGGAGTTAGTTTCCAAAGAAACTAAGTTAGAGTTTAAGCATTTAGAAAGTGACATGTGTCACTTAGACCTTGTAATCTAGCTAGAAGTAGGTCTCTATTCCTTGAGAGTTGACAGGTTAAGTCTTGTCCAAGTCCCTTCTTTATTCTCATCTTTCTAAAACTTTCTCTTCAAACACGTAGTTTTCCAAAGAAAATATCTTCTAAGGGACTTCTTTGTTCTTCCTTTCTTTCTCCAACCTTACTTTGCCATTCGTGTCATCTACTCTAAGGAAAAACCAAAAGCTGATCATTTCACTCAGTGAAGTACAAAAACGTGTGGAGTTTGAGTTTGAAGATTTTGGAGTTTTCAGCAGGTAAGTGTTAGAGAAATCCCTCACTGTTGGAGATTTGTGAAATAAAGTTGATAGATTATTGTCATCTGCATGGAAAATGTACTTCATGTTTTTGTTCTTAAATACTGGTTAGTTGGGGAGAAATAAATTCAGTTGTAGTGTTAAATTAGTTTTTGAGAAAACTTTTGGTATTTGGTGACGTAAAGTGTTGAAAGTTAGAAAGTCTGGAAAATTTTTCACTGATTATGTTTCAGTATTTTAGCCATAACTTTTTCTGTGGTTGTCCAAATGAGATGATTCTTGATTCGGAGTAAACTAGGAATATATGGCTACAATTCGTATGAAGACATCGAATTTCAGTTCTGTCTCTAAGAATCTCAAAAGTTGTCACGAAGTTGAGAACTGGATGCAGGATGTTGAGAGTTGAGCGAAAATTCATGTTCCAACTTCGGGAGGAAATTTGGACCTGATTAAGATAGATTCTGGCAAAGTTACCTTCTTGAAAGTTTTATATAATTCTTTTATCTTTCCAACGGTATGAAGTTTGTGAATTTTGGACATCAGAGTCAAAAGTTATGCGTCTTATAAGTGGAGACGTTTTGGACGCAGAAAAACAGACGCAAAAAAACAGACGCAGAAAAGGAGACGCATAAAAGCAGACGCATAAAAGCAGATGCATAAAAGCAGACGCAAAAAAACAGACGCATAAAAGTAGACGCATAAAAGCAGACGCAGAAAAGCAGACGCATAAAAGTAGACGCATAGAAGTAGACGCAGAAGTGAGATGCAAAAACAAGTTGTACTCTTTTGGTCATAACTTCTTCTCTAGACCTCTAAATGACCTGATTCTTGAAGCATTGGATTCCTAACATATTTATTTATCTTTACACAAAAATCTATGGTCTTTGGTATTAAATTGGAAAAGATTGACTGAATCGAAGTAAGGGTATAGGTGGAAGGAGTATGAATTGGATATTTTACTGAATGTGTTTCAGTATTTTGATGATATCTTGGTCTATAGGATTCCAATTTAGGTGATTCTTGATTTTTAGTGAACTAGAGTAATAGGGCTACAAATTATATGAAAGAGCTGAATCTTGATACGGTCTCTAAGGTGTTCAATTACTGGATGGAAGTCGGATATAATACACTAATTTGGAGAGGAACAGTATGAAAATGTTTGAGGTACATCTTTAAAACTACTGAACCAAATTGAGTGATTTTGGTGTTAATGGAAAGATAAAAGATAGAGGAACACTTTTCTAAGAGAAAGTAGGCTCGAATTATTCAAGTTTTGCCTTTTAATTAAACATGAACAGTGGACCCGAAAGTTAGAGTTTGGAGAAAGATCTGAAATGGTTCATTGGACTATAAAATTGGATTCAAATGGTTTATGGAGGTTTAAATCCCACGGAGTGAGGCTAGCTAAGTGAGTTTTGATAGTTGAATGTCTTGTGATGAAATTGATGGATTGATACCCGGGATAGTCATGAATATGCATTGTACACATTTCATCTCATTCATGTGCATTATTAAACACTTATGATTGTTCAAAATTGTGATATATGTATATGTTATTTGTTATAGAGGAGCCACTGGAACGTCAACCTCCAGACGTTGCTAGATCTTCCAGGTATTAGCTTCGGGAGAAACTTGTGAGTAACCTAGACGGTCTCACTCAATTAATTGTTTGCCTTAGAATATGTTTTGAATGAGTTGTTTAAGTGCTGCAAACATGCGAAAATTATGAATGTGCATGAATGCAAAAGTGTGCTAAGCATTTCTACTGAATGCTAGACTAAGGTCCGATGATAAATGTGATCAAAACGTGAATGTGCATCCATGTGATTAACTGGGGTTATGTTATGTGAAACATTCATTACATGTATGCATGAAAGATAAAGAAAGTTATGACCGGAGTTGCCAGATTAAGGAGCTAAAAGCTAGGAATGTGAATAGAGCCTTAGGCTCGAGCGCGACTGTCCTCGATATCTACGAAGAGATATGGGACGTTATTCGACTAAGCTCGACATCCATTAAGGGATGAGCTGAAAAAAGGCACTCGGTCATAACGACAATAATAAATGAAAGTGAGTCTCACGTGCATTGCCAATTATAATTGCTGTGTGTTTTATATGAACAATGTGATACATTATGAATATGCAATGAAGTGAATATTATGTTATGTACGATAATGTGATACATTATGAATATGTAATGGAGTGAACGTTGTGTTATGTGCGATGATATGATGCATGAATTGAGTGAACCATCGATGATAGTTACCTCATTGAGTTCGCAAAACTTACCAAAATTACAACGTTGTCTTTTCTGGACCGAGAGATGACTCTAGTTGCTAAAGAGGATCTACAAGCTGAGTAGATTGCGATTGGAGATAAAGGTCATGGCTCAAAGGTCGGTCAGCTGGGGATCTTTTGGGTGGTTTAGATAATTTTGATACACTTTCCTCATTCACGTAGTACTATTGTATTAGGTTTTCGATGATGTACATGCGGATATCAGGATGTAAAATGTAGACTTTGATTTTTGTGAAATGTAATGAGGAAAAAGTGGGTTTTTAATATATTGTGATCTTCTTATAATGCTTTTCAAGTGAATTATGTTACCATGCCTTTTGAAGGGAGTGTAGTGATCGATCGTAGCGTGCCCTCATCGTAGGATATGTGCCGGAATGACCTCCGGGTATCCCGGTAGATACCCTGCAGTAAGGGGGCGCTACATTTAGGTAGTATCAGATCATGGTTTAGCATCTGTTGGGACTTATAGGAATGATAAGCATGAAATATCTTGAGTAATGCAGATAATGATTGAAGTTATCATTTTTTATAGGTCTTCCGCCCTAGGTGATCAGATTGATCAACCCGCTGACATAGGATCTGTAGGAGCCAGTAGAGAGTCCTCGGTACCTCAATCCGAAGGGTTGCCTCCTAGAGTTCCCGAGAGAAGGGAGAGGAGGTATGATAGGCTACCAAGGTGGAGTCAGGACTTCTATGGCAGCATGCACTCGCCGAGGCCGAGGGATGGTTAGAGAGGGAGAGAGTATTTGATCGATGGATCATGAGCCCGATGAGAGTTTCGATTATGCAAGGTCTCTCTTCTGTGGCTCGACTACCTAATGGTGGAAGACTGTTCCAGGCAGTACCACCAGGCCTTGTCAATTGAAGTGGGAAGACTTTCTGAGAGTCTTCAGAGACAACTACATGCCCAAGGTCTACTTGGACATGAAGATGTAAGAGTTCTTGGAATTGAAGCAGGACAAGATGTCAGTGGCGGACTATGAGGTCCGATTTAATGAATTGATGGGTTATGCTACTGCTCTGATTCCTACAGAGGAAGACAAGTGCAGGAGGTTTGAGAATGGGCTTAATATGGAGATCGTAACAAGGTTGACGAGGTCGACATGGGCACTTTCATCGAGTCGAGAGCTGCCTCAATCGAATTGAGCATGCCTAATGAAGGAGAAGCAAGCAGAGATCGGGCAAGAGTCCAGAGGAAAGAGGCCTAGTGAGAGTCAAGGCAGTTCTGGCAGGAGTTTTAGTAAGCGCCAGAGTAGACCATTCAGATCATCAGGTGGATTTAGACAGTCCGGAACAGGGATTAGAGGTAGATCTACATAGACTGGTGGGGGACGAGGTATAGTGCAAAACCAGCGTCCCCTATGTGAGTATTGTGAGAAAAGGCACGGTGGAGAGTGTTGGGCTGTGATAGGAGCTTGTTTGGCTTGTGGCTCCTTCGAGTACAAAATTAGAAATTGTCCGGTTGTTCTTTGGAACCCGGCCCGTGTTAGTGGGAGATCCGGAGTGATGCTGAGCCAGCAGAAAGTAGGTGGTGGATCCGGACAGAGAGGTAGAGGTAGAGATAGAGGGAGAGCTGGGAGTTCTTCCATGAGGATCATGAAGTCAGGCAGGCACCACCACGCCTCGTGCCGAGTCTATGCCATGACTAGGCAGGAGGCCCAAGACTCACCAGATGTGGTTGCAGGTGCGCTTCTTGTTTATGATTTGGAGGCATTTGCACTGCTAGATCCAGGATCCACACACTCTTTCATTGCATCGCATTTGGCATGTAGACTACATTGTGATAGGGAGTTACTGCAGTATGGGCTAGAGGTGAGTACACCTCTAGGTAGCATTATTGTTATTGGTGAGGTATGCAAG
Source organism: Erythroxylum novogranatense (assembly GCA_029891385.1). Lineage (NCBI taxonomy): Eukaryota > Viridiplantae > Streptophyta > Magnoliopsida > Malpighiales > Erythroxylaceae > Erythroxylum > Erythroxylum novogranatense. Next base: position 34,401,795 of record CM057232.1, on the reverse strand, counting down.
GGGTGCTTAGTTAAGGTTGATCAAGTAGAGCTGAAGGTAGACCTGATTGTATTACAGTTGAGAGAGATAGATGTAATCTTAGGCATGGATTGGCTCACTGCCCATAGGGCCATCATGAACTGTTACACTAAGGAGGTAGTATTATAATCTCTGGTCACCAGAGAAAGATTCGTGAGGAATTAGTCAGCAAAGGCAGCAAGAATGATATCCTTCATGAGTGCATTGAGGTTGATACAGGGAGGATGTGGGGCTTATCTGGCCCACATTATTGATACTAGGGTTGAGCAGAGCGTTCAGGACATTCCAGTGGTTAAGGAATTCCTGGAGGTATTTTCCGAGGAGTTATCTGGTTTACCACCAGATCGGGAAACAGAGTTCACAATTGATCTGGTTCCAGGTGCTGCTCCTATATCCATTTCCCCATATAGGATGACGCATATGGAACTGAAGGAGCTGAAAGCTCAGTTGCAAGAGTTGTTGGAAAAGGGTTTCATAAGGCCCAGTATTTCACCTTGGGGAACGCCAGTGTTGTTTGTGAAGAAGAAGGATGGGACTTTGAGGTTATGCATCGATTATAGGCAGCTTAATCGGGTGACCGTGAAGAACAAGTATCTGTTGCCTAGAATTGATGACTTGCTTGACCAGTTGCAGGGAGCTCAGGTATTTACTAAGCTAGATCCGAGATCGTGGTATTACCAATTGAAGATAATGAGGTCGATATACCCAAGAGTGCATTCAGAGCGTGTATGGGCACCATGAGTTCCTAGTGATGCCGTTTGGCTAACTAATGTCCCGTAAGCTTTTATGGCCTTGATGAATAAGGTGTTCCAGCCCTACCTGGATCGATTTGTAATTGTGTTCATTGACGATATCTTGGTGTATTCAAAGAGTAGAAAGGAGCATGCTGAGCATTTGAGAATTATTTTACAGATTATGAGAGAGAAACAAATGTATGCCAAATTTAGTAAGTGTGAATTTTGGCTAGATCAAGTTGTATTTTTGGGACATATAGTATTTGGAGATGGCATATGGTAGATCCAAAGAAGGTAGAGGCATTATGAATTGGGAAGCTCCGAGAAATGTGTCTGAGATCTGAAGCTTCCTAGGATTAGCCGGATATTACCGAAGATTTGTCGAGGGGTTTTCCTTGATCTCGGCCCCTCTGACTAAACTTCTAAGGAAGAATGTAGAGTTTAGATGGAGTGAGGAGTGCCAGAAGAGCTTTGAGGAGTTGAAACATCGGCTGACTACCGCACCGGTGTTGACTATTCCATCAGGGATTGGAGGATATGTGGTATATAGTGATGCTTCGCATCAAGGTTTGGGATGTGTACTGATGCAGCATAGTAAGGTGATCGCCTATGCATCGAGACAATTAAGGTCTCACGAGATCAATTATCCGGTACACGATTTAGAGCTAGCTGCAGTTGTCTTTGCTCTAAAGATTTGGAGACATTGTTTGTATGGGGAGACTTTCCAGATATATACTGATCATCAGAGTCTGAAATATTTGATGAGTCAGAAGGAGCTAAACTTGAGGCAAAGAAGGTGGATTGAGTTATTAAAATATTATGATTGTACTATTGAGTACCACCCAGGGAAGGCTAATGTGGTGGCAGATGCTTTGAGTAGGAAGTCTAATGTTAGTACAGCTCAGATTCAGTTATCAAGGTTGCCTAATCTGATTCATTTGAGAGCTCTAAATGTAGAGTTGAATTTGGAGCAAGATGAGGCACTAGTTGCTACTTTGAAGTTGAGGCCAATGCTACATGATAGAATCAGAAGAGTACAGAACAAAGATCCTGATATGGTAAAGCTTATAGAGAAAGTGAAGGCAAATCCGGAGTCCGAGTTTGAGTTGAGGGATGAGACTTTGTGGTTGAGACATAGGCTATGTGTACCTAATGTGGATGATTTGAGGAAGGAGATCCTTGAGGAAGCTTATATGGCCGCCTATGCTATGCATCCTGGTACTACCAAGATGTATAACACATTGAAGCAACATTTTTGGTGGCCTGGAATGAAGAAGCAAGTAGCTGAGTACGTGTCAAGATGTATGACATGCCAGCAAGTGAAGGCGGAGCATCAGGCTCCCGTAGGGAAGTTGAATTCGTTGCCCATTCCAGAGTGGAAATGGGAACGGATCACTATGGACTTCATCATGGGTTTGCCAAAGACTCGAGGCAAAGATGATGCTATTTGGGTCATAGGACCGGTTGACTAAATCGGCCCATTTCTTACCAAAGGAGAGAGAATAACTCACTTGATCGGTTGGCCGTAAGTAAGTGAATGAGGTGGTGAGACTGCATGGAGTGCCAAAGTGTCCATAGTATCGCATGAGATCCTAGATTTACTTCGAGATTTTGGAAGAGCTTGCAGACTGCCATGGGAACTAAGTTGAACTTCAGTACAGCGTTTCATCCTCAAACAGATGGACAGAGTGAGAGGACAATTAAAACGGTTGAGGATATGCTTAGAGCTTGTGTATTGGAGTTTAGAGGAGCTTGGGATCAGTATATGGCATTGATAGAGTTTGCCTACAATAACCACTACCACAGTAGTATCAGAATGGCACCGTATGAGGCACTATACGGTAGGAAATGTCGGTCGCCATTGTATTGGGATGAAGAGGGCTTGAGAATGATGGAAGGCCCAGAGTTGATACAGGACACAGTGGATAAGGTAAAGTTGATCCGAAGCCGAATCAAAGCGGCTCAGGATAGGCAAAAGAGTTATGTGGATCAACATCGACGTGATATAGAGTACATTGTAGGAGATAGAGTATTTTTTAGAGTGTCACCCTGGAGGGGAGTTTTGAGATTCGGTAAAAAGGGCAAGTTGAGCCCTAGTTACATTGGTCCTTATGAGGTCATTGAGAGGATAGGACCTTTGACCTATAAGTTGGCTTTACCAAATGAGATGTCTCAATTGCATAATGTGTTCCATGTGAGTATGCTCCGAAGATACCGATCGGATCCAACACATGTGATACCAGCTCAGGAGATCGAGGTTGCTAGTAACTTAAGCTATGTTGAGGAGCCGATCAAGATTGTGGGATCACGGATTAAGCAATTGATGAACAAGGTTATTCCATTAATAAAAGTCCTTTGGGGGAACCACTCGACTGAAGAAGCAACATGAGAGACAGAGGAGCATATAAGGAGACAATATCCCCACCTATTCGAGCAAGCAGGTAAGAATTTCGAGGACAAAATTTCTTTAAGGAGGGGAGAGTTGTAACATCCTATTGCTAGTGGATGTCTCAATTGCATAATGTGTTCCATGTGAGTATGCTCCGAAGATACCGATCGGATCCAACACATGTGATACCAGCTCAGGAGATTGAGGTTGCTAGTAACTTAAGCTATGTTGAGGAGACGATCGAGATTGTGGGATCACAAATTAAGCAGTTGAGGAACAAGGTTATCCCTTTGGTAAAAGTCCTTTGGAGGAACCACTCGACTGAAGAAGCAACATGAGAGACAGAGGAGCATATGAGGAGACAATATTCCCACCTATTCGAGCAAGCAGGTAAGAATTTCGAGGACGGATTTTTTTTAAGGAGGGGAGAGTTGTAACATCCCATTACTAGAGGGAAGGGTAGGATGGTAAATGTGAGTGACTAATGAGAGTTAGGGATGTATTCTACATGTTCATGCATAACTTGCTACATACTTATACTTGATTGCTGCACATGAAAATAATTGTACATGAATTCATGAATAATTCCGGGTATAATTGGAATGATTTGAGAATCTTGAATGTTATTACATTGAAAATTTTATGGGTTAGTGAAATCTTGATATTTTGAATTTTGGTGGAATTATTGTATTTGTATATGTTGGTGAAGTTATGGAGTATTGAGAGAGATATATTTATAGTAGGGAACAAGAAATAAATTAAATAAAGATTTGGAGATAGTTGGGTTGTAAAGATGATTGCTGTTTTGGAAAGAGGGGAACTAAATGGAGTTAGTTTCCAAAGAAACTAAGTTAGAGTTTAAGCATTTAAAAAGTGACATGTGTCACTTAGACCTTGTAATCTAGCTAGAAGTAAGTCTCTATTCCTTGAGAGTTGACAAGTTAAGTCTTGTCCAAGTCCCTTTTTTATTCTCATCTTTCTAAAACTTCTCTCTTCGAAACACAGAGTTTTCCAGCAAAATATCTTTTAAGGGACTTCTTTGTTCTTCCTTTCTTTCTCCAACCTTATTTTGCCATTCATGTCATCTACTCTAAGGAAAAACTAGAAGCTGATCATTTCACTCATTGAAGTACAAAAACGTGTGGAGTTTGGGGTTTGAAGATTTTGGAGTTTTTCAGCAGGTAAGTGTTAGAGAAATCCCTCACTGTTGGAGATTTGTGAAATAAAGTTGATAGATTACTGTCATCTGCATGAAAAATGTACTTCAAGTTTTTGTTCTTAAATACTGGTTAGTTGGGGAGAAATAAATTCAGTTGTAGTGTTAAATTAGTTTTTGAGAAAACTTTTGGTGTTTGGTGACGTAAAGTGTTGAAAGTTAGAAAGTCTGGAAAATTTTTAACTGAGTATGTTTCAGTATTTTAGCCATAACTTTTTTTGTGGTTGTCCAAATGAGATGATTCTTGATTCGGAGTAAACTAGGAATATATGGATACAATTCGTATGAAGACATAGAATTTCAGTTCTATCTCTAAGAATCTCAAAAGTTGTCACGAAGTTGAAAACTGGGTGTAGGATGTTGAGAGTTGAGCGAAAATTCATGTTCCAAATTCGGGAGGAAATTGAGACCTGATTAAGATAGATTCTGGCAAAGTTGCCTTCTTGAAAGTTTTATATAATTCTTTTATCTTTCCAACGGTATAAAGTTTGTAAATTTTGGACATCAGAGTCAAAAGTTATGCGTCTTATAAGTGGAGATGTTTTGGACGCAGAAAAACAGACGCAGAAAAACAGACGCATAAAAGCAGACGCATAAAAGCAAAAGCATAAAAGCAAACGCAGAAAAGTAGACGCAAAAAAGCAGAAGCATAAAAGCAGATGCAAAAAAGCAGACGCATAAAAGCAGACGCATTAAAGCAGACGCAAAAAAGCAGACCCATAAAAACAGACGCATAAAAGCAGACGCATAAAAGTAGACGCAGAAAAGCAGACGCATAGAAGTAGACGCAGAACTGAGACGCAAAAACAAGCTGTACTCTTTTGGTCATAACTTCTTCTCTAGACCTCCAAATGACCTGATTCTTGAAGCATTGGATTCCTAACATATTTATTTATCTTTACACAAAAATATATGGTCTTTGGTATTAAATTGGAAAATATTGACTGAATCGAAGTAAGGGTACAGGTGGAAGGAGTATGAATTGGATATTTTACTGAATGTGTTTCAGTATTTTGATGATATCTTGGTCTATAGGATTACAATTGAGGTGATTCTTGATTTTTAGTGAACTACAGTAATAGGGCTACAAATTATATGAAGGAGCTGAATCTTGATACGATCTCTAAGGTGTTCAATTACTGGATGGAAGTCAGATATAATACACTGATTTGGAAAGGAACAGTCTGAAAATGTTTGAGGTACATCTTTGAAACTACTGAACCAAATTGAGTGATTTTGGTGTTAATGGAAAGATAAAAGATAGAGGAAGACTTTTCTAAGAGAAAGTAGGCTCGAATTATGCAAGTTTTACCTTTTAATTAAACATGAACAGTGGACCCGAAAGTTAGAGTTTGGAGAAAGATATGAAATGGTTCATTGGACTATGAAATTGGATTCAAATGGTTTATGGAGGTTTAAATCCCACGGAGTGAGGCTAGCTAAGTGAGTTTTGATAGTTGAATGTCTTGTGATGAAATTGATGGATTGATACCCGGGATAGTCATGAATATGCATTGTTGGACCCCGAACCTTGAGTGACAATTTGACTATGGTCAAGTGGATGAGTTGATTGAAATGAAGGATTTAGAAAGTTTGACTTTTTGGAGAGAGAATGTTTGACTTTGAGAGTTGACTTTTGTTTGAGGCAAAATTTGATAAAATGGTCTTCTGGAAACTTGTAGGTTATGTTAAGAGATTTTTGTGGACATAAAGTTTGTAATTTTTCGATATCGGGAGTGAAAGTTATGATCAGTCAAAGTTTATGTTTGATCGGGGTTGACTTTTATTATGGTTGAAGCTTTGACTGAGAAATTAACCTAGTTAGAGGTTAATTGAGCTTTGATGTTCTTCATAAGAATTGAAGGATTTGTTTTGATCTTTATTTCGATATAAAGTATGCAATTTTTCGATCTCGGAAAATTAAGTTATGATTTTTGCAAGCGTGTATCGAGAATAGTATCTTTGACCGGAAAATGGATTCCCGTAGGAGTCGAATTGAGTTTTATGTTCTTCTTGGAAGATTTAGAGCTTTCTTTAAGCTTTCTATAGAGACTAAGTTTGTCAAAATCGGAGTTCGGGAGTAAAAGTTATGAATTTTGGAAGTTTAGAGAAAAAAAAAAAAAAGGGGAAAAAGGTTTAGCGCCCTCGCTAGGCGACGGCTCGCTCTAGCGAGCGGGCGCCCAGACGCTCTCTCGCTAGGCGACGCCTCGCCTGGCGAGGCAAAGGCGCTTCGCCCTCATGAGGGCAAGGCTCGCCTCGCGAGCTGCGCTCGCTAGGCGACGCCCGCCTAGCGAGCAGGCGTCTCGCCTCATGAGCGCGCCCTCATGAGTTGGGGCGTCCGACGACACGACGCCGCTTTTGCTCTTCTGATTTTCTTGACTTTCCTCCTTTAATCCGACCTTTGTTCACTATTTTGCCTATATCTTTTCCGTCCGACATCCGATTGAGTTGATTCTTTTTGCGTTGGATTCCTAAGACATTGAATTTCATTTTATAAGAAATTTGTGAACTTTTGAGGTTAAATTAATGGTGATTAATTTAATCAAAGTGAGTCGGGAAATTTTCCGAGCATGATACAAGTTGTTTCAGGAAATTCGGGATCTGTAGAGATCCGATTGAAGCGATTCTCGAGGCGTAAATAAAGATAAGACAAGGGCTACAAATCATATGAAGACATGAAATGTCAATTTTGCCCTTAGGACTTTTAATTTTGAATTTAAGTTCGGATTAGGTGAAATTTTGGATTGGGAACACCTGAGAGTAATTTGAGTATAACTTTTGATCTGGGAATCGAAATGAGACGATTCTTGTTTTGAATTAAACTAGTTTTGAATTAAACTAGAGACATAAGGCTACAATTGTTATGAAGACATCGAGTTTCAATTCCGGGAATAAGAATATGAACTTTTGGACGGAAATAATCGTACATAGAAAATGTGTTAGAATATGGATTTTCCGCACTTGTTTCAGCAGATAACTTTTGATGTAGTGCTCGGAATTGAGCGGTCAGTGGCGTTGGATTCGTATGAGTGAGAGGAACATTTCTAGAAGGAAGTTTTGACAAATTCCTTCAAATCGATAGTCGAATCAAACCGCAAGTAAGTGTAACTTTAAGTTTTGAATGGAGGGCAAAATGGTCATTTGACCATCAATTAATGAAACACATACAAGAGATGTCGTTTTGGCTTATTAAAAGCCACGAAAGTGGCTGGAAATTTCCAGAGAAAAGAAGAAGAAATAAGAAGAAGAAAGAAGAGTGGAGTTTCGGGTGATGGAGGAAAAGATGAGAGAGAAAGAGATTTTTGATTTTTTCTACTTATTTTTTTAAGGATTTTGGGATGGTTCCAAGAGAGAAAAAGGTAGAGGAGCATAAGAGCTTCCTAAGGAACCAAAAAATTCAATTTGGAGGAGAAAAGAGGTAAGAGAAATTGTTCTACTTTGAGATTTTGATTAATCTTGGTTTAGAATTATGACATATGAGATGGGTTTATGGATTGTGGAATTAATTTTGAAATATATGCTTTAGGCTGAGTTTAATTTTGGATGGAAAATTGAGTAAAGTTTAGGCTAAATTTTATGATGAAGAATTTTGAGATATTTTGGTGTAGAATTATAGGAAATATGATGAATTGATGATATATGAAATCAATTTTTAAGAATTGGTATTTTATGGTATTGAATTTGGATAAATTGGTTTAGGCCAATTTTAGGATTTGGGGATTTTTGAAATTGAGGATTTAAATAGTTTGGAATTAATGTGAATTGATGAATTGTGAGATTAATTTTGAAGAAATTATGTTTTATGAGATTGAATTTGGGTGTATTGGTTTAGGCCAATTTTGAAAATTGGGGATTTTCAAAATTGAAGATTAAAATAGCTTGAATGTAAATGGAATTGGTGAATTCCTAAGTTGATTGTGAAAATTAAGTATTTTCTGATGTAAAATTTGGATGATTATGGTTTAGGTTTTGGTATTTTGGAAGAGAGAGAAAAGCAAGGATCAATTGGAGCTTGAAATCAAGTTTTCGGCAATAATTCGAGGTGGGTAGCATATTTATATTTTGATTTGTGAGCATTATGCAATTTTGAAAAATTAAAGAAAGCAATTTTCAAAAATGAAGAAAGCAAAATTTTGGATTTTGATACATTATTGTTTTAGTAAGTGTTTGAAAAGAAAGGTTGGTTAATGTTTGAAATTGTGATTTCAAAGGATTTCGGAAAAAATTATTACAAGTCAATTATGTTTGAAAAGAAAAATAGAAATTTCTGAAAGTTCATTTTGTTATGTATGCATTGCTAAATTATGTAAAGTGTCAAGTTATTGATTGATTGAGTGATTTAATTGTATGTATTATGAAAAGTTTGAAAATATGAAAAAAATGGGTTTGAGGAAATTGTTTGAAAAATTATAAAGTTTGAAAAAAAATTAGCACTTTTGGCTAAAAGAGTATTAAAATGATTTCGCTTATTTATCGGTTTATAAATGTGTTATCCACGAGCTTGAGCTCACCCCTTTCATCCCCATCTCCGTGTTTGAGGGAGATTGGATGAAAGAATGTGAAGACATCGATTCAACGGTTTTGTGCTTTTGAAATTTGCATGAGTTAGTTTTGAGTAATCTGAAATTTGAGTATGGAAATGTTTATGGTTTAAGATAGATTTGAAAGAAAGTGTATTTGTGTATAAAGTTAAGTATTGTGAATGACCTGTGAAATTTGTATAGGAAAGTATGGAGAATTTGAGAACATATTGTATGGTTGATTTGGGAATATATATGTATGAATTTGGAAATGAGTTGAATTATGAGTTTGGTATTTATTGATTTGAGAATTATGGAAGTATTAGTTTTAGGTTTGTGTTTCTGCTGGTGTTGGGATTAGGACGGAGTGTCCGATGATTTCGAGGTCTGTTGAGATTATAGAAGTGTATTCGCGCTTTGCAGAATTTTGGAGTTAGGATAAAGGCGGTCGTTATACGTCAATTTTCGATAAGATTTGGGATAAAAGTGTAATTTTGGAAATTGGATGCATTGGTTATGTTTTAAATGTGTTTGAGTAAGAGAAGAAATGAATAAGGAATGAGAATAAGAAAAGAAAAAAAAATCATAACGGATTTTGGAACGTCTTAGAATTCCCAACGCGATTCTGTTTCCTGTTCTTTGCTTAGTCACGGATGTCGGAAAGTGTTTCAGTTTACATTGATTTGTTTGCTTACTTTGTCTCATATCCGAATTCGATTTGCATTCGATTCGATCCCGCTTTCGCTTATTCGTTCCGCTTTGTGATTCGGATTCGATTATTTCGCTTCGCTATATTTGATTGAATCTGTTCGTTTGATTCGATTAGTTCTTGCTTCTGCTTGCATTTGCTTCCGCTTCGCTACTTTCGGATTTGTGCGCTTCCGCATTTCACAATTTCGATCCGAAATTTCTATCTCCTTTCGCTTCCGTTTCCATTGATTCCGTCATTCGTTCTATTGGTTAAGTTTTTTGATTCGGTTGGGATCCGGTTCCCGGATCGGGTCCCAACATTTATGGTATCAAAGCTTAGAGTGAGAGTGTCACAGTGTAAGTAGTTGGGTCTCGAAAGTGGGATCCAACATGCATTATACATATTTCATCTCATTCATGTGCATTATTAAACACTTATGATTGTTCAAAATTGTGATATATGTATATGTTATTTGTTATAGAGGAGCCACTGGAACGTCAACCTCCAGACGTTCTTTGGATCTTCCAGGCATTAGCTTCGGGAGAAACTTGTGAGTAACCTAGACGGTCTCACTCAATTAATTGTTTGCCTTAGAATATGTTTTGAATGAGTTGTTTAAGTGCTCCAAACATTCGAAAATTATGAATGTGCATGAATGCAAAAGTGTGCTAAGTATTTCTACTGAATGCCAGACTAAGGTCCGATGATAAATGTGATCAAAACGTGAATGTGCATCCATGTGATTAACTGGGGTTATGTTATGTGAAACATTCATTACATGTATGCATGAAAGATAAAGAAAGTTATGACCGGAGTTGCCAGATTAAGGAGCTAAAAGCTCGAAATGTGAATAGAGTCTTGGGCTTGAGTGCGACTGTCCCCGATATCTACGAAAAGATATGGGACGTTATTCGACTAAGCTCGACATCCATTAAGGGATGAGCTGGAAAAAGGCACTCGATCATAACGACAATAATAAATGAAAGTGAGTCTCTCGTGCATTGCCAATTATAATTGCTGTGTGTTTTATATGAACAATGTGATACATTATGAATATGCAATGAAGTGAATATTATGTTATGTGCGATAATGTGATACATTATGAATATGTAATGGAGTGAACGTTGTGTTATGTGCGATGATATGATGCATGAATTGAGTGAACCATCGATGATAGTTACCTCATTGAGTTCGCAAAACTCACCAAAATTGCAACGTTGTCTTTTCAGGACCAAGAGACGACTCTAGTTGCTAAAGAGGATCTACTAGCCGAGTAGATTGCGATTGGAGATAGAGGTCATGGCTCAAAGTTCGGTCAGCTGGGGATCTTTTGGGTGGTTTAGATTATTTTGATACACTTTCCTCATTCACGTAGTATTATTGTATTAGGTTTTCTGATGATGTACATGCGAATATTGTGGACAGAAAATGTAGACTTTGATTTTTGTGAAATGTAATGAGGAAAAAGTGGGTTTTTAATATATTGTGATCTTCTTATGATGCTTTTCAAGTGAATTATGTTACCATGCCTTTTGAAGGGAGTGTAGTGATCGATCGTAGCGTGCCCTTATCGTAGGATATGTGCCGGAATGACCTCCGGGTATCCAGGTGGATATCCTGCGGTAAGGGGGCGCTACACTACAGGAAAGACTTTATTGTTAGAAGATTGTTATTATGTTCCTAAGTTTGTTTTGAACATTGTTTCCATTTCGTCATTAGACAAATGTGGATTTCATACAATCTTTAAGAATAACCAATGTGATATATTTCATTGTGATGAATTATATATCAGTAGTTATTTACAATATGGTCTTTATGTCTTACTTGAAATAGTTGTTTATCCAATTATGAATGTTTCTGATCATAAAAGGAAGAGAGATAATCAAGCAAATTAAACTTACCTTTGATATTGTAGACTTGGTCATATTGGTGAGAAAGAAGTAAACAAGTTGTATAAGGAAGGATGCCTTGGTCAATATGATTATGAATCATATGAAACTTGTGAATCTCGTCTCAAAGGCAAAATGACCAATTCTCTTTTTACTGGAACTGGAGAAAGAGCTAGCGAACTTTTAGGACTCATACATACTAATGTATGTGGGCCTATGAAAGTTCAAGCTAAAGGTGGATATTCTTATTTTATCACCTTCACTGATGATATGTCAAGATATAGGTTTGTGTATCTTATGAAACACAAGTCTGAATCATTTGAAATGTTCAAAAGATTTCGTAGTGAAGTTGAAAAGCAAACCGGAAAGAGTATAAAGGCACTAAGATCTGATCATGGGGGTGAGTATCTTAATGATGATTTTATTGATTATCTAAGGCAAGATGGAATCTTGTCTCAGTGGACTTCTCTAGGAACACCACAACACAATGGTGTTTCAGAAAGGAGAAATCGAACTTTATTGGATATGGTAAGATCCATGATGGGGTTCGCTGATCTTCTTATCTTCCCATGAGGATATGCTTTAGAAGCCACTGCATATTTATTAAACAAAGTTCCCACTAAAACAGTCACTAAAAATCCATATGAGATGTGGAAAGGACGTAAGCCTAACCTAAAACATTTGAAAGTTTGGGGTTGTCCAGCTTATGTCAAGAGATTGCAGCCAGATAAGCTTGAAGCTAGATCTGACAAGTGTAGATTTGTTGGTTATCCCAAGGAAACTATGGGATACTGTTTCTATCACTCTTCTGAACACAAAGTGTTTGTAGCTAGATATGCAACCTTTTTAGAAAGGGAGTTCCTTAATGAAGGAAGTCATGGTGTAGAAATAGATCTTGATGAAATTCAAGATTCTGATGAATCAACACAAGCTCAAGAGCATCAGATGCACATTGAGCAACCTTTACTTGATGTCTTGAAATTAACACATACGGTACCAACCTCAACTGTTGAGACAAATGAGCTGGTTAATGAACCTATGCAACAGCAAGATTAAGTAGAGGAAGAACCTATTGTACATGAGCCTCTTAGAAGGTCTACTAGGGATCGTCATGCACCAGATAGATTAAACTTGATGGTGCAAGGTGATGAAGATAATCATATTGATGATGACCCTAAGACTTACGAAGAGGCCATGGCAAGCCCAGATTATGAGAAGTGGTTTAAGGCCATGGAATCCGAGTTAGAATCTATAAGAATCAACAAAGTATGGACTTTGGTTGATCCCTCAAAGGATATAAAACCCATAGGATAAGAAAAAATTGGAGCAGACGGGAATGTTGAAACCTATAAAGCCCGTCTTGTTGCTAAGGGATATAATCAAAAAGAAGGTATTGATTATGATGAAACTTTTTTCCCTGTGGCAATGCTCAAATCTATTCGGATTCTACTTGCTATAGCTGCATATTATGATTATAAGATATGACAAATGGGCGTGAAAACATTTCTTAACAAAGAGCTTAAGGAAGATGTATATATGACTCAACCTGAAGGTTTCACATTGCCATCTGCTCCTAATAAAATATATAAGCTACACAGATTCATTTATGGATTGAAGCAAGCTTCACAAAGTTGGAATATTCGCTTCAATATAACAATCGCAAAGTTTGATTTTGTTAGATGCGAAGAAGAGCCATGTGTGTACAAGAAGGTTAGTGGGAGCAGAGTTATTTTTCTAGTGCTATATGTAGATGACATATTGCTAATAAGAAATGATGTACCAGTCATGCAAAAGACAAAGATTTGGTTATCCGAATAGTTCTCCATGAAGGATTTGGGAGAAGAAGCTTACATTCTTGGAATCAAGATCTATAGAGATAGATTAAGGAAACTACTAGGACTTTCCTAATCCATGTACATTGATACTATTTTAAACATTGATACTATTTTAAAAAGGTATCACATGGAAAATTCCAGAAAAGGTTATTTACCGATAGGTACTGGAATTTCTCTTAGTAGAAAGGATTATCCTAAACCATAGAAGAAAGAGAGCGTATGAGTAGAGTCTCATATGCCAACGCAGTGGGAGCTATCATGTATACCATGACATGTACAAGACCTGATGTAGCCTACGCGCTAGGACTACCTCTAGTTAGATTTTCACCTTGAATGGAGGAGCAGTGAGTTGGAAAAGTTCCAAGCAAACTACTGTAGCTGATTCAGTTACTGAAGCAGAATATATAGCTGCATGTGAAGCATCTAAGGAAGCTGTTTGGATGGAAAAGTTCTTAACTGAACTTGGTGTGGTTCCTTCAATAAAGGAAACTGTTCCTTTATTGTGTGACCATACCGGTGCTATTGCACAAGCTAAGGAACTAAGGTCACACCGAAGATCCAAACATGTTCTGCGGAAGTTCATCTGATTAGAGAAATTGTTGAGTGTGAGGGCGTTCAAATTCAAAAGGTTGATGGAAAGGAGAATGTTGGAGATCCCTTCACTAAGGTACTTGGATCAAAGGAGTTTGATAAGTACAAGTGGAAGATATGATTGAAGTTCATGACTGATTGGGTCTAGGTCAATTGGGAGATTGTTGGAATTATACCTATGACCTAATCGTTATATAATAAATTAAACACTTTAGTTTTGTGATTATTAATTTTGATTAATAAGATGGAAAATGAATTTATTATCATAATACATTTATTATTTTATTCTAATATGATAAGTCCTTGATTAAATTTATACACTTGCCATCATAATGGAGATTATGATAATGAGAGGAGAGTCAAGTCTTTAGGATTTAATCTAAAATGTTCTTGATCATAGGATCATTAAATAAGGACTTTAATGATCCGGTTAGATCAATATATATGTGATCGTATCTATTGGATAGATATTAGTATATCTCATTTACTAAGTTACATATATAGATGATGCATATAGAGATATGATCATTGAACTGACCAAACTGAGAATTCTCAATGGTTAATATTACCTATGAACTGTCAAGTGGGATATTCTCATAAGGATTTAAATGTATAATTTTCCTTTGACTTGGGATCATCATGGTAATCAATAGGTTACTTATTACCTTTTGATTTCAGACACCTAGTGCATAAAAATGCTAGTTGAATAATCATTGGATGTAATTAAATACATATCTTATTAGTGGTGAGTCAAGATGGGATCCATCAACTCTAGGTAATGAGTTTGAATTCTATGTTGTCATTGATCTTAATGGTTATTTCAAGACCTTGACCAAGGCGATTGAATGAGTGAGGAAAATGAATTTTCTAAGTCATTCACCAATTATTAATGATCGACATGTAACATAGTTGGTTATTTAATAAGGTTTGACAGTTAAACCATACCTTAGGATAATCCGAAGTTGTAATGATGGAAGGTAATAATACATTATCTTTAAACTAAGGTTTTAATTTTGTAAGGTTGTTACTTCACACTATCCGGTCGTTAAGGAGTGTTGCTAGACGCCAACCTTGATTAGTAATTAATTAGATTAATTATTACCGGCTTAGTGATGAACCTATGTGGTCACACACTTACGAGTATAATATTTTTCGTTTATGATTATTTAATTTATTATGAGATAATTTATTAAATAATCTATATATATATTATTATATTTTTGCTAGTACAAAAATATAATTAATATTAGAAATTCTCTTAGTTTTATTTTATTTCATTTTAGAAATAATAATAAAATAAAATAGTTTTATTTTATTTTATTTTATTTTTAATAATAATTATTAAGAAAAGAAAAGAAACGTTGCATGCATAAAGAAATGTTACATGACTTCAAAAGGATAAGAAACAGTTTTTGATAAAAACTGTTTTTTCGATACTCTTATCATGTATGTATGTGAAAGCCATACCTGTTTTTTGTTCTTCTGGACGTTACTACATACAAGATAGGAGTATATACTTGGTTTTCGATTTTTTGGTGGACGTTACTACAAACAAACAAGAAAGAGTGTGTTTGAGAAACAGTAAAAGAGATAACGTGCATGAGAAACACAGAGAAGAGATTTCTATCATATTTTTCAGTTGTTTTGCGTAAAGTGTCCGTGAAAAACATTGAAGAGAAACTCTCTTATATTCCGTCAGTGTTTTTCGGTTTTGTACATTAATAAAATCAAAGATAAGTCTTTAATTTTAGTGTGAGAAAATAAACAAGAGAATAAAGAGAAAAATTGTTTTCTTTATTCTTGAAGAAAGGGTTCTTCAAAATTAACCGTAGCCATATCAAGCGTTAAAAGCGGGATATATTTTTTGGTGTGAAATACATGGAGACTTCGTGTTTTCGAAGTAACGTATCAATTAATCGCACATTCCAGGTATTTATTATTTGCCTGTTCTTAGTATTAGTGTGTTTGTTAAACACAATAGATGAATATAGGATTGCAATTTTTATTTCCACTGTATATACGATCCTTCAGTACATATGTACTATTAAATTTGAATTTTGTTTTAAAATAGTAAAATTTACCCTTTTAAAAATAAAATTAATGCATTAGACTAAACTTAAAAACTTCACTTATAAAAGGTAAAATTTTCTTTAAATAAAATTTTATTGTATTAAAAGGTGTTACAATTATTCTTCATATTCTTACACTAAGAGAAGTATATTGGACTTTTAAAATAATTATTTTAATTTTAGGAAAAAAAATGCCCTTTTAACCCCTGAATTTTGATGCTTGAAACAGTTAACCTCTTAAATTTTGGTTTTTACCAAAATCAACTGTTAAACTTTAAATATTTCACCTCCTCACCCTTGACAATTTCTTTTGAGAAGTTAATGAATATTATTAAGGATCAAAATTTGGGACCACAAAATAGCATGAAAGACAAGTTATAGTCAATGATCAATACATCACTATTCTTCTTTTCCAGTTTTAACTAACTACGATTAAAGTTTTTTTTTTTTTCTTGATTTCTCGTATTTGGTTGCCTCGATTACATACTGGTGGTTGAGGTTCTAACCTTCGTGGAGGGCCTTCCAAAGGCTAAGAGTGATTTCGTTAGGGGCAGGATTCTTCACTGTCTCTTAATGATTCTCCTTTACTGTCACGACAAATTCCCAACAAAGGCCATCCAAAAATGGGGGCAACATACGTAGACGAAGGAACCAACAAGTCACTAACGTCAAATCATGCTACGAGACGGAGAAACAAACTCAAACTGCAGCACCTAAAGATTCAACTTAAACATTATTAAGAGGTTATGAAGGATGGTGTAGTCAGCCCACCTATAGAGCTTCTCAAAGCAGGTAAGAAAGTTTGGTCCTCGGCTTTGGTTGGTTTATTTTGGAATAAGTAGCCTGCCTTCCCAGTCATTAATGCCTGGCCTAGTGCTAGATGAGGGAAAAAGGGGTTAAAGAAAACCTTTCAAGTGGAAGAGGGAACTATATTGCTTTATCATAAATGGTCTTGTATGATAAAGCAAGAAATAACGTATCACAAAAAAAAAATTATTCGGCATATCATTTTTACCAAAACATTATTATCGAAATTGCAGATTTACGCATGCATACAACATAAAAAAATTAACCTGCTCTGATATCAATGTTATAAATAATAAACAAGATAATACATAATCACAGAGATAATGTGAAAAAACCCAATCACAAAGATTATGTTAAATAGAATCATTTCATATGCATATAAAACAAAAAAAAACACATACTTGGCTTATTGTTGTAGTTCCACCCGTTATAGAACTTTTTGTTTTTTCACAATCTTCTGCAGAGATATCATTCTTATTATTCTTTTGTAGTCTTAATAGAAAGGAGAAGAAAGTCTTAACATACTCCCAAAAAGTATGTCTTTTAACGTTTCATTCATATAACTACCTTCGGTAGTTATTACAACACTACAAGAAAAATAAAGTTTAGCGACGAAATTTACCGACTGAATTTGTACATATTTCATCAGTAAGCTTATTTAGCGACGGAATTTATTCACGGAAAAAGGCGTCGGAGATATAGCCGTTACAAAATTTAACGACGGATATTTTCCATTGATAAATTTACCGACGGAATTACCGACGGTAAAAATTTTTGTCGATAAATTTACCGACAGTTTTTTGTTCAGTCGGTAAATTTTTCTGTCAGAAAATTAGCAACGGAATTTGTAATTCCGTCGGTAATTAGCGACGGAAAAAATTCCGTCGGTAAAATCCAATATATTTACCAATGGATTTTTTTTCTGTCGGTAAATTTGCTGAAAATTATTTTTTAAAATTTATGTGCAAACTGTTTAGTTTCTTTAGAAGCCACCATGAAGAAAACTTCATTATTTCAAGTAAAAGAATTAAAATATTAAAATTCATACTAAAACATAATTGAAAATAAAGAACTGAAATTATTTTTTGAAATAACAACATTTCATCAAACACCTTACATGCATCAGAAATTTATGAACACATCACAACTAAAATCACATCTTATCCCTTCTATCACTAACATTTATACCTTAAAGTTGTTTTCCAATAATAAAATACACAAATAAACGAAAGTAATAAATACCCAAATTAACTTTCATCTAATATATGAAAAAACACATGACAGTAGTTGCAAAAATACCTCTACCGAAGGACACGATGACAATAGCCGGAGAAGACAACATCGTCGAGCAAAAAAGGAGTCCACAATAGAGAAATGACTCTAAGAAAATCGAAGAGAAGATGTAGGAAGAAGGAAGAAAAAGAAAGGAAAAAGAAAATAGAAGTGGGAGAGAGATGTTGGGTGAGTTTATATTTAAAAAGAATTTACCGACGGAAATTTCCGTTTATAAATTCAAAAAAAAATTATACCGCCAATAATTCCCGCCTTTTTATCGACGGAAAGAAAATTTTCGTCGCTAAATTAATTTACCAACGGAATTTTCCGTAGGTAAATTCAAAATTTTTTATTCCACCAAAAATTCCCTCCATTTTTAGCGACGGAAAGTATACAGTCGCTAAATTCCATCGCTAATTTTGTCGCCACGAATTCCCTCCAAATTTAGCGATGAGTATTAATATCGTCGCTAAATTAATCAATTTTAGCGACGAAAATATGATTTTCGTCGCTAATTGCCAACGGTATATTTTCCGTCGGTAATAAATTATCGACGGCTATATTGTTCCGTCGCTAATGTCCGTCGCTAAGTTTGCCGCGATAAATTCCCTCCAAATTTAGCGACGAATATTAGTTCCGTCGCTAAATCACTCAATTTTAGCGACGGAAAGCATATTTCCATTGCTAATTGCCTACGAAAATGTTGTCGTTGCTAAGTTTTCGTCGCTAATTTACATTTTTCTTGTAGTGCAAGAATATCAACTAGAATACCCTTAATGGGTGTATATGAGTCATTATCTCCCACTCACACATAATGGGTTTAATCTCATTAAAAACAAACTCTATAGTGCTTATACTTGTTCAATATCCTGTGTGACTAGTATACAGCGAGAGCACATTGCTATATATCTGTTTGGACTATATGACATCTCGATTAACAAATTGATCTTTGCACTTAAGTGTTCTTGAGTAGACATTGTATGCGATACCCTAGGTCATTTATCGCATTTGCACTTTTCTTTGATCTCCTTTAGTTTCTTGTGTCATGACAATATTCAAGTTCTCTATTAAAGAGACGATGACCATCTATGAATACTTTTCATGCGAGTCACTGATCTAAAGTAAATGACCTTCTTCTGTTCTCAATTTTCTTTTAAATTAAATTAAATTTGCTTTCCTAGGATATACCATATAATCACATCGTGCATGATCTTTTGGGAATAACCTAAAGTAGCAAACCTTAAATTAAATTCTCAAGAATGAAACAAGAGCCATAAAGGTAAATGATGAGGTTTTTCTCAACCTCAAGGGTCTTACGTAATGTAAAATAAGATCTGGCGACTTACATTAATCCCTTTCTTTGGTTAGTTGTGCACATATGGTACGATTCATGTGCTACGATATTTACCCACTTCGTTTAACTTGAACATCTTTAATTCAAGAAATACCATACAGATGATAGTTTAAACATACTCAATGTTTAACTTAACTTCACTTATCTACTCAAAACCTGTTCGGAACTCACATCTGGCAACGTAAGACATATATAGTAATTAATAAATCATGTTGAACCAATTTCTTTACGGAATTTATAGTATAAGTTTCTTGCTCTCAATTATCACCTAGATAATAAACTTTAATCATGCCTCATCTGTAGCGAGCATAAACACTAAAGGTGATTTCCCGCGTTAGAAGGCCAATTTATAATATATCTCATATACTTATGATTGATCCCAAAATATATTTATACACAAACACATGTAATCATGAATCAAATAATACACAATATATAATTTTCATCATACATTGTATTTAAATATATGACATTAGACTGAGTGAACATACATAAAAAATGTTTATTAGTACATTTCAACATCTACATAGTCCTAGTGACTTTAAATGCCCAATGTACACATCTCTAGAAATTAACTTTGTCATTGGGTTTGCTATCATATCTTACGTAGATATATATCTCATGTTCACTTCTCTTTGTGCAACTATATCTTTCATATAATTATACTTAGTATCTATGTGCTTTGTTTTACAATAAAATTTAGGGTCTTTAATATAAATGATTGCAGCTTGACTATCATAGTTGATGGTCACTGGATTAATTTTGCTTTTAGTGACTCCCAAATGCACAAAAAATCGATGAAGCCACACAACCTCTTGTATTGTAGTTGAGAATGCTATAAATTCAGCTTCTATTGTGGATAATGCAACGTAAGATTGCTTCTTACTTTTCCATAATATTGCTCCATGGATTCGTAAGAATACATATCCTGAGATAGATTTTCTTTCATTTAAATCTCCTCCCTAGTATGCATCAGTATACCCTTGTATATATAGATCATTACCTTGATAACATAATGCATAATCCACAGTCCCCTTTAGATACCTCAATATTCTCTTTATTGCTTTCCAATGTGCCTGGCCTGGATTTGATTAATATCTGCTCACCATCCCAACAACGTAACAAATATCTGGTTTAGTACATATTATTGTGTACATAAGACTTCCAACCGCACTAGAGTAGGGAACATTCTTCATTTGTTCCCATTCTTGTGGCGTTGACGAGCAATTTCTCTTATTAAGGCCTTCATTTTTAGCAATGGGATTATCAATTGGTTTGTAATATTGCATACAGAATTGCTCAAGAATCCTTTGAATGTACATTGCTTGTGAAAGCGATAACAATCTCTTGAAATGATCTTTTGAAATCTTGACTCCAAGAATGTATGTCACTTCACCCATGTCGTTCATTTCAAATTCAGATGATAACCAATTTTTAATTTGCGTAAGAAACACACAGTCATTACAAGAAATCAATATATCATCCATATATAAAGATAAAATTGCGAATTTATCTTTAGTTCTCTTAACATATACACAATGGTCTTCATCGATCATTTAAAAATCATACGAAATGATTACGTTATGAAAATGAATGTACCATTATCTTGAAGACTGCTTCAGGCCATAAATTGATTTTAATAACTGACATACTTTATTTTCTTAACCTGCCTTGATAAAACCTACAAGTTGTTCCATATAGATTTCTTCATATAATTCTCCATTGAGAAAAGTAGTTCTTACATCCATTTGAAGTAATTCAAGATCCATAATGGCTACTATAGCCAGAATCAGACGGATTGAAGCAAACTTCACAACAGGTAAAAAAGTTTACTTGTAATCAATTCCCTCCTATTGTGTATATCCTTTTGCTACAAGGCGTGCCTTATATCTTTCAATACTACCATCAACTTTTCGCTTTATTTTGGGAACTCACTTGTTCCTAATTGCTTTACGCCTGTCAAGAAGGTTAACCAAGTCCCATACTTGATTTGAGCTTAAAGAAGCCATTTCTTCTGTCATCGCTATCATCCATTCTTCTTTAACAAGGCCAGTAAGAGCCTCATTTACATTCCTTGACTCTTCTGTTAGAGTAGTGCCCTAAAGGCAATCGTCTTTAGCACGTTTTGTACAAAGTTGTGTACATACTTTATGAATAAATAAAGAAATGCATATTTCATTAATTTGTTGTTCATTAATTATGAATAGATATTGATCTATAAGCAAATTAATGAAGTTCATGATATATGACATAGCATGAAGGAAATTGTGATGTGATCATACTACTGAGATTCCTATCATGTGCAATTATGTCAGTATCTAAATTATCCATAGTCATAGGATTACTGAAACTGGACATTGGTAATTCGGAGAGACTAGCTCCTTGATTTGATCAAGCAGTGGATCTCAGAAGCTGTAAATATGAGATATTTAGGGTTGAGATGTGAATGCTTACTAGAGGTAGTAAGTACATTGGATGACCTGCTATGAGATCATCACATGGATTTCCTATTCTAATGTCAGTGATAATCTCATCATAGCAATGGTGCAAGTATCCTTAGACTTGAGGTGCTCAAGGATATCTTGGATACTGATTCTGTGCTTTGACTCCGTTCCTTGTTGCCTTACATAGGTCGCTCGTAGGGTGGTGATTGGGTACAACTTGAGGTATTCGAAGGTAATTGAGTAGCCAATAGAGAATTCACCACTTCTGTGATAGCAGAAGATGATACCCATGGCCTCTTGTCAGGGTCATTACTTGGAAATCTCTGGCCGGAGTACATATGTCATGAAGAGTGTCTTCATTTACATATAAAGTAATGAGTCCCAGGACGAGAACTAATATCACTTGGACTAGATTTGACGTAGTCAGTCTAGTAAGAGTTGACACTTTGCTCATTCTCATAACCAAGTGGGGTATAGCATGGTGAAAGGACGAATTGCACAGTAATTGTCTATGGAAAGGTTCATGATATGGTTCATGATGAATATATGTTCATTCGTCAAACCAATTACTTTCCGGTCAATTGGGGGTCATGATGTGTTGCTAGATACCGCTCATGACTTGCTCAGATTAAGTGTTAATCTAAGTGGTCAACATAACCGGGAACCTAATGGGTCACACGCATAAGAGTGTCTCGGAGAATTCGTAAAATAGTTTTGGATAGAGATCCAATAAATAGAGAGCAATGGAATTAAATGGATCTCGATGAGATCGAGATATGTCCCGATGAGATCGCGACATCGATATTGCTGAAAAAAGTTTCCGGTGATTTTTTCATATCGGGACCCGGTAAGCCGGTAGGACTGACCCCAGTGTGACTGGACCACTTCAGCATTTATATATACATATATATATTATTAATTAATAAAAGAATTAATATATATATATAGCCTTACGTGGAAGAGGAGAAGAAGCATTAGAAACTTCTTCTTTTATGCTTTGTCATCAAGTCCATTTAATGACTAGAAGACAAAAATAGGAAGATGAAAGAGGTGATGATCGTTGGCTTTGAACATAAGAGAAAGAAGAGGAGTTTAAGAAAGAGTTTCTAAAAATCCTAAGCCTTTAACAAGCTCTTCATCATCGATCATCAAGTCTTCATCTCCAAGCTTTCTTCTCACCATCGTTGCTCCTAAGCTCTCCAAGAACAAAGGTAAGATCTAGCAGTCTTTAATTTGTTCTAGCTATTCCCGGGTCAAAGGGTTTGCCTCGGTTAGGTTCTCCGATCTCTGCGTGGATACCGTTAGAGACAGTCTCCTTTGGCCGTTATGGTTTGATTTCGATATATAGACACATGGATCCTGGCTTTCGGGAAGGTCCCGGAATAAAATATTTTTGTTTTCCGCACCGTGTGCATGTGATGCACACACCGGGATTTTCCTACAGTGGTATCAGAGTCACTTGTGTCGTATATAACGAAGAAATCATAACTAGGTCGGAGCTGCCTATTGCTTGTGACGATGATGCATGTTGACTGTGCTAATTTCAAAATCAGTATAGAGATCTTGTTTTCGAAAATTTCTTGCCCAGATGTGTTCATAAGATGTTGTGGAATATGTCTGTGGAAGACCATAATTTATCAATGTGATTTGATATGGTTTTGCTAATTTATTCCCTAATGTTCTGGTTGCTGTGTTTGTGCACATTCCTTGAACAGGCATGCTTATAAATTCGAGAATAAATTGTAGAAAAAAAAATTTTCGGATTTTTTTCACCGACATGTCTCTAAGATGTTTATAAATGTCTATGAGAATGGAAAAATGTTTTCGAGGTGATTTACTATTTATTTTAGAATTTATTGTGTGCTGCTGGGAATAACTGTGTTGAGGAACATAGATTCTACATTGGCTTTGTTTCTGAGGTTGGATGAGTTTTTGTTGGAAATAAATCATAAAAAAATTCATGGAGCATGTTGTGAACATTTATTAACCTCTTTAATTTTCTCAGAATCTATTGAAATTTTTTCAATGAGTTTTTCAAGCAAAAGACAGAGCTTGGCAGTTTTGAGAAAGTTGCTGGAGCTATTTTGTTTGAAATGAATGAATGTGTATTTCTCAATTACAATGCCTTGGATTATTTTTAATGTGATTAAAAATAAGTGAAATTGATGTTGTATGCTTTCCAAAATGATTTTCTTGAAATTGGGTTTCCAAAAAATTTTCAGATGTCAAATATGTCACATTAGCGTCTCGTGACTGTATTTCGTTGTCCTGATTGTTTTGGCCGTCACAATTTTGTGACCAGTGCCGAAGTAATCTTGATAAAGTGTAGAATACCTAGAGATACTTAGGGTGATAATTTGATATTCTCAAATTATTTGGAAATCTACATGAATAGTAGTGTATTCATTGATTTCAAGTTTCATGTATAGTATAACTATATATGGTAAGCATGATACAATGAAAGTGTTTCATTGGTACATCATAGCAAAGGATATTAAACTTGGTATTATGAATTTGAACTACACGGATTGAGAAATTAGTCGATTAGAGAGCATGCCAAAAAGTAGTCGACTAGCACATGTACCAGTCGACTAGCACATGCACCAGTCGACTAGCACATGCACCAGTCGACTAGCTCGTGCACAGTAATCCATAGTAGTCGACTAGCACATGCACAAGTCGACTACAACATGCAAAGGTAGGATGATGGATGATTATAGGTATAGACTCAATGTGATTGATGAAAAGCCCTAAATCATTCCATATAGTCATGATGACTATAATCCTATGACTTGGAGAAGAAGAAGATGAGACCAGAGTTTGAAAACCCTCACACTTCATATGAAAACTAACGCCTTCCATTAATATGGGAAGAACCAGAGTTCTTATAGAGTTGGGTTGTTGGGTAAACCCAAGCTCACTCTATACGGATATGTTCGAACCATAAAAATAGGATTTTCGGATTAATGGGTCGGTTTTCACTAGAAGCGTTGATTTGTTAAGTAAACTCAAGGTCAACGTAGACAGAGGCGAAATTGGGTAGTGTACATCAGATGTACGCGCATCAAGAGTTGATAACTCAATGTGTGTACATATATCACGAGTTGATAGCACTAGTCGATAGTTGCATCTATGAATCAATTGGTATGACCGATACCTGCCGATTGATCTAAGGTGGCTTGTTGGGTAAACCCAAGGTCATTTTAGTAATATCGGATATCTATGATGTAATTGGTATGACCGATACCTACCGATTGACCTAAGGTGGCTTGTTGGGTAAACCCAAGGTCATTTTAGTAATGTCGGATATCGACCCACTAGGACATTTTGTCATAATGTTTCTTGGATTCATAGTGAGGGTTATGGATTCTTTGAAACTAGTGGGAGCCATATGCATGTCATGCAAGTCCTTATGATCATGCATGTAATTCTATTCTAACATTCTTTCTCTCTTTCCCTATAGGTTATTGAAGATGACTTCCGGTGTGAACTTCGCTCACTAATGGATTGAACAAATTAATGGACCCAACTTTTTCGATTGACACGAGAAATCGAGAATTGTTCTCGGATCGAGGAAGCGGGCTATGTCCTAGATGTTCCACTTCCTGATCCACCTGCTGTTGATGCTTCTGATGAGGATCAGAAAGCATATCGTAAGCATCTCAAAGACAGTGACATAGCTACCTGTATTATGCTCGCATCTATGTCACCAGAGCTGCAGAAGCAGCATGAGTCTATGGATGCTCATACCATAGTGTTTCATCTGAGAGAGCTCTTCGATGAGCAAGCTCGGTCTGAAAGATTCGAGACCTCGAGGCTACTCTTCACTACTAAGATGACTCCAGGTTCATCTGCAGTGCAGTATGCACTGAAGATGAATGTGTATATTGAGAGGTTGGCCGTCTTAGGTTTTGTAATGGATTATGAATTAAGTTTTGACTTAATTCTAGTTGGATTGTCTGATAGTTATTCACAGTTTGTGTTAAACTATCGGATGAACCAAATATCCACGACAATCCCTGAGTTGATCAATCTGCTCAAGATAGCAGAGTAATCTATCAAGAAGGATAGTAAGGCAGTGCTTGTGGTGGACTCTTCTTCTGGTTTCAAGAAAAAGAAACTGAAGAAGAAAAGGTCTAAGAAACCGAAAGGAAGTGTAGCCAAGAAGAAAACCAAATAAACTGCACCAAAAGGAACTTGCTTCCATTGTGGCAAGACAGCCACTGAAGTTTAAACTGTAAAGTCTATCTGGAAGAATTGAAGCAGAAGAAGGCATCAGATGCCTCGACTTCTTCAGGTATGTTTGTCATTGAGGTTAATACTGTTTCTGACCATAACATATGGGTATGAGATACCGGTTGTGGCTCACACATATGCAATGATATGCAGGGCCTCAGGGACAGTAGACAACTTATGAAGGGAGAACTAGACCTGCGTGTAGGAAATGGAGCAAGAGTTGTTGCATTAGCCGTAGGCACTTACTTGTTGTCACTCCCCAGTGGGCTTGTAATCAAATTGGATGAATCTTATTTTGTACCTATTTTAACAAAGAACATATTGTCTGTTTCTTGTTTAAATAGAGCTGGTTTCCATTTGACTTTTAGTAACAATGGTTGTTCTATTAGTTTGAATGGAATGCTTTATGGTACTGGTACATTATGCAATGGAATTTACATATTAGATATGTCACATCCAGTTATGAATGTCAATGACACGAAAAGACATAAACGAGATAATTTAAAATCAACTTACTTATGACATTGTCACCTTGGCCATATAAATGAGAGACGCATAGCTAAGCTCCACAAGAGTGGTAGTTTAGGGTCCTTTGATTATGAATCATATGACACATGTGAATCTTGTTTATTAGGCAAGATGACTAAGTTACCCTTTAAGGGAAAGGGTGAATGAGCGACTGGAGTATTAGACCTAATACATTCAGATGTATGTGGTCCGATGTCCATCCATGCTAGAAGTGGTTGTCTTTACTTCATTACCTTTATTGATGATTATTCTCGATATGGGTACCTGTATCTGATGAGATACAAATCTGAAGCATTTGAAAAGTTCAAACAATTCAGAAATGAAGTAGAAAACTAACTTGGGAAAAGTATCAAGACATTACGATCTGATCGTGGTGGGGAATACTTAGACCAACAGTTTTTGGATTATCTCGAGATAATGGGATTTTATCTCAATGGACTCCTCCTTACACACCACAAAGATAATGGTGTGGCAGAAAGGAGAAATCGAACCTTGTTAGACATGGTACGATCGATGATGGGCTTTGCAAAGTTACGAAATCCTTTTGGGGTATGCAATCGAGACAATTTGTTTACTTGCTAAGCGAGTTCCATCAAAGATAGTTGATGTTACTCCATATGAGATGTGGACTAACAAAGACCCTATCTTACTCATTTGAAAGTTTGGGGTTGTCTGTTTATGTGAAGCGGATCTGATCGAGATAAACTTGATGCAAAGTCGACAAGTGTTTGTTAGTAGAATATCCTAAAGAAATAATGGGATATCATTCTACCTTCTTTGAGGAACAAAAGGTGTTTGTTTCAAAGCATGCTGTTTTTAGAAAGAGTTTCTTTTACAAGAAGACAATGGGAGCAAAATTGAACTTGAAGAAGTTCAAGATGCTCAACAGAGCGTAGATCAATCGTCTGCTCAAACTGGCTGTGACTCATACAGATGAAGTAACAGTTCAACCTTCTACAACACATGAAGTTCGTGAGGTCACGGGATACGCCTGCTCCCTAGAGATATGGATTTCGTGAATGAACAGAATGATGTATTGCTCATAGAAGATAATGAGCCTACTACCTATGAAGAGGTTCTGAAGAGTTCAGAGTCTGAGAAATGGCTTCATGCCATGAAGTCTGAAATGGATTCCATGTATGAAAACCAAGTATGGACTTTGGTTGAGGCACCCGAAGGAGTAAAACCCATAGGGTGTAAATGGGTTTTCAAGAAGAAAACCGACATGGATGGTAATGTGATTATCTATAAAGCAAGGCTTGTGGCTAAAAGTTTTCGTCAAAGACAAGGAGTTGACTACGACGAGACCTTCAGCCCAATAGCAATGCTTAAATCCATTAGGATACTCCTAGCCATTGCCACTTGATCGCGGCTTATCGTTCAATCCGAAGATTGATCCTTGGAAACCGGTCAAAATCAATTTATACCAAGAATTGCAACACAGGGTGCAACCTCGGGTCGACTCTCAAGGAACCAGTGCAGAATTGATTCTAAGACTATCTAAATGTTTGAATTATGCAAGAAAGCAGTTAAAACGGGATTTTTGGTTTAATCTTTAAAATTAAAGAAAGCAAGGCATGAAATAAATATTTTTGGGATTTTTGAAAGGCAAAATAATTTGAAGTAATTAAGATTGAAAACAGTTAACTAAAGTTCTCCTGAAAATGTGGCTCGAGTCATCATCACTCAAAATAAATATCGGGGTTTGAAATCCACTAAGTTTCGAAAGCTCAACCTTAACAACTCGTTAAGTCCAAAATTTAATTAATCAACTCGATTAACTAAATCTTGTTAAAAACCTTAGTGTATGGTATGAAATGGTTTATGCAATAGGTTAACCAGATAAAACACAATCAATTCAATCAAACACAACTAGGTAGATTAAATTAACTCATGCAAATCTATTTAACATACACGAAACTTCATGTATTTTAGAACAACATTCCAACAGAAACTAATCCACACCATAAATCAAAGTTTAACATCCGATTAAACTATAACCGGATTCAATCCATCATATCTCGTAATCTCCAACTCGGAGGTTTTACAAAAACATGACAGAAATCTAAAACAATGTTTGATTACCCCTTGAAGCTCATGGAACTCCGACCTTCGCTACATTTTCGGGAGACGGAAACCTTAGCCTTGCATAACCGTGGAAGAAGCCATCACTGCTGGAACTCCAAAGTTACCCATGGCTCCAACGACGACTGGTGGAAGAGACAGAATACAAATGATGGTTGAGGATGAGGAATGAAAGGGTTACGGTTTCTGATGTTCGTCGTTGGTGGTCTCCCCCCTGCAAAATAAGAAAACTACACCTATTAGAGAAAACAGAGAAGACGAAGAAGATGGAGAGCTACCTCGGGAATGCGGCCGTCCTCTTTTAACCTAAAATGGAAGGTTTTATAGAGTCAGAATCGCCGGGTGAACGGTGGATAATTTTGCTATTTAAGGTCCGGGGTATCCGACATTCGTCGCGACTAATGAATAAAGTTCGTCGCGACGAATAAAAATGGTCACTCGTCGCGACGAATCAATTTATACCAAATTAATTTGTCGCGACGAATGGGAGTGTTGGTTCGTCCCGACGAATGGATGGCTTCTCACGACGTGTTGACTTTCTCTTGTTGACTCCAATTGTTCCTACAAAAATACAACACATTTGCAGTATAATTGTCCCAATAAAAGTTATGCAGAAATTAATATCAAATGACAACAAAATACTGACAATGTGCAAATTATAAAAGATCGATATGAGGAACCAATTTAAGCACAAAAATCATGAATTAGGAGTCAACAAGTGCATAATTACTTAAGAAAATAGGGCCAATTTATAGTATAAATTTGGCTCAATCAAATTCCCCCACACTTAGACCTTTGTACTCCTGGACAAAGTTTACAAAAGTCAAAAAGGTACAAGAGTGAAAGAAAATTCACCATGCTCAAATAATAACAAAATGACGCAATCCACTTCATCGTAATTCACACGCAAAGAAATTGAAAGAGTGCTACTAAAGCAGAATAATCGAAAGAATTTAAGCACATGAGATTAAACAAAGAGGATCACTCGGGATGTGGTGTTTACGCCAACTCACTTGTGTTTAAGGATATTTTCTCCATCCGCTTAATGCATCTCCTACCATAGGCTTGTATCAATTTTATTTCTCCACTACAAGGACTATCATTTTGAAGATCAAGAGGTCTTTCAGGGTTGTAATGAGCGGAGGGCTAGATGAATGGATGAAGTGAAAGAAAAAATATATGAGCATGCGCACTAAATGAGGAATTGATGTCAACAGCCAAACTAAAACTAAACACTGAAATAAATTGAATATACACTTTCTTTCTTTCTTTTGGCTATCTCATTTTAAGATGCTAATCCCTTTTTGGGATACAACACATTATTATCCCTTTTTGGGATACACAAGACTAACACTTTTCCTTTCTTTTTTTTTAACCAAACAAAAACACAGACTACCGACATCATCTTAATATGCATGCAAATGCTCATAGAATAAAGGCTCAAGGGGCTAGCAAAGGGAAAAAAGTGTTTAAGGGTTGGTGTTTGGGGAAAGGGTTGAAAGAAGGAACGCCTCTATCATATCAACAAAATTCTAGTCCATCAAGCTTTGAGTAAAAATTGACACAAGTTCTAGAGAAGTATGAACTACGCAGATGCACACACAAAGATATAGAAGAAAAATTTTGGCTCGAATATCCTTCCAACAAGGGTTTTGTCCCAATGATCAATCTCAAGTCTTAAAAACTGACAATACTATCTTGTTAGCATGCTCCCATTCACTTTGTTTTGAAAACTTCAAAAGTTAAAATTTTTGCCAAATCCAATTATCGTTCAAAGAATGGAAGTATTTTCAAAACTCAAGTATCGCTTTTGAAACTTGTAAATGATTTGCATGCAAGGGCACAAAAGAACAGGTGCAGAAAATGTTTGATTGAGTTTCAAATTTATCAGTAAAATTTGAAAGGGTTATCAGTAAAATTTGAAAGGGCCCACAAAATTATGCACAAATTCTAATAGGCATGCAATGCAAAATATAAGAAGGAAACTAGCTCCCCCACACTTAAACATGGCATTGTCCACAATGGCAGAAGTAGCAAGGCACACATAGAAGCATGAAACAAAAATTGACAAAAGAGAAATGGGGATATATCATTAAGCTCAAAACGTAAGTGGACAAAAGGAAGGATCCGAAGAACTAGTTAAAAATTACAACAAAGAAAAGAAAATAGAGACAAACAATAAACACAAAATACAAACGAAAGTAGGGACAGCCGACTAAACAGGAGGGTCGTCGACTGGCAGATCCGGAGGGGCAGCGGCAGAGGAACTAGGAGCAGCAGCAGAGACCGGAGCCGGAAGCAGAAGAGGCAACCCAAGGTGAGCTGCAATCATGGAGAGCATGGCGCTATTGAATTCACGATCGTGAGCCATTTGTGCTGGAAGGAAGTGGCAAGGCAGTCGTGACCGTTGAGCCTCAAGCCGATGGATGTCGTCGCGGAGTAGAGCCACCTCGGAAGGAGCAGGGGGGGTGCTAGGTGGGGAAGACACTGGAGAAGAGACACAAGGCGGAGAAGGAACATGAGGAAGGACTGGAGGGGCGGGAGAGGGGACTCGAGGTGATGGAGGGCTAGGAGGAGGAGAGGGTGAGGAAGGAGTTGCAGGAGCAGGCTGGGCAGGAGGAGGGGGTGGAAGGTTGCGAGGCACCGAGACGGACATAAACAAAAGGAGGGCAGCGAAAAAGTTAGGTCGATCGGTTGTTCCGGAACTCAAAGGCCCAAACAAGTCGGAAATGAGGTGGGGAATAGAAGGTATTGCGGATATTGGTGGCCATAACACATTGGCGGAGGCGGAGGCTATGGTCGTGGCAAGATTGATGATGGCCGACCATGAGAAGGTATATATATAGGGCTGTTCCTTAGGGATATTTGTGAGGTGGAGGTAGGAAGGATATTGTTGCATATAAAGTGCAACCAGGACGGAGCTTGGGAAGGAGGTCGAGCGTCGGATATAGCGCCGTGGCGCCCTAGGTTGAAGCCATTGAGTACCCGCAGGCGTAGAGTATGAATGACGCCGCCCCAAGGGTATGCAGCGATCGATTGAATAGTGACAATGAGGACGACGGGAGGTGGTAGTGCTCTCGGATAATAGCAGATGTGAAAGCATTTGGAATAGAAACACCGGAAGTTAATTAGTAGGTGTGAGAATAACGGCATTGGTGTATCTTGGTGCACAAAGGTAAGGTTGCCAGAGGTTCGAGGGTGGGCGAGGCCGGTCAACTCGAGTTGGAAGAGTTGACCCACAAAAGGGTTGGTAGCCGGCGTAAGAGGGAATGGTTTTTCTTTAAGTATGGTCTGGCTAGCAACTCGAGTGGCCAACTGAATATACTCAGAATCTGCTAAGCGAGAGGAGGAAGGGTCAGAAAAGCTAGGGTTAATGGTTGGTTGCGGAGAAGGAGAATGAGTTTGGTCGGAGGAATCGGAAAAGGACGGTAGCTGCTCAGGATGGGAAACATTCTTCATCCGGCCCATGATCCTGCACACACAAGGGGTTAGAGACAACAAAAATTCAGAATGTAGAATGGTCCTCCTCGTTGCGACCAATGTCATTAGTCGCGACGAGGCAAGGCTCTCCTGAATTAGTTGCGACGAATATGAGCATTCGCTGCGACGAATATGAGCATTCGCTGCAACGAATGAAGACGTTCGTTGTGACGAATGGGAACCAGCGTTCATCGCGACGAACGACGATTCTGCGAACAGACGCGACGAGCAGCGCTCGCTGCAACCCTAAATCTAACAAATGAGAACTTCAAAGGACAAAATGAAAGGAAAGGGATTCTTACCCAGGGCCGAAAACGAAGAAAAGAGAAGACGGCGAAGGCTTGGAGCTCAAAAGAAAAACGGCACAGCTAAGGGCGACAGCGAGCAGACGGCGAGGAGAGAACCAAATGAGGAGAGAAGGAGAAAGAAGAAGAAGAAAAGAAAACGCAGGAGGCAGACGAAAAGACGCGAAGGGGAAAAGACTGAAAAGGGCTCCGAACAAAAGAGAAATCCAACGGTCAAGAGGGGCAAAACTGGGTATATTCGTCGCGACGAGGCAATCGTTAGCCGCAGCGAACAAAACAGAAAAACCCAAGATACGTCGCGACGAACAGCGATGTTCGTTGTGGCGAACCACCCAAAACAGAACAAAATTTCTAAGGATCCTACACAAATTGCACAATCGTTCAATTTATCAATCCACATTTCACTCGATCGCATTAATCTATTTCATGCTTCATCAAACAAGGAACATGCAGAGCTAACAAGAGGGAATCAATTTATTAAAACAGAAATAAAAATCCTACTTAACTACAGCTATTCCTACTGATGGGTTTCTTCCCCCACACTTAAACAATACGTTCATGCAACACAACATTTCAAGTCAAATCAAATAATGTGCACAAATATATTGAAAATGCAGGAAAAGAAACACCTGGTGCTCACGGTGGATCTTGTAGCTCGGGATGGACGTGCGGTTGATATCCAAGCTCCATGTCAGCGACTTGGGTCTGGGCGACTCCATGTCCATTCCGTATCCGAATAAGCACCTGCATTATCATCAAAATAGAAACTGCCTCCAAAGAGATCATTAGTGGTTGGGGTTAGAGTTTCTGCAAATTCAGAACAAGCATCATCAATCACAACATCAAGCATATTTACCCCAAGCAAGGAGTAATCCTCATTAGGGTGTTTCATAGCTTCATACATGTTGAAGTTAACGTGTTGATCACCAACCTCCATGGTGATCTTCCCTTCCTTCATACTGATCATTGTACTTGTCGTCCGAAGGAAGGGTCGTCCAAAGATTAGAAGTGTCTGCACCACTTCATGAGACATATCCAAGACGTAAAAATCGGCGGGAACACTAATCCTTTCACTTGGACGAGAATGTCCTCGATGATGCCCGGGATGTCGGAAGGATCTGTCACCAACCGTAACACTCACCAAGTAGGTTTTACTTTTAACTCCTGTGGCTTCATAAGCAGATTTTGGCATCACATTGATTGTCGCTCCCAAATCCAAAGAACGCTCTTCCAATTGTCACCTTTCCTATGACACAAGGAATGGTGAGCGATCCCGGTCCCGACACTTCACAGAATTTGGGGCTTGAATAATGCGGACACGTTTGAGCTCACTGAACTCTCTCATTTGGCCTAAACTTCGCTTGTTTGTGCACAAGTCCTTCAAATATTTAGCGAGGCGGAACTCTCTTAACCGGGTCCAAAAGGGCACATTCACTTCCACC
Source organism: Erythroxylum novogranatense (assembly GCA_029891385.1). Taxonomy (NCBI): domain Eukaryota; kingdom Viridiplantae; phylum Streptophyta; class Magnoliopsida; order Malpighiales; family Erythroxylaceae; genus Erythroxylum; species Erythroxylum novogranatense. The sequence goes on along the minus strand of CM057232.1, from coordinate 34,367,887 downwards.
TTCCCAAATAGGTCAATAATTTCCTTTTCATGTTTCATTCGTTGACCTTCTTGCTCATCAAGTAGAATTTGGGAAGGAAGGTCCTTGATTGACTTCCCTTTGTGTTGCTTCATTTCCGTTTCTTTGTTCCTTTTCACTCTTACTTTCGATTGCTTGATTGTTGTTCTTTTCTCAACTTCTGTTCACTCTCGGATCTCACATCCGGCTTTTCCTTAATTTGAGGCGCCTCTTCAACCTCGATTTCTTCGGTGCATTCTTCTTTATCAGGAATGTTGAACTGCACTTTCCTTCCGCTCCTTAGCTCAATAGCATTCAGACTCTTTGGATTTATGACCGTGTTGGAAGGAATTGATCCGCTATTCCTCGCTTGGCTTTCACTCAAATTGTTAGACAATTGAGTGACATATGAGTTCAAATTCTCAGCCTTGGTCTCCCATTGTTCCATCCGTTTTTCCAAGGCAAGAAATGCATGAGATTCTTCAGGAGTCTCTTTGAATCGATTAGCTATGGTGTTGAATTGATTCGCAGTTGAATTCCTCTCTTCCTTCATGAGAGTCATTATGCTGTGCAGCAGCTGGTTGGTGTCTTCTTTTGGCGGTTGTGGTTGCACCGTCAATGCTTGCTGATCAGGGAACTGGTTTGTAGATGTTCCAGCTCCACTCCCTTGTTGAAAGCGGTTGGTTGCTCTTCCCTCATTACTCCTCCAACTAAAGTTAGGATGAGATCTCTATCCTTCATTATACGTATTGGAGTACGGGTCCCACTTAGGATTTTGTCTCCCCGAGTATACTGCAGAGACTTCTTCATACCTCCCGGGACAGACACTGGTTATGTGCATCATCAATCCGCAAGATTCACAACTAGGTGCGGCCAGTTCAGTGGAAGGCGATGAGCGATGTACATTCAAATTCTTTAACTCCGCCGTAATCGAGGACAACTGTGAAGTTATCCGATGTTCCAGGGAATCCACCTTTGATTCCAGACTTTTCATCCTTTTTGTCTGAGCCGACATGGCTCCCACTTCATGGACACTCCTGGAATCTCTGACACTATACTGCTGATGATTTAGGGCCATCCTCTTAATCAAGGCCCACGCTTCAGGTGCGATGAGGTCGATCAACGATCCTCCCGAAGCAGCATCCAGCATTCCTTTTTCCTGATTCTTCACCCCATCATAAAAATATTGAATAAGCTGTTCATCAGGAATTTGATGATGGGGGCACCGAGACAACAGATCCTGAAATCTATTCCAAAAATCATCAAGGACTCGTCATAGTCTTGCTTGGCAGAATAGATTTCTTTCCTCATCGACGACGTCCTCGAGGCTGGAAAATACTTTTCCAAGAAAGCTTTTCTCAAATTGGCCCAACTGTGATAGGCATTAGCGACATGCCTTGGGAGGCTCATGTACCACTCCGGGCCTTTCCTTCTAGGGATAAGTGAAACACCTTCCACAAAGACATGATCTAGGGAGCTCCTACGGGTTTCATGCTTTGACAAATCATTGTCAGTGCTCGTAAATGCATGTAGGGATCTTCTCGCCAAACCGTGAAATTTAGGGAGAGAATTGATCAATAGCCCTTAACCCGAAATTCACGTCAAAGTTGGGCAGTCATGCGGTGAAGGGTCATAATTGACGTCCGAGGTCGTAGCTTTCTCGATCGTTTCACGCTGTTGTTCCTTATGTTCTCATCGACTCTTTCCGATCACCATTTAATCCATGATCTCCGTTTCTAGGTTGGTGGGGAAATTCTTGATGCTCACCATTTCTCCTACTTGATGTTCTAATGTGCTAAGGGTTGCTTGCTCTCGTTCTTCCCACGTTTCCTTAAGTATCGCTCGATTTCAGGTTGAAAATGAACTAACCTAAGTCTACGGGCATGCACAAAAGAAGTTCTCCTAAATTAGCTCACTAAAACGACAATGACGAAAGGGTTTAATTCACTCATCGTTCGTCGCGACTCGTAGGAACTCATGCGTAATGAACAAAATGCGAATATTAGTCGCGACGAATGTATTAACTTCGTTGCGACGAACGATGAACTTCGTTGCGACGAATGATGAACTTATCATGACCAAGAATCACAAACAAAGCACAATAACTCGAAATTAGGCACAATAAGCAGGAACAATCAAACTAAACACTTAAAGCAAAATGTAATTAAGCTCACCAAATGTAATTAACACTAAAAGATAGAAGTAAGCAGAATAAAACAAAATTATTAAATGCAAAAGCAGAATGCAAACAACAAAAATATAATGTAAAACAAACACTTGGCTAACCTAGAAAACCAATTACTTTGGTTCCCGACATGGCGCCAATTTGATCGCGACTTATCGTTCAATCCAGAAGATTGATCCTTCGAAACCGGTCAAAATCAATTTATACCAAGAATTGCAACACGAGGTGCAACCTCGAATTCGACTCTCAAGGAACCAAGCAGTAATTGATTCTAAGACTATCCTAATGTTTGAATTATGCAAGAAAGCAGTTAAAATGGGAGTTTTGGTTTAATCTTTAAAATTAAAGAAAGCAAGGCATGAAATAAATATTTTTGGGATTTTTGAAAGGCAAGATAATTTGAAGTAATTAAGATTGAAAACAGTTAACTAAAGTTCTCCTGAAAATGTGGCTCGGGTCATCATCACTCAAAATAAATATCGGGGTTTGAAATCCACTAAGTTTCGAAAGCTCAACCTTAACAACTCGTTAAGTCCAAAATTTAATTAATCAACTCGATTAACTAAATCTTGTTAAAAACCTTAGTGTATGGTATGAAATGGTTTATGCAATAGGTTAACCAGATAAAACACAATCAATTCAATCAAACACAACTAGGTAGATTAAATTAACTCATGCAAATCATTTAACATACGAAACTTCTTGTATTTGAACAACATTCCAACATAAACTAATCCACACCATAAATCAAAGTTTAACATCCGATTAAACTATAACCGGATTCAATCCATCATATCTCGTAATCTCCAACTCGGAGGTTTTACAAAACATGATGAAATCTAAAACAATGGTTGATTACCCTTGAAGCTCATGGAACTCCGACCTTCGCTACATTTTCGGAGGCGGAAACCTTAGCCTTGCATAACCGTGGAAGAAGCCATCCTTCTGGAACTCCAAAGTTACCCATGGCTCCAACGACGATCGGTGGAAGAGCAGAATACAAATGATGGTTGAGGATGAGGAATGAAAGGGTTGCGGTTTCGATGTTCGTTGGTGGTCTCCCCGCAAAATAAGAAAACTACACCTATTAGAAAGCAGAGAAGGCGAAGAAGATGGAGAGCTACCTCGGGAATGCGACCGTCCTCTTTAACCTAAAATGGAAGGTTTTATAGAGTCAGAATCGGGCCGAATTGGAACGGTGGATAATTTTGCTATTTAAGGGTCGGGTATCAGACATTAAATCATGGCTAATGAATAAAGTTCACCATGACGAATAAAAATGGTCACTCGTCGCGACGAATCAATTTATACCAAATTAATTTGTCGCGACGAATGGGAGTGTTGGTTCGTCCCGACGAATGGATGGCTTCTCACGACGTGTTGACTTTCTCTTGTTGACTCCAATTGTTCCTACAAAAATACAACACATTTGCAGTATAATTGTCCCAATAAAAGTTATGCAGAAATTAATATCAAATGACAACAAAATACTGACAATGTGCAAATTATAAAAGATCGATATGAGGAACCAATTTAAGCACAAAAATCATGAATTAGGAGTCAACAAGTGCATAATTACTTAAGAAAACAGGGCCAATTTATAGTATAAATTTGGCTCAATCACCACTCATTATGATTATGAGATATAGCAAATGGATGTGAAGACAGCTTTCCTAAATGGAAATCTAGCTGAGGATGTGTATATGACACAACCTGAGGGCTTCACCTCCTATGATGGCGAAAAGGTATGCAAGCTTCAAAAATCTATCTATGGATTGAAGCAAGCATCCCGGAGTTGGAATATCCGTTTTGATGAGGTAATCAAAGAGTTTGGTTTCTCACAAAATCCGGATGAATACTGTGTGTATAAAAAGGTTAGTGGGACTGCAATCGTATTCCTTGTGCTATATGTAGATGACATATTATTACTAGAAAACGATGTTTCTATGCTATAATTAGTGAAGATTTGGTTGTCCAAACAATTTGCCATGAAAGACCTTGGTGAAGCAACTTATATCCTTGGGATAAAGATCTATAGAGATAGATCAAAAAGGTTGCTTGGTCTTTCACAATCAACGTACATAGACAAGATGCTGAAGAGGTTTAGCATGGAACAATCCAAGAGAGGGTACCTTCCCGTGACTCATAGGATAACGCTCTCGAAATCTATGTGTCCTAAGACACAAGATGAGAGGATGCGCATAAATATGATCCCGTATGCATCTACGGTAGGATCTATCATGTATGCAATGATATGTACGAGACTCGATGTATCATATGCTCTAAGTGTTACGAGCAGATACCAATCGGATCCTAGTGAGGGTCACTGGATGGCTGTCAAGAATATCCTCAAGTACTTGCGAAGGACTAAGGATGTTTTCTTGATATATGGAGATGGAGATCTCAAAGTGAGCGGGTATCAGATGCGATTTTCAATCGATAAGGATGATTCCAAATCCCAATCAGGTTATATATTCACACCGAATGGCGGGCGATCGGTTGGAAGAGTTCAAACAAGAGACGATCGTCGATTCAATAGCAGAGGCAGTACATTGCCACTTCGAAGCGAGAAGGAAGCGGTTTGGATTAAGAAGTTCATTCTTGAACTTGGTGTGGTTCCTAGCAGTTGATGGGCCCATATCTGGTTGTATTGTGACAACAATGGGGCTATTGCGCAGGCGAAGGAACCAAGGTCTCATCAACGATCCAAACACGTACTCCGCAGATATCATCTGATTAGGGAGATCATTGGACGAGGTGATGTCCAGATAGAGAGAATTCCCACCGAGCAGAATATTGCTGATCCGTTGACAAAGCCATTGTCACATAATAGTTTTGATTCTCATGTACTCGCCTATGATATTAGATATCAAGGCGATTGACTTTAGGTCAAGTGGGAGATTGTTAGAGTAGTGCCCTAAAGGCAATCTCCTTTAGTTCGTTTTGTACAAAGTTGTGTACATACTTTATGAATAAATAAAGAAAGGCATATTTCATTAATTTGTTGTTCATTAATTATGAATAGATATTGATCTATAAGCAAATTAATGAAGTCCATGATATATGACATAGCATGAAGGAAATTGTGATGTGATCATACTATTGAGATTCCTATCATGTGCAACTATGTCAGTATCTAAATTATCCCTAGTCATAAGATTACTGAAACTGGACATCGATAATCCGGAGAGACTAGCACATCTCAAGCTCCTTGATTTGATCAAGCAGTGGATCGCAGAAGCTGTAAATATGAGATATTTAGGGTTGAGATGTGAATTCTTACTAGAGGTAGTAAGTACATTGGATGACCTGCTATGAGATCATCACATGGATGTCCTATTCTAATGTCAGTGATAATCTCATCATAGCAATGGTGCAAGTATCCTTAGACTTGAGGTGCTCAAGGATATCTTGGATACTGATTCTGTGCTTTGACTCCATTCCTTATTGCCTTACATAGATCGCTCGTAGGGTGGTGATTGGGTACAGCTTGAGGTAATTAAAGGTAATTGAGTAGCCAATAGAGGAGTCACCACTTCTGTGATAGCAGAAGATGATACCCATGGCCTCTTGTCAGGGCCATTACTTGGAAATCTCTGGCCGGAGTACATATGTCATGAAGAGTGTCTTCATTAACATATAAAGTAATGAGTCCCAGGACGAGAACTAATATCACTTGGACTAGATTTGACGTAGTCAGTCTAGTAAGAGTTGACACTTTGCCCATTCTCATAACCAAGTGGGGTATAGCATGGTGAAAGGACGAATTGCACAGTAATTGTCTATGGAAAGGTTCGTGATATGGTTCATGATGAATATATGTTCATTCATCAAACCAATTACTTTCCGATCAATTGGGGGTCATGATGTGTTGCTAGATACCGCTCATGACTTGCTCAGATTAAGTGTTAATCTAAGTGGCCAACATAACCGGGAACCTAATGGGTCACACGCATAAGAGTGTCTCGGAGAATTCGTAAAATAGTTTTAGATAGAGATCCAATAAATGGAGAGCAATGGAATTAAATGGATCCCAATGAGATCGAGATATGTCCCGATAAGATCGCGACATCGATATTGCTGAAAAAGGTTTCTGGTGGTTTTTCATACGGGACCCGAGTGGCCGTGGGACCAACCCAGTGTGTTGGACCACTTCAAACATTTATATATATATATATATTATTAATTAATAAAAGAATTAATATATATATAGCCTTACGTGGAAGAGGAGAAGAAGCATTAGAAACTTCTTCTTTTATGCTTTGTCATCAAGTCCATTTAATGACTAGAAGACAAAAATAGGAAGATGAAAGAGGTGATGATCGTTGGCTTTGAACATAAGAGAAAGAAGAGGAGTTTAAGAAAGAGTTTTTAAAAATCCTAAGTCTTTAACAAGCTCTTCATCATCGATCATCAAGTCTTCATCTCCAAGCTTTCTTCTCACCATCGTTGCTCCTAAGCTCTCCAAGAACAAAGGTAAGATCTAGCAGTCTTTAATTTGTTCTAGCTATTCCCGGGTCAAAGGGTTTGTCTCGGTTAGGTTCTCCGATCTCTGCGTGGATACCGTTAGAGACGGTCTCCTTTGGCCATTATGGTTTGATTTCGATATATAGACACATGGATCCTGGCTTTCGGGAAGATCCCGAAACAAAAAATTTTTGTTTTCCGCACCGTGTGCATGTGATGCACACACCGGGATTTTCCTACATCTTCTTCCTCTTGAGGAACAATCATATTAATTTCTCCTTCAATCTCAAAATGACGTCAGGGAATTATTCATCGATTACTTCGTCTTAATCGAAGTTCATCATAAACAAATTCATGATTGATCTGATTGCTCCCACTCAGATCAGTCATCATAGAGAACCTTTCTGTGGAATTGCTCCCATTTGGTTGAAGTTCCTTTTTTTTTTTTAAATCAAACCACCCTATACTGGGGGGATTTTATTAATGCGAAACTCTACAAGAGTAGAGGAAGTGTAGTACAAAGGTCATATAAATAAAAGTAAGACTCATGGTTTATATCGTATGTATGGAACAAAATTCTGTTCCATTCGCAAGATTGACCGGAGAGGAAGAGGTAGATCAATTGCCGTAGCGAAGATAGTCGAAGTACCAGCCGAAGCTAACTTTGTTAAAGAATCCGCAAATCTATTAACCTCTCGATAAACATGGATAATGGACGACGTCGAGACAGAGAGTAGATGTCGAATAGTTGCAAGCGCTGCTTCATAACGCCAAGGCCAAAGGTCTGAATGATGGTTCAATAGTTGCACAATGCTCTTATTGTCAGTTTGAACCTGTATCTTCCGGAGCCCACAGTGAACACAAAAATGAAGGCCACTAACTATGGCCTCGATTTCCATGGCGAAGCTAACAGTTGGAGTACAGTGTCGACACTCAGCAAATAAGAAAGAACCTGTGGCATATCGAACCACAAATCCCCAACCAGAAGGACCGGGACATCCAAGCGATGAGCCATCAGTGTTAAGAACAAAAGTACAATCATCTGGGGGCCTCCAGCATAAAGTCATAATCACAGGTTTGCGAGGCAATTTAAAGTGACAGTTAAATGAAGTAGATAAGTTAAACATTTCCTGTAAATTCTTTGGAAGTAAAGTATGAACGCGCACCATAGAGGAAACATGCTGCATAATCAAAAAGATCAAGGCTGAGACCGTTGTGGACTTATCCTCATATATTTGCAGGGTACGCATTTTCCACAGCTCCCAAAGGATGAAGTAGGGTAAGACTGAAATGATCACAGTTCTTGCAGTTGCCCCTCTACCAAGGATAGTCCACTCCCGTATAAATAGCCAAAGGTCAGGGGGGAAAGATAAATGAAGGTCTAACAGGGCGGCAAAGTGTGTCCATACCGGTCGGCGAGGACACTCATAAAAGTATCCGCACGATCGGTGCGCAAGGAACAAATACTACATCTCGATGGATTGAGAAAGAAACCCAACTTGGTCAATGTTTTCGGGAAAGGTAGAAGGGAATTATAGAGACGCCATACAAAGAGAGACCTGGACAGAGTTACGGGACCGTACCAATTCATATGCCGAGGAAAGGCTGAAATGTCCGGTAACAGTTGGTTTCCAAATTCGCCGATCGGGCCTGGAGAAAAGCTTCTTTGTGAATGAGTAGTAAGAAATGCAACATGAGCAGGGTGCAAGTGAGGAAGAATGCAGCTTAACAGCTCTTCTCGTTGAGAAAAGAAATCCCGGACAGTGAGCAGTGGGATAGGATACTGGTGTACCTGGTCCAACGGAGAAAAGGCTCCAAGTCCGGACCAATTATCTGTCCAGAAGGACACCAACCCAGTATGGATAGAAATATATTCACAATCCTGAGCAAGCCAATCTACTTTGGCAATTCGCCGCCAATGCGTTCTACGACGTGCAGTCGGAGATAATGTGGTAACAAATTGAGCCCAAAGACCTACTTGGTTTTTGACTTTCCACCAAAGCTTAATCGAATAGGCGGCAACAATATCCTCCAATTTCCGGAATCCCAACCCATTCTCCTCTATTGGAAAAGAAAGGCGATCCCATGAACGCCAATGTCGTTTAGTATCAGTAAAATAGCTACCCCATAGAAACTGTTGGAAAATTTTCTCCATTTTATGTAAGATGGATTTGGGAGGCTCAATAGCAATGAAAACGTGTTGTGGGATGGAGGATAAGACATGTTTGATTAAAATCATCCGAGCTGCGGGGGAGAGCCACTTATTCTTCCAACTACAAACTCTTGTTTCAATTGCGTCTATTAAATGAGTGAATATACGCTCTGTCTTCCTACCCTGGAATAGTCTGCAGCCGAGGTATTGCAAAGGGAAAGAGCCTTGGGCCATTTGCAGGAGCTGTAAAACATCTCTTTGATGATTGGGAGACACTTCTTCTGGCAGTAGAAAACAAATTTTTTGCTTATTAACCTTTTGTCCCGTGGCTGCTTCATAGTCGACAAGCAAGAGGTTAAGCTGTAATAGAGACCGGTTATCACTCCGGATAAAAATTATTCTCTAATTAAAATGGTCTTTCAATATGTAAATGACGTGGGGGTGTGTTTAAAAAGCAAGGTAACAATTGCTTGGTGGGTGTCATGACACTTGCCACTTAAAAAGTCATTTAACAAGTCATCTTCTTAAGCTAACTAATGTCTCTTAAAATCTAGTCTATTTGTCTCCAAATTTCTAATCCAATTGTCACATTCTCAACAAATCTTAATACCATTTGTCAATTATTTCAACTGCCATTTGACACTTATTTCTACTATCATAAATCAATTATCTTACCACTTGGAATTTTTCCTAGTCCAAAAAATAATCATAATTTTCAGAAAATTTTTCCAAATTTTTACCAAAATTATAAATAAATAATTATACTCACCAAATCAATTTTCAAGACAAATATTCACTATTCACATCCTAATCAATTAAAAATCATTTATACTCAAAAAATATCAAATGAGTGCATGAACAATCATTGTAACGTGTACAGAAAAATCAAATTCATGTATGTGTACGTTAATATTATGCATGAGCATGAAATGCATTTCCTAATTTTCTCAATATTATCTCTCATATTTAGTATTCTAAGATTATAATCCTTAATATGGAGAAAATGGGATATTACAATTCTGGACTCCAAAGCATCCATCAACTTGTCCATTTTGTTCTCTAAAGATCTAAGTCGATCTTGCTAAAATCCTAAAGGTCCTTGTGGCCTTACTTGGCCACTTACATTATTAGTACTCCAAGAAAATTTGATTAATATTTTCTATGCCGGATTATAAGTATTCGAGTACAGATTGTCACCTCACTGTAGTTGGCCCAAGTAACTTAACTGTTCATGTTACTAGCTCCCAACAAAAAACATTTTGTGGTGCAATAGTTGTCCTGCACGTATAACTCACACTACGATTGCATGGCTTTGGTTGTAGATGAAGATGCTCCTTGCATATTGCTCAACTACCTAGTAGGGGTTGTGATCTGTGCGTGCAAAGCAGTAACCGAGTTAATTGGGATCATACCTTTTTGCTCCTTCTGCTCGTGTCTACTCCTCTCGCTTGACCATATACAACTGTTACTTGCCAACCCTTTTAAAAGGTCATGCACTGCATCGATAGTTTTTCTCATCAAAGATCCTCCTATAGCTGCATCTATGGTCCCTCTTATGCTATGATTTACACTATTATAGAATGTTTGCATAAGGAATTCCCTTAGAAGGTTATAGTGGGGACAGCTTCTCTGTAAGTTGGATGATGCCCTAACGGCTTATCAAACCTCATTCAAAACTCCGATCGGAACTACCTCCTTTAGACTTGTTTATGGTAAGGCATGTCATTTTCCATAGAATTAGAGCATCGCACATCTAGGCAATGAAAGTTCTTAATTTTGATTGGAAGTAGTTGAGTGAAAAGCATCTCTTACAACTTAATGAACTTGATGAGTTTCGCCATAATGCATATGACAATGCCAAACTTTATAAAGAAAAGGTGAAGAAGTGGCATGATTCTCATTTGAAGCAAAAGGAATTCAAGTTTAGGGATAAGGTTTTGCTATACAATTTGAGGCTAAAACTATTTCCAGAAAAACCTAAATCATGATGGAGTGGACCTTTTACGGTTATCCAAGTGTTTTCTCATAGAGCCCTTGAATTGGAGAACTCAAATAAGGAGACCTTTAAGATCAATGGGCATCATTGCAAACCATCTTTCTAAGGAGTGATCTCCAAGGAAAAGGAAGTAATTTCCTTTCTTTCAAACAATTGAACACACTTCCAAGGATGCACAGTCAAGCTAATGACTATAACTTAGCAAGTTTAGTAGTTCGTGAAAGTCGTTACAATATTGTTTTCAAGACTCTTTTAGAACTATTGATCGTGGGTTAACAACAATCTTTATTAACCCTAATTTTCTCTTAAATTGTGTTTAATCAAAAATAGCTTTTTAATCAAGCCTAACTATCGAAGATCCTAGAATAAGATCTCTAGATTTAATTGAACAACTACATTATGAGTAAGGAAAACAGACCAATCTAAGCAATAACCACACAAGTTTGGGTTGTTTCTCCTATGTTCCATTATCTCTAACAATTCAATGTCATTAGTCGTCATAAATGAATCCAAACATATTGATTACATATCATATTTAAGATTATAGCAATGGGTTTACATAAAAATAATCTAATAGAGCTTTCAGATCATTCTTACACAATACCCAATTCAATAAACATAAAATAATGTAATCAATCCTTAAAAAGGGGAAGACAATGATACATAAAGATGATATGCTTACATGGACTCCTCAGCATCGATTTCACCTCTAAATTGAAATAAAGAACCCTAACCTAATATGGATCCTAAAAAAGAAAGTTTTTTTGCCCTTTCCTAAGCCTCTAAGATCATTCCCCCTTCATTTGTTGTCCATAATGTCAATTTATAGAGAAAAAAAACTAGGTTTTTAGGCAAATGCATGTGTAAATGCACGATCGTGCATCCAAACATGCAAACCAATTAAAATGCCTAATTCATGAGAGTGAACAGTTGGATGTTCCTTTGTTGTTGAATTATTATTCTTCTTGTGATTTCTTGTCCAATCTTCACCCTAATTCGTCTCCTTCTTGTTCTGTAAGGGTAACCAAATCTGAACATCAAAATGATGGCTCAAGGAATGTGCTTTTACCCTATTTTAGTTCTTGTGCTTCAAACTTGTACCAAGTATCAAATATGATCTAAAATAAGTATCTTAAGCATTTCATAATAATAACCACTAAAGTGAATATATAAATAATTAAGCACACATCAATCACTTAGTGCATTACTACTACATCTTATGGTAACCTCATCAATGGTGAACCTTCCAAGGTTATTAAGGGTAGTAGAGGAATCAAGCAAGGAGACCCATTGTCTCCATATATGTTCACTTTAGCTATTGAGGTGTTGGTGAGAATAATCAAAAGAATTATTAGTGAGGATTAACAATTCAAGTTCCATTCTAAATGTAAGGGGCTTAAAATTACTAATCTCTTATTCATAAATGACCTAATCCTATTCTTAAAAACATATTCTAGCTCCATAAGTTTATTGATGATTGTGATTAATATATTCCAAACCTTATTAAAAGTCACTATCAACAAAGAGAAGAGTCAATTTGTAGTAGTATCAAGTGCAATGAAAAATGTGTCATACCTGTTCCAACAAATAGGAATTGACTTATCTAAACCACTAATCAACTATATTTTGTGCCTATTTGGACTAAAAGGTCAACTTATATTAATCTCAAGTTTCTATTAGAGAAAATAAAGTTAAGAATCAAAAACTAGATTGCCCATTACTGATAAGTGTGAATTACATCATGTTTTAGGTCTTAGTTTGATATGCATTTAATTGTTAACTTAATCGTTTAGTATATGTTTAGGTTAGAATTGTGTTAGTTTGTTAATTAATAGCGATGTTTTTATGAGTTAGAACAAGTTTTTGAGCTTAATTATTATGTTTTTAAGGTACCTTGATGTGTTTGTTAGTGTTTCACGGTCAACATCGAAGAACGGAGAAGTTTCGAAGACACTCGAGCTAAAACAATGGCCCAACATGCCATGATCGTGACAGAAGCACTAGAGTTAGCCCACGATCATGCCTCATATGCCATGATCGTGACAAAAGCCCAAGAGATGGCCCACAATCATGTCCCGCTTGCCACGATTATGACAGAGGGTTCAGATGTGGCCTGTGTCGGGGAGATGCGCAGACCCTAAAAAATGTCAAGTTTCGAGGGAGTTTTTAGACCTTTCGGACCCTGAAAAATCTTAAGGCTACTTAGAACACAAAAGATATATAAAGAATAAGACAAAAGAAGAGGGGAGATTTTGCATAAGCCACTTTTGAGAGAAAATCCTAGAGAGAATTGTTGAAAGATTGAGAAAGAGAAGAAGGAAGAAAGAAGCGGAGAAGAAGCCGACATCGACGTACTTTCCAGATTTAGAGTTTTCAACATCACTATCTCCTATCTCCTGTCTCCGTCCAAGATCATATTTCTTGTAATTTTGCATTTTTACTATTGTATAAATTGGGAATAGCAGTTTGATGATAGGATTTGTGAATGTTGAGATATTTTATACTCACCTTTGGGTTTTTTTATCTTTAATTTAATAAAATATGATTGTTTTATGTTTATTGGATTTATTGTGATTGATTTCTTTGATTGCATAATTCGATAATAGACTGAGAGTGAATCTAATAAAACATAATTAAATTGGGCTTACAAGGGTTAGTTGATTTAATAAGAACGAGAAATTAATCAAATCAGTAATTGTGTGAAGAGAGATCTTGCTTAGGTTCCCAATAGTTTATTGGACAACTTTAGATCTAATTAAGATTTATAATTTAGGGTTAATGATTATAACTCGAGAGAAAATAATCAACCCTAGGATTGTCTAGGAACAATAATCTAATAATTCATAATTGATTATGTTAGCGTTAAAGATATGTAAAAATTCCCCTTTCTCTCAATTGATAGTTCCTTTAGGTTAAGGAGCGCATAATAGAAGAAAAACCCTAACATAGCATAAAAGAAAGAGGACCCAGGGGATTTTTACATTCCTTGCAGTATCAATGGAGTCAACATAGATAAGGTATTCGTGGATTTGGGAGTAAGTATTAATATGATGCCCTATACCTTTAGTCAAAACTTGGAGTTAAGAGAGTTATAACCCACAAAGATGTTAGTAAAGACAACCCATAGAATAGTTCATCAATCGAAGGGGATCAATAAGGATGTGCAAGTACAAATTGATAAATTTACCTTTCCCACAGACTTCCATATATTGGATATTAGAGAAGATGTGGAAACTCATATAGTCCTTGGACGACCATTCCTAGCCACTGCTCACTTAATAATTGACATTGATGGGGTGAACTAACTCTGAGGGTAGTAAAAAACCTTCAAAATGTCAAAGAAAGACAATAGTTCTCCTTTACCTCCAACTACTATCAAGGAAACCGAACCCCAAAGACAATGATAAGATATTGAGGACCCTGAGAATACATTCAGAAAGAAACGATCGCGTAAAAGAAGGCAAAGGAAGGAGAATCATAAGGAAGGTAGAATCCAGAGCATGGTAGTTCATATGCTAATTGTGATATTAGTGAGCACTACCATCGCTCCATTCATTTGAACCACCGTGAGCAAAGAAGAGTGTTGAGCAACTGACGTTAAAAGAAGCAATGTATGGGAGGCAACCTATGGAATGTTATTTCACTTGAGCTTTTTTCTAGATAGTTTGAATTCTGTAGTTAGATTATTTCATTTCAAAATAAAATTAGGAAGGCATAAGACTTTGATTTAAAGAGAGGTGAAAGGGCCATAAAGAGTTAAAAAGTGATTTTAGAAAATGGAGAAGGAGAAAAGGAAAAAATAAATTCATTGGTGGAAAAGTGTAGCCACAATCATGGTATACCGTAGGGAGAAAAAAGGGACAGGCAATTTTCATTATCAAATTTTACCCTCCAATCACTTATATATTCATTTTTAACTTCATTTTTCACCCACTTTCATTTTTTACTTATCTCTCTAAGCTTTAAACCTCTAAACACTCTCACTTCTCTCTACCTAAATTTCAAACCTCGAGTTTTTTTCCAACTTCTATCGACTTACAAGCTAGTATGCCATGCATCAAGAAAACAGTAAAGTGCAATCAATCAACAGGGTGAAACAAAGTCTCGGGATGAGGGAAAAGGAACAGAGCAGCTGATTATGAAGCACCTTTCCTGATCTTCTCAGATGAGGAAGGTACCCATTTTCATTCTCTTCGTAATAAACAAATTATGGTTTCAAATTATTTTCATGTTGAAATTGTATATAGATTAGAATTGCGAGACAAGGTCAAAAGTTTAGCAGAGAAAATTCAATAGGGTCAATTCATTCAATTTCAATTCCAAATTTACGAAGAACTTACCTTAGAATTTTTTACATCCCTTCAGTACACTATAAGAAATGAGCGGTTTACTGACAGAAAAAAGCATCGGTAAACTACCTACTTTTTTCGGTAAAATAAATTACTGATGGAATCAAACAACGGACCAATTTGTCTGTAAAATGCTCGTAGTTAAAGTTACCGAAAAACTATATTCCGTCGGTATATTTACTGACAGAAGATAAATGACACAACTGTCGGTAACCCATAGTTAATGTAATTGAATTGTTATCATATTTACAGAGGGAATATAAAAAACTGTCAGTAAAATATATTGATTTACCGATATTAACTTAAATTCCATTGTTAACTAATAATAAACTTTACCGACATAACTATGACTTCAGTCACTAAAAAGTGTTGATTTTTCTGACGGTATTTTATATTCCATCGGTAATAAGTAGTAAGGAAAAATTTTTAAAGCTTCCGATTTCATGATCTTGTGATAAATACATAATTTTTTGAGTTATCAATTATCTGTGCATAATAAATTAATTTGTATATTTATATAATTTGTTGAATTCAAAAAATTAATTAATGATATAAATTTAATATTATTTTAATTGATAATAAAAACATTAAAGTGTACATAACTTATGTTTGTAATTGAAAGCAAATGGCTAGGAAAGCTAATGTCGTGGTGATTGTGGGTGCTATGAGCTACTAAGCCTCCCTTTCAACTGTTCCATATCCTGTCTCACCTGAGCCATGTGCTCCATCTACTCTCTCATCTTAGCCAGCTGCTCCATTTGCTCTCTCATCTTAGCCATCTGCTCCATCTGTTGATTCACGTTAGCCATCTACTCCTCTTTCATGTAAGCTATCTGGCCCATCAATGTTTGCATTATGGCCCGAAGCTCGGTGACTTGATTGTTTTATGTTGGCCTAGCAGACGTTGTTGTACTAGATATGGAAGATTGTAAATAACATGTGTGTGCATATGAACTAAGCCCGAATATCCTTCCACGACGGTAACTACCACCCACAACATCAAGATACGTCTGAATGTCATCTACAGGTTGTTCCTCCTGAGACTGTTGCTGAATGGTTTGTTGTATTTAGTCCTATTAGGAAGAAATGTTTACATTAGTAAGGGATTATTATTAAGAAATTATAATAATGCATTAATTTCATATACATTCAATTCTCTACATCGGTCGTTAATGAATGTCATACCATCACGGTTCTTCGTGTGAGTATGTAAAAACAGCTGAATAGGTGTAAGCCTGATGCCCAATGACTTTTTATAACATCTCATCCCTGATGGGAAGGGTAAAATAGTAATTTGAGAAGGGTTATGAGCGTGTAAACTAGTCTCGGTATGTTCATGCATAATATGGCCTCCATATATGCATAAATTGTAATTTTTGTAAATGCACATGATTGTACATGCATTCCTGACATTTCCCGGCATATGTGTTTATTGTGGAAAAATATGAATTGGTGCTTGAACATGGAATTGGAGTGGATTTTTGTGTGTTTTTCATTTTTTGGGAATTTTAGAAATTTTTCTGGAAATTTTTCGAGATACCTTTCCGGACCGAAAAATTTACAAGTGACAGACTGATTTGGTTTCCGGTACCGAAAATTACTGTCCAATGGCACTAAAAAATTAGATACATGATTTTAGGATTTATTGCTTTAAGCCATTGTAGTTTGACGAGAAATTGGAGTAGAATTTAGAACCGAAATAAAAATCAGGACAAGTGGCAAGTGACACTTGTCCTGATTTTTATAATCAGGACAAGTGTCATTTGCCACTTCATGTTCGCATTAGTGTCTGATAGAGATGTATTTTTCTGAATTTTTGTATTAATGATTAGGTCATGTTGTAAAGGAAACAAACTGAATGAAATTGTATTTATAAAAAAGGGCCCCCGTGATCATTAAACTCACCGATGATTGTTTATGTAAATTGTTTCCGCATAATATATATAATGTATGTGTATGTTTCAAAAAAAAATTATACTAAGTTTTGACTGAGTGATATAGCACGCCACCCTCATAGGGCACAAACTCGGATATCACCATCGATCTCGGGTTCGGGTTATGCGAGAGTGGGCTGTTACATTTTTCCTATATGTATAACCTAAATTGTTAGATGTGAACTATATTTTATAAAAATTTCGACAAAATTTCCTCTATTTTTATGATATTTACCTCCTGTTGAACAAAGAAAATAATTCAACACAGCCATATATGGCACCAGACATTTATACCATAATCATTATCTATAATATAGCAAAGCAAAATATTTACAAAATAAGTGTCAAGTTGAGATACTTACAAGTTGTTGTGCATGCTCATGGTGGTTATTGATTCTCTCATATGTATGAGAAGACTCTCTCCTCTTGGGCCTCCACGTTTGTTGGCAGAGTTATGCCTTTAGATGAACATTGCCTTAGGTGATGCCCAATACTCCTGCCAACGACTCCAAATCTCCTCCGAAATATAACGTAGTCGTGCACCAGCCTTGTGTATCGCACCAATGAAGTTACGATAATGTGTACGAGCTTGCTTCTCACATACTTTATACATGTTGGCATCGAAAAAAGAATCCCAGAAAAATTATTTCTGAAATAAGAAGAAAAAAATTATACTACTATATATAATGTAATAACATTTATGTAATTGGTGTATATAAATCAATATAAAAAGAAAATAAATATATATTGTACCTCAAACTCCTGAAATTAAAATTACTTTGTAGCCTCATATATTTTCTTCCATACATAACCCTCAGGATTAATCCTTTGCTTAAATGTTTAAGTCATATTTCTGGAACTCGGTCCAGACAGATCCAACCTAATATAAGAAGTAATTTGATACTGGCAAAAAACTAATAAACTAAAGACTTAATCAAAAGAAAATAGTGGTAAATGTGATTTCACTTACTATTCATTGACAACTGTTACATTATTTCTTCCATCAGGTCCCACAACTCCAGGGTGGTGGACCTCTCCTCCATCTAGTAAAGAGGTATTGGATGATATATGAGTTGGGGAAGGAGATGGTGTAGCATGAAGAGCAGTAGGTGATGTGTTATCTGCAACTGTCGGTCCTGGAGGGGGTGCAGGTGAGTCAATGCTAGCTGCAGATGAAGACGATACAGCTTCATAGTTAGTTGCTCTGAACATACCTCTAAACATCGACCGCATAACCTCACACTATCTCTTTGGGCCCATATTGTTACCTGAAATTCAATGTTTATCGAATTCTCTACAAATATAATAATTTGAATTCAATATTTTACACAATATATGAAGAAGGAAATAAGACAATAGAGTTGAAGGTTAACTAATTTTTAACAACAACAAATGAACTTTAACAATCATATAATTATGCATTGTTTAACAAATTCTTACAGATACAACAATAAATCAACTTTAAAGGTTAGTCTAATAATGTATTGCATCGATAAATAACAATGATATAATTAATTTGTTTAATTCCATGTGACATAGGAGTCGGTAAAGGTAAATGAGTCCCCGATGTCTGGATTCCCGAGAAGGGTCCTGGCATGTTCAAACGCACCAATAGAAATAGTAAAACTTCTTCCACCAGGTTTAGACTAGGGGGAACAGATTTACCTAAAACAAAATCAGTTAAGAACTTTTGAAACTATGATATTAGTAAATCGTTAAACGAACCAAAATTGGACATTAATGCATACGTGATTGTGCAAATGAGGTTTGAGGAATTGATGAATTTTTAACAAAAATCGATCTCCCTAATCCTTTATAGCCCGTTGTGACATTGCTTTTACCTCTATCAGCATACATGTCCTCTTCGAGAATAAAGGAAGCTTAAAGCAACATGTACTAAAGACCATCAAATGCGAATATGCATAATAACTTCAACAAAGGAAATGAGATGAACATAATAAGGAAAGAGACGTTGTCCAGATCATACTAAACACTTTAAAGTAGAAGATCGGCAATGGAAGGCAAACGATTCTTAGTGTATCAACCAGCAATATTTCCTGCAATGTTTATTCCTTGGGTTGGGACAATTTTGTCACATTCCTCCCAATGGAAAGAATTACTCCCATCCGGAATCAGTAGCCATATTGACATTCCTTGAATAAGATTTTGAATGGAAAACTTTGTATAATATACTTAAATGCAAATAATGTGTTTGTTGATTAAAATATTCAATTACAAACACAAATTAATCGCTATCATAACTTAATTGTAAATTACAATCATCTTCTTCTTCGAAAAAATAAAAATTAAAGCTCATCTTCAAATCTCTGACCCTCGTCATCCCCTTCAGAGGGAATATTGACATATTCGTTTGATAGATTGTTCAAAGGTTCATTATCGTCATACATGACAGATGCATTTATAAAAGTGACATCTTCCTTAAACGCTTCACTTTCAATTCTCTGTTCTCCTTTTCTATGTGATTCAAAAACACATCTAGGTTTAACTTTGCAAACCGCCAACCAATCTGTCTTATCTTGTCATAAGCTTGGAAAGTGGACATAACACACTTGTTTCACTTGCATAACCAAGACAAAAGGTTCAAATTGTCTCAATCTTCTTCGAATGTTGATTTCAACTAAATTGTATCGGCTATGAACTTTTGTTCCAACATTTAGTGTCGAGTCATACCAGTCACATTTAAACATCACTCATCGTTTAATTGGCAAAGCAGGGTACTCAACTTCAAGTATTTTAATAATTTTACCATAGTAATCCATCAATATCGAAACTCCACTATTTGTTGTTGACATGTTATGTCCATGATATTCTGTATGGTATTTGTATCCATTCACAAAATACACAGGATACGATTTAACAGTTTACAGAGGCCCCTTTGCAAGATCACAAGTGAACTTATTCTCTATTGGATTTTTTTAGGCCTACATAAAACAAATTATCATAGCAGACAGTATAATGTCATGAGAACAGTTAAATGAAGTTTTGAAGTATAAGAATATTTGCAAGTGAATACTTACATATCTCTCAAACCATCGAGGAAAGTGTTTTCCAACTTCTTTATTTATGTCATCATGTGTGATACCTGGCATTATCTCGCATAACAATGCCTCGTGTAATCTAAAAATATCATGACATTTTTCAGTAATGAACAACACACAATTTTAAATGAAGCAATAATCATGTTCAACTTACTGCACGAAAGGAATAACCTCTTGACAGTTCAATAAAATATAACCATGTGCAACCTCAACTTCTTTCTTTATTAACAGTCTTCTTATTGCACGTCTATATGTTCTTCTAGGATATGTGAAAATGGACAAGTTTCCATCAAAACCAATCGTTCCTCCCCCATCATCATTACGAAAAACTTTTCTTTCTCTTGTGTTTACATATGGCTCAAAATAATGTCCACAAAATATACTAGCTTTGTTGGGACCCGATCCGAAAACCGGATCCCAATCAGAAAACGAAGGAAACACGAAGGAAACAAATCGAATGAATCGAATCACAACATGCGGAAGCAAACGCGAAACAAATGCGAAGGTATCGAATCAAAACGAATCAAATACAAATCGAATCGAAACCAATTTCCGATACGTAACAAAAACGGAGCCAACATTCGTGAACAAATATTTTAGGAATCACTGACGCGTTGCGTTGGAAACCCTAAGACTGATCCAATCCGAAACCGATATAAAAATTTTTTCCTTTTCTTTCTTTTCTCATTCCTCAATTCTCATTCTTATACCCATTTCACCAAAATTTTGGCAGCATAACGGTTCTCTTCTATTAAACCCAAAACCTGCAAAGTGTTCAAAATACACTTCTATATTTCTCACATTATAACCAGTATCATCGGACTCCCCGTCCGGAATCCAACACAACAAACGCAATCCTATATCTACATGTCCATATCCAACACACATTATACAAATCCAATTCCTATTAATTCCTCAATTCAATATACAAACCATAGTCATTATACATAAGGTCATAATCCAAATCTTTATGCAAAATTCATAAATCAAATCAATCCAAACCCAATAATCAATCATCTCTATATCCATATCCCATTTATAACTTAAATCAATACACATGCCCAGAATTCATAATACAATCCCATAATAATACTTGTAATACAATAATTGACAAAACCAGTCTTATACAAACCGATACAAAAATCCCATTTTTCACAAAATACAAACGATACAAAATCAAATAACACGTCTTGACATTCTTTCATCCGATCTCCCGCTCGAAAACCTAGAGATGGGGATGAAAGGGGGGTGAGCACAAAACTCGTGGATAATATGTTTATAAAACGAATAGATAAGCAAAACCCTTGAAATCTTTTTCTTTCTCTGGTCTAAGAAAAATATTTCTTTGAAATCCGTAAATCACGTTTTTAAAAGTTCTTTTCTTGCTGTAGTCAAACTGGCAGTTTGTAAAACGTATGATCCTTAGGCTTTCAGCCATAAATCCATAGATTACAAAACATGAATGCATCAACTTGACAATTTATAGATGCAATGTCATATCACATATGCAATGCACATAAATGGCTCGAGAGTTCCATAAACACGAAGGAAACTGAAGTTTATCGTAAACACGACAAGTCCATTTTTCGGATCTCGTAAGCCTCAAGCAGGCAACCGGGCGAAGGCTAAGGGGGGTCAACGTGCACGTGACTTAACAAAATAGGTTCTCTCTTGCCCACACAAAAGCACATATCATGCTCAAATCAATTAATTGAATACTCTTTTACGAATATACACAATGCCATGAAATCTTTCGAGGCATAACACAATGTATGTTGCAATTCATCCAAAGTCCATGTATTGAATCAAAAATGATTTTTTTTTCAAATCATTCATACAATGATGCAACATTTATGATGCAATTGAAATCCGAAAATCTCTTTATTTAAAGATAGCAGTAGTGACTTATAAATTCAAATTATAAACACATTACCCACCTCGAATCGATGCTAGAAACTTGTTCCTCGCTCCAATTTGTCCATTGATTCCTTCTTTCTTCCAATTTAACTTTACCTAAAGCAATTCCATACAAATTCAATATCATAATTAACTTAATCCTCAAATTGAACTTAGAAACACTAATCCCTCATATATTCAAGCTTTCTAAATCACAAATTTCCAAAATCTCCAAATTCCAAATTTGGGTATAAACCCTAATTAATTTCCATCCAAAATTAAACCCATAATACTTAGCAATCAACAAAATTAACTCCATACTCCACAAACCCATTCCATTTTCCATGATTCTAAACCAAAACTTCAAGAGAAACTCAAATCTTAAAAATTGCTCTTACCTCATTTCTCCTCCATTTTGGATTTTCTTGGTTCAAGATGAAGCTCTTCATCCTCCACCTTTTCTCTCTTGAATGAAATTAAAATCTCTCTTCAAGTGGTAGAAAAATCGAGCCCTAGCTCTCTTTCTTTTCTTTCTCCTTCACTCATTCGAAAGCTTGCTCTCCCTTCTCTCTTCTTTCTTTTGTTCTTTTCTTTGTTCAAATGTCGTGCTTCCTTTGATAAAAACAACAGCTCACTTGCTTTTATAGTGCCATGACATTTAATGAATGAGGAATGACCCATAAGCCCCTCCATTTAAGCCTATAAACTTAACCCTTTAAGTAAACTTCCAAAATTGCCCCTCCATTGGTCTTTAAAACTGACATCTTGTTTGATTATTTTGATCAGGTAAATGAAGCCATTTGATCAAACTTTCTTCTATATAATGTTCCTCTATGTCTTACGAATCCAATGCTTCAAGAATCGGATCGATTGGAGCTCTATAGCTCAAGATATCTCCAAAATACTGAAGTCTGTTCTTCAGACCCGAGGCTGAACACTACACCGAGATTCACTCCAGAAATTGAAAGTCTTAGAATCTTAATTTTCAATAGGATCCTTCATAACATTTGTAGCCCCATGTCTCTAGTTTAATTTAAAATAATAATCACCTCGTTTCGAGCTCTACAACTCCAGATATTTCAAAATTAGTAAAATATATTCAGACTTTATCAACCGATCGCCATACTTTGTTTCAAACCACCGTTTTCAATTTAAAAAGAAAATCTGATAAATCAAGTGTGGAAAGATAGAAAAATCTCTTATAAATCTATCGCTTTGAAAATGAGGTCGATCGGAGGTCTGTGCAAAAAGTTATAGCCAAAAGAAGAAAGAGGGGTCAAAACACAAAAGCAGACGATGATGTCAGCATAGACGAAGATGACGTCATCACAGACGAAGATGATGTCATCACAGACGAAGTGACGTGATCACAGACGAAGTGACGTCATCAAAGATGAGGTGACATCATCACAGACGAAGTGACATCATCACAGACGAAGTGACGTCATCAAAGACGAAGTGACGTCATCACAGACGAAGTTGAGTGAACAGTAATTTTGTCTTACTTTTGCTCCAGAATGTCTCCACTTGTAAAGGTCATAAATTATCACTCAAATGTACAAAATTTACAAACTTTATACCGTTGGAAAGATAAAAGAAATATATACAACTTTCCAGAAAGAAATTTTGCCAAAATCTATCTTTATCAATCCCAAAATTGCCCCTAAAGTCAGAAGATAAGACTTTCATTCCTACACCAACACTGCACCCAATTCTTAACTTCATGACAATATTTGAGACTCTTAGGCACATAATTGAAATTCGATGTCTTCTTACAAAATGTAGCCATATATCTCTAGTTTAATTCAAATTAAGAATCATCTCGTTTGGATTACTAGAGAAAACGTTGTGGCTAAAAGACTGAAGCATATTCAGTGAACATTTTTCAGATCACTACCAATCTTGTCTCTAAATCTTTCCTTATCACAACTCATACCAAGATCACTCTTTCTACTCTCTTGTCCAATATTTTCATACTTTATATCAATAGAAAGATAAAAACAAGCTCTACAATGTTCATGAAGGACTCCAAAGCAACTTCAACCTCTAGCTAAGTTAATTTTCAATCGAAGTTGCTGCCCTAATAGAAATCACCTAAGCAATATCCAAACTTCAATTTATCATAACTTCTTGCCCCGATATCGAAAAATTGCATACTTTATGGCGTTAGAAAGCTGGAAACATGAGTTACAACTTTCATTAAGACCACTTTGGCCAAATTGATCTATATCAATACATATTTGCTATTAAAGTTTCTAAACACCATTCCAACACATCAACTTCACATATCAACACATCACCACAAACTCTTCAACTAATTCCTCTCAAACACAATACACATAAATCTATACACAATTGATATTCATACACAATTGATCTTTCATATCCATATATAAATCCATGTCTTATTAACATCATAAGATAAATTTTTATAAAATTAAATGGCATTCCATGCCATATTACACATCAGTATTCAAGTCCAAGTACAAAAGATACAAAACTCCACCATTCTCCACATATGACTGAAATCTTATTCTTTTAATAATCTAACATAAAACACCACATGCATAACCAAAAAAATTGTCTTTACTTCCTAATTTCTTCAAAATTTTACACTTTCACTTTCTATTTCTTGATTTCAACTTCTATTTCAATCCACTCATCCACTCGAACTTTCATAACCCATACAAATTTATTCAAATTTCAAAGTCATCAAAACCAATCATTTCATTTCTCATCAATTTCTTTTAAGCACAATAATATCTATAACACAATTCATATACAAAAACTCTTATCAAATTTTCATTTTCATATTTCTAATTTCCACTAAAAGTTCGGGGTCCAACAATTCTCCCCTTCTTAAAAGAATTTCGCCCTCGAAATTCCTATCTGAAGAATCACCAAATGATTTATTCTCTCAACTAATCTCTTCAAATAATCATATTCAATCACTTTCTGAATTAATTTCTCACCATACATATTTCTCAACTTACTCACAATTTATCACTTCTTGTATCAAATACCACCAATATCATATCATATCAATATTTCTTAACAGATTTACACAAGTCAATGGTCCAATTCTTAATAACCTTAATATGGAACCATACCATTCAATTTAATCCTTTTGAACGTTCACATATATCTATATCTCTATCATTCAACTCATCTATCAAGTATCCTATATTACATCTCACACATGTATATCTGAAATTATTTCATCAAATTGCATCATAAAACTCTAAGTTTAAACTCCATTTTCACATTTCTCAGATCAATTATAATCTTGACGCCTTTATCAAAACATTCTCACAATCCAAATTCATGATAGGTCATTCACACCAATATCATATTCTCACTAATTCAACCATATCCATTCACTAACTCTTATCAAATTCTCATGCTTATCACTTATACACATGCGCCCATGTAAGATCATATTACTAGCGCTCTGATACCACAAATGTTGGGACCCGATCCGGAAACCGGATCCCAATCGAAAAACGAAGGAAACAAATCGAATGAATAGAATCACAACATGCGGAAGCAAACGCGAAACAAATGCGAAGGTATCGAATCAAAACGAATCGAATACAAATCGAATCGAAACCAATTTCCGATACGTAACAAAAATGGAGCCAACATCTGTGAACAAATATTTTAGGAATCACTGACGCGTTGCGTTGGAAACCCTAAGACTGATCCAATTCGAAACCGGTATATTTTTTTTCCTTTTCTTTCTTTTCTCATTCCTCAATTCTCATTCTTATACCCATTTCACCAAAATTTTGGCAGCAAAACGGCTGCCTTCTATTAAACCCAAAACCTGCAAAGTGTTCAAAATACACTTCTATATTTCTCACAATATAACCAGTATCATCGGACTCCCCGTCCGGAATCCAACACAACAAACGCAATCCTATATCTACATGTCCATATCCAACACACATTATACAAATCCAATTCCTATTAATTCCTCAATTCAATATACAAACCATAGTCATTATACATAAGGTCATAATCCAAATCTTTATGCAAAATTCATAAATCAAATCAATCCAAACCCAATAATCAATCATCTCTATATCCAGATCCCATTTATAACTTAAATCGATACACATTCTCAGAATTCATAATACAATCCCATAATAATACTTGTAATACAATAATTGACAAAACCAGTCTTATACAAACCGATACAAAAATCCCATTTTTCACAAAATACAAACGATACAAAATCGAATAACACGTCTTGACATTCTTTCATCCGATCTCCCGCTCAAAAACCTGAAGATGGGGATGAAAGGGGGGTGAGCACAAAGCTCGTGGATAATATGTTTATAAAACGAATAGATAAACAAAACCCTTGAAATCTTTTTCTTTCTCTGGTCTTAGAAAAATGTTTCTTTGAAATCCGTAAAGCACGTTTTTAAAAGTTCTTTTCTTGCTGTAGTCAAACTGGCAGTTTGTAAAACGTATGATCCTTAGGCTTTCAGCCATAAATTCATAGATTACAAAACATGAATGTATCAATTTGACAATTTATAGATGCAATGTCATATCACATATGCAATGCACATAAATGGCTCGAGAGTTCCATAAACACGACAGAAACTGAAGTTTATCGTAAACACGACAAGTCCATTTTTCGGATCTCGTAAGCCTCAAGCAGGCAGTCGGGCGAAGGCTAAGGGGGGTCAACGTGCACGTGACTTAACGAAATAGGTTCTCTCTTGCCCACACAAAAGCACATATCATGCTCAAATCAATTAATCGAATACTCTTTTATGAATATACACAATGCCATGAAATCTTTCGAGGCATAACACAATGTATGTTGCAATTCATCCAAAGTCCATGTATTGAATCAAAAATGATTTTTTTTTTCAAATCATTCATACAATGATGCAACATTTATGATGTAACATCCCACCCCCTGACAGGAAGGGTAAAAGAGTAAATTGTCATAGGATGAGATTGATCGGGATTAATTAGTATTATTCATACCTTATGTGACATATTTGTATTGTGAAAAATGACATTGTTGCACATGAAAATATTGTACATGCATACATTGACATTCCCAATTTATTTTGGGTTATAACTGTAATTGGTTGAGAATCTCGAGAATTATGGGTTCTTAATCTTAAAAAAATATTTGGAGAGTGTCAATAATGATTTTTCAATTTTGGAGAATTTTAGAAAATTTTCTAAAATTTTTCAGGGTTAAATCCCGGACTAGGAAAAATACCGGGTGACAGACCAATGGGTCAAGAGTAGTAGAAATTATGGATATGTGGCTATATGGGTATTGGACAAGTGTAAAATTGTTGGAATTTGGGTTTAATTTATTCATTGATGAAGATGAAGTGAAGGCTTGACACATGGCATGATATTAGCCATGTATTTATTAAAGTAACTTAGATTTGTCTTTCTTTTAAGCTTGTTTACACTCACACTCACGACACTCTCTCATTTTGGAGGTTTTTGGTGTTTTTTTTCCCCCATCTTCGTGCCTTCTCTTCTTCCCTTTCTTGGTGAGCTTTGATCACTCTAATTCCTTTGTTGTTGAACATCTTATACCTCCTCCACTTTACTCTTCTTTCCATCAAAGAAGTTGTTCTCTTTTCAACCCTAGAGATGGTGATTTACGTGGGTGGTGGAGCAAGTTAAGTCTTGGGGTTTTCCTTGAAGAATTTGGAGATTTAGTGACTTAATTAGGTAAGTTTCATGTTTCATGTTATATGTAAGGTGATTTGAAGCTAGTTTGATGAGAAGGTGAAGATTGAGTGTGAATGGAGTATGTGTTTAACTTGTTGTGTGTTGAGTGTGTATGTTGAGCCTAAGTGAATGTATGAATGGTCTAGTAACTTATTTCTTTTTCCTTAGGATGCTTATGCATGTGGAATTGGTATTAGAAGTGATAGGAGTTAAGTTGAAGATGAAAGCTGGAAAATGGATATTGAACCTATTGCAATGTTTTCATCATAACTCATTGTGTAGGTGAGCAAATGGGGTACGGTTTGTGCCCAATTAAACTTGAGCTTGTTGGCTACAATTTTGTGTGAAATAGGTATTGTTAAATTGCAACTCTACAAGGTTGAAAAGTTGCATGAAAAGTTCCTGTTTTAGTGTCTGTGAACAGTAACCGAAACTATGACCAAAGTGTTTTACTGATTTTTCTAAATTAATTGATATGGAATTTGGGAAAATGTTCTTCATGAAGGTTGAAACATATTAAGTTATCTTTCCATTCCCACTGATATTGCTATTTTTCGAGATGTATATTGGGAGATATGAACTGTTTACTCTTGACTGGTTTTGAGCATTTTCTGGAAACCTAGACTAAGTGTGGATTTGGTGCACATTCTGATTAGTAGAAATTTTAGCGATTTCTGTGGATTGAATTAGCTTGAGTGATCTTCTGAAGAGTTGTAGAGGAAACATTTATCTTGAAAAGGGTATATAGAACGTAATTTTTGGAGATCACATTAGGGAGTTATGAATTTTCAAATCCTAAACCTGCATAAAGGTGTTAACTGCTGATCATGGCAGAAACTTGTATAAGAGTTTTGAATTGGTTACAGATGGAATTGACTCTTAAGCTCTTCATGAAACTTGAAGTAGGTGGGTTTATCTTTCCAATGATATAAGTTAGTGATTTTTTTGACTTGTGTATAGGGAGTTATGCTTGATAGAACATTACTGTCCAGATTTAATGATTTCTGGGGCAGCATCACTGATTGAATTATTTGACCTAGTTAACAATTGAATTTGATTTTGGGTTGTTCATGAAAGTTGTTGATAACATTGGGATATTTCTGAGCATAATTAGTTTGTAATTTTTAGACTAAGGAATTGAAAGTTACGGATTTTATAAACTGTTGCACTGTTTGGCATGTTGGAGAAAGTTTTCCAGATCTGTTATGGGAGTAATGTAAGTCGACTTGTATCTTCAGTAAGTCGACTTATGCATGCACAGTAGCGTAAGTCAACTTGTATTCTCAGATAAGTCGACTTGTACTGACCTTTTTTCATTCTTTTGCTTATAACTTGTCCGTCCGACGTCCGATTGACCTGATTCTTGAGGCATCGGATTCGTGAGACATTGAATTTTATTTCATGAGAAATTGGGAATTTTTGGACAGGAAATTGACGTGGATCCGGGTAATAGTTATGTGGCCACTGTTTTATTTATGTTTGGAATGATTGAGGCCCGAATTGAGTAATTTCGATGCCGTTGGATTTCTAATCTTTAGGTGGAATTGTTATGATGGGAAAATTTTGGATTAGGGCCAGGAATGCCATAAACATGCATTGTATACGTTTTAATAGTTTCATGTTCATTGTTTGATATTTCTAACTATACAGTTGGTAATGTGTACTCATTTTAATTGTTATAGAGGCACAGTTGGAACGTCATCCCACGGACGTTGCAGAGACTTCCCGGCATTAGCTCGAATGTGATTAGGTGAGTAACCTAGATGGTTCCTCGGTTAGTAAGTGTTTATAATTCTGCACTTATAACTCTGTGGAGAATAATGGTGGGACGATTGTGTTTGTGTGTGCCTGGATTGCGGACCGGAGGTCCGATGGATTGGAAAATTCTGACATAGAAGTGCTATATGTGATTTTCATGTGAGTGATTTGTGTGAATATATTGAATTGGGATCAGTTATGATGTTGACTCTATTTTAATTGGACATATGCATTTCATGCATAATTGCATGATCAGTAATTGGCAGTTGTGACCAGAGCAGCCAACGAGAGCTTATAGCTCAACGTGATTGGGCCTTGAGCCCACAGTGATTCAGAGCCTAAGGCTCACCGTTTAATGCGCCCTTAATGGGACAGTTTTAGGCGCTCGGTCACAACAACGTAATAAATTGGAAAAGCGTCACATACGCATTTCATGTGCATTTGAATTGGTTCCTTTGACTGAAGTAGCAATCATGTGGTACCTCTGAATGTGTTTTGGTGAAATAACTGTATGTATCTGTGTTATACCTGTGTATATGCATGAATTGGGTGAACCATCGATGATGGTTCCTCACTGAATTCGCAAACTCACCCAAAATTGTAAATTATTTTTCAGGACCGAGAGAGTAGACTCATAGCTCCAGAGAGACTTTTCCTGCCGTGTAGATTGAGTTGGCAAGAGAAGTCATGGCACACAGGTCGGTCAGCTGGCACTTTTTGAGGGATGACCTAGCTAGGTTTATGTTCGATTTTCTTTTGGACTTGTACAGAGAATAACAGTTGTGTAATTTACAGCTTTGAGGTTATGAAATGAGAAATTTATGGTTTCAACAATTAGTGAATTTCATATTAATGCTTTTTTATTTTTGATGCCATGTGGAGTGTTAGAGATGGTTCGTAGCGCAACCTTATCATAGGGTGTGTATCGGAATTGACCTACGGGCATCCCGGTGCATATCCTATAGTAACGGGGTGCTACATATGATGCAATTGAAATCCGAAAATCTTTTTATTTAAAGAAAGCAATAGTGGCTTATAAATTCAAATTATAAACACATTACCCACCTCGAATCGATGCTAGAAACTTGTTCCTCGCTCCAATTTGTCCATTGATTCCTTCTTTCTTCCAATTTAACTTTACCTGAAGCAATTCCACACAAATTCAATATCATAATTAATTTAATCCTCAAATTGAATTTAGAAACACTAATCCCTCATATATTTAAGCTTTCTAAATCACAAATTTCCAAAATCTCCAAATTTCAAATTTAGGCATAAACCCTAATTAATTTCCATCTAAAATTAAACCCATAATACTTAGCAATCAACAAAATTAACTTCATACTCCACAAACCCATTCCATTTTCCATGATTCTAAACCAAAACTTCAAGAGAAACTCAAATCTTAAAAATTTCTCTTACCTCATTTCTCCTCCATTTTTGGATTTTCTTGGTTCAAGATGAAGCTCTCTTCATCCTCCACCTTTTTCTCTCTTCGAATGACATTAAAATCTCTCTTCAAGTGGTAGAAAAATCGAGCCCTAGCTCTCTTTCTTTTCTTTCTCCTTCACTCATTCGAAAGCTTGCTCTCCCTTCTCTCTTCTTTCTTTTGTTCTTTTCTTTGTTCAAATGTCGTGCTTCCTTTGATAAAAACAACAGCTCACTTGCTTTTATAGTGCCATGACATTTAATGAATGAGGAATGACCCATAAGCCCCTCCATTTAAGCCTATAAACTTAACCCTTTAAGTAAACTTCCAAAATTGTCCCTCCATTGGTCTTTAAAACTGACATCTTTTTTGATTATTTTGATCAGGTAAATGAAGCCATTTGACCAACTTTCTTCTATATAAATGTTCCTCTATGTCTTATGAATCCAATGCTTCAAGAATCGGATTGATTGGAGCTCTATAGCTCAAGATATCTCCAAAATACTGAAGTCTGTTCTTCAGACCCGAGGCTGAACACTACACCGAGATTCACTCCAGAAATTGAAAGTCTTAAAATCTTAATTGTCAATCGGCTCCTTCATAACATTTGTAGCCCCATGTCTCTAGTTTAATTTAAAACAAGAATCGCTTCATTCCGAGCTCTACAGTTCCGGATATTTCAAAATTAGTAAAATATATTCAGATTTTATCAACCGATCGCCATACTTTGTTTCAAACCACCATTTTCAATTTAAAAAGAAAATCTGATAAATCAAGTGTGGAAAGATAGAAAAATCTCTTAGAAATCCATCGCTTCGAAAATGAGGTCGATCGGAGGTCTGTGCAAAAAGTTATGGCCAAAAGAAGGAAGAGGGGTCAAAACACAAAAGCAGACGATGATGTCAGCATAGACGAAGATGACGTCATCACAGACGAAGATGATGTCATCACAGACGAAGTGACGTCATCACAGACGAAGTGACGTATCAAAGACGAAGTGACGTCATCACAGACGAAGTTGAGTGAACAGTAACTTTGTCTTACTTTTGCTCCAGAATGTCTCCACTTGTAAAGGTAATAACTTATCACTCAGATGTCCAAAATTTACAAACTTTATACCGTTGGAAAGATAAAAGAAATATCTACAACTTTCCAGAAGAAAATTTTGCCAAAATCTATCTTTATCAACCCCAAAATTGCCCCTAAAGTCAGAAGATAAGACTTTCATTCCTACACCAACACTGCACCCAATTCTTAACTTCATGACAATATTTGAGATTCTTAGGCACATAATTGAAATTCGATGTCTTCTTACAAAATGTAGCCATATATCTCTAGTTTAATCCAAATCAAGAATCATCTCGTTTGGATTACTAGAGAAAACGTTGTGGCTAAAAGAATGAAGCATATTCAGTGAACATTTTTCATATCACTACCAATCTTGTCTCTAAATCTTTCCTTATCATAACTCATACCAAGATCACTCTTTCTACTCTCTTGTCCAATATTTTCAT
The DNA here is from genome assembly GCA_029891385.1 of Erythroxylum novogranatense. Lineage (NCBI taxonomy): Eukaryota > Viridiplantae > Streptophyta > Magnoliopsida > Malpighiales > Erythroxylaceae > Erythroxylum > Erythroxylum novogranatense. The sequence continues at coordinate 34,335,430 of CM057232.1, read as the reverse complement.
GCTTTATATCAATAGAAAGATAAAAACAAGCTCTACAATGTTCATGAAGGACTCCAAAGCAACTTCAACCTCTAACTAAGTTAATTTTCAATCGAAGTTGCTGCCCTGATAGAAATTACCTAAGCAATATCCAAACTTCAATTTATCATAACTTCTTGCCCCGATATCGAAAAATTGCATACTTTATGACGTTAGAAAGCTGGAAACATGAGTTACAATTTTCATTAAGACCACTTTGGCCAAATTTATCTATATCAGTACAGATTTGCCATTAAAGTTTCTAAACACCATTCTAACACATCAACTTCACATATCAACACATCACCACAAACTCTTCAACTAATTCCTCTCAAACACAATACACACAAATCTATACACAATTGATCTTTCATATCCATATATAAATCCATGTCTCATTAACATCATAAGATAAATGTTTATAAAATTAAATGGCATTCCAAGCCATATTACACATCAGTATTCAAGTCCAAGTACAAAAGATACAAAACTCCACCATTCTCCACATATGACTGAAATCTTATTCTTACAATAATCTAACATAAAACACCACATGCATAACCAAACAAATTGTCTTTACTTCCTAATTTCTTCAAAATTTTACACTTTCACTTTCTATTTCTTGATTTCAACTTCCATTTCAATCCACTCATCCACTCGAACTTTCATAACCCATACAAATCTATTCAAATTTCAAAGTCATCAAAACCAATCATTTCATTTCTCATCAATTTCTTTTAAGCACAATAATATCTATAACACAATTCATATACAAAAACTCTTATCAAATTTTCATTTTCATATTTCTAATTTCCACTAAAATTTTGGGATCCAACAAGCTTCCTCCACCAAATAAGCATTACATATCGAGCCTTCAGCTCTGGCTTTGTTTTTTACATTTTTTTGCAAGTGATGCAAATACCTATATTAGAGAAAAATGGTTATTACAATTTTGTAGATAAAGCATGTGAAAATGGTTATTGCAATAATTTATGTCGACTTACCTCTCAAATGAATACATCTGTTGATATTGAACTAGACTGGTTATTTTACCTCATGTGTTAAATGCATAGGTAGATGCTCCATACAGTCAAAGAAGCTTGGAGGAAAAATCCCTTCTCACTTACACAAAATAACTGGAATTTCCTTTTTTAGTTTTTCCATTTCATCCAACTTGATTTCAGATGATGTTAAGCTTTTGAAAAACAAGCTTAACCCTGTTATAGCTTCTCATACCTTAATTAGTAGGAACTCCCAAAATGCAATTAGAATTAGTCTTTACATAAAAACATGACAATCATGACTTTTCATCCCAAATAAGTTGTACTTCCTGAGATCCACACACCTAGCCAAGTTTGAAACATAACCATTTGGAAACTTTAGACTTTTTAACCATTCACACAAGGCTCCTTTTGTTTCTTGTCCAAAGTGTAACATTTTTTAGGATATTTACCGGTGCGAAGATCTTTATGTAACTCATATCTTCTACAAAAAAAGTTGCAAATCAGTTCTAGATTTTGCATTGTCTTTTGTGCTCCCTTCAATGTTCATAATGGTATTAAACAAGTTGTCAAAAATGTTTGTCTCAATATGCATCACATCTAGATTATGACACATCAAATTTATTTTCCAATATGGCAAATCTCAAAATATGCTTCGTTTTCTCCAACCAAAGTTTTGACTAATGCTTGTATTTACTTCATCAGCTTCAAATTTTGTTACTTTTAGCAAGCCTAATTCTTCAATCTCTTGCAAAATCTCTTCACCAGCCTTTAGAGGAGGAGGAAGTGTTTTGACCATCCTATTTTTAATGAACTTATATTTATTACGCCTAAACGGATAATTTAAAGGAAAAAAATTTCTGTGATTATCAAACCAACTTATTTTACCTCCATTTGAAAGATAAAATGCATCAGAATCATTGACACAATGAGGACAAGTCAATTTTCCATTTGTACTCCATCTAGATAACATGGCAAAAGCTGGAAAATCATTAAGGTCCATATCAAAGCCGCTCTTAACACAAAATTATATTTCAGAGAAACATCATTTGTTTGAACACCATATTCCCAAAGCTGCTGCAATTCAAATATCAATGGTTGTAAGAAAACATCTATTTTTTGATTCAGATTTGTTGGCCCTAGCACAATCACTGTCAAGAACATGTATGCCTCGTTCAAACACATCCAATGAGGCAAATTATAAGGAGTAATTGTTATTGGCCATGAAGAATATTGCTGCCTGGATTGACTAAAAGGTTGGAATCCATCCGTCGACAATCCCTACCAACTATTTCGACATTCAACTAGAAAATCAAGATGGGTGTCATTGAAATGTTTCCATGCCAACGCATCTGATGGATGACTCATTACTCCATCTTCCTGTTCGTGTTCAACATGCCATCTTATGTGAGATACAGTAACATCAAAAGCATAAAGTCTTTGAAGTCTCAAAGTTACCGGGAAATAATACATCCGCTTCCTTGGTACTAATATCTATTTCATTGAATGCTTTCTAGGCTTAAACCTAGATTGAACAAAAAATTTGCACTCTTCTAAGTTCGCTTCATCTCCCTAATACAACATACATCCCAATCGACAACAATCGATCTTTTCCACTGGCAAACTAAGACCCCTAATAAGTTTTTCATATTGTAAAAACTATCAACTATTGTATGATCAGCAGGCAATGATTTATCATACCATTCCAGAATTTTTTCAAAACTACGATCTGAAATATGCCCTTCAGACTTTATGTTCAATATTTGAGCAATTGAAGACAATTGAGTCATTGTCTCACAATTTGGCCACAATTCTCGGTTAGCTGACTGTAGTAACTCAAAAAAAATGTTTTGCTTGTGGGTTAGGTTCTTCTTCAACATTATCCCTATTTGTCTCAAAGGTATAACTGGCCCCATCATAAATCATTTGTATGTACAAATTTTAAGTTGCATCAACATAATCTCTTCTAAATCCAATCTCCTCTTCGTACTCATTTAAGTTGACAGACAATTGTGCTTCATTACCCTTTGAGGTGCTAGAAATCAACGGTTCCCTATGTCGTGTCCACTCAAAATAATTAGGGACAAACCCTTTTCTTAGCAAATGCAAATTAACTTCATCAATAGTAAGAAAACATTTGTGTTTGCACTTTTCACATGGACATCTGATCTTTGACCCATCCATATATGCAGGTTGAGAATATGCATAATGAATAAACGCATCAACTCCCTCAACAAATTTAGGATTAATGAAACCATCAGGGGTTAATTGTCTATACATCCAAGATCTATCCCGGAAACTCATATATAGAAAAATGTTATTTTAAACCGGTGAATCCATAGTTAGTCTGCTATGTTGGCCACATATAACAAAAGATGTCAAATAAGACTTGTGATTCAACATCAGGTGTCTCATTCTGAATCCTATGCTCCTAGTATATTTAAACTGAATATCCAACATATATGTTTGTAATCATATATGTCATAAGACAATTATTGATAACAATTTGATATTTAATGGATATTAAATATCAAACATTTGCCTAATCAAATAAGTATTAATAAAATTATGAATATTTTTTAATACTTATTTTAATAAATTCGCTTAACATATACAATTTCATAAAACATGCCTTGAAAAAATGTGCACATAAAATGTAAAGAAAACCTCATCATTTAATAGAGCATCAATGAAATAACAAATTCTCATAATTAAGGTAATTAGAACAATAACATAAGTCAAACTCGTCATTTACAAATTAATACATAACCGAAGTTTATATTACAAACAAGTTTCACATCGTGCAAGCCATATCAACAAAAAATGTAGGAAATTCAGATGGGAAGTTCATACCGTAAACAAATAAACCAAGAGCACAAAGCTATAGTAAAAAACATAATCACTAACCTCAACCGAAACACAGAAGGATCTTCCTGAAATACGTGGAAGAAGATGATGATGATGGAGCTAGAATGAAAACCAACAACAAAATCGTTCACAATTTAAAAAGTGGGACATATTAAAACAATTGCCATGAAATATTATAATCAATGAAGGTCATTAACTATACTCAAATAATTCAACTATCAGGTGTTATCCTCAACAATTTGCATAATTATAAGTCTCCTCCACAATAAGATCATAAGTTAATACTAAGGAGCTCTTGTTTTAATTATAAAATGGTTGTCACATTTTATGAGGATCTTATTGAAAATTTAGCAGATTTTTTCCTATAAAATGGACATCCCCCTTTTGAAATAAGGGTCCCGCTGTAATAAAATCCACTTCTATCTCAACCAGTAACTACAACGCAAATTGAGTCTCCATACTACATGTCTATTGTCAATTCAATCAATTAATAGGGATGTTAAAGTCGGGTTATTTTTGTAACAAATAAAAGTTCAAAAATTTACTCGCAACTTTAATTAACACTTAACATAATAAGAGTTATAGTGATGTCTCAAAAAATGGGGGTGTGATACATTTTATGTAATATGAGGTGGTGGCTTATGCTTCTAGACAAATAAAATCTTATATGAAAAAATTATGTAACATAGGGTTTGGAGCTTACAGTGATGGTTTTTATCTTAAAGATATGGATATATTATGTGATATAAGTCATAAAAGTATAAAGTATATTTTCACACATAACAAGTTGGATATGAGATATATGAGATTGTTAGAATTAATGAAAGATTATGATTTATTGATCCATTAATAGTTAGGTAAAATCAATATAATGATAAATGCTCTAATTCGGAAAGATTATGATAATCTAGTCATATTGATCCCTTTATAGTAGGAGTTATGAAGAGTTATAAAAGTTGAAGTAAGAGATGGTAACATGAAATCTAGAACAATGACTAAATAGTTTGAGATTATAATTTACTTTGATCTCCAAAATTAAGGAAACCAGTAAAGTGATGAATATATTAAGAGGATTTAAGAAAGAGTTGAGATAGGGACAACCTCAGATTTTCATGTTGATGATGATGGAGTACTGAGGTTTATCGACAGTGTATATGTTCTAAATGGTTCAATATTAAGGCGGGAGATTATGAAGAAAGCTCACTCCTCCTAGTGTTCTGTAAACATAGGGGAGACTAAGATTATAAGGATTTGAAGAGAAAGATTTGATAGAGCAATATGAAGAGGAAGATAGTACAGATGAAAACGGGTCAGGCTGGGTTTCACTTGAAATTCTTCTCTATTCATAGGATATAACAAGATTTATGGCAAAGTGTTTAGATTGTCAATAAGCTAAGATAAACTACTAATGTTCATAAATGGAGCTACATCCATTACTAATTCCTTAGTAGAAGTGGGAACATATTACTATGAATTTGTTTTAGGACTTTTGAAGACCGCAAGAGGCCAAGAGTAAGCATAAGCAATTGTAGAAATATAGATCAAGTTATCTCATTTCTTACAGGTTAATATGCACTACTCACTAGATAGCTTGGCAAGATTGTATATATAAAACTTCATATAATTCCTACTTCCATCACATTGTATTAGGATACTAGGTTTGTGGGCTATATTTAGGAGGACGTAACACAATTTTATGGGGATTAGGCTAAGTATTATTATAAATTCTTTTCATCATTATAAAAATGGGTAGTTAGAGATAATGATGCATATTTTAAAGGATATGTTGAGAATTTATATTAGATCTGAGAGGGAGTATGAGATGAAGTATTTGACAGTAGTTGAATTTTTACATATAATAATAATAGTTATCAAATTGGTATTCAAATGAGGACAACATATTCTAAGGCATTGTGTAGGAGGAACTATAGGTATCTTATTTATTAGGATAAATAGGATGAGAGTAGGTTATTGGGACATGAGATAATTCATAAGAAGATGGACAATGTCAATTTGATATAAAGGAAGATTGGTTAAACATAAAGGAGGTATATATGCATATTAGCGGAGATGACCTTTAGAATTTTAGGTAGCTGATCACATATTCTTTAAAATGCCACTTACCAAAGGAGTTTAAAGGTTTGGATTCAGAGGTAGCTAAGTCACTACTTTATAGGCCTTAGAGAGAGTGGACACAGTAACGTATTGTTTGGCATCACCATTCGTATTGTTCAATATACATAGTGTTTTTCATATGTCAATGTTGATAAGGTATATGGATGATTTATCTCACATTGTGGACTATACTATATTAAAGACAACAGAGGACTTAAGTTTTATAGAGACATCAGCTCTAGTTGTAAAACATAAGGAGCAAAATTTGTATAACATAATAATTCCTTATGTCAAGGTGGTGTAACGAAAATGTTGAAAATAAAAGGCTACTTAGCCAATAAAGAGAAAATAAGAAGGAAAATCTCTAAATTATTTAATATTTTAAGTAAGTTAAGTTTTGATAACAAAACTTATTTTAGGGGAAGAGGATGTGAGACCTTGAATTTTTCTTATTTTATTAGTGTGTTTCTTGATTGTTATTATAATTTATTTTAGTTATGAATGATAGGTGAAGTGTTATATTTTAGGAGATTGATTAGATTATTAGATTTTTATAATCGGTAGGGTGATGTAAAATGTGACTAAATTGAACCCAAATAGGAGAGTGTGATAAAGAGACATATAGTCTAATATTGAACACTATTTAATATTTTAAGCATAACTTTTAATAGAAACATTAAGTTATGATTATTTAAGAAATTATGAAATATGAAAATTATATATAAAAACATCGTGAGTTGATATCAAATGCAAATAATTTAGAATAAACAAATGGTAAAAGGGTCAACTTGTACCTTAATATTTTGATCAGGTGGATGAGAAATAAGATAGCATTTCATCGAACATGAAGTTATTTTAGCGGCCATTATAGTCATCATGATTAATATTTACTAAATTAGTCTTTTACATCATTAAATGGTTCATGATATGTAAATGTAATCTATTTAATATGAATCATAATGGTAATGAGAGCCATTTCCATGAAGTTAGGTCCATTAAGTAAATTACCATTATATACTAACAAATTATTTTGATATAGAGAAGAAATTTAGTCAAAAGACGTGACATAAGAATTAGGATTTTACATGTATTGAATAAATTCTTTAAAAATATAACAATAAATAAATTAGTTAGTGAATTAATGATTTAAAATCAATCAACAAATTAAATTTAATTGACTATTAAAATTTTTGATGTAAAATGAATATGTCTTGAACACATAGTTTTCAAAAATTATTATATATGCTAAGATTTTTATGATTTGATCTTTTTATTTTGATTATGACATTTTAAAAATATAACTTATTCTCTTATAGTGTTATTTGGCATATATTATTCTTCATATTTTATTATTGTATATCCTTTTATCTAAAATGACTTAGCATTAAAATTTTAATATCTAATTAGATTATTTAAAATTACAAATTAAAAATAGTGGACTATATGGAATAGAGTTGTGTTGTGATAAGTAAACAATATCAACAGTGATAGTTTGAAATAAAAAGGTAAATTACAAAGAGATATTAATGCAGTTAGTACTTGAATTTTCAATATGCTCAAAGATATGATTTATACCTCAACACTACATAAAAGGTTTAAGTAAACCGTTATTATTATCTCCAGTACTATTTTACACTCCAAAGTTACAAAAATGGTACTTGTTACATCCTGAATAGGGTGAAAAAGTGGTAACAAAGATAACGATAGAATTAGATCTTTTATGAAAATTTTGGGGTAAAAATAGCACATTCAATTAATGTATAAATAAATCATTTTAAATTAAGAATATGTCAACATATTTTAGGTCCAAATTGTTCAATTGTGATGCCATATATAGGTTAACTTGATGGCTTAAATATTAAGATTTGACTAAAAATTAACTATATTAGAATTTAGGATGTGACCAATACCATTTTAAGAATATTAAGCTTTAACGTGATATTATAAACAACAACAAGGTTTGCATAAACCTTTTGAAAAACATTAAGGTTGGATTTAAACTTTTGGCCAATGTAAGAATGTGTAAGAGACTTTTATCAACCGATTCATTCTCCTTTGAAAAATTTACTGTTTCTAATTATTATAGGTATCTATTCTCCAATTGGTTAACATGTCTCTACCATCTAATACCTTTTACATTAAATTATGTGAAACCCTATAAAAAGTTTCAACTTAATAACAAGAAAATTAGGCAAATCTCTACCAAGCACCTCATTCAACTCCCATTACCTAACTTATAGTCAACTTACAAGCAAGTTGTCTCTCAAGTCATCTACAGTTAAATTAAGATTAGATTTAGAAGATATTATGAATAAATTAGCATTAAGACCAAACAAAGATAGTGCACATAAATATATCTCATATCATAAATTACCAAATTAATAGATACAAAAAAGCACTATATTTTTCTCATCCAATCATAAAAAAGTGTTGAACCACAAAACAAGTTCATAACAACAAAACTAAAAGACTTAAATGGAGAAATTGTGGTAAAAGTAAATCTACAGGAACTCTTGATTTTTTTTAATAGCTTAACTTTTGAGATGATGTATGGATCTTAATTATTAAGTAAAAATTAACTTAAAATTGATCGCCTAAAGATTAGAGAAGCCTTCCAATAATTTTTAGAAAGAAGTTTTTTTTCTTATGTATATATATGCTTTTTTCCAAAAGACAATTAAGATATCGTAAAAATTAGGATTTCCATCCATATATACACTCTACTCTACTTAGGATACAGTTTAGGACACAAAATATGGTTCAGGCTTTCACTTTGTTAACTCCTCTAGGTAATATTTTGAAAATGTGGATGAAAAATAAGAAAACATTTCATCGAACACATGGTATACACAAAATTATCATCCCTAACTAAACACAAATTGACAACATTTTCCCATTATTTACATGGCAAACCCTAAAACAATAACAATCAAACCCAATTAAGTCAACAGCAAATCAACAACTAAGTCCAAAAATAAGAAAAATTGAAATCCATAGACGACGGCTTACCTTCACCAAAACCGCCGGAGAAGACGCCCTTACATTCACTAACACCTTCGGAGAAGATGACACCTAACGCCGGCTAGAGACGTAGCAGTTGGTCGGAGGGCGAAGGCCAATCGACGTCGATTGCAGGAGCTGCGCCCAAAGGAGGAAGAAGGAGAAGCAGGCGCGCACAAGGTCAGGGGCTGGAGGGAGGAGCTGTGTTTTAATTATAACCTAAACAACATCGATTTGGTCTCTTGTTGTAGCCAAAACAACGTCGTTTTGGTTATATAAATGATGTTCTGAAGCTAGCCAAAATGAAGTTATTTTGGCTACAACCGCAACGACGTCATTTTGATTATATTTTATTTAACCCCACCAAAACAACGTCGTCTTGATTTTCACCAAAGTGACATCATTTTGGTTACCAAAATGACGTCGTTTTTGTTAGGCTGAAGGACGTTCTGAAGCTAGCCAAAACGATGTCGTTTTGATTTAAACCCAAATGACATTGTTTTAGTTAATGTCAGCAAATTCAATTTTAATTTTCCAAAATGACGTCGTTTGGTTTATACCAAAATGACGTCATTTTGGAATAAACCTTAAACCATCCTTATTATCTGAGATGATGTCATTTACGTATCAACCATACGATGCTTTTACCGATGCAATTGTCGACGCCCATTATTTTCGTTGCCAGTATTTTGTCTTCCCCATGACAATGTTACCGACGGACATAACAAGCCCGTATATTTCCATCGCTAACTAATCTCAAGTATTGAAGGATGTATTCTTCCATCGGTAATTCCCACACAAATTTTACAACCATTCCATATTTGCCAACGAATATTTTTTCTATCGCTAAATTACCCACCATCAACAACGGAAATATAGTTTTCGTCGCTAATTTTATACAGTTTCTATTCCATCAATTTTTTTTCGCTGCTCCGCAGTTTTCTTATAGTGGTATGAATCCAACAAACATAAGGAATTGTAGTTTAGGTTATGAGGACAACCTTATGCGCTTGATTATGAAACTTTGTATGAAATTTGTGGTTTACCCAAATCATCTGTAGTGGATCTGTTGCATCGGAAAAACAAAGCATGCTATATTTGGAGAAACGGTATATTTCAAAACTTTTAAGAAATCATTACTTGTAGCGGAAGCAACAAATCCAAATCATCATGCTAATCCATACATGATATGGTATAAGGATTATGGGCTTTTAAAACCTCCATTTATATTTCTTACTTAGCTTGATAACCTTCCTTAAAGCCAAGTAGGGAATCTTATTGGACTTTGATAATTCAAGCTCTAATAAGCCCATAATTAATTCAATCTCGTTAGAATTAATTCTAGCTTATTAACTAAATGTCATTCCACTAAAGACAATTAGTTGAACTCTTGAATTATTAAATATTATGAGAATACATATTTTATGTCCAATTGCAAACCCTATTTAGAACCTTATTATAGCTATCCGCACAATAAAGGGTTAAATTACCGTTTTGTCCTTATGTTGGTTTTTCCTTCTAGATCTCCCGTTTTACATTATATGGTGATTAACACACAAGATCTCATCTTGGTGTCAAGACTTGATGGGTAGCTAGTCCATCAAACTACTGGCGCCAGTTTAATCACCAAATTTTCTTAAAACATCTAGAAGTGATGATAGCACTATAAACTCTTTATTTGAGTGAATGTTCCCTTATACATGTTTCAATTAATAATTCCAACATGCAGACACTGGATAAATACACTGTAAAAATCCATTCTGATCATATCAAGAATTATAATGAAACATATATGAGTTCACCACTTATCAAGATTATGATTAATAATAAGCGAATGCTTAAGTTGTATGTTTTAAGATTAAAATAACGGTCCACTTTATTCTTGAAAACATACTTGATTCTAGATTCATTTAATAGTGTCATTATCGATAGTCTACTACTATCATGATATGAAACTTATCATTCCCTTTAAGTAAACTTCTTTACTTATATGGAGATAAATCGCAACATTACAGTCTAAACCATAATCAAGTGATCAACTTGATTATTCAACTGTGAATCAATTAATTCAGATTCTAATAATATACATGTTTCTCATACATCTCTATGTATATGTATATTACTTACAAAAGAATCTTGGTACCTTTTGATCAGATATATAACGCTCATATAGATAAAACCAAACTCTTTTGTTTTATTAATAATAAATATTTTCATTACAAAACTGTAATTGAAGAAGATAAAGTTACATGTAAATACACTTGCTTTTCAGGGCACTATATTTACATAACTCCAGCAATCTCCCACTTGCCCTAAAACAAGTTTGACATATCCCTCATTCTCATCCCTTCTAGGTGACCCTCAAAGCTCTTTTGAGTCAATGTCTTTGTGAACGAATCAGCAAGGTTTTGCTCTGTGAGAATCTTTACCACATCTACCTCTCCACGTTGTATTATCTCCCTTATGAGATGATACTTTCGCTCAATATGTTTAGCAGCTTTGTGGTTCCGAGGTTCTTTAGAATTAGCCACTGCCCCACTATTATCACAATAAAGTGTAATGGCCTTTTTTGCCTCTAGAACTACCTCTAAATCATTTAGGAACTTCCGGAGCCAGACTGCTTCCTTTGTTGCTTCATAAGCAGCAACATACTCAGCCTTCATAGTCGAATCAACAATATAAGATTGCTTGACACTCCTCCAAACTATGGCTCCACCTCCCAAAGTAAATATAGAACCAGAAGTTGATTTCCTTGAATCAACATCTGATTGGAAATCAGAATCTGTATATCCTGTCGGAATAAGATTACTTCTAGAGTAAAAAAGCATTAAGTTTTTCGTTCTACGAAGATACTTAAGTATACATTTAACCGCAGTCCAATGTTCCATTCCTGGATTGGATTGAAATCTGCTTACCAGTCCCACTACGTAACAGATATCCAGTCTAGTGTAAAGCATTGCATACATTAAACTTCTAACTGTCGAAGCATACAGAATGTTACGCATGCGTTCAACCTCCTCTTGGGTTTTAGGTTCTTGTTCCTTTGAAAGTTTGATTCCATGTCTAGTAGGAGTGAAACCCCTCTTGGAATCTTGCATGGCGAACTTTTTGAGCATATTCTCAATGTAGGTTAATTGAGACAAAGCCATTTGTTAGTTCTTACGATCCCTTATAAGTTTGATCCCTAGAATATAGTTAGCCTCTCCCAAATCCTTCATTGAAAACTGTTCGTTCAGTCATCCCTTAACCGCAGATAACATTCCCACATCATTCCCAATGAGCAGAATGTCATCAACATACAGGATTACGAAAGTAACCTTACCTTCTTGTATTCTTTTATAAACACAAGGCTCATCTAGGTTTTGTATGAACCCATAGGTTTTGATAGCCTTATCAAACCTAATGTTCCAAGACTTAGATGCTTGCTTAAGTCCATAAATGGACCTTTCCAACTTGCAAACCTTATGCTCATTACCTGTCTCAATGAATCCTTTTGGTTGAGCCATATAAATGGTCTCCTCAAGATCCCCATTAAGAAATGTGGTCTTCACATCCATTTGCCATATTTCTTAATCAAAATAGGCTACCTTTCCATCCGATCCCCTTTTCCTTTTGTAGATCCATTTACACCCTATGATTTTTAGACCTGGTGGTAGATCTACAAGGACCCAGACTTCATTAGTATACATGGAATCTATTTTCGATTCCATCGCCTTGAGCCATTTTCCTGCATCAACATCATTAATAGCCTATGTATACGTAATAGGATCTATTTTGTCTTGGTCTAAGATGGCACTTAAGCCTTCTCCTAGACCCAGATACCTATCTGGCTGTCTCACAACCCTCCCACTACGTCTAGGCATAACTTGATGTTCAGGTTGCACTTTCGATTCAACTCTTGAATCTATTTCGACATCTTGTTCTGTCATATCCAAAATAACTCTTAGTTTGGATGACATAGCTAACTCCTTTAGTACTACTTCACTTCTTCCTTTGTGATTTCTCACAAACTCTTCCTCCAAGAAGGTCACATTTGTCGACACAAATACCTTTCTTTCCTGAGGACTGTAAAAATAGTACCCTCTAGTTCCAATAGGATATCCTACAAATAAACAAACTTCTGACCTTGGTTCCATCTTTGTGCATTCATGCTTTAGAACATGGGCTGGGTAACCCCAAGTCCTCAAGTGCCTCAATGAAGGCACTCGGCCAGTCCACAACTCCCTAGGTATTTTAGGCGCCGATTTGGATGGAGCAAAGTTAAGAAGATATGTTGTCGTTTGTATGGCATATCCCCAGAACGATTCTGGAAGGCTAGCATAGGACATCATTAATCTTACCATTTCCAATAGAGTTTTATTTCTCCTCTTTGCTACACCATTCTGTTGAGGTGTTCGAAGAGCTGACAAATTGGAAACAATTCCATTGTCAATTAACTATTGCTGGAACTCTCCAGAGAAGTACTCACCACCTCGATTTGATCGAAGTTGTTTTAATGGCTTGCCAAGTTGCTTCTCAGCTTCAGCTTTGAATTCTTTGAACTTTTCAAAGGATTCACTCTTTTTATGCATCAAATACAAATAGCCATGTCTTGAGTAATCATCTATAAAAATTATGAAGTATTCATAACCTCCTCTAGCTTGTACATTCATGGGCCCACACATATCAGTATGTACCAGGTCTAATGTGGATTTAGATTTGTTTCCTTTAGAAGGAAATGAGGCTTTGGTCATTTTTCCTTCAATACAAGATTTATAGGGGGGTAATGGATCACTATCCAAGCCCATAAGGATCCCATGTTTTACTAACCTGTCAAGTCTTTTCTAATTGATATGACCCATTCTTAAGTGCCACAAATACTTTGAATTAATGCTAGAGATATTGGAATGTCTTGGTTTTATCAATTCTGTGGTGTTTAGCGAGCCTTTCATAGGTTCTATAAAAAACAATCCCTGTTTAGCTATCACATCACAAATAAAATCCTTATTCTCATATATTGAAACAACCTTTTCAAAATATAAGGAATAACCAGATTTTATTAGACAAAAAATAGAAACCATGTTCCTTACAATTATAGGTATGTAATAAACATCCTCCAAATATAACCTATGACCACTAAGAAAATCCAAGATAACTACTCCCACTGATTCTGCTGAAACATAGGAGTCATCTGCTATCTTGACTTGAAACTAGCCTTTAGGCAGTCTTGTCCTTTGCAAGAACCCCTGCAATGAATTACAAACATGGTTAGTGGCTCTTGAATCTAATATCCAAGAAGTAGATAAATCTGCCACATTTCTAGTTCCTAACAAACTTAGGAAACCCATACCTTGTTTATTTTTTAGGGACTCTAGGTAGATTAGACAGTTTCTTTTCCAATGACCCATCTCATCACAGTGGAAACACTTTCCTTTGATATTCTCTTTGGCCTTCTTTTTCATGGGTTTAGCCTTGACCCATGTTTGGGCCTTCTTTTTCATTAGACCCTTCTTCTTTTCCTTGCCCTTACCCTTGGGCTTAGAAGCCATGAACCTTAATATTCAATATCTCCTCCGTGTTCTAGAGGGTATTCATCAACTCACTCAAGGTGTAATCCTTGTTGTTGAGCTCATAGTCCAACTTAAACTACTGAAAAGAAGAGTTTAAGCTATTGATGATCATAATCATCTGCATGTCTAAATCCATATCTACCCCAAGCATCACAGCTTTAGTGACCGCAGAGATTACCTTCATGTAATCCCGCACCGGTTCACTAGGTCTTTTTCTGAGATTATGAAAGGTTTAGATAGCTTTCACTCTTGCAGACCTAGTCCTCACACCAAACATCTCATGTAGGTGATGGACCATTGCACTAGAAGTTTTCATACAAACAATTTGTTTTTGCAACATGTCGCTGACAGAAGCCAGAATATAACACTTAGTAGTCTTGTCAGCATTCTGCCAACGCTCATGTTGTTGGACTTGCTCAGGAATTGAAGCTTCACCCGAAGGTGTAGGCTTAGTTTCAGTTAACACCCATGAAATACTTTCATATTGAAGAACAATGTCAGGGTTACGCCTCCATTCATTAAAATTGTCTCCATTTTCCATTTTGTTATTAGTCAAGAGCAAGGTGAGAGGATTCATTTTGTGGTTGATTATGTCTGAAAATATAAATTATTAAAAATAAGCATACTAGTCAACAATTAATAGATCTTTGTATAAAATCATGATGCATGTATGCATGATGATAGATTTAACAAAACTTAACAAATTAAAACATTATACGACTGTTATTTTTCTTATCTATAATAGACTAAGTGACGGTGGGCCATCTTATCCATTAAAAGAAAAACTGGGACCCTCCCACTCAAAAAACTACCAAGCATCTCATGCTCAAATTTTTGAGAAACGTCTTAACTTGGTCCATACTTTTACCAACAGAGCTACGATAGGCAGTTTATTGATAAAAAATGTTGAGTGTTTAACCATTTGATTCATATACTAAAGATACTTGCAGACCATGCCTCGATCGGAGGTCACATTTGCTATCAATAAGTGGACTTATCCTTAAGGAGACCCATACCATGCAGGATCTAGGATCCATGCCCTCCGATGGGGAGTAACACTTCACCACATGCAAATGGGCCATCATTTGGAGATCGTGGACTCTCACATGAGCATCCTCTCCCACTTAATCTTTTTGGGCTTTAAGTTTTTAATTACCATCTTGTCTAGATGCAATTTATTATCCATCCTATATTGTTTCATTATATATCTCATACATAATGAATGCATTGCAAGGCCTAGGGTTGGCAATTTTCTAAATAACATGCAATCACATAATATCACATATTATAAGCATTCATTTCTCCATTCATCATATGAACTAATAAAGCCACTTTTGATTGTCCATCTTAGAAATAAATAAAAAATACAAGCCTTTTAGGCCCAAAAGTATTCTTCTTGGACTTGGATCTTCCGCTTCGAACTCTTCGCTCACATGATCCAGCCCATTCGGTAAACAAAATATAATGGCATATATTAAAACCGAAATTTGTCACTTTGAAAAACAAAATTCCAGCACTAGATTTTTAGAAAACCGATTCTTTGTTATGACAAAAAATTCCAGCACTAGTTTTTATTAAAACCGAAACTTATTCCATGAAAATAAAAAACTATCACTTAGTATTTTAGCAAAACCAAAATTGGATTCTATGAAACAAAAATCCAGCACTTGTTTTTACAATAAAAATCGAAATGTGATCCATTGAAATAAAATTCCAACATCTTTGTTTTCACAAAACTTATGCCAATACACAAAAGGATACATCGGAAAAATTTTACCTTTCCATTTCTTCAACCCATGGCTGCTCCATCTTCATCATTACATCAACTTGTACATTACAAAATCAAAGAAGATAGAAAAATGAAGCCAAGGAGGAAGCATGGTCATCATAGACCACCCTCCTTGTTACAACCAAATGAAGAAATCTTACAAGGCAAATTTAACTTCTATGGACAACCAAAAGAGCAACATATACACCATATATATTTCTATCACATAAAATACGCAGCATACACATAAAAATTGCCAACCCATGCATCAAATATATAGGAATCGAAATCATGCATTAGAAATCGGCTCTGATACCAATTGTTGGATCGAAAAAATAAAGCATGCTATATTTGGAGAAACGGTAGATTTCAAAACTTTTAAGAAATCATTACTTGCTGCGGAAGCAACAAATCCAAATTATCATGCTAATCCATACATGATATCGTATAAGGATAATAAAACATAAACAAGATCAAGAATATTACCAGCTCCTTTACTACAACATTAAATCCTCGCTGCGCTATCCTCTCCTTCTTCTTGTATCCAAATCCTTTGCCTTTAAATCTTTTCCTTTAGCAATCTACTTTCTCCTTGTTATTGTATCCTCAACCAATTAGATTGACCACTTGTTCTTCAAGGACAATTAAGTTAACAACATCCTTTGGTGGGAAAGGAGAAGAAATGTTTAGAGGAGATTTTCTTATAAGAAGAATAACCAAAAATGAAAATCTTATTGGTATTTTCGATTCTACCTTGCATCAAAGGAGAGAAGGTCTCAAGAACATGCAAGATGTCTTTCTTACACTCCAATTTTGGTTATGCATGAATGGAAGAAGAGGGAGGCATCCAATGCATCACTTCTTACATTAATCAATCATAAAATTGCCAATAATAAGAAGAAGAGGATTCGACTAGTGATAAGTTGTTGTTCTTGATATATTTTAGCTCTATTTTGTCATCGTTTTTGTATTGAATGATGTTAAATTGTCTTTAGTTTTGTGAATTTGGTACTGCTCCTTTATTCTTGGTATTTGCAGATGATTTGGGAAGAAAATGAAGTAAACCTGAGGAAAGCACGGTCTACCCGTGTAAATTCACACATCCCGTGTAAAGTGGACGTTTAAAGTTAAAGATCTGAAAGTCACACAGTCTACCTGTGTAAATTCACACGGACCGTGTCTTTCGAAGCTAGAACACATAACCAGACCTGAAAGTCACACAGTCTACCCGTGTGGATTCACACGGTCCGTGTATGACAGTTTTCATGAAAATTTTAGGGGATTAAAAGGTAGTTTTTGAGAGTCAAAAAGATGGGGGATTTTGGCTAGAAAGGGAGGACGTGAGATTCAAGAAGGAGGAGAAAAACCAAGAGCAATCGAAGAAGAAGAAAAGCTTGGAGAATGAGAGATCAAGATTCAAAAAGCAATTGGAGTTCATTTTCCTCCTCTTTCCATTTATTATTTATCTTCAATGTTCAAGTTTATAATTTTTACTTTTAGGTTGAATTCAGTTATGAATCTGTAAATTTTCTTATTCTAGGATGTTTGTTTCAACTTGGGATATATGTATTAAACCTTATGTCTTTACTTCTAAATTCAATATTGACTTGATTTCAATAAAGTAATTTTGTGTAATATTGATTTGATCTTTCTAATCTAGGGTTTCTTATTGAATAATGATAGATGTTAAACTAAGTATTAAAAAGTGATGTTTATTGTCTGAATTGCTAGATTAGACTTAATTGAAAAAATATCTAGAAATAGAATTCTTCATTAGGAGTACTTGAGATTAACCACTGTGTTCATTGGGTTGGATTTAATTTTTGGCTTAGGAAACTGGTTTAAAAATTGAAATCAACACATTAATTACTTCAATAGAACTGACTGATAAGAGTGGGCTAATGTACTTGGAAATATTTTATTTCATAAGGATTACATGATTTCTTTGTTGAGATGAATTCCTAGAATATTAACTCAAATTCTCTTAATTATGCATTGATACTTCTTTAACAACTGAATTTTCATATTTGATTACTTAGGAAATTTAGAAGGTATAAATTTAGTACTTTGACTTAGTCCTTGTGGATAGACACTTGATTGCTGCAACTAAACGCATACACTTGCAAGCCTATCAACTAGTGAGGAATCTAAAGAAGAAGAAGAAACAAAAGAACTGGGCTGGAAGAAAGTACTGGATACAATCTCCGCAAACACCAAGGTAATTACAGATACAATTGCGAAGAACTCCAGAAGGATGAAAGAGATGGCCCAAACTCAATGATGATAGAGCCGGGACCTATGTCATATCCATCATTATTTCGAGGCTCAGGGGGTTCAACTGCCACCTCCAACACCATCCCTGTCTCCATCACCATAATGCTTTGTTCTAACCCCCTTTCTTTTTAAATTTAGTCTTTTTATTTTTGTTTTTGTTTTACTTTAATTTATGTTTCTTTTTTCCTTATATTTTGTTTTTCCCCTTCTCTCATTGAGGACACTATATTGTCCAAGTGTGGGGAAGGTTATGTTTTTTGCTTTGAATGTGATTTTGCATATTGTATGATAGTTGTTAAGTTGCATTTTGTGAATTATGTGAATGGCTTAGATGGATTGGAATTGATTTAATTTTGAATATATTCTACTAGGTTTTGAAGAATCATTAGCTCGCTAAATTAGTGAATTGGGGTCTTTGGCTAAATATGCAACTTAATTAGGATTTGGTGTTTATTTGCCACCCTTTAAATTGTCACATTCATTCATAATTTGAGGCCCTTTGACTTAAGTAAATTTGCTAGTATTTTTCATGGAAACGAATAGCTAAAGCAACAAGATATGTAATAAATCAAAAAATCAATCAAAAATCATGTTTGTTAATTTTAAAATAAATTACTATTCATTGGCCTTTGGGTTATGAATAGAGCTAGTAGCCAATTAAAAACGTGATGTAGCTGAGTAACTAGATTGACATGCATTACAAATGTGTGCCTTTACGTAAAAAGGATATAATGACGTTCCAACCAAGCATCTTAATAAAAAGCATGACTTAGTTAAGTAATCGAACTGACATTCATTACATGTTTTCCTCCGAGTAAAAAGACTAAGTCCATGTTCAGAAAAAGTAAATAAAAAAAGTGTTTTTGAATAAAAACCTTCCGAAATCGTAATAGCTTGACTTTTCATGAAAATGTACTTAGGAGTAGTTACAGAGTCTAAATGACCAAAGAATTATTAATGTTTGTGTGCAATCGAAAAAGGTAAACAATTTAATGCTTGAGTTTGGATTAATATGTATATTTATTTTAAAGCCCCAAGACATGGATTTTACATGTTAATGATTTGAAATGACTCGAATGATTGTGTTTTAAATTAAATTTATTTTATGAAGTTGAAGCCATTGTATCATTACTACATTATGTGCTGTGTGAACTTTTGTGTGTTTGTTGTTTTGTTTGCTTGAGGACAAGCAAATGGTTAAGTGGTGGGATGTTGATAAGTGTGAATTGCATCATGTTTTAGGTCTTAGTTTGATATGCATTTAATTGTTAACTTAATCGTTTAGTATGTGTGTAGGTTAGAATTGTGTTAGTTTGTTAATTAATTGTGTTTAAGTGTTTTTATGGGTTAGTACAAGTCTTTAAGCTTAACTATTATGTTTTTGAGGTACCTTGATATGTTTGTTAGTGTTTCAGGGTTAACATAAAAAACAGAGAAGTTTCGGAGACACTCAGATCGAAATAATGGCCCTTCGTGATAGAAGCATTAGAGTCAGCTCACGATCGTGAAAAAAAGCCCAGGACATGATCCATGATTGTGTCCTACTTTCCACGATCATGATAGAAAGCTCGGATATGGCCTGCATCAGGTAGACTCGTAGACACTAAAAAATGTTAAGTTTTGAGGGAGTTTTTGGACTTTTGAACCCCAAAAAACCCTAGGGTTGCCGAGAACACAAAAGATATATAAAGAATAAGACAAAACAAGAGGGGAGCTTTTACATAAGCCACTTTTGAGAGAAAATCCTAGAGAGAATTGTTGAAAGATTGAGAAAGAGAAGAAGGAAGAGATGTGGAGAAGAAGCTGACATTGATGTACTTCTTGAATTTAGAGTTTTTTGACGTCGTTGCCTCCCGTCTCCATCCAAGATTGTATTTCCTATTATTTTGCACTTTTATTATTATATAGACTTGGGAATAGAAATTTGATGATAGGATTTGTGAATGTTGAGATATTTTATATTCACCTTTAAGTTTTTATCTTTGATTTATTAAAATCTTGTTATTTTATGTTTATTGGATTTATTGCGATTGATGTATATGATTACATAATTTGGTAATAGATTGAGAGGATGAATCGAATGTAAAATAATTAAATTCGGCTAATGAGAGTTAGCTGATTTAATAAGAATAAGAAATTAATCAAATAGATAACTGTGTGAAGAAAGATCTCGCATAGGTTTGCGATAGTTTATTAGACAACTTCAGATATAATTAGGGTTTTAGATAGATTGTTAATTGAGAAATTACAATTTTTCATAATTTGATTAGAGTTTATAATTTAGGGTTAATGATTATAACTCGAGAGAAAATAATCAACCCAATGATTGTTTAAGACCAATAATCCAATAATTCATAATCGATTAGGTTAGCGATAAAGATAGGTAAAATTTCCCTTTCTCTCAACTGATAGTTCCTTTAGGTTGATTTTTGAGTGTGGGTTGCAACTGCTATTTTGTTAATATTTTCATAATTTATTCTTGGATTTGATGTAACATCTCATCTCCGAGGGGAAGGGTAGAATAGTCATTTGGAATGGGTTCTAAGTGTTTAAGATTGTCTTGGCGTGTTCATGTATACACATACACATAAATAGTGACTTTTGCACACGTAAATGTTTGTACATGCATTCATGACATTTTCCGGTATATTTGGTCATAAATGTGATTTTTTGTGAAAAATATGTTTTTTTGTGTTTGAAAATTTAATTGGAGTGGGTCTTTGTGTGTTTTAAATTTTGGGAGAATTTTAAAAATTTTGCTGAAAATTTTCGAGGTACTTTTCCGGACTAGAAAAAATGCCAAGTGATAGACTGACTGGTTATCGGTGGTAAAAAGTACTGACCAATGATACTGAAAATTAGATACATGATTTTAGGAATTATGAATTTTAAGTCATTGGAATTTTGGGGTGAAATTAGACTAGAGATTGGAAGTAAATTGGAAGGAAATTAAGTGGGTATTTGAGAAGTTGACATGTGGCAAGTGACATGTGTCACTTGCCTAACATGCCACCTTATGTCTTTAAGTTATTAAACCAAGTGATTCTCGAAGTTTCCTTAGAAAGAGTTAAAATCACTTTTAAAATACAAGTTTTTCCTCCTCATCCGTAGCTTCTTCCTTGCTCCTCCTTCGTTGGTTCAAGCTCCACCCACACAAGACACTCTTCTTTGTTACTTGTTTTCTTTTCCTTGTCCATTAAATATCCAACCAAACCCTCACCCCCCTCAAGTGATGATGATTATCGTGTATGGTGTTGGGGGAAAGGAAGTGAGTTTGTGGTTTTTGTGAAGAGTTGAAGAAAGTGGAAGCTTAAGTAGGTAAGGTTGTGCTTTATGTTATAAATTGGAATTAAATGCATTATTTGTGATGGTTGTGAACTTAATTGCATGCAAATTGTGTTGGTATAGATGGGTATGAAATTTGCTTGTTTAATTGATGATTGATGAGTGTAGAAAAATATTATTGAGTGCGTGTGCTGCCATTTGTGGACTAATGTTCAAGGATAGGTTGTGGTTTAGTTATGGTGGATATATGAAGTGAATTGAGTGTTGGTTGGTTTAGAAATGGTATGGAAGATGTAGAATGTGAGTTAGGTTGTGAATCTGGAAACTTTGCTTTGTGTATGTTCCAATGATTTGGTCATAACTTTTTATATGGTTATCCTATTGAGATGAGGTTTGGCTTGAATTAAACTTGAGAAGTTTGGCTAGAATTTTTATAAAGGAAGTTCTATCCAATTTTGGCTTGAAGGATTCTAAATTTTGCCTTGAAAGTGGGCAATATGTGTAGGGTGAATAGTGCCATGTTTATGAGTCTATCATTGAAGACCTGAAACTTTGGAGAATTTTTCTAGGCTAAATAAGACAGATTTTGGAAAATTAGTCTTCATGAAAGTTTTAGATTATATTTTGATCTTTCCATTGATGTGAAGTATGTAATTTTTGGACCATGGAATGTGAAGTTATAATTTTTAGAAATTTCTGTTACTGTTTGGCATGATCATTAGTGGATAGAAATTTTGAGTGGCTATTTGACCCCTTTAGAGATAGAATTAAATTTTGGGTTCTTCATAGAAGTTGTAGAGCTTCCTTTTAGCTTTCCATTGATATAGAGTTTGTAAATTTTGGAGTTCTGAATGAAAAATTATGGAGTTTGGAAGTTGAGATATTGGTGAAGAATGTGGCGATCGGTCGGTCGGCCAGATGTGACAATCGGTCGGTCGGCCAGAATGTGGCGATCGATCGGTCAGCCAGAAATGTGGCGATAGGTTGGCCAGAAATGTGGTGATCAGTCGGCCAAAATGTGACGATCGGTCGGCCAGAAATGTGACGATCGGTCGACCAGAAATGTGACGATCGGTCGGCCAGAAATATGGCGATCGGTCGGCTAGAAATGTGACTATAGGTCGGCCAGAATGTGACGATCGATTGGCCAGAAATGTGGCGATCGGTCGGCCAGAAATGTGGCGATAGGTCAGCCAGAAATGTGGCGATCGATCGGCCTCCGCTGGTCCGCCAGAATGTGGCAATCGTGCATGCGCACGATTGCGACTTCCCATTTTTTTAAGGAAGATTATTTTCTGAATACACTTCACTCTTTTGGCTATATCTTTTCCGTCTGACATCCGATCAACTTGATTTTTGAAGCGATGGATTCCTAAGACATCCCTCTATCTGTCCTTGGAAAATCGTGGATTTTTTAGATTAAATTGAAAGAGATTGATTTAATCAAAGTGAGTTGGAAATTTTTTTGAACATGGTTCAGTATTTTGGTAAATTCTTGATCTGTAGAGATCCAATTGAGTTGATTATTATTTCTAAATAAACTAGGGACATGGGGCTATAAGTTATCTGAAAGAATTGAATTTCAATTCAGCCTCTAAGACTTTTAATTTCTGAATTGAAGTTGAGTACAGTGTTCATTCTTGGATTAGTAAGAGCTGAAAGTGTTTTAGCCATAATTGGACCTATAGAGATCTGAATTGAGTGATTTTAGTGTTTATAGATTCCTACTGCTTAGGGAAATATTTTCTTTCAAGGGAGGTTGCCTAGGTTAACCTATGTGGACTAGCTCATCGATCAGGAGTAGTAAACTCGAAAGATTTCAATAAGCATAAATTGCGAGTTTAAGGATTTTAGTGCGGCTAAACCCTAGGCATACTTGAGTTGTGATATTGGAATAGTTTTTGCGATAAAATTTATCTATTGATACCGGGATAGTCATGGACATGCATCGTACATATATGTGCATCAATGATTATAATTGTGCAAAACTATTAATGTGTGTGCAACGTATTGAATGAATGGGTTGTGCAGGCTAAGAGTTCGCAGTCAGGCATTTCCAGAATTTAGAAGCAAATGCTAATCTGGAGCGTACTATGAGTAGACCGAGATGTTCTTATTTCACCCTTTATTATATTTTGTTTTCATTTTTTATAAATTTATTGCTGAATGGGTGAATAATGGTGGGTTTGAGGTTTGCTGTGAATGTGAATTCCGGACAGAAGGTCTGATAATTGTGTACTGGGGAGTTGGTTATAGAAGTGCTACTTGTATGTGAATTTGCAACCTATGTGCCTATAATGTGACTAATTGAGATACATGTGATTAATTGTGATACATAAATGTTGATTGTGACATATGCATACGTGCATAGTAATATGATTAATTGTGGCATATGCATTTCATTCATGAATATATAACCAGATAATGACAGTTGTGACCGGAGCAGCCACCGAGAGCTAAAAGCTTAACGATTGTACTCGGGCCTCGAGCCCCACAGTGATTTAGAGCCTTAGGCTCAACGATTAATGTGACCATATTGGGACAGTTCAGGCGCTCGGTCACAACACCGAAATAAATTGGAAAGTGTCACATGGGCATTTCATATTCATTTGCTTACATATATTTGATTGAGTGAAAGGCACATGCCTTATGCTTATGTGAAATAAATGTGTTCTAATGCCGGACTACGGTCCGATGACATGAGAAAGTGAGGAGATGTGACTGAAGCATTGCATGGCATAAGTGTATGAAATATAGTGGTTGTTGTGACCAGAGTCGCCACCGATCAGAGCTTTAAGATCAACGAGTGAAAATAAGCTTCGAGCTCATAAGTGATTCAGATCCTCCGGTTCAACGTTTAATGAGCCCTGTATCCTCCAATAGGATAACGGACAGTTATTAATGAGCCTTACATGAGACAGTTTAGGCACTCGGTCACAGCAAATTAATAAATAAAAAGTGAGTCTCATGTGCATTGCATCTGCATAATAGAAATATCGAATATGAATAATGTGAATGTGCAATTCTGTAAACGAGTGAATGTGAAATATTGTGAATGTGCACTATGAAATAAAGTGAGCTGTGTGAATATTGTGTTCTATGTCTGGGTGAGCCATCGATGATGGTCACTCACTGAGTTCGCAAAACTCACCCAAAATTTGCAATTATTTTTCAGGACCCAAAAGAATACCCCATCAGGCAATGGGCGTATAGCAACTGCATGTGAGTAAGAGAAGAGGTTGGGATCAGTTCGAGTCTGCATTAGTGTTGCACACTTCTTTATAAAATTATTTTCTAAATTTTTGTACAAATGATTAGATCATTTTTGTAAAGTCAACGGACTGAATTGATTTGTATTCATAAAAAGGGCCCCCGTGATCATAAATTTTACTATTGACTGTATATGTTAATTGATTTCCGCATAGTGTATGTTGTGTTTTCAAAAAAAAATTATATTGAGTTTGGGCTGAGTGATGTAGTACGCCACCCTTGCAGAGCATGAACTCGGATATCACCATCCATGTCGGGTTTGGGTTATGCAGGAGTGGGGTGTTACATTTGAGTTGCATGATTAAATTGAATTCTTGTTTTAATTGTGTTACATTTTGAATTATTGCAAATTGTTTTGGCCTTAGATTTTAGGATTAGATTATTCCTCCTCGTAGGATCGACACCTTACGTACTACGAGAATGACCCGTACGCTTACGGTTTATCGAAGTTATTAATTAGAACTTACACACATCAAAAACCATGATCAATTACCTATCAATAATAGGTTTACTTCAACTCATCGAATCCACCTTAAATAACATGTCTGTATATTAGAGCTCTCATATTTGGTACCTTGAAAGCACTATCAAGGAAATTAAATCAGTGATGAGAAGATTTTTATAAAAAGGAAATGTGGAAACAAATTAATGCAAAAGTAAAATGGTTTGAAGTATGTAAAGGTAAAAAATAAGGAGGGCTAGGAATTCTTCCAATCGAAGTAACGAACTAAGTCCTAATGTTAAAGTCAATAGAGAGACTCCTATGTAATGAGAAGTCACCCTAGGAATAATAGGTGTATGTATACTACATAAAACAACATGATTTCTAGCTAAAGGAACCTAAATATGATTTTTCATATTTCTAGTTTCAAAGGATTATCGAGGCTGATAAACAAGTTTGGGCATTAATTAATCTAATGATATTATTCTTAACTATCTTTTGGGATTGACTATGTTATTATATATTTAATGTTTTGGATTTATGTATGAATGATTTAGATCGGCCTACTAGATTATTTATGTATGGATTCATTGCCAAAATCTAGATTGCAATATGTAATCTTTGTTTATCTTATGGTAAACTATTGGTCAAGCATTCTTATGGATAACATAGCATAAATTAAATGATCCAAACTTATACCTTCTTAACAAATTTTAAAACTTGAATGTAATTAATGCTTATGAATGCTTAGATGTTTAATTAAATTACTATGTATTAGGATTTCTTGCTTGTCAAACTTATTTGAACCTATTATGTAATCAATTATATGAATGCTTAGATGTTTTATTAAATTATTTTGCCCTAAATAATGTTCATAATAATAATAACAATAAATTAATAATAATAATAATAATAATAATAATAATAATAATAATAATCATTAAATTATTACCATACCAATGATAATGATGATGACATAATTTTACTTAATATTCATATTCATATTAAATTTACTATTTTGTGATTACGTAAATTATAATAATAGCATAATTAATATTATTAGAGTTGCAAATAAACTTCAAATAAATATTTTTACACTTATAAAATAACCAATGAATTATACTAACAACAATTACAAAATTAATATTAATTGTATCAATAATAATTGTTATAAAAAATTATAATTAATAAGATAATTAATGTTATTAGAGTTACAAATACACTTAATATAAATATTGACACAATTATGAAATAACCAATGAATTACATCTTTCCAATACATTATACTGCAGGGGCATTTTTGTCATTAAACACTGTTTTTTTTTACATCTCATCGCAACCAAACACATTTCATCCACGTGATTTAATACAATTTTCTGTTCGCCCACCGCAACCAAATATCTCACTGTCTTTAATTCTTGTTCTACCCTGTCCTGTCCTGTTTTGTCACATCCCTACATGTTGAAGACGCTAACCAAACAGGCAGAAATAGAACGGAGGACAAAACTTTTATATCTTTATCATCGGTTCTCACTCCTAAAGACACCAACCAAACGCAGGTTAACGTAGTGTTTGGTTACTGTCCCCACTCGTGGGGACAGTAAACAAAACAACAAAATCTTGTCCCCTGTATGTGTTTAGTTCACGTCCCTACATTTTTATCCCCTGACGCCGGAAGACAGAGACAATAAAAGCTGTTCACTCAAATATCGTAGGACAAAGACGCTGCGTCCTGTCTACCTCTCAAAATTACCCGACCTCTGAAATGCAGTGCCCTTCTTTCTTTTTGGCATGCCCTCCTTCCCATCTTCCCAGATTCACTGCTCCCTCCCACGCCCTCCTTCGCATCTTCCCAGATTCACTCGTCTCTCGCACGGTGGGCTTGTCTGAACGCTTCTCTGTTGCACGGTAGGTAAGACTCTTCACGCTGGGACTCTTCTTCCACTGGTAAGATTTTGTATATTTTCGGAAAAAATGTTGCTGCCTCCGAAGGTGTCCATACGCAAGTGTTCTTCTTCTCTTTTTGGAATGTGGGGTCGAAAATGCGTTATGCGAAAGAGTTGCAGATCGAAATTTATTTATTGTGTCATCCGGTGGTTTCCTCTCGTAACATTTTTTTTTTCTGTTTAAATAGGCTGGGTTTTTGTTCATCGGTGTGAGGTTGTTCAAGCTCCAAAGAATTTCTTGTGTTTATGTTAATAGGTAATTCCATTTTTCTGATTGTTGTCTGCTGTGGGTTTTTTGTTCATCGGTGTGGGTTTTTGTTCATCGGTGTGTGTTAACAGGTATATGGATCACTTGTTGTCTGTTGTGTTTGTAATAACTTCTAAGACAAGAATCAAACGCTATTGAGTTTGAGCTAATTTAGACTTCAAATTAAACACTGCGTATAGGTGTGGTTTGTTGTGGTTATGACTCTAATCTGGATGGGCATCATTTTTGTATATAAATTGTGGTTTGTTGGGAATTATGACTACATCTCTTTATACCTAAAGACTTGTGGTTTTGTGTGATTATATTTGTACCATAAAACATCTCTTTATACCTGAGCTTGATTTCTGTTAATGTATAATCCAGTGATCCTAAATTCACTACGTTTAGGAATGATTTGAGTTATTACTTGGAATATGTAACAGTTTGAATATTTAGGCTTTGTTGGCATAGGAAATATGTTATGTACATATTGTTAAGTTTAAGTTCATTCTGGCACAATTTTGTTAATGTTAAAACTTGATTACTTTTATAAACAAAAAAAAAGAAAAAAAGGTTCCGAACTTGTATACTGCTTGGCCATTCTGAAGAGTGCAGAGCTTAATATAATTGGACGTAGATGTTATCCTTTTTAAGTGAAAGTAAGAGTTTCATTGCAGATGCTGGGACAATTGACATCTAACTGACTTGCTATAGTCAAAACCTAAATATTAAAATGATTGAGGCTGAAGGATGGATTTGGGTTGTTTTTAGTGTGAAACAATTTTTAGGTTGAAGTATGGAAGTGCTTGATTTGCCTTCAAATCATGTATGTTATTGCTGGATCCTCATGCAGAAAACTTTATGACCTTGAGCAAAATAACACTTCTCTGACTGAACCACATCCTTCCACTGTTACTTTTATAAACAAAAACAAGAAGATATAATTTGCTTGCACAAAAAGATACATCACATAATTTTAGTTTAGCATTTTCATTCTTAGCTGCAACTTAAAACATTAGATATAATAGAGAGATGTTGAGTTGAAGGATCGTTGAGTTGTTTTAAATTTGTGAATTTTCAATTATATGGTTTGCAAAGTCTCATTTATGACACTAAAAATCTTTGAGATTATCATACATATTTCAAAGTTATGTTTCAGACTCATCTACATATGGTTTATTGATGCTTCCATCTTTGAACTTCAATTTATTTTTATCCTGAGCATTTCTCATTGCCTTTTACGGTGTTTCATTGTTAGTGCCTTTCAAAATACAAGAACTAATAATAACTATTATTAGTTATTGTTAGTGAATGTGTCTCACACAATTTGTTAATACAGAAATGTTGTTCTGTCTTAATCCAAACTTAAGTTATGCGAACCATATCCTTAGCTTTTGCATTCACCATTTTTAATTTGTTTGTGCCCTTGGTAATCTTTAATCCAAACTTAGCAACAATTTTATCTACAATGAAAGTGTATCTAATACCCATGTCAACTACTGCCACTATTTCTGCTCCATTGATCTAAAATGATACACGCAACAGTGAGGCATGACAACACACACTGTAGTTGATAAAGTGTTCAACAATTGTAATAGGTTCAATAACTTGGTTACTTCACCCTCATTTTCGTCTTCAACCACTATCATATTAAACTTTTCCCATTTCAGGTACTCTAATGCAAAGTGCAACCTATTGTAAATGAAATACCCCAATGTTCTTATCATTTTTCTACCCATTTGAAGTATAACTATAACTGATTATTTTGCTCTTTCCCTTATCATATTGCATTGATTTTCCATCATATTTTGGTTTTCCGTATTCATGTATTAATTTTTCCTTGTGCATGGTGATGCATGTTAGACATCTATTATATTTAGTAGTATTTTCATAGTATGTTGCTTATATTTTAATGATTTTTGAAGGATTTGATACTTAATTTGAGAAGTATTATCATTTAAGGTCTTACTTCAGCTTATATAAAAGAAAGAGCAAAATTGTACAAAATCGGAGCCATTTTAGAATATTTAAAGGACACCTGAATATGACACCTATAGATTACCATGTTGAGGGTCGTATACAAAGTGGTTACTTATGTTTCCCCTATACAACCCCGCGCACCCATGTATTACCCTCTAAATGAAGAACATAGTACCATATATAGTCTCGTGTAGGGTAAACTATCATTCGCATTGATTTCTTATCTTCTTTCTCCTCTAGTTTGCAAAATTGCCTTGGGAAAACTGAAACATTTGTTAAGAAACATTTGTTAATATAACCAATTTAGTTTTAATGCAAAGTTTGATGGTTATCATGCGATGTATGAGACCTTCTTGCAATGTATGAGACCTTCTTTTTGTATGTGCTTTAGTTAATTCCACATATCATTAATCAGCTGCTATCGTCTTCGTAGCTTACAATAGTCAGTAAATAAATGTACAATTATTAGTTTGTGAATATCAGAAATTCTTTGCTGATTGTTAACTCTTTGCAGACAGTAATTTATTTCCAAACATGGATAACAAGGTTCGTGAAGCAATGTTACAGTGTTTGACTTTTCTTGATACTTGGAATGGGCAGTTGGAATTAATGAAAGTGGTAATATTGGTAGTGTTGGCAGTATATAGAAAAAAACGGAGGAGGAGTGAGAATGCATTAGGAATTGGGGCATTGACAGTGCCAAGTAGGCAAGCTAATATAGATAGGATTTTGCATGACAGTGATAGGAATAGCCAGTGGGATTTAAGGATGGATTTACGTACATTTACAGTGTTATGTGAAATGCTTCAAGTCCACGATAGGTTGACGAATACTGGCCATCTTCCTATTGAAGAAAAAGTGTTAATCTTCCTAAGAATATTAGCACAAAATGAATCTAATAGAGTGTTACAAGTAAGGTTGATGAGATCGGGAGAAACAATAAGTAGAGCATTTCATAGCGTATTGAAGGCCGTAATAAGGCTTCAACATCTGTTGTATGTGAAGCCCAGTCCAATCCCAGATGATTGCAAGGACTCTAGATGGAAATGGTTTAAGGTTAGTAAACTTTGTTAGCTAGAACAAATTGTGTAATATCACAATTGTAAAAAACTTAACTCTGACTTTGTTTTCCTGAAATTTTGTTGAAAGGGTTGCCTTGGTGCTCTAGATGGGACATACATAGATATTACGGTTCCTCAAGCTGAGAAACCCAGATACAGAGGTCGGAGAGGGAAAATATGCACAAATGTGTTAGGGGTGTGTGATAAGAACTTAAACTTTGTTTATGTTCTTGCGGGATAGGAGGGTTTAGTATCGGACTCAAGGGTTCTGCACGATGCTGTTACGAGGCAGAATGGGCTTCAAGTGCCACTGGGTATGTAACCTTTGAATTTTACACAACTTCCCAAACTAACACACATGTTTGATGATAGTATGGACAATAGTAATAGTGTCTTCTGTGTTTAGGAAATTACTACTTAGTCGATGTTGGCTATACCAACGGTCCTGGCTTTCTTGCACCTTTTAGAGGCACAAGATGCCATATTCAAGAGTGGGCAAGAGATGGAAGGGCACCTAGAAACCAAGAGGAGCTCTATAATAAGAGACACTCATCTGCAAGAAATGTAATTGAACATGCATTTGGGCTACTGAAAAAAAGATGGAAAATCCTAAGAACTCCATCTTTTTATTCAACAACCACTCATGTGAACATAATTCTTGCATGAACCCTTCTACACAACTTTATTAGGTTACATATGAGTGCTGATCCAGCTGAGCAGACTGATCTTGAAGCTGATGATATGCCAATTGGGGAAGATGCTTCCTTGCCTGAAACTGTTGACCGTGTTGAGACAAGTAATGAATGGAGTCAATAGAGAGAGGAATTAGCAACGAACATGTTTGATGAATGGAGAAGCAACAATTAAATTGTGAACTTCCTTTTAGAGTGTTAGTTTTTAGGTTAGTGAATTGCGGGATTCATTTCGTGAGGCTTTAATTGTAACTGAATTGAGGAATTGTTTATCATGTGTATTTCTGTTGTTGGATTTCAATGAAACTGAATATGAGAAGACAATAAAATTTATTTTACGGATGTGTTGAACCTTTAAAATAGCATGTTACTGCAAATTGAATATTGTATTCCTTAATCTGGAAATTGCTATCAATTTATTTTGCTTAAAAACATTTGCTTAATGGTTTGGCACGTTGTGGAATTGCTGACATTGCGTGGTTTAGGTGCAATGTCAAGAATATGGGCTGACAGTGAAACGGATGCATTTGTGACCTTAATGGAGGAGGCTGTGATAGCTGTTTACAGGGCAGATAATGGACAATTCAAGCCCGATACTTTCCAAATACTTGCTCGTCAGATGGTGGAGAAGTTTCCTGAGTGTGGGATTGAGATGAGACATGTGAAAAATAAGCTGAAGAGGTTAAAAGATAAATATCAGACGGCTTTTGACATGTTAAATTGCAGTGGCTTTGGTTGGAATGAGTCTAAGCAATGCATAGAGGTCGATAGCAAGCAAGTCCTTGATGAATGGTGCGGGTAATTCTTTGCTTATTGTTGATTGTTTTTAAAAGTGTCCGAATAATCATATGTAATCTGTGGTGACATTTTCTGATGTATATTCCAGAGGCACCCAAACAAGTACTACACTCCTGGGAAGCCATTCCCGTTGTACCTAAGACTTGAATTTGTTTTTGGGCGGGACAGAGCCATTGGTGGAAGGGCTCAAAATGTAGCTGATGCTGTTGACTTTCTTGATGATGGTGAAACAGAAGGCGAAGCCCCATGAATGAACCAACTTTGATGAACCATACTTAAAACAACTCCTGCTCCGACAAGTTCATTTATGTCTTCCCTACGTCGCATGTTCCAAAGAACGGTCCGGGTAATGAACAAAACAAAGGAAGCGGAAGATGAGGGATAGCGGTATTGGAAAGCCTGCGGCATCATTTGATCGTGCCATTGACACTAGCAAAGAGAATGCTAAGGTTATCATGGACGAATTGAAGGAATCTGCGAGCTAAGTTGGGTGAAGAGCTCTATAAGTTGGGCTTCGCAATTGACGAAATTGTCAGGGCTGGGAAGATATTCGGGAGGCATGCTGAGTTAAGGACTATGTTATGGGGTTTACCAGCAGAAGTTAGACATTCTTATGTTAGGAGCCTTTTAGATGATGACATATGACTTGTTGTATTATTTCTTTAATTTGCATGGTGATGGAAGTTGGTACATGTGAACTTGAATGATGGATGTTTGTCCAATTATCTTACTTATGAATGTTTGGTTTACTTACTATTTATTGTTTGTCATTTTCCTGCGTGTATGGATGATGATAATATGATTCTTTTTCAGGTTTTAAATTATGGGTCGATACAATTTTTATGTGGTCTTCGCTGGACGTGAAGTTGGTATTTTTACCAATTAGGATGATGTCAGAGAAGTGACTGAGGGGTTTCTGAATGCTCGATTCAAGGGGTATCGGACATTGGATGAAGCACAAAATGCGTTTGCCATGGGCTCATATAGCCCGGGTCAACGCAATGTAGACATTGTGTCCACCGCCAATACGCCCTCCTCCTCTATGCCGACTGCAGTCCCACAACCAACAAATGAACAACTCAATGCAGTTGCCCCTTTGCAGACAAACACAGATTGGGCTCATGAATTTTTACTCATAGCCATTGGCGTCATTTTGGGAATGACTATTCAAAACATTATTAATAAATTCTAAGGCCTTTATGTATGATGAACCAATTATGTTATTATGAACAGTAGTATTTAAATATTTTTTTTTCAATGAATGTTAAACCTATTATGTAATTACTTATATGAATGTATGTTGAAGCTATTATGTAAGTAATTCTATGAATGCTTAGATGATGTATATGAATGTATGTTGACCTTATTGTTACTAATTTTGTATTGAATATCATTAATATTAATAATATTATTATTGGTCCAAAATTATTATTATCAAAATTATTATAATATATTTCTTATAACAATTATTATTATTCTTATTATTAAATGTATTATAAACTTTGTTTTTATTATCGTATGTTTTGTTTTTTGTTATTATTTGTTTATTATTGTTATTATTATTATTATTATTAATAGTAGTAGTAGTTGTTGTACATGTATTATATTAATCTTGCATCTATTTTCTCTTTACAACCGATATTATGTTAATAAAATTTATTATTATGTCTAATTATTATTATTACAAATTATATAATAATTTGTATTTATTATTATTTAAATTTATTATTATTAAACATTTTTTACTTATTTATGTTTGGTTATTATTATTATTGTTATTAAAATAATCATAACATTATTATTAATGTTATTCGTGATTAATTTCAAATTGTTATTATTATTCTAAGTTAATTTTTAACTAATATAAACCATTCATAGTAAAAGTATCAATGAATTACATATTTTTAATCATATTAAGGTCCAGGGGCATATTCGTTATTTGTATTATATTTGTTTATCGTAAAGTATAACTAAATACATTCTATCCATTAATGCGAGAGCAGTTTTATCATTACATAACTACAACCAAACACTATCCTACTTTCAGTTTCTATTCCATTATGTCCTGTTTTGTTCAGTATAACTACCGAAAGACTGTAACAAAAGTCAGCGTAAGTGAACACACCGTACTATTAAAATGAAGCCCCTTCTTTCCCGCCTAAAGAAACCTGCAAGTAGTGCACAGAAATCACCGGCGTCTCTTTAGCAATCATACGATTCCTGAAAATGAACTGCAGAGGAGAAAACGAGGTAGTGAAAGCCATGGCAGAGTACCTCATATGCTATCACTCTCCACAGCTCCATTCCATCGTCCTCTCTACTGACTCTAAGCTTCATTTCCCCCTTTACGTCGAGTACTTCCTTCTCTTTATCTATTCCTCTTTTATCTTCTTTTTCCTCTGATTAATGCTTTTTTTTTTTGCCTTTTTCAGTTTTGCAGAGCTAATGGACGAACTTCCCCGTCTCGCCCGTCTCATCTCCTCTCAGCCCACCGAGTACCTGCGCCATTTCGACCTAGCTGCTCTCTGGGCTCATGTAACAAACTTGTTTTTTCTTTTTAAAATGCGTATAATCTGGAAGAAAATGATGTGGGTCGAGGCTTGGATTTGAATGTGTCGTCTACATATTAGTGCTAATGACGTGTATTCATTACTTGGGGCATTTGTGGAATATTTCCATGTTGTAATTGATTTAGGATAATATTTGTTCTTGCTCATGAATGCTCGATGGTAAGTTTTATCAAGGTCATCAACTGATGTGAGTGCTGTGTGTGTGAATGTAGAAAATTGTGCTGAAGAATTTAAATTTTGATGAGAGGGGATATGAGAAAAAGTTCATTCATATTCGGATTAACGTCAGTGGATCTCCTCTTGAGTGCCCAGGTTTTGCAGCTTCTATTATTTTGTTGGTAATCCTTCCTTTTTTTCCTTTTAATTTTGCATTTTCATGTTTTCTTCCAACACAGAGTCTTTTCCAAGTATTGGACACATTCGAGTGAAGCATTGGGGCATTCTCCTTACTCTCAAGGGGACTGTTATCAGGTCTGGAGCAGTAAAGATGTTTGAAGGGGACAGGATGTATCGGTGTCGTAAATGCAAGCACGAGTAGGTTCATTTTTCTGAATTTCGAGTCAATTAACTTTCTTTGTTTGATTTGCTTATGATCAGGCTATTCTTATCTCTCTGGATTGTAGCAAGAGTCGACTATTCATCAAATTATAATGTTGGGCTTTGTACAAGGAAATTGGTTGCCTAAAGCTATATAAATTATTTCTCTAACTAACTCTAGAAAGATTTGGGCTTGATACCTTTTGATGAGTCAAGCTTTGATTAATCATGGAATTTGATGATTACACATTCAAGTATCTAGAGTCAGAGTATTGAGGCTATATAGGTCTCACTTTTCATAATCCCAATTATTTCAAAAGTTCTATTTGTAGATATTACAAGACTAATTATGCTAGGCTTCTCATAAACTTATGCAAAATAATGTTATTGCCACTTCATTGCCATCAACAAGTCAAGTTTGTGAATGGAAATCCTGTGTTATTAATAATATCTGACTACTTAAGTTAAGCATGTGAGTTGTGACAAGCGTGACTTTTCCCAACTAATGTGAAAAATGGGATTACTTAATAAGTTTTGGAGATAGCTCCAAGTAGCTTCATAACTGAAGAATTACTTACCAGAATCTTTTTTTCATTAGTGCTTTTTGTTGAGCCATTTTTGGCATCAACAAAGGCATGCCCTGAATTAACAACTTGAAATATAGGTTTAGACCAAAGTAGATCAAGACCCTAATGTTCAATGCCTATGTTCTTGTTCACCATGATCTGTAAAAAGTTTGCCAGCTTGGTAAACTCAAATTGAAGGATTGTTATCTTGGTGATATCTTTGTCGGTTCGAAAAGTTAAAATCTTCTCTTGCAAGGTTGTCAATGTTACCAATTTTGATATACTTTTAAATGCATATTCTATTTTGGCAATTGACCTCAAAATGTAATTGTCTAGGTTCCCAGTTCATCCTGAGCTAGAAAGCAGAAACTCCATAACATTGCCATTTTTTTGCCCTTCTCAGGTTTGTAATCATTCCACTATAGTCTTATTTTTCTGTCAAGTTTGACACATTGCTACAGTTTGTAGGAAAGTTTAAAGTTCACTTCTTAATTATAGGATGTTATCATATTTTATGTATTTTTTCTCAAATCACCACCACATTCATAGATAAGAGTTGGATTAGGAAATATTCTTTTATATCATTCTTGATGAAATATTTCTTTAGAATGTTCTAGATTTATTCAAGGCTATAAATATAGGAGTTTAGGCTTTAATAA
Organism: Erythroxylum novogranatense; assembly: GCA_029891385.1. Lineage (NCBI taxonomy): Eukaryota > Viridiplantae > Streptophyta > Magnoliopsida > Malpighiales > Erythroxylaceae > Erythroxylum > Erythroxylum novogranatense. Next base: position 34,298,784 of record CM057232.1, on the reverse strand, counting down.
ATACTATGAATATAGGAGGATTTATAGCTATAATTTTCCAGTGATAATTTCGTGATTTAGATGCCTTATGTAGCTATATGTATGCAAAATAGATTACCAATGCAAATATCATCAATACAAAGAACTTCTTATTCATATAAGTTTTCTTGATATCACAATCAACCTATTTTTTCTAACAAGGAATCCTAGTAGTTTCCTTTTTTTCACCCTATTCCTTACTCCATGTTTGAAATTATATCAGATGATACACCCTCCCTTGTTTATCCATCAACTCTCCCAATATTAAGGATTTTGTCAATAAGGAAAAGAATCCTCATGGCTTGTCTTCAAATTCACATTTAGTTCTAATTACTACTATTAGATTAAATGGACACAATTTTTTTGCACTAGTCTCAATTTGTATTCATGTACGTCCAAGGTAGAGGAAAGATGGGTATTGAACTAGTGATAAAGAGCTAGACTTGGATGATCTTGCCTATTCAATTTGGGATGCAGGAAACTTCATAATTATGACATGGTTAATAAATTCTGTGGAGGAGGATATCAATTCCAATTATATGTATTATTACTCATCAAAGTAATTTTGGAATAATATTAAGGTTAAAGGTACGTTTTAAACTCTAATGGTTGTACTAAAATTTAATTTAGATCCTAACGTTTAGAAGTATTCAAGAACCTTAATGTTTCAAAATCATTTGACTAATTTCCCAACTGATAGAATCTTTAACCATCCCAATTAAGTATCACATTAGTGGTGACGTGCTTTTAAGTATCCCAAAGTAAATTCTCTTCCCTTCTTTTACTTTTGTCTTCTCCATGACACTTTGTTTTTTATTTTGTTTTATTTGGAGTTTTCTCAAGATTTTCTCACTTGTGTGCCAAATCTTTCTCATAATCAATGATCTTTGGCAATGTTGTTTGTAACAGTATAATGTTCTCTCCTCTCTTTAATTATGTATAACTTTTTTTGTTCTTGGCTATTTGGTTGTTATGGTGTTTGGCTATTGAGAAACTGGAGTAAATTCTTGAAATGAGGGAGTTCTAGTTTTGATTCTATTTGTTTCTTGGAGAAAAAGGTGGTAACAGCTATGTCATTACATGTTAAGTGAGAAATATGTTGTTTTAATGATCCATAGAATTTGATGGGGGGTGGTTTTCGGTGAAGTTCGGTGGTGGGCTGGTCTATGGTGATGGGGGTGGTTTTGGGTGAAGTACGGTAGTGGGTTGGTTGTGTTTGGGTTAGGGATGTGGATGGGTAATGTATTGAACATGTAAATGGTGGTGATGGGGGGTGGTTTTGGCTAATGGCGGTGATGTTTTTAGGTGATAGGGTTTTGGCAGGGTTGAAGAGAGTTGGAGGGGAGGAGGGTGGAGACGTGAGAGTGCAGAAAAGTCTAGAGAACGGAGATAAATGAGACCAACAGGGTAATTGTTACAACGGCACAATCGTTAGTGCCAAAGAGGTTATTTAGCTATTTGGTCCAAAACACTCCTATTTTGGAGCTTTTAAAAAATCAGTTAGACAAAATTTTGGCTTTCTAATATAGTCAAACCTCTAATTTGGGTTAACCAGTTAAAAAATAACTTATCAGCTGTTTACGAAATGAGCCCTTAATCGCTAAATGATGAAATTTACCTTTGAGCTTGAGCAGTATCTTCTTGTTACATAGAACTTTTAATGCACTTTTCCATTTAATCCACCTTGATTTGATACGGTGGATTACATTTTCATCGATCACTTCATTGCTTTGAAAGATAGACCCTAAATATTTAAAACACGCTTTTTGTGGTATAACTTTTGAACTAATCTTTACCCTAACATCGGAAGCCACCTTATGACTCAAAAAGTTACAAAGTATTCAGTTTTTGTCCTACTTAATTTAGAACCCTTCGACTTTTAATGTATTTGTCTAACGTTCTAGCTTGACATTAACATTCTCTTTTGTCTCATCCACTAAGATGATATCATTAGCAAACAATATTCACTAAGATAAATCCCCTTAAATATTTTTGGTGAGCTCATTTATCACTACTGCAAACAAAAAAGTGCTTAATGAAGAACCTTGGTGTATTTTAATATCAACAATTTTTTTTCCATATCTCCTCCTGTTGTTCTTCCTCTAGTCTTTACTCCATATATATTCTTAATAATCTGTATATAGGTCGAAAGAACTCGTTTAACCTTTAAAGACCTCTATGTAATTTCCATAAGTATCTTGTTATATGCCTTCTCTAAATCAATAAAAACAAGTGTAGATTATTTTGTCTTTCTCTTTAATATTTCATTAATCTTTTTAGGAGGTGTAGAACTTTTGTCGTGGACATTTTTAGCATGAAGCCAAACTGGTTATCCGAGATAGGAGCATCCTTTCTCACTCTCTTCTAAGTTACCTTTTCTCATAACTTCATAGTGTGACAAAGTAGTTTGATACCTCTATAGTTGTTAAAGTTTTAAATGTTTCCTTTGTTCTTGTATAGAGGAATTAACGTACTAAGTCTGCACTCATTTGGCATTTTGACAGACGTAAGGGTCACATTAAAAAGTTTTGCTAGTCAAGTAAAAAGCCTCTTTACCTAGGCTCTTCCATACTTTTATGGGTAACTCATTAGACCCTATTGCCCTTTCACTTTTCATTTCCCTCAAAACTCTTTTAATTTCTTCCCTTGTAATTTGCTTGCAATGAGTTAAGTTACGAAACCTTTTGAATGTTCTAAGATTACCTAAAGAGTTGTTGTCCTCCATGCCTTCATTAAAAAGACTATAGAAGTACTTTTTTCATCTTCTCTTGATTTGAATTTTAGCCACAAGCAACTATCCTGCTTCATCTCATATATATCAAAGTTGATCTAAGTTTCTCGTTTTTCATTCCCTAGCTCTTGCCAAGTTAAAAGTGTCCTTTTATCTTTAGTTTCCAATCTTTGGCAGTTTCTTGTAAGCTTGGCTTTTTGCTACTGAGATTGTTTTCTTCTCTTTCTTAGCCAATTTGTACATTGCTCTATTAGCTACTCTATGTATTTTTGTGATGCTATTCAATAGAGCTTTATAGGCACCTTTCTTGATTTTAACTTTTTTTTGTACATTTTCATTCAACTACCAAAACTCTATCTTACTACTCCTAGGTCGTTTAGAAACTCCCAAGATCTCTTTAAGTTTTTTCCTTAAAAACATTGTTTCTTTTTTCCACTGGTTAGCATCCTCTTACAATTTCCATTTATCTCCATATATTACTCTATTGCTAAGTTGTTTTATCGTGTTTTCTTTTAGATTTTGCCATCTGACTCTAATATACCTCCTATTGATTAGAGATATTAGCATTGATCTTGTATTAATATTGTTATAATTACTCCTATAATCTCTCCTATAATTGAGAGATTTCTTATAGTTAATAGCTAGATTACTTCCTAAATAGTCCTAGGAATTTTGTATATAGTCCTTGTTAAACCTTGTTCCTATGTACACAAATATAGTGAATACAAATTATATTCAACACATTCATCATGGTATTAGAGTCCTATCTAATTTAAGGACTGTTCTTTTATTTTTCCAGCTATTCTTCATCGACTGAGTTTGTCCTCGCCCCAAGAACAAAGCGTTTTTCTTCTCACCACCCACCTAGATTGCTTTAGTTGTGACCAGCGACATCCACTGTGAAAGCCCGATGCCAACTGCATCGCCATACGCCGCCATAGCGTCTCTGCCGTCGTCGCGCGTGAATGCCATGTGCCACCTTCCGGCCAGTATTTTCGTTCTTTCTCCATCAAGGTCGCCAACCTCTTGCCTCTCCTCTAGTGGTGTCTGACGTACCCTTACCTTTTGCCACTACCCTTGCTTCCTTGTCTCTCTTCGGTGTAGTTTGTGCTTCTGGTCTATTTGGTAACTTTTCTGCCCATATACCAGCAACACATTTTTTTTTGAACAGCTTCTATTTGTTGTCCTGAGTAACATTAAAGAAGATGGAAGGAAAGAAGGTAATTATGTCGAGTTCCGATAATTCGTCACTTGAAATTAGCCCCGTAAAACTTGATGGAACTAATTATCTTGCTTGGTCAAGATCTTGTTTGTTGTTCATCAAAGCTAGAGGATTACAGAGTTACATTAATGATGACATTCTAATAAACAAGTTGTCAATGGAAGACATCTATAAGCCAGCTTAAGGGCAGTGTTGGATTAGGAAACATTCTTTTAGAATATTTGGGATAGAATATTCCTTTAGAATATTTTGAAGTTGCTGTAAATATAGGAGTTTAGGCTTTAATCCAGGCTGTAAGTATAAGAAAATTCATAGCTATAATCTCCTGGTGATAATTTCCTAATTTAGATGCCTTATGTAGATATCTACATGCAAAGTAAAGTACCTATATAGATAATAGAAATACAAAGAATTTTCTTGTTCATATCAATTTTCAATGACTTACTGCAATATATTTCAGTTTACAGCTTACCTTTTTGGATGGATATCTTTGGTGTTAAATTGAATTAGTTTTTGCTCTTGGTCCATTTGAGTTTAAGATTGATATTTCTAATACAGAAGAGGGTTGTTTTCTTTTCCATGGATGTTGTTCCTTTTGGGTATATGTTGATGCTAATCATACTTTCACATGTAAAATTGCAGGGTTCTAAAACTTGCGGAGGCACTAGTTTTGAATGTATAGAAGACAGTGTGATGCGCCATGACTATCAGGAAATTAAAATTCAAGAAAGCACTCAAGTTTTGGGTGTTGGGGTCATTCCTCGTTCAATTTCAGTCATTTTAAAGGATGATCTAGTTGACATTATTAAAGCTGGAGGTGCTATTTTTATGAACCTTATCTTTTCTTGATTATTTGGGTTTATTATTTTGGCTGCTGGTTTCTTGTTTTGAAGTGTTAGCCATTAGCTAAAATGGAATGTGCTGTTGGCACAGATGATGTCATTGTTACAGGGATCTTGACTGCAAAATGGTCTCCTGATTTAAAAGATGTTCGCTGCAATCTTGATCCTACATTAATAGCTAATCATCTCAGGTATATGAAATAGTCCGTTATAGATTAGATATAAATATTTCTATCTTTTGCTGAATTTGGCAAATAAATCTCTATCAAATCATTAGCACTAGTGTGAATGCTCATTTCCTTGAGATGTAATAGTTTGACTTCTTCCTTGATTATTAGTTGAAAAATTATTAACCCTTTGTTGATGCATTTGCTTCTTGAGGGTTTTGCTGGTTTTGACTTTTACTAGGATCCCTTTTGAGTTTCAATTTGGCTTCAGGTCGTTGTGCTCTTATTCTGGCTTTAATTAGCATGAAGGGATATTTAAAACAATATAGTTTTTACATATAATAGAGTCAAAACAGAAGGGCCCATTCAAGATTGGGAAACTGAAGTTTAGGGCCAAATTTAAAGAGACGTTTTGTCTCTCAAAATTTTGAAAGGCATTGGGTAATCTAAATCTATTAACCTTGTTCTATATTTCTTTCCTAAACTTGTTCCTTCAGGAGTTATTGCATTACTAACTCTTTGATCATTACTCATCTCTAGCCAACCACCAGCATAGTTTCTCAAATCTTTGTCCTTTGCCATATCTTCTTCTCTACACCTCTCTTAAAATGTGTTCCTTTTGTCATTAGGAGAACCAATGAGCTCAAGTCAGAGATCAACATCCCTGATGATATTATAAAAAAATTCAAGCAGTTCTGGTTAGACTTTAAGGATACTCCTCTAAAAGGTAAAAAGATTTTGGAGGAATACATGTTTAATATTTGTTTCACCTATATGTAATTGCTTCAGATTCAATATAGTTCCATTTACAAATATGGATTACTTTTTGTTTGGAAACAGGTAGGAACGCCATTCTACGAGGTATTTGCCCACAGGTTTTTGGACTTTTTACAGTGAAGCTTGCTGGTATGCTGTTACAAATTGTTTACTACTTTTGAAAAATTAGTGAACTTTGTAGTCATAGGACGTTTGCTAAAGAAGTCTGAATGTCAAGTATCTTTTGTTTTGTGTGCTTCCATCTAAATAGTTGCATTGGCCATAAGATCTTCCTTGGTTACAATAACATGCCTCTTTGGTCGTAGTTGCATTAACACTTATTGGAGGTGTGCAACATGTTGATGCTTCTGGTACAAAAATTCGAGGAGAGTCCCATTTACTACTTGTTGGTGATCCAGGTGATTTTCTGTCCTACCTTATGATCCTTAAATTAAAGCCAAACATATTTATGCTATGTTTGAATGACAATCAACATAAAGCTTGAAGTAGAAAGCTGGAACTATTTAATAGAACTGTATACTTGATTATATTTGTGAGAAATAAAGAAAAGAAGTATCATAATTAACATATGGGGGCAAATATACTTTTAGAATGAGCCAGCTTTGTGATCTTTATGGATCATCTAAATGGATATGTGAATAGTAAAAGTAGAACATCAGTAGATGCTTTAAGAAAAGGATATGCACTAGTAGTGCTACACTTGATGTTTTATTCTTGAGTTTTCGTAGGTTCTCCATCCCTTGTCCTAAGTATAAATAGGAAAATCTATTGAATTGCATATGTGATGCATGAACTACACCATGTTTTGATACTGAAAAGGATTAAGATGAGTAACCATTTAGAACATATGTGGAGAAGCTTCTCACCTTCCATTCCTCCTACTAAAATGCAAAAGAGAAGTTGCTCGGTAAAAGAGTCGGGAAAGGAAAGGTGAAAAAGGAAAGAGTCTAGCAATATGTAGAAGATATATTGGAGTATCAAGGTATGAAAAAGTAAAGAAAATAAAGATGACCATCTATAGCATGAGTATGATAACCCATCATATACATAATGGAAGGCATGGGCCTTCTTTGATCTTCTACTTTTAATGGATTATTGTTTCTCACTCCATTGACTAAACTAGATGAGTCTTCACAACTATGTTGCTTGGATATCACACACATTGAAGTAAGGGTATAATCCATGATCTAAAGTTCCCATGGGATATAATTGATTATCATCTCAAATTCTAGAATTTGGTATTATTGATGAAGAAAAATTGCTTAATCTTGCATAGAAATGTATAAACTTCATGAATTTAACTACAAATATGGTATGATATGGAATATATTGTTGTGCATAAACATAATACAATTTTCAGGCACAGGAAAGTCTCAGTTCTTAAAATTTGCTGCAAAGTTGAGCAACCGGTCTGTTATCACTACTGGATTGGGAAGCACTAGTGCCGGACTAACTGTCACAGCTGTTAAGGATGGAGGTAATTGATATGGATGAGTGTTTTATTAGGAGTCTATTAGAGGAGTTTTAGTAAAGTCTATTATTTCCCTATTATTTCTGCACTAGTTTCTGTTATAGTTATGTTAATAAAAACAGCTTGAATAGGAGTCTTTCTAAGAGTCCTAAAACAACTTGAATAGGAGTCTTTCTAGGAGTCCTAGTTTAGGTGGAACTTTCGTGTTTTTTTGCCAATATAAGCTTATTACGTTATGCAATAAAGGAAGGAAGAAGTTATCATAAAAATTAGCTAATTAGTAGTAGAGTAATTTAGCCTAATCTCGGCAGACCTTGTCCTTGACAAGTGTTGCCAGTTTTTCATCACCAAAAATGGGTTCTGCAAGAAAGGGGACCGACGTAAAAAAGGGAAAAGAGATTAACTTTCTTAAGAATTGTCCTTGGACTGGATCCCAGGCACGGGCACATAACAGTAATTTCCGTCCATATGAACAAGATTATGATGCTATCATTTCTCTTAATTTATCTGCCTCCACTTTTTATATGACACTTATGTCTATCTTCTCTTCAAGAACATCTTTCCATGCAATAAAAGGCATGTTTAGTGATAATTTTTTCATGAATGTCTAATCAAAATTCTTTGGTAGAAAAATTTGTATCAAAGCCCTAACTTGGTAGAAAAATTTGTTCGAAGGGACATATTGTACATGTGGGCCAACATTTGTAGCAAAAACTTAACGTATAGAAATTATAAGGGTTTGGTAATGTTCCTTTGCCCACTGCCCTACTCTTCCTCCCATTGCGATGATGTTCGGTTAGGCCTTACTCTTCCTTCTTTTGAGTCATAGGTAAAGACGGGTTCTGCCTTACACTTACAAAAGAGTAGGATTAGTGGGCAAGAGCTTCATCTTATTGCTTCAAGGACAAAAAATAGATAATTAATATTTGAAGGTTAGGAAGTGTGGATTGTGATGTAGAATTGTTGAAGCCATTCTAGAATTATGAACAATCAGGTTGTTGGAGTTGTTTCTGGATCTGCCTGAGTCCAGCTCTTTGACATAAGTAGGCTTTTAATTGTTTTGCTATTCATTACATGACCATCTTGAGGTTTTTTTTTTTTTTGGGAGGTTTACCATCTTGAGGTTTTATTTACCCTACTCTTGTCTTTCTTTTTCTTTGTTTATTTTCCCTTCTTTCTTCTTTTTTGATAAACATTTCTTTTCCACTCTTAGTCTCTATTTCAACCACACTATGGTCATTGCCCTTTCTTTTGATAGGTTTCCTCATGTTGTCTCCTTTATTATCAATTTGGTTTTTTGTTGATATTATGGTTTACCAGTTCTCTCCGGCCTTTGAAGAATGATTCTACATTCTTAGACTAGAAAAAGTAGTTGTTACTGTTCCAACATTGTTTGGTGATTCGCAAATTGGAAGAGCTCATTGTTGAGACAGTTTTTGGGACATTCGTCAATGACTTATTGCTGGAGTCTGACATACTCCTAGCATATTTGACAAATTTTTTGACAAATAAATGTTGGTAATGCTACTGACGGTGTTCCGGAAAACATGAAAGACTATTCTAATGACAAGATACCTAGGTTTTGGTTGTATTGTGCATAACTATTTGTTGCAAGGAGGGAAAAGAATCATGCCTAAGAACTTTTATTCTAATCTGATCAAATATGTCATTCAATCTTGCTATGGAGCCACACACATGTTCCATTTAAATTAATTTATAAAACTTTGTTGCATCAGTTGTAAAAGATGCTTAGTCAAGTTCTTGCCATAAGCCACTAAGTTTAGAATAATACTGGGCAATAAGCATCTCACCTTGTTGGTTTCATGAACTTTTTTTCGCAACTCATATATATGGGCATCATTACTTGATTGGGAGTAAATCTGGGAAGCCACATCCCAAATTTTTTGAGTTGTATCCGGGAGAAGATATCTTTGTGCAAGTTGTGCTTGCATTGAGTTGATAACCATGACATAATGAGAGTTTTTTGAATCCCATTTGTTGCATCCAGAATCAGTTTCATCTGGTTTTATTTCTCCATTATTGATATAACGTTGCAATCCCCTAGCCTAAATAAAAAACAAGCATGGGCAAGATAATTTGTTCCATCTAGTTTAACTGGACTGATTTGAAGAGAATGATTGTCAATAAAAGTGGCATGTTCAGCCATAGACTTAGAAGATTCTTCCCTCTTTCCACTGCACACGTCCATACAACTATTGGACTTCAAAAGAAAAATTGGTTTGACTGAAATGTGCAAAGATACAGGCTGCAACTTAGGTTAGCAGTGTGATTGTAATACCATGAATTTTCCAGAACAGGGAAAATTCTGAATAAAATAGGACTGTCATATTATGTCCTATGTGCATTAATTACTTAATTATATGAATTTAAGATACAAATAATTACATCGTGGAAAAATTTAGTAGATTATATATTCATATTTAATAGTCTATAATTTAGGGACTACTTTAGGAAGTGTCTAATTTACTGATTTTATTGTCTATAATTTAGGAGATAATTAAGGAAAGCAGAATATAAACATGTGTATATAAACATATATTATGTACTTTGAACGGATCAGAACAATTTTCCTAAACTCTAATCTGTAATATGGTATCAGAGCATTAGCTACCTTCACTGCAACTTTGTAGCCTTCATTGCTACAATTGCATATCGTGCAGCCTTCATTGCTGCAATTACAGATTATTGTGAAGTATTTATTGCTGCATCTTTTCATCCTTTTGTTTCATTTTCTGATGATTTTAACCATATAAGTCATGTTTGAGGTCACAGAAAACCCAAACCATCCTTTCAAAGGAAGTTCAAATCCTCAAACATAAGAAGTTCAACCAAAAGGTGTGAATTTGAAAATATTCTAGCAGATATTGTTTAGATGGAGAAAACTATTTGAAGTGGTCCCAACTTGTCAAAACAATCCTTAAGGGAAAAGGAAAAATAAATCTCCTATTTGAAACTGGTCCTAAGCAAGGAGAACCAGGTTTTGATGCTAGAAATGAGGACTCTCCCATAATGTCTTGGCTATAGAGTTCCATGACACCCGAAATTAGTGGTACCTGCATGTTTTTTTCCAACAGTTCATGCCATTTGGGAGGCTATTGGACAAACTTATTCCAAGGCTAAGGATGCTGCCCAAGTGTATAAAATAAAGGTTCAAGCTAGAGCAGCAAAGCAAGGAGGGAAAACTGTCACAGAATATGCAAATTTGTTACAAACTAGGTGGCAAGAATTGGATCACTGCAGGACAATTGAATTACAGTGTAGTACTTGTTCTACTAAAGTAAAAGATTTCATTTAAAAGGATAGGGTGCATGATTTTTTTACAGGCCTGAATCCTGAATTTGATCAAATAAGGGTGCAAATCTTGGGGGAGGAAGAAGTTCTATTGCTGAATGAGGTAATTTCTCTTTTGAGAGCTAAAGGGAGTATACGGACTGTAAAGCTTGAACCACAAACCATGGAAAATTCAGCACTAAATACCACTGCACTAAATACAATTCCAAAATTTAGGAGAACTGAGTTGACCAGAGATGAGCATAATAGAGAAAGTAAGGAGGGCCTTCGGTGCACAGATTGTAAGAAACCACGACATACTAAGGAACATTGCTGGAAATTACATGGTAAACCATAAAAATGGGCAATAAAAGGAATGAGCAAGAACATTTCAATTCAGCCCAGTTAACTCAAAGCAATCAAGAAATATTACAAGAATTAGGATGTTTCAGCAGTGAAGATATTGACAAGCTAAACAACTTGCTAGGTAAGCTTGACCAATCGCCAAATACAAGTCTATCGTCTCTCTCAGTTAACTTTCCTGTGTTCATTTGTATTTTCAGGTAATTCTTCTTCAATTGGATTTAATGCCTCAAAAAAGTCCTTTTGTAATATGTGGATTATGGGTTTTGGTGCTACTGACCATATGACCCATTCATCCACTCAATTTTAGACCTACACCCCTTGTTTGAGTAATAGGAAGATTTCTTTTGCTAATGGGTCTCTTGTCACTGTAGCTAGTATAGGAGATGTACAACTTACACCATCACTCTGATAAAAAATGTTGTTCATATATCCAAGTTATCCACAAACCTTATCTCTGTAAAGAAATTAACTAAAGTCATAAACTGTCTAGCAATTTTTCACCCTTTTGTGAATTTTAGGACCTAGGTTAGTGGAAGAGGATTGGACTTGCTAAAGAGAAGGATGAGCTATAGTACTTGGATACTCTAAATGAATTCCCTAACAGCAGTAGTAACTTATCTTTATCCCTATTATCATCATCAAAAAGGAATGGCATCTTGTCTCATCATTTTCGTTGGAGTCATCCATCTTTCACAACTTTAAAATCATGTTTCCTTTGTTGAATGGAATAGATGTAGGGAGTTTTCATTGTGATGTGTGTGAGTATGCAAAAAACACTCGTGCTTCTTTTCCAATTATCAATAAAAGAGTTTCTACTCTTTTTTATCTACTTGCCCCTATTCCTAACATAATTGGTTCTAAATGATTTATATACTTTATTGATGACTGCACTCGTGTTACATGGATTTTTTTGTTGAACAACAAATCTAATGTAACATTGTCCCAAGTTTTCATTTAATGATGCAAGATCAATTTAGTGCGAAAATTAAGTGATTTCAATTTGACAATGCAAGAGATTATTTTAATCATACTTTGTCATCATATTTTCAAAAGTAAGACATTATTCATGAATCATCTTGTGTTTATACATCCCAACAAATTGGGGTGTCAAAAAGAAAGAATGATCTTCTTTTGGATACTAGTAGGAGAAGACCATTAGAATCCAACACAGAGTCCAACACAAAGTTCATGATGCATGATAAAAGTGCTACAAATATTATTACTAATGATAGGTGATTTAGAATGGTTTATTCAAGAAAGCTAGCTAATGTTCTTGATTCAATAATAGTCCAACAATCAAATCCGAAGCAACCAGTCCATGAGGTATATGAGATATCTGAACCCTCTCAGCTTGAAGTGCCTAGTGAACCACAAACTTCAAATAATGATAGTGATTTACCCATTGCCTTGAGGAAAAGAACCGTATGGTGTACCAAGAGACCTTTATACCCTATATCTAACATAGTATCCTTCTATAGATTTTCACATTCCCATAGAACTTTTCTTACTAGCCTAAATACTATCCCCATACCCAAGACCTTATTTGAGGCTTTATCTAATGAAGAATAGAGGAAAGCCATGGAAGTGGAAACGGATGCATTAGAGAAAAATAACACTTGGGTGTTGGTAGAATGACAAAAAGGGAGTAAACCAGTGGGATGTAAATGGGTTTTTTGATAGAGCCAAGACAACTCAAGTTTATGTTAGGAGGAACAAAAAGAGAGTAGAAGGGTAGAATTGAAGAAATGAAGAAATGACTATATATATATATATAGTAAATACATAGATATATTCTGTTAGTGTGAGGAGGGGGCCTGACAACCTCATGATTGGTTGTCAGCTAACCGAATCTGTGATTCCTAACAGATTCTTAGTATAAATAAGGAACAAACACGAGGAGAGAGAATGTGTGTATTCTGTTGAGTGTGTGTGAGCCATAGGCTGGAGGTGCTGGTCCTCGAATCCAGTTTTGTCATTTTCATTCAGCAAAGAATCAATACAATCATACAGATTTTGCTTACCTTGTTCTGAAAACCTATCAACTGGTATCAGAGCAGTTGATCCTGAACAATGGCTGCTAAGAAGGCTGATAACCGGATGGAAGGGCCAGAGAAGGATCTGGAACTGTTGAGAGAAGAGAGATGAGGGGATGGGGAGGAGATGCAAAAATCGATTAGCCAGGCTCACCAAGAATTTCAGAAGCAGCTCAGTCATTCCACTCAAGATTGGCAGAGATGAATGGAAGAACATGGCGTGGAACTTCAAAGGAAGATGGAGGATGTTATAGGGAAATGGGAGAACGTTTGAGGTCTGAAATAAAAAGCATGATGATGTCGGTCTTGCAAACGTGGAAGAAGGCTGAAGGCGGTACTGTGGAGACCCGACCAGAAGACCGCCCACCCGAAAAGCCTCGATCCGAGCCCAGTCGAAGGAGGGAACTGGGGAAGGCTCCATTAGCTCCGGAAGAGCAGTTTGAGAGTAATGACTGGCGCAACGAAGCCAGCTACCGTGACGAACCGCCACCTGGGTTCGCACGTCCAAGAGATTACCGGTGAGATTGTCGACCGAGGAGGATTGAGATGCCCACTTTCGATGGGAACGACCCCGATGGGTGGATCTATAGGGCAGAACGATTCTCCTCAGTTGGAAGATTCACCGAAGGGGAGAAGATGGAGCTCGTAGGTATGAGCTTGGAGGGAGACGCGTTAACCTGGTTCAGATGGGTTGAGAGTCGTCGACCCATCATGGATTGGCAGGAGTGTAAAAAGCTAGTGACGCAGAAATTTTGCCCAGTCCACAAGGCCACACAGTGTCAGCGGTTGTTGGCAGTGAAGCAGACCGGAACAGTGGGGGAGTACACTAGTAAGTTTTTAGAACTCACGGCTCCTCTCCTAGAATTACCAGATGCGGTACTGGAGAGTACTTTCATGAATGGATTGAAGGAAGAAATTCGAATGGAAGTGCAGATCCTTAAACCGAGGAGTCTAACTGAAATGATGGAGTTATCCCAACAAGTAGAGGAAAAATTCAGGCAGATGAGTGACTTGAGGTGGCACTGATGGGGTGCGGGCACAAGGTTGGGGAATATGGGGGCTATAACTGATAGCATGAGAGTGGATAAAAGGAGGGAGGAGTTAGCTCATAATCGGGCCACTATGGATACTAGGCATAAAAATATGGAAGAAAGCAGAAGTCCGAACAAGGGAGGATTTAGGAGGTTGACGGTGAGTGAATTACAAGATAAAAAGGCTAAGGGGCTTTGTTTTAGATGCGATGAGAAATTTGGTCCAGGCCATCGATGCAAAAAAGTAGAGCTCCAAGTTCTAGCTGCCATGGATGAAGAAACAGAACAGGAGGAGGAGCTAGAGGGAGATGAAGTAGAGGAGACGCTACAAACAGTGGAACTTGCTGCTGGTTCGGTGTTGGGGTTCACTTACCCGAAAACAATGAAGGTGAAGGGGGACTTGAAAGGAAAAGAAGTGATCATCCTTATCGATAGCGGAGCCTCACACAACTTCATTTCATGGGAGTTGGTGAACTCGCTACATTGTGAGTTGGCTGCAACGGCGAAGTATGTAATAACTATGGGTAATGGGCTGAAGATTAAGGGAGAAGGAATTTGCAAAGGGATAGTGGTGTCGGTACAAGGGTTGATGATTCGCGAGGAGTATCTACCAATGGAGTTAGGCAGCTGTGATATCATATTGGGGATTAAATGGTTGCAGACTTTGGGCAAGGTGATGACGGATTGGAGTAAGATGACGATGGAGGTATGGCAAGGAGATCACACCCTTACCATTACAGGTGACCCTACACTCCTAAAAACACCTATTAACCTGAAAAGCTTGGTGCACACTATCACAAAGGAGGACTCGGTATATTTGCTGCAATTAGGCCTTTTGGAGGCAGCAGGGCTGAAGGGGGATAACCCCATTAACCTCGAGTTCCAGGCTGTGTTGGAGGAATTCAAGGCTATCTTCAACATGCCTCAGGCACTACCATCGGAAAGGGGTAAGAACCATGCAATTGTGCTCAAAGAGGGTGTAAATCCCGTTACGGTTAGACCTTATAAATACCCCCAATTTTAGAAAAATGATATTGAGAAGTTGGTGAAGGAGATGTTGGAGTCGGGAATTATTCAACCTAGTGTTAGCCCCTATGCTAGCTCGGTACTATTGGTTAAGAAAAAAGATGGGGGGTGGCGTTTTTGTGTGGACTACCGTACCTTAAACAAGGTGACCGTAGTGGACAAATTCCCTATCCCTATCATAGATGAATTACTTGATGAATTGAAGGGTGCTTCTATCTTTTCGAAGATTGATCTAAAGGCCGGATATCATCAAATTCGGATGAAAACGGAGGACATAGAAAAGACAACCTTCAGGACTCATGAAGGGCATTACGAATTTCTTGTCATGCCCTTCGGATTGACTAACGCACCAGCCACGTTTCAATCCCTCATGAATCAGGTTTTTAAGCCTTACCTTCGGAAATTTGTATTGGTTTTTTTTGATGACATCTTGGTTTATAGTACCAGCAGGGAAGAGCATGTGTGCCACTTACGGAAAGTCCTAAAGGTGCTCCTATCACAACAATTGTATGCAAATTGGAAGAAATGTCTCTTTGGCCAAGAGACATTGGAATACCTTGGGCACATCATATCTAAAGAGGGGGTGGCAGCAGACATGGGAAAGATTCAAGTGATGATTAATTGGCCGAGACCAGGAAATGTGAAGGAGTTGAGAAGCTTCTTGGGGTTGACGAGATATTATGGGAAATTTGTGAAGAATTATGGAGGAATTTCATGGCCTTTGACACAATTGCTTAAGAAGGAGGGCTTTAAGTGGACTGAAGAGAGTGAGGCCTCTTTCCTACAACTCAAACAAGCTATGATTTCAGCTCCGGTGTTGACATTACCTGACTTCACTCGGCCCTTCATCTTGGAAACCGATGCTTCAGCCAATGCCATAGGAGTTGTCCTAATGCAGGAAAACCGCCCCATCGCTTATTACAGCCAGGTCTTGTCCACTTCCAGCCTCCACAAATCAGCCTATGAGAGGGAGTTGTTAGCCATTGTATTAGCTGTCAAGAAATGGCGTTCCTACCTCTTGGGCCATGAGTTTGTCATTAGAACTGACCAGCAAACATTAAAATTTCTTTTGGAGCAGCGTGAGGTGAATCCGGAATATCAGAAGTGGATGTCTAAATTGTTGGGGTACTCTTTCAGCATTGAGTATAAAGCAGGAAGGGAAAACCGAGTAGCAGATGCCTTGTCTAGGGTACCTCCTCAGGTGGAAATGATGGCAGTCATGGCGATTAGGGCGTTGGATATGGAGCAGGTAATCAAAGAGATTGAGGCTGATCCAAAACTGTCAAAGTTGAAGCAGGAGCTTTTAGCTGATGGCGGAGCACATCCTCCATATACAATTATTCAAGATCGTTTGTTTTACAAGGATCGATTGGTAATTCCAAAAACTTCGGTTGTTATGCCAGCTCTTATCGCGGACAGCCACCAAAGCAATATGGAGGGCATGGAGGTGCTTTGAAAACATACAAAAGGCTAGCCAATGAGTTGTTTTGGGAAGGAATGAAAAATGATGTCTATAGATTTGTGGCTGAATGCTTCATTTGCTAGTAGAACAAGCATCTTTCACTTTCGCCAGCCGGACTTTTGCAGCCCTTATCAGTACCACAGCATGTTTGGGAGGATGTTTCGATGGATTTCATAGAGGGGCTGGCCAAATCTAAAGGCTTTTCAATTATTTTCGTGGTGGTGGACAGACTTAGTAAGTTTGCTCACTTTATTCCTCTAAAACATCCCTACACTGCCCAATCAGTTGCATATCTATTTGTTTGAGAAGTGGTGCGTTTACATGGGTATCCTAGTTCGATTGTGTCCGATGGGGATAAAATATTTTTGAGTAAGTTTTGGAAGGAGATGTTTGAACTGCAGGGCGCAAAGTTGAGATATAGTTCAGCCTACCATCGACAAACGGATGGCCAAACCGAGGTTGTTAACAAATGCCTCGAAACTTACCTCCGATGTTTCACTAACAAACAGCCCCAACAGTGGGCAAAATGGGTGGGATGGGCTGAATATTGTTACAACACATCTTTTCATTCCTCTTTGAGCACTACACCCTTCAATGTCCTTTATGGCCGTGATCCTCCTACTCTCACTCGATATAGAATTCAATCTTCTGCTATGGATGCTGTTGATACCCTGCTGCAGGAGAGAGACCAGAAATTGGCTGAACTACGTCGGCATTTGATGATAGCACAGCAAAGGATGAAGTTGAAAGCTGATGGGAAGAGAAGAGATGTGGAGTTTCAGGTAGGGGATATGGTTTTTGTTAAGTTGGCACCTTATCGCCAACAATCTGTTGAGACCAGGAGTAATAATGTAGAATAATAGCAGAGAAGAATAATTTTATTCTCTTAATCTTCTGTAGGTTACAGCTATAGTATATATATACAATTATCTATACTAAATATACAGCAGATTCCTAAGATACATGGAAATCAGTATCCTATCATAATCCCTAAAAATCAGGGGATTTATATGAATCCTATACAATCTTCTAGATACTCCATATAATCTGACACTCCCCCTCAAGCTGGTGAGTGGATATGTTCCATTCCTAGCTTGCTAATAATATCTTGAAACACTATGCTTGTCAATCCTTTTGTAAGTACATCTGCCAATTGATCTTTGGTTGACACAAATGGAGTGCATATTAGACCACTGTCCAGTTTTTCCTTGATGAAATGCCTATCAACTTCAATATACTTAGTTCGATCATGTTGTACTGGATTGTGTGCAATGCTTATTGCTGATTTGTTATCACAATACAACCTCATAGGTCCTTCCCACTTTATTCTCAAGTCATCAAGAATTATCTTCATCCAAAGTAATTCACATATCCCCAATGCCATAGATCTAAACTCAGATTCAGCACTTGATCTTGCCACTACATTCTGCTTTTTACTTCTCCATGTAACAAGGTTACCACCTAGGAGAGTACAATAACCAGATGTTGACCTTCTATCAACCAAAGACCCTGCATAATCTGCATCAGTATAGGCTTCTAATGTCAAACCTGTAACTGTTTGTTGCTTAAACAAAATTCCTCTTCCTGGGCTGCCTTTCAAGTATTGTAGAATTCGGTTTACTGCCTTGAGATGTGATTCTTTGGGATTGTGCATAAATTGACTAACCATGCTCACTGCAAATGCTATATCTGGTCTTGTGTGTGCCAGATATATCAACTTCCCAACAAGCTTCTGATATGACATTTTGTCTACTGCTGAATCTTCTGGGGCATTACTTAATCCATGATTGAACTCAATCGGTGTATCCACTGGTTTACAACCCAATTTTCCTGTTTCTTTCAACAAATCCAATACATACTTTTGTTGAGAGATGAAGATCCCTTGCTTTGAGTGAGCTACTTCAATGCCTAGGAAGTATTTCAACTTCCTTAGTTCCTTGATATCAAATTCCTTCAAGAGACATTGCTTCAGATTTTTTATTTCTTCTGCATCATTACCCGTCACAATAATATCATCCACATAAACTAGTAATGCTGTGACTCCACCGAAACTTGAATGTCTAATGAACAATGTATGGTCTCCTTGACTCTGCTTATATCCCAATGAGATCATTACCTTAGCAAACCTCCCAAACCAAGCTCGTGGGGATTGTTTGAGCCCATAAAGAGCTTTCTTCAGCTTACATACCATTCCTTCTTTTGATTCAAATCCAGGAGGAACTTCCATGTAGATTTCCTCTTCTAGATCACCATGGAGAAACGCATTCTTCACATCAAATTGCTGCAGATTCCATTCAAAATTAGCAGCTAATGATAACAGTATCCTTACCGTGTTCATCTTAGCAACAGGAGCAAATGCCTCAAGATAATCAATGCCATAGGTTTGAGTAAACCCTTTTGCCACCAATCTTGCCTTATATCTTTCCACCGATCCATCAGCTTTATATTTTATGGTGAAAATCCACTTACACCCAACTAGTTTCTTCCCTCTTGGCAATTCCACTAACTCCCATGTTTTGTTTTTCTCAAGGGCCTCCATTTTAGCTTTCATAGCATCCTCCCATTTTTTGTCTCCTAATGCCTCAGTTAGATTTCTTGGTGTGGGAATTGTATGGAGATTGGTTAGGCAGGCTCTATGGTTTTTGGATAGGTTCTGATAAGTCATGAAACAGGACAGTGGGTGTTTTGTACAGGTTCTTGTTCCTTTCCTAAGTGCAATTGGTAGGTCATCAATACCTGTTTCTTTTGGTTCTTCTGCTGGTTCGAGAGACTCAACTCCTAGCTCACCTTCTGGTGTGACATTTTCAGCTGGAAATTGAGCAGTAGCACGAATGGGAGACTGAACTTGAGCTGGTCGAGAAACTGGTCCCTTTCTCCTAGAATAGACTTGCAGTGGCTGTTTGTCAATAGATGAAGACAGTGGCTGTTTGTCAATAGATGAAGATGTGGCTTCAGTCACGATGGGTTGAGATTGGTAGTCAAAACTAGGACCTAGAAGGAACATATCCTTTGCTTTATCTTCACTCATGATCTCCCCCTGAAGATAGTTATGCTGAAAGAAAGATTCATGCTCAACAAAAGTGACATCAGCTGAGATAAAGAATTTTTTAGAAGATGGATGAAAACATTTGTAACCCTTTTGTGTGGAGGAATATCCAATAAAAATGCATCTAAGAGCTCTTGGATCTAGTTTGCTCCTATTGTGAGAATGGATATGAACAAATGCAACACAACCAAAGATTCGAGGTATCCTATTGTTTGACATAGAAAAATTTGGGAAAAACTTTGTGAGAATGTCAATTGGACTTTTGAACCCAAGAACCCGTGTTGGAAGTCTCATTAATAAGATGGGCAGCGATTAATCTTGCTTCACCCCAAAGATTGTTTTGGAACATTTTATGAAACAACAAAGCTCTAGTGATTTCTAGGAGGTGTCCATTTTTTCTCTCAGCTACCCCATTTTGTTGTGGGGTAGTAACACATGATGACTCATGAATAATTCCAGTTTTCTGAAAAAAAGATGAAAGGGTTTGATTGAAATAGTCCTTGGCATTATCTGATCGAAATCTCTTAATTTTGACATCAAATTGAGTATGGATCATATTGTAGAAACTAGGAAAAACAACACTAACATCAGATTTGTTTTTCAAAAGATAAAGCCATGTGACTCGGGTGCAATCATCAATGAATGACACAAACCACCTAGCACCCGAAACATTTGGGAAGGTAGAAGGTCCCCAAATATCACTATGAATGAGAGAAAACGGAACAAAGGTTTTATTGTTGCTTATTGGAAAGGAAGCACGTTTGTGCTTTGCAAGTTCACAATCATCACAATGGAAAATTTTAGAAGTAAGACCTCTAAACAATGAAGGAAACATCAACTTCAGAATTCTAAAAGATGGGTGACCTAAACGACGATGATGGAGCCAAATTTTATCCTGGTTTGACAAGACAGATTCTGAGAAGAAGGATGTAGGTAAGGATTCTCCAACTTCGGGTTTACTGTGTGGTTTATCCAGGAAATAAAGACCATCTCTCTGACTAGCATGTCCAATCATCTTCTTCGTGCCCAGCTCCTGAAAGACACAATGGGAAGGAAAAAAGGTTATGCTGCAATTAGAATCTGTGGTTAATTTTTGAATGGAAATAAGATTTGCAAATAGTTTGGGAACATGGAGGACATTTCTTAGTGTAAGGTCCTTGTTTATGTAGATATCCCCTTGACCAGCTACGGTGGTGATAGATCCATCAGCTATTGTGATCTTTTTATGGCTACAGCTGGGGTTATAAGAGATAAAGTATTTAGAGGAACAAGTCATATGGTCTGTTGCTCCAGAATCAATTACCCACACAGGAAGAGAATTTCTTTCCAAGGGATTAGGATTAGAGGAAGAAGAAATACCTGAAAATGCCACTGAACAAATACCTGTAGGTTTCTCAAAAGACTCCACAAGGGTTTTGAGTTTCTCCATTTCTTCGGTACTAAACTCAGGGATAGATTTTTTGGAGTTTTCTTCATTAGTTGATGAAGTACTCACCATGTGTGCTTGACTTCGGTCATTCCCACTTCGATTTGGTTTACCATGAAGTTTCCAGCATTTTTCCCTAGTATGCCGATACTTTTTGCAGTATGTGCAGAATAATGAATCTCTATTGGAAGGTTTGGATGAATCCCCTCTATGAATAACCGTAGGATGGCTGATGATGTCAACTGAACTATTAGGTGAGTCTGTCATGATCGAAGGCTAAGGAAGAAGCAGGAAATTGAGTAGGAAGCCTAGGACGTTGAGAGGGATAGTGAAGGTGATGCTCTCGGTCAGTATGACCAAGGAAACAGGTTTTTTCAGGAAAGAGCCAAAAATCTCTGATACCATGTAGAATAATAGTAGAGAAGAATAATTTTATTCTCTTAATCTTCTGTAGGTTATAGCTGTAGTATATATATACAATTATCTATACTAAATATACAGCAGATTCCTAAGATACATGGAAATCAGTATCCTATCATAATCCCTAAAAATTAGGGATTTATATGAATCCTATACAATCTTCTAGATACTCCATATAATCTGACAAATAATAAGTTGGCCCTACGTTATTTCGGTCCCTTTGAGATCCTACAACGCATTGGACCGGTGGCATACCAGCTCAAGTTACCTCCGACAGCTAGAATTCACTCTGTTTTTCATGTCTCTCAATTGAGGAAGGTTGTTGGTGCTGCAGATACAGCCCTGAATTTTTCGGATGATCTGTTAGTTCCTGAGCCTACCCCAGTTTATCCAGCTGCCCTATTGGCCATTTGGAACACCACTACTAGCTCAGATTTAGAAGTGCTCATACAATGGATCGATCAGCCAGCTTCTGAGGCTACATGGGAGTTCTATGAAGACATGAAAGCTAGATTTCCTGACTTTCACCTTGAGGACAAGGTGAAGCTGCTGGGGGGGGGGGGGAGTATTGAGAGCCAAGACAACTCAAGTTTATGTTAGGAGGAACAAAAAGAGAGTAGAAGGGCAGAATTGAAGAAATGAAGAAATGACTATATATATATATAGTAAATACATAGATATATTCTGTTAGTGTGAGGAGGGGGGCTGACAACCTCATGATTGGTTGCCAGCTAACCGAATCTGTGATTCTTAACAGATTCTTAGTATAAATAAGGAACAGACACGAGGAGAGAGAATGTGTGTATTCTGTTGAGTGTGTGTGAGCCATAGGCTGGAGGTGCTGGTCCTCGAATCTAGTTTTGTCATTTTCATTCAGCAAAGAATCAATACAATCATACAGATTTTGCTTACCTTGTTCTGGAAACCTATCATTTTCACCTTGAAATATAGGGATGATGGATCTTTAGAGAGGTATAAAGCAACATTAGTAGCTAAGGGGTACACTCAAACATATGGAGTTGATTATACAGAAACTTTTGCCCATATTTTTTCCTTGGCACCTAACTTTGGTTGAGAATTGCAGAAATTTGAAGTAAATAATGCATTTCTTTACAGAGACCTAGAAGAGGAAATTTACATGGATATCTACCTTGGATTCGGTGGGGAGGTGGTGGTAGTACAGTTTGCAAGTTAAAGAAAACACTTTATGGTCTGAAGCAATCACCTAAGGGCATGGTTTGGTAGAATTGCTAATGTGATTTGTGCTATGAGTTATAGGCAGAGTCAAGGTGATCATACACTATTTATTAAGCATTCAGATTTAGGGGGATTTATAATTCTGTTAATTTATGTTGATATAATTGTGACGGGCAATGATGAAAATGAGAGAAAATCATTGAAAGAATGTATGGAATTTAAAGGAGTTAGTAAGGTTGAAATATTTTCTTAGAATTGAAGTAGCTTGTTCTCAACACGGGATATTTATCTCACAACAAAAATATGTTCTTGATCTATTAAAATTAACTGGGAGATTAGCTTGTAAATTAGCCCCTACTTTTGTAGAACCTAATCACAAACTTAGTGAAGCTAAAGAAGAGCCCACTGTTGATCGGAAAATGTATCAATGCTTGGTTGGAAAGCTCATTTATCTGTCACATACAAGGCCAAATATAGCATATGCAGTTAATGTTAAGTCAATCTGTGTGTGATCCCAAGGAAGTCCATTTGCAAGTAGCTTATCAAGTTCTAGATTATTTGAAGGGATGTCTATGAAAAGGGATTCTCTTTAAGAGAAATAATGTACTTTCCATTAAAGTGTATATTGATGCTAATTATGCAAGTTCACCAATTGATAAAAGGTCAACTTCAGGATGTTGTATGTTCTTGGGTGACAATCTTGTAACATGGAGATGTGAGAAATGAAATGTTATGGCTAGATCAAACGCAGAAGCATAATTCAGATTAATGGCTTTGGTTATTTGTGAGTTGTTGTGGTTGAAAATTTTACTCGTTGATGTGAATATAAAATGGAATGGCCCAGTGAAGTTACATTGTGATAACAAGTCAACAATTCGTACTGCAAATAATCCTATGCAACATGATCAGACAAAACATGTTCAGATTGATATGCCCTTAATTAACGAATAATTTGCACACCTTATGTTCCAATTGGGAGTCAGCTTGTAGATATTCTTCCAAAGGGGCAAAGCACTCAAACATTTCAGAATATTCTTGACAAGCTGGGAATGATAATCCATGTTCACCAACTTAAGAGGGAGTGTGAAAAAATTTGTCACATTTTGTGTACATATTTAATAGTCTATAATTTAAGGAATACTATAGTATCTAATTTATAGATTTTATTGTCTATAATTTAGGAAAGCGAATATAAACATGTGTATATAAACTTGTATGCTATACTTTGAAAGGAAAAGAAGAATTTTCCTAAACCTTGATCTGTAATATACATAAATATCCTTAGCTAAATGGAAAATAATAACTAAGATCGATTACAAGATTGTACATAATTAACTCCTAAAAACTAGACCTAAAATCACAGTACAACTATCAACACTTGCAGTATATATGCCTATGGACATTGTACATTTATGTAACCATAATTATGAGACCTATTATATATCGATATAGTATTTATCATGAAGAATTTGACCTTTTGACTTAAATAATACAAAAAATCATTATAAATTACATATTAACTAAAATAAATTTAATATTAGAAGGTATAACTATGAAAATATGTAAAACTAGATATGAAGAAATGAATAATGTGAAAGAAAGAAAGCTCATTGTCGGTTTCAAAAATGGTTTATGGAAAAAGGATCTTATCTACAGTTTGTTATGGTGTCATTTTCTCATGGAGATAATTAGAATATCTATAAAAAGGATTCTTACATATGTTTATGCCTATTGTTGAAAATTTTATTGATATGATCTTTATAGCTGTAACGAAGAACTTACGAAAAAGTTTACAGCTTAGAGCCATTCAATTTTGCTTGGTTTGATAGTTCATAAACCATTTGCATTATGGTCTTTGATTGAAGAAATTATAAATATTGGTGGATTAAGATTCTGAAGTTTGAAATGAGATTAATACAGTTAAACAATCATTTAAATTACAGGATATAAAGCCCAACATTTTCTATATATAGTGAAACACTTAGTTGTACTAATAGCTAGTATGCATTTCATTATTTATAAGAACAAGACAAAAACTCTTGTCGATTTCTTAACATTCTTTCTTCAATTTCATGTTTATGGATTGTTCATTTATATCTAGTTAATCCAAGTAAAAGATTTGTGTTTTCTAGAACAAGTTTGGCAAAAATGCTTAAGCCTATGCTGACCTTGCTCAAGTTTAGGTTCACATTTGGGTTTGGGCATAGGTTAGGTCCTTGTACCAAAAATTATTTCATGTTTAGTAGTACTCAGCCTGAATTTAGCATGATTTGAATTGAAAGTGACTTCTTATCCCTCTTTTAGTATAACGGGCTTGGGCTTTTGGTTATGGACCAAAATCAGGCTCGCGTCCTCAAACTCGATCGAGTTTTGTGTTGGGTTCAGGTCTGTAAATTAAAATTGAGCTTAGGTTTTGGCCATATAGGGCATATGACTCATGCCCGGCCTAGTCCATTGCCATTCTTAGTCTAAAACTCACTTTCTTATGTCATCAAATGAAACGTCTATTATTGTTAATGGACTTTGTTAATCTTTTATTTTGTACAAAAGTCATACTTACCCAAGCAATGATTATGTGTAGGAGAATGGATGTTGGAAGCTGGAGCACTTGTTCTAGCTGATGGCGGGCTTTGTTGTATTGATGAATTTGATAGGTACTCTTCGTGACTTGCTAATGTTGATGGTTTACTTGCCAATATTGTGATTTTCTGAATACTTCTCCAAGTCATCCTCATCATGGTTGCAATTTGTTTTACTGCTCAAATACATGTTCTTTATGTGCTTTGATTTTTATCGCTTAGGAAAAGAAAGACGTTTAAAGTAGAAGTGGATATCATTTAAATATCATTAAAAAATATTTTGACGATTAAATCTATCAATGAAAAGTACAAATATATATAAAAAAATACTCTGCCTAATAGAACTAATTAGAGGAAACAAACATATTTTGTGTTAGAAAATAGGAATATTTGATCTTCTAAAAGATTTAATATAGTTGTAAATAGCTGATTAATAGCTATGATTCTGATTCACTAATTTAGGCTTATTGTAATTTTTCATGTATTTAGGCTGATTATAGTTTTCTTAGTCAATGGCTAATGTGTAGAAATTAGTTTGTTTCCTAAAAGAGGACAAATGACTCTGTATATATAAGTGTATTCAGTAGATGGAGAAAGAAGAGAAGAATTTCAGTTTATGTTCATGGTATCAAATCCTCTCTATAGCACTTTTAAATCCAAAAGCCCTCCTCTAAATCTTGCGCTCCACCTAAGCTTCCATTCTTTACATGGGGGCCTCCTCACCTTGGTGAGGACAGACATGCCTTGGAGCTAGAGAAATAATCTTTGTTTCATGTGGAATAATTTATTGATCATTCTTGTATTGATAAACATTCATAATATAGCTTTCCTCTTTTAATTTTTTATTTCTGTTCTAATACTCCTAAAAGAAATTAATCAAGTTTATTTCAATTGCTCAATCGACAAAATAATGATTTTGGTCACTCCTACCCTTTTCTTTTTCTATTACTATCTTGCTATTGATGTTGCCTTTTGAAGGATGAGCTTTGAACTGGATCTTGATGCCACGAAATGGGATTTGTAGGTCATCTTAGTTGAGAGAGGCAAAATGATTTGAAACCATTGACTTATTAATTTATGTTTAAAAGTTGTTTCCTTATTAAGACTCCAATTATGTAGATTCTCTATCAACTAAATTCTTTTTCAGTTGGGTACTTAAATTCTATAGATATCTCATGCTTCTTGTTTAGATTCAATTTTGGGCATTGAATTGGTAATGGAATTTAACTGCTTCCCTAATTTCTCCCTTTAATCTAACTTGTATCTCTTTCCCCTTTTGTTCTTTTTCTACTTTTTACAAAAAGAAGCTGATGAAGAGAAGAGAAAAAATGACACAGCCAATACTGGCCCGGCTTATAATAAAGCTTATGTCTAGTCCCTAAGTATCTAACTTGAGTGTTTCATTAAAAATCTCTAAGTAGTAATTTGACGTGACGAGCCTCTCCAAGCTCACAAGTACATCTTTTTCAAGGTTTTTCAACATTTCACACTAGTAGTATTTAACAAGCCTCTAAAAGCTCTCAACAAATAAAAATAGGATTTGATCAATATGAGCTTCGATGGATATTGATCTCTCTCTCTTGATGTATATTCCCTTTAAATAAGAATTCCCTTAATGCAGTAGCTCTCCTTTAAATAAGAATTCCCTTCAACTAGCCGTTGCTTCAATTTTATCATGGACTGAATGAATTGACTTTGAATCTATAAAAACATTTTTCTCACTATCTTTCATAGAATCTTCAAATATTAGGTTGTTTGGATAATTTTTTGACTGTCTTAAAATCAATTGTTGAATCAGGTGAACAGAAGGATCCTTCGATCATACAGAAAAGATAGAAACTTATCCATTCCAGATTTTGTGGAACTGTTTCTGATTATTTGAATGAGTTTGTTAGGTTGGTTCCTATAAAATAGGAATTGTTAAACATTCTTCATTTAAACAAATAACTAAATTATTTAACCTCTTTTTATATTGTTATCTTTGTGAATAAATGAGGTAATCCAATTTGAATTTTGAAATGTAACCAGCTATTATTAATTTATCATCAAAATCATTAATTTAAGAGCCTTTAGCTAACAATCCATAAAAATAAAATAGTCAAACCAATTAAGGTACCTAATTATTTTCAAGACAACCACAGATGCAATTAAGCCAGTCTTAACTAAACTAAAAAAATGATATTTAAAGCAACCAACTCCTCATATAAACTAATCAAAACCAAGAGAACAGGAAAAGAAAAAAGGGCCAAACTTTCTTGTTAAGTTTTCGAGTCAAAATGGTTTTGAAACTAGTAGCTTTCAATAACTCTACTAACAATTTCAACACAAGTTACCCCGAGTGGCAATAGCACCAACATGTTTTGCAACACAAAGAAGCAAAGATTGAAACTCAATAGCAAAGGGTTTAGTGGCAAAACAGTGGGAAACAAGCTTGGCAATTGATGGTGATGACGAAAGCAAACACCTAAGAGAGGTGAAGGAGAGACGCTTGGAAATGTGACTGGACAACATAGCTCTATTGCACGCATTTCCATGTGCCTATACATGGGACAAATGATAGAATCTCTAGGCATCGTGTGTGGCTGACTTGTGGGGTTTATAGTGATCAGTCTTGGGGGAGAGGCCAATTAGTTGCTAGCGAGTCAAGGGTTGTCGACGATGAGAATAGAAAATGACTTTGAATAGGTGACCCAAACAATTGCAATGTTCTACTCCCTAGCTAGAATTAAGACTAAACATGAAAACTTCATAGGGTAAAAATGAAAACTAAACCATCAAATATCTAGACTATGCTTTGATACTATGTAACAAATGTATTTGATATGTTCTTAATGATTTGGACACAGTAGGGTCACACACACATAAACACACACACACACACACACACATATATATACAGATAAGCCTTAACTAATTAGGGAATGTAATCCCTATAATTAAGCCTATAATTAGACTCCAGAATATCCTATCCTATCTATTCAATCTGTGATATGATTTCTTCAATCTATAACATATAGCTTTTCCCATTTATCATTATACATGACCTTGTATATGAAGTCATTATCACTAGAATGCAACTTTTAGATATTTATCAACATACTTCGCTTTGCTTAATTAACAAACTAATTTATCGTTTGTTTGGTAGTATGAGGGAACACGATCGAGCAACAATACATGAGGCCATGGAGCAACAGACTATAAGTGTTGCCAAGGTTACTTCTTCTTTTGTTGATTTTTATATAATTTAATATATGGCTAACAAATTCCAACCATTGTTCCTAGCTTGCTCATTACTTTTTTGTCTTGGCATTTAAGCTTGAAGTGTCTTAATTCCTACTTGCTAATTATCACCAAAGGAAAGATCACATTTAAGGTTTACATTAAAATTTTGTGTTCGATTTACTATTTGAAGAAAATTAGAGGGAAAAACAATTCTTCTTTAATCTTTCTATGGATAGCATAGGGAATATATAAGTATAATCTTAATCTCCTATTCATTTATTCTCTAAGCAATTTAAATCTCATTATTTTAGTTACTAATTTCTAGCCTTCTTTAAAAGAAAGGTAATCGGTCCTTAAATCAGCTAATTATCCCTATAATATAAACAAGCTCTCTCAAATTGGTGCATAGATGTTAATAATGCCCCGACTTGCTTACAAAGAACTTAAATTTTGCCTTAGTAGTCTTTGATAAAGACATTTACTAGTTGGGCTGTAGATACATACCGTATGCAAATGAGTCCACTTTCAAGTTTCTTTATAAAATGCCTATCAATTTCCTCATATTTTGTTTGATCATGCTGAACTAGATTATTATTAATACTAATAGTTGATTTATTATCACAGAAACAACTTCATTGGATGCCTCATTGGTCTCTTAAGTTCTTCATAACTTAAGATTGGTTCACAAATTCCTTAAACCATTGCCTTGTATTCTACCTCTGCACTACTCTTGGCCACCACACTTTGTTTTACTTTTCCAGGTTACTAGATTTTGTTATGGTCCCGTGTTTGGGATCGAGTCACAGGGCGAGTATGTTGTTTTTTTGGTCGACCTATCTTGAATAGAATTTCAGCTCTTCAAAGGAGGTGACACCTTAGAGTTCGAGAGAGAACTCGACCTCTTATTTGAATAAATCTTGACTTGCTCTTTATTAATTTCGATTGCCTTTAAATAGGCAAGTCTCCTTACAATAATAGGATTCCTACTCTAAGCATGTTTCCTACTTTCGATAATCCTACCTTATTATTATCCTATCAATAATAGGATTCCTACCTACCTTATTATTATCCTATCAATAATAGGATTCCTACCGTATTATTATCCTAATAAGGAAATAACCATAAAACACCAACTATCTAACAAATCGATAAAAATCCAAATTAATGTTTCTTTTTTTCATACGTTTTGCCCAAGAAGGCATCCACAACATTACCCCCCTCTTGCGGAAAGAGCTTGTCCTCAAGCTCGAATGATGGATCATCATTTGTATCTACTAACTCTAACCAGAAAAGCCGTTTGCATTGGTGAGTAGTTGAATATGGTTCATCACAATTATAACACAGCCCTTTTGATCTCCTTTCTGCCATCTCTGCTCGTGTCAATTGCTTAAAAAAAAGAGCATGATTGCTTGGTGATTTATCCATCGCTGCAAATGACACCTTGGAACTCCTTGGTGGCATAGTCACCGAACTAGAGCTTGTTTGGGGAGATTGCCATGTCATCCTTTGAGTACTAGTGATTTTTTGCAACTGAAGCTTCTGTTCATAAGCTCTAGCCAAACTCATAGTAGCTGCTAAATCTGGTGGTTTAAGCAGTTGAACATCCAATCTAATGGAATCATCCAATCCCGCCATAAATAATCCCACGTGCAAACTTTCCGGAATGAGCTCATCAGCTCTAGCTAGTTTTTCTTGGAACTGGTGCTGATAGTTTTCAACAGTTCCGGTTTGTCGAAGAGTGACTAATTTACCCACTGGATTACTACCTTCCAGTGGTCCAAACCTTTGGAAGCAACTTTTCTGAAATTCTGTCCAAGTCATTGATTTTTTTGCTCTCTTCAATTGATAAAACCACAATTTTGCTTCTCCTAAGAGATGAAAACCTGCTAGTCCCACCCTTTTTGTCTCCGGTGTATTCTGATTTTCAAAGAATTGCTCACAGCGGCGAGCCCAAATTAAGGGGTCTTCCATGCCATCATATGTCGGGAAATCCAATTTTGCATACCTGGGCACTGTGGATTGATGGTTTCTGGTGTGTGGAACAGGCTGTATAGGGCCTTCCTTGGTAGCGGTGGCAGCTGGTCGATCTATTGTGGGTACAGCCGCACTGCTCTCTTCACTTCCATTGACAGTAGTTTTGTGACCACTGAGTCCCATGCCAGATAGTTCTTGAAAAATCTGGGCAATTTTCTCCCCAAGACGTTGTTCCATAGCTGAAAGCTTGGAGTCGGTAAGGGCTCGTTCTTCTTGCAATAGGTCTCTGATTTCATCACCCATCGTGTTTGGCTCTGATACCAAATTGTTATGGTCCCGTGTTTGGGATCGAGTCACGTAGGCAGTATGCTGTTTTTTGGTCGACCTATCTTGAATAGAATTTCAGCTCTTCAAAGGAAGGTGACACCTTAGAGTTCGATAGAGAACTCGACCTCTTATTTGAATAAATCTTGACTTGCTCTTTATTAATTCCGATTTCCTTTAAATAGGCAAGTCTCCTTACAATAATAGGATTCCTACTCTAAGCATGTTTCCTACTTTCGATAATCCTACCTTATTATTATCCTATCAATAATAGGATTCCTACCTACCTTATTATTATCCTATCAATAATAGGATTCCTACCGTATTATTATCCTAATAAGGAAATAACCATAAAACACCAACTATCTAACAAATCGATAAAAATCCAAATTAATGTTTCTTTTTTTCATACGTTTTGCCCAAGAAGGCGTCCACAACAGATTTCCTCACAAAAAAGGTGCAATACTTGTAAGTAGACCTTTTATTGCAAACAAATCTTGCCCAGTCTGCATCAATGTAAGCTTCAACTCTTCACTGATCACTCTTCATTAACCCTTAAGATTTTGTACATTGCTTCCAAGTGTTCTTCATAGGGAGTATGCATAAACTGACTTATCATAATTATAACAAAGGAAATATCTGATCTAGTATGAGATAAATACAGTAGCTTTCCCACCAGCAGTTGATATTGACTTGTTTAATTTAGTAGGAGCATTGCTTGTCAACTGACCTCTCCTTAATGTTCGGCCCCAGAAGCTCTGTATGTGACTCTCACATCGTTTGAAGTTTTCATGCCTTTGGCCGTGTGCTAGTGCTTGACAAGTTACCTACCTGTTGTAGTCTCTAGAAGTTGCTCAATTCATCACCTTACCATATTTAGTCACTGGTCGTGAATTTCACTATTGCAAGCAACCATCTTCGCATAGTCCTGCCTTCAACCCTCACCATTGATCGTTGTCAATCACTCCCTTGGCCTTTTCTCTGTTGCCCTAAGTTGATCCTCCCATAGAGCTCATCTTGGTCACCTATTATTGACTACTTGACTTCTGCTTTCGACTTGGAAGCCTGACAACCTAAAATAAGGGTTTTAATTCATTGGGTCTATTTGGGTGGCAAAATTTTGTGGTGCCTTAAACTAATATTACGATTACTGTAACAATATTAAAGGGTCTTTAACCATGTAACTTTTCTTTTACGCTAAAATAGAGAAAATTATTTTAAAGTTTTTTGGTTTGTTATTTTGAATGTTTTATGGCTAATGAGCAAAAGAATTTGGTTGTGACTGATGTAATTCATGTGACGTTTAAAATCACAAAACATAAGTTGATTGATATAAATTATTTAGATTGGTGTAAACTTGTTCTGATTTATTTGAAAAATGGTTCTAAAATCACAAAACATAAGTTGATTGATATAAATTATTTAGATTGGTAAACTTGTTCTGATTTATTTGAAAAAGGATTCTAACGACTATCACCTTATTGACAATCCACCGTTAGACAACACTTACAAGGAATGGTTGTGAGATGGTGCCAAATTATTCTTGCAAATCAAGAATTCTATTAACACTAAAGTAGTTAGCTTGATTAATCACTATGATTATGCCAATGAATTGATGGAGTATTTAAAATTTTTGTATACCAGAAAAGGGAACGTTTCTCATACAATCGTGCTGAAAAATAATTCTCTTCAAGCATATTTTATGAATTTCAAAAAGACCGATGAATGATTGAACTTCTTGTTACCCCTTGGTCATGTTGTCAAAGTTTAGCAAACTCAATAGGAGCAGGTGGCAGTAATGAGCTTTTTGGCTGGTCTTAACTCTCAGTTTAAAATTGCTATGTCTCAGATTTTCTCTAGTGCTAAGATCTCTTCCTTGTACAAGGTCTTTACTCAGATACTTTGTACAAATGCTAATATTTAAATTCTTAGTGCTCTTCTTAGTCAAAATAATGAATTTGACATTGGGAAGTCAACTCATAGGAACAATAATAGAGGAGGAGGGACAGGCAACTAGGACAATAGGAATCAAGATTGGAGAGGATTTATCTGTCAGTATTGTTGTGAATTGGGCCATACCAAACGCACTTATTGAAGGCTGTATAACAAAACTCAAAAATGTCATTCAGTTCATATTGCAGTTACTAATACTACAACTAGGTCATTCGTTGCGAAAATCATTGTTTATGTTGATAAATTTGCTAAATTCACTCAGTACCAAGAAGCGTTAAAAAAGTACATCTGACCCTATCATTGCTATTGCTAACTCAAGTAACAAACTTACATATCTTCTCTCCTCTTCTTCATAATGGATCATTGATTTTAGTATCTAAGATCGTATGACAGTAATTGTAATCTTTTCTCTACTTTTTAGAAACACCCTTCTTCCGATGTTACTTTAACTTGTAGATCTATTTCCTTTATTATTGGTTGTATTGCTGTTAATCCTACTCCATTACCTTCACTGTTCTCTATTTTGAACTACCCCTTACACATCATATTGTGCCATATGTTCAGTCATTTAATTTTTCATTTACATTGTTTGAAGCTTGTCTTTTCAAAGTTTGTCTGGTATATTAGGATCCTATCACGCCCTATTGAAAATTTATAGTCATGTATAAGCAACACTCATTCTTAACTTTACAATAATTTGTGCATCATTGCTACGTTAGATGTTTTAGTTTCTTATTTTAATTATTTTTCTTGGATAATTTACTTCCTCTCCAATTCAGTGCTTGGTACTATCTTATTTTCTGAAATAATGCCCATTTCTCCCCTAGGCTGGTCTTGTTACAACTCTCAGTACTAAGACAATTGTCTTTGGTGCTACAAATCCCAAGGGCCAGTATGATCCTGATCAAAGTATCCTGTTTCTTAGAAAGTTCATCAGTTCAAATTAGTAAATTGACTTGCCTTTTCATTTGACAATGGTATGTTTCTCCTTGTTACATTTGGCATTGACATCATTTGAATTACAAATGTAGTGCATCTTTTAAAATTTTTATTTGTCTAACTATACATTTTGTGATTTAAAAAAAACAAAAAGTTGATTTTCTGGACATGTGCATAATCATACTATTTTCATATGGGATAAACATATTTTTGGTACTTCAACTTAATGTATTGTTTCCTATTTCAGTCCTTTGATCATCACATTTTCTAATGGTCTTTAAACTTTACTAGTCACTCTATGTTAGGATTTTTATTCACATATCTCAACAAATATCCTACATTGCATCAAAGTTGGACAGACACCTCATTCCAAGTTTTGTGTCCAGTTTGGATTTCATTGATGCCACATGGGGTTTCCATTGAGCACATTAATGAAAGTCCTAACATAAAGTGACTAACAAAGTTCATGGATTATCTTAGAAGGTTTAATAGTTCGAGGACTGAAATAAGAAACAACATTGAGTTGAAGGACTGAAAATATGGTTGTCCCATTCTTATGTACACAGTGCTATGCCTCTTAACCCAATCTAGCTCTCTCTGTCAACACTGCCCTCTCTGGTCCATTGTTGAGCAGATTTGATATAGTCCTCGTGCTTTTAGATACAAAGAATCCAGAATGGGATGCTGTTGTGTCATCTCACATTCTTGCTGAGGTGCTGTGCTATTAAAACACTATCTAGTCTCACAGGGAAAGCAATCTTTCAATTTATAGATTACATTACTGGTGTTCGTGAAAACAATTTGCAGGCAGAATCAGGAAATGACAATCATACTGAAGATTTGGCTGACATGTGGACCTTGTCAATGCTTCGTAGGTGTGTTTTTCTCAGACCCAAGACTAAATTAGGAAGCAATTGAAACGTTTAGGCGCAAATATGTGATGCTTATTGATTTTTCTGGTCATTATTGTTTTTATATCTTTTGTGACTATTATAGTTAAGATCACGATGATTTAATTTTCTAGTTTTAGTGTGGGTATTCAAGGCAGATGAATGAAGGAAGAATGGAGTGGAAGACTGTTTTCACGTATCATCTTAATTTTGTTCGTCTTACCAAGAAAAGGAAAGAGAGATCCCTTTCCTATTTTTATACGTTATTCTGAATGCTAGAAAATGCTTCCTAAAGAAATAATAACTAAAAAGTTCTTTAAAATATGTTAAAGGAATAAGTTTCATTTTAGATTTTTTTTTTGGGCTGCAAATCATCTGGGGTTTGTGTCAGGTTATCTATTTGATGGCTTGAGTTCTCTTTGTACTTTTTACTGTCAAGAGGGAGAAAATAATAATCCTTCAAGATCCCAAAACAAATGCATCGTTGAGACTAACGAATATTTGTCTGATTCAAACTTTGAACAAAGCAATTATCTTTCCCACTTTTCACCTGAAATTTTGCCTGTATGAGGCAGTGCTATAAATACCTTTAGAGGCTTCATAGTACCTCTAGACTCTTAACATGATTCATGCATTCGAGTTTTAGATCACCTGAATGACGTGCTTTTGTATTCCAAAAATGGCTGGTCCAACTGCATGCTATCTTTGTTATGGTTCCAATTATATGGTCTTTTGTTGGGAAACAAAATGCAGCACAGTATATCTAGTTACCAAAAGTTCTGGTAGTTACCTTTGTCTTAGTGAATTACCTGGCTCTAGTTGTTATGTGGCCAAGAATATTGGTTGAGTTTCTCCAGTATAATCATTGCGTCCTATTTTCTGTCATAGATTTAACCAATCTACAGAAGAGTTGCGTACCTGGATTTTCAAATTTCCAATATGTACTATAGAATTTGCAGACTAGAAGTGCATTTTCTGCTACATGGCGTCCTTAAAGTCCAAATTTGAAACCATTTCTAAATTTGTAATCTATCCTTTACCTTGCAGTCTGCAGCGAGATTAATGTGGTAAGACATAAGTCGGCTTTTGTGATAACATCTTGCAGGTATATTTATTTTGTAAAAGGGTACTTCAGACCAATCCTTACAAAGGATGCAGAGAAGGTTATCTCAAGTTATTATCAACTGCAAAGAAAATCTGCTACTCATAATGCAGGTTTATAAGCTGTTATCTTCCGAGCTCATGCATTCATTGGTCTAGTATATTTTCACTACATTTCTTTGTGCAGCAAGAACAACTGTGCGCATGCTTGAAAGTTTAATACGCCTAGCTCAAGGTATATTCTAACATTTTTCAATCATTACTCATATTCTATAGAAATTTAACTCCCTCAATATTGCAGCTCATGCAAGACTTATGTTCAGAAATGAAGTAACCAGACAGGATGCTATTATGGCAGTTTTATGCATTGAATCATCTATGACCATCTCAGCCATTGTGGACAGTGTCGGGAACTCCCTGCACTCAAATTTTATGGAGAACCCTGATCAGGAGTGTATCCTTGACACTTAATTGCCTATGCATTATAATAACATGCAAAATGTATGATTCATGCATCCAGGCATCACAACTCTATGTTACTTTAAGCAGGACAACAGATATATTTAAGCAATCATGGTTGTTCCATCTTGACTTTGCGTTCAGAGTAACAAATTGCTTCTAATAGGCAGTATTTCAAATATTATATTCATAAAGAACTATCACTGATTGTCCGTTGAATTTGTTAATTTTGGAGTTAAAAAGCGCAGACAGAAATTCTACCATGGACAATGATTTCGTTTAAACATATTATTATTGGAGACTAATTTGCACCAGTGAAGGAAGATGATAGAGCAGTGATTACCATATTTGGCAAAGGGTATTCTTAAACTCTACACCATGTATTTTTAATTGATTGTAGAATATCTCCCAAATTTTATTACAAAAGTTGGAATTCATTCTGAATAACAATCAGACAGCTGGTAATGGCAAAAACTAGTTAGTTTTCAGTGTGTAGTGGCTGTCTAAATGTCATTAACAGGAAAGCATGTGTAAGAGGGCACTTATCTATACTTGTTTGGAGCATTTTTTTATTAATATGATTACTGAGTCTACGAATGAATCTCTAGCATAATGCAGTCTCTAATTTTTTTTCCACCATCATGATCAATTTGTCTGCTTGATGGCCAGCTGCAATTCTTATTGAAATTTTGGATACAATTTGTGGATGTGTGTGTGTGAGCGACTATATATGGATCCTGTAATTATGTGTTGAGAATCTCATAATAATAGCTAGAATCCCATAATAATAGATAGTCCCTTAATTAAGGGATTATCCTTATAGAGTATCCTTAGCTGTAATATCTAGCTATATTAGGAATATTTCCAAATAAGGAGTCTTCTTAATTAGGAAGACTCCCATAACTATGTACCCTAGCTCTATATAAACATAGTAGTATCTGTACATCTTTTTTATCAACTGAATAAAAGTCAGCAGCTGTTACATGGTATCAGAGCCTCACGCTCTTCCATGAATTACAAGGCTGCAATGGTGGGATCTCGATCTTCATCCCTCGAGACCCCCAGCAGCTCTACCCCTCTCTCTGGATCAGGAAACCAACCTGATTCAGTTAGCATACAACCAGAAAATTCCCTACATATTTCAATCCAGAAGCTGAATGGAAGAAACTACCTAGAATGGTCCCAATCAGCCCGCCTAGTAATCACTGGAAAAGGAAAAATAGGGTACATAACAGGAGCAGTCCAAACTCCAAGATCAGAAGACCCCAATTTTGATCAGTGGAGCTTGGAGAATGCCACGGTTACAGCCTGGCTTATCAAATCCATGGAACCAAGGGTTGGAAGACCCTTTATTTTTCTCCCAACAGCCAAAGATGTATGGGAAGCAGTCAAAGAAACATATTCAGACCTGGAAAACTATGCTCAACTGTTTGAACTCAACTAAAAAATGTGGAAAATGCAACAAGGTGAGCAAGATGTGACTGCATATTATAATGAGATGACTATAATATGGCAGGAGTTGGATTTATTTGAGGAAACAAAGTGGAAAGATCCAGAAGATGCAGCCCAATATAGAGAGAAAGTTGACAGAGGAAGAGTGTTTGTTTTTTTGGCTGGTTTGAAGGAAGAATTGGATGAAGTTAGGGGAAGGATTTCCTTCAATTCGAGAAGTCTTCTCTGAAGTTAGAAGAGAGGAAGCTCGGAAAAGTGTCATGATGGGAAAAAATGGAACTATAGAATACCAAAATGAAGGTTCAGCCTTGGTCTCAAAGAATAGTGACAGTGAGGGTGAAAAAGGTAAAAATAAGCAGAAAACTTGGTGTGATTTTTGCAAAAAATCGGGGCATACAAGAGAGACCTACTGGAAGATACATGGTAAACCAGCAAATTGGAAGAAAAAGTGGAATAGTGGAGCAGGAGAAGGGAAGGCTTTGCAAGTTGGGAATCAGCCCAATCATGACCAGGACAATTCTAACTCAACCAGGACCTTTCCCTTCACAAAGGAACAGCTTGATCGTCTGTACACTTTACTTCTAGATGAGAATTCAAAAAAACCCTCTTGTTCTCTAGTCCAATCAGGTATAATCCTTCCAAAAGCCTTTGTTTGTTCTATACCCTCCTCCTCTTGGATAGTTGACTCTGGAGCCACTGATCACATGACTGGTAGCTCCAAATTTTTTTCCTCTTACTCACCATGTGTAGGGAACCAGAAAATCCGAATTGCAGATGGTTCCCTAGCTTCAGTAGCAGGAAAAGGGACAGTCCCTATTTCAGCAACCTTAACACTAAAAAATGTTCTTCACATTCCAAATCTTTCATATAACCTAGTTTCTGTTAGCAAGCTGACCAAAGATATGAATTGTAAAGCTAATT
The DNA here is from genome assembly GCA_029891385.1 of Erythroxylum novogranatense. Lineage (NCBI taxonomy): Eukaryota > Viridiplantae > Streptophyta > Magnoliopsida > Malpighiales > Erythroxylaceae > Erythroxylum > Erythroxylum novogranatense. The sequence continues at coordinate 34,260,444 of CM057232.1, read as the reverse complement.
TTTGGTCAACTCATTGTATGTTTCAGGATTTGGAATCGGGGAGGATGATTGGGGTTGCTAAGGTTATTGGAGAGTTATATATTTTGCAAGAAGAAGGCAAGGAACATGGAGAAGGGAGCTATAACATTACTGTCAACAAGGAGGAGGAAGAAATAATGATGTGGCATTATATGTTAGGACACCCTAGTTTACAATACCTAAAGTGTGTGCTACCTCATTTATCTATCAATAAAAGTGCTATTTTTCAATGTGAATGTTGTGAGTTAGCTAAACTTCATAGAAGTCAGTGCCCCATTCAAAACAATCAATGTCCAGAGCCATTTATGTTGATACACAGTGATTTATGGGGTCCCTCTAGAACTCAAACGCCTAATGGAAAGCGGTGGTTTCTCACTTTTATTGATGATTGCTCTAGGGTCACATAGGTGTTTCTTTTGGGAGATAAATCGGAAGTTTATGCCACAATAGTATCCTTCTATAACATGGTGAAAACGCAATTTCAAAAGAAGATTAGAATGTTAAGAAGTGATAATGGGAAGGAGTATGTGAACTTGGCAGTAAAAAATTTCCTAGACAGCAAAGGGATTATCCACCAAACCTCCTGCAATTACACCCCACAACAAAATGGAATTTCAGAAAGAAAAAACAGACATCTTTTAGAGGTAGCTAAGGCCATTAGCTTTCAAACACATGTCCCGAAATACCTATGGGGAGAAGCAGTTCTCACTATCAACTTTTTGATTAATAGACTTCCCTCCAAAACCTTAAAATTCCAAACCCCATTACAAATCTTCTCTTCTTTCTTCCCTAACACAAAACCGAACCCACCTGTCCCTCTGAAAATATTTGGTAGCACTGTGTTTGTTTATAACCATGATCCTAAGAAATCCAAACTACATCCTAAAGCTATCAAGTGTATTTTTGTTGGATACTCTAGAACCCAAAAGCGATATAGATGTTTTGATCCAATATCTCGGAAGTTTTTTACCTCTATGGATGTCACATTTTTTAAGGGTAAACCGTATGATAGCCATACTCATCTTCAGGGGGAGTATTTCAGTAAGGAAGATGAGAGGTCTAATGAAAAAAAAAACTGAGATTTTGAACCTAGAAGGATCAGCAGTAGCGAAGATTACTAGACAGGGGGAGGAAACAGAAAATCAGGAAGAAGAAAATGTTGAAAAGGAAGTTGAAAAACAGAAAACATGTGTAGTATATAGCAGGGGAGCAAGGGAAGTAATCTTTGATACAACCCAATTATCATCTCCGAATCTAAGTCCTGATGTCTCTCAATCTAAAACTGAAATCAACAGCACCCAATCAGGTAACTCAAATGATCTCCCTGGTGATATTTTTCTTCCTATTGCAATGAGAAAAGGAAAAAATCATGCACACAATACCCTATTTCCAACTTTGTCTCTAATGCAAAATTGTCGCCAACTTTTTCTGCCTTTATTTCCGCAATAACCAGTGCAGAAATTCCAAACAATATACATGATGCTTTAGCTATTCCTGAGTGGAAGGAGGCAGTTTTGGAAGAGTTAAAGGCCTTGGAAAAGAATGGCACATGGGAGAAAACAGATCTACCAAGAGGGAAGAAATTGATTGGATGCCGGTGGATATTTACCATTAAATACAATGCAGATGGGTCAATAGAAAGATTTAAAGCTCGGTTGGTGGCAAAGGGTTATACTCAAACATTTGGGGTGGACTACACTGAGACATTCTACCCAGTGGAAAAGTTGAATACTGTCAGAATTCTACTATCAGTGGCTGCATGTTTAGACTGGCCTTTAATACAACTAGATGTTAAAAATGCCTTCTTGAATGGTGACTTGGAAGAGCAAGTGTACATGGAGCCACCTCCTGGGTTTGAGAAAAGCTTTGGAGACAAGGTGTGCAAACTTAGAAGGTCTCTATATGGACTAAAACAGTCCCCAAGAGCCTGGTTTGATAGATGCACCAAATTTGTAACAAGTAAGGGTTATTCCCAAGGCCAATCAGATCATACTTTGTTTACTAAAAAGAATAGGGAAGGTAAGATTGCTATCCTAATAGTGTATGTGGATGATATCATAATTACTGGAAGTGATCAAGTGGAGATAGAGGAATTACAAACTCAACTTCAAACTCAACTTGGGAAGGAATTTGAAGTAAAAAACTTGGGGTAGCTTAGATATTTCCTTGGTATGGAAGTAGCTCGATCCAAGAAGGGAATTGTGGTGACTCAAAGAAAATATACTTTGGATTTATTAAAAGAGACAGGTTTAAGTGACTGTAAACCATGTGATACACCAGTGGAACAAGGAAAAAGACTTGGGCAGCCCGAAAATGATACTCCAGTAAACAAGGAAAGGTACCAAAGACTTGTTGGGAAACTTATTTACTTATCTCACACCAGGCCAGATATAGCATTTGCAGTGAGCTTAGTAAGTCAATTTATGCACTCACCATATGAAGAACATTGGGAGACTGTTATCAGAATTTTGAAGTATCTAAAGGGATGTCTTGGTAAGGGGTTGTTCTTTGAAAAGAAGGAAGAAAGAAGCATAGAAGTTTAGACGGATGCAGACTATGCTGGCTCCATTACTGACAGAAGGTCAACATCAGGCTACTGCACCTATCTATGGGGGAATATGATCACATGGAGGAGTAAAAAGCAGAATGTAGTAGCTAGAAGTAGTGCAGAAGCTGAGTACAGGGCTATGGCTCAAGGAGTGTGTGAAGTTTTATGGCTTTGAAGAGTTATGTCTGAGTTAAACTTGGAAGTTAAGCCTCCTATGAAGTTGTATTGTGACAATAAGGCAGTCATTAATATTGTACACAATTTAGTACTCCATGAAAGGACAAAGCATATAGAGGTTGATAAGCACTTTATAAGGGAAAAAATGGAAGATGGAAGCATATGTATCCCATTTGTTCCTACTAAAGAACAAAGAGCAGATGTCTTCACAAAGGGGCTACTTAGACAACCATTTGAAGAACAAATTAGCAAGTTGGGCATGAGAGACATCTTCGCACCAACTTGAGGGGGAGTGTAGAGAATCTCATAATAATAGATAGAATCCCATAATAATAGATAGTCCCTTAATTAAGGGATTATCCTTATAGAGTATCCTTAGCTGTAATATCTAGCTATATTAGGAATAATTCCAAATAAGGAGTCTTCCTAATTAGGAAGACTCCCATAACTATGTACCCTAGCTCTATATAAACATAGTAGTATCTGTACATCTTTTTTATCAACTGAATAAAAGTCAGCAGCTGTTACATTATGCCTATATTCACCAGACCTAAGTTGTCCATATTTGAGCCACAACGTTCCTTTTCTTCTTCTTTGTATTTCATAGTGATCTGTGTGTGGGGATAGAAAATTTGAAGATGATTCATTTGTAGCTCAGTTGTTAGGATCCATAGTTTTTTCATCTATGGATCTGTTCTGTATATTGTTTTTATCTTGACTGTCAGTAATACAGATATCAAGCAAGAGAAAGTAATCCTTCAAAAGCTCAGATCAATCGATGAATTTCCCTATGTGACCATGATAGAAGGTTTGTCCAGATGAGAATCACAGTAATTAAAAAGCCTCTTGGCTGATGAAATCAGCTTGCAATGAGTGAGTGCATAGGCGAGAGTGAACCACCATCTTTTAGTAGCTTAACCTACTAAAATGCGGAACATGGATTTTGTACTGGTATGTTACTGATTAACACTGTTAATTATCCTTTCAAGAATTTTATCTTCTTTAAAGAAGCATATTCTTAAGGAATATGTTATGTTCGTAGGTTCTCAAGAACTGTTTAAAGCTGAAAAGAGGCATCTCAAAGCTTTATGCTTAGGGGCATAGTAGAAAACGAAGAACCAAAAGCATTTATCTTAGTGATCTTTATGATTAATTAAAAGATTCTAGTTATGAAGATATCCTGCGTAAGCTTAGGTGATCAGAAAATTATTATTCAAAATCATCAGGAATATGCAATATCCTCAATAAAGGTTGTATTATGTCGTTGGTTAGTAGACATAATTTTTATATAGGAGGCATTTAGATTAGTGGTTATTACAGCAGTATAGAGCTCCTATTTAGTATAATGGACAGCTAACAAAACAAAAATGTAATTACACATATAGATTGCAGAGAAGCAAAAGCTTTGTTCACTGTGGTCAACTGAGAGACTTCATTGTGATGAGGGATGATTAGACTGCCCCAAGTTTATGAACTTCAATTTTCATGTGGAGATGCAGTATCTCTTTAGGAATTGGGAGGATGCAAAAGTTTCTACGCTTGGGAGTACACTGTGTCGCAAATTGTTCAAAACTGTACAAGACATTACGTAGAAACAATATCTTACAATCACACACAGGGATTGAGAGGAGAGTTACTCTTGAATCAATAACTATTGTTGCTTATTGTTGCAATATGCTGTGAGGTTGAATTACTTTTCTGAGTAAAATTTTTTTACTTCTACCTTTGCCTTTATTGCCTGATTATTCTTTCTTCCATTTGAATTTCCAGGTCAGATTTGAAACAAAAGATGGTGTTGGTTTTCTATCCCACATCGGAAGTGGGTGACAGTATAAGCTTCATTTGAAGCTATATAAAGGGGCATATGCTTAAGGTTTTTGTTGAGTAAGGGTAATGGTGTATTTTTCATATGCTAGGTTAAGTGTATAGGTTATTTGTATATATCCCTTGTAATCATATATTTTAACGTAAGAGTGAATAAAAGTTTGGATTAATTCCTCAAAAACCTTCAGCCTTTGTTTGGATGGAGGGAAAGTAAGAGAAAAGAAAGGAAGAGAAATATAATCTCTTCCTTTCTACTGTTTGGACAAAAATAAGCAAGGGAAAGGGAGAGAATGGAGAGGAAAGGGAGAGAAATAAGGATCAAATATATTTCCCACCAAATTGGTGAGAAAGGGAGGGAAATTTAGGACTAAACAAGCTTAATATAAATAAATTACTATTATACCCTTATATTTAATATATAGATGTACTAATCAAGGGCATAAAGGTCTCAAAATATTCTTTTGTCCAATATAAGTTTCAATTCCCTTCTATGTGCAAATAAGGAATCCAAACAAGGGAAAGGAAATCTCATTTCTCTTCCATTCTTTTCTCCTCTTTTCTCCTCAATATTTCCTTTCCTTTTCCTTGTGCAAACAAGGATCCATTTCTCTTCCATTCCCATTCCTTTCCTTTCATGGTATCATAGCCACTAATGATTGAAGGTTGAGTTTACTCCCTTTTGCAGTAGGTGATATCGGAAGAATAGGTTCGGTATAGTGTCTTTGCGGCAAGGGTGAAGAGGTCGTATTTTGCTCCTTGTGACACAACTGCCACTGGAGCATAACCCAGGGGAAGTTCGACCGACACCTAAGTTTTCGGCATCGTCCAACCTCACACCTGAGCACACGCGCTGCATGTTTACTTCTTTGGATTCCTCCACTCGCCGACACGTGTCCGGCCACCGTCTGACTTCATGAATAGATTCTACCTTTTTTTAGAGGTTTTTTTTTTGTGGTTCTTTCTTCACTTTTGTCATGGTATTATGTCAGACACTAAGGAAGCTTCTAAGGAGGTAGAGAAATACTATCCACTTAATGATAGTCCTATTAAACTAGATGGCAATATCTGTCATTTAGCCTTGTCTAGATCATGTTTGTTGTCTATTAAGGCGAGAAGGCTACAAGGTTGTATTGATGGGAATAAGAAATGACCACCTGTTACTGATCCTATCTTTAGTCAATGGGACTCTGATAATTCATTGGTTATGTCTTAGCTTCTTAATTCCATGCATCCTAAGATTTCCAGACAATATTTACTATTTGATACTGGGGAGAAGATATTGAAAGTTGCAAAAACCACTTATTCTTGTACAGGAAATGATGCTCGGATCTTTGAACTATAGAACAAAAATTTATGGCACAAAGTAAGGTGAGTTTATTTCTTCATATTACTTTGCTGAACTGGGTAGTTTATGGTAGGAATTGGATTATTATCAAGATTTTAGGCCAAGTGTGTTGATGATGCGGACCTGATTCTAACCTAAACACATACATTATACATATCATGATCATTTTAAACCTTTAATACTTTAGAATAAATCAATTGAGTGTATATACATTCCCTTCCCTATTTGAGGGTCCTGAAAGATACAATTGAGTGTATATAAAATTTTTCTTGATTATTGTATCTTTCAGGACCTTCAAATAGTGTAAAGTATGAAAGGTTTAAAATGATCAACAAACTAATACAATTCTAACATAAACACATACTAAATAATTGAATTAATAGTTAAACATATATCAAATTATGCCTTAAAACATGATGTAATTTACACTTATTAACATTTTCATACTTAAATAATCAAACAATTAACAAAACACAAAATACGCATATGCAATAATGAAACAATGACTTCAACTTAACAAAACAAATTTAATTATAAATACAATCTTTCAAGTCGTTCTAACTTATTAACAAGGAAAATTTGCGTCTATCTACATTGTTTTGCTAACTTATTAACAAGGGCTCGCCAGTTTTGCTAGCCAGCTTTTTTTAGGCATCACTATTTTTGACCACTCGCCTAGGGGTTGTATCCTTCTCCTTGTAGAGGATGAATCGGGGGCAAGTCACCCACGATTCGTCATGTAATTTGTCTTTCATTTCCAGTTTATAAAATATATATATATATATATATACAAACTAATCAAAATTTTAATGTTTAGTCTATTCACCTGTATCACTTGCACACACACATTGATAATCATTCAGTCAAACACAAAAGTGTAGTTATTCCTCAGTAGGTTTTGATGAAAAAAATCAAGCTACTAACAAGTTTGGTAGATTTTTATTTGAAAACATTCTTTTTTTTGTTGATTTTTCTTTAAGGATATGAACCTAGTCTTTTTACGCAGAGTAAACATTTATAATGACTGTCGATTTGATTACTCAACTATGTCATATTGTTATTAAGCTGCTTGGTTGGAATGTTATTATAGCCTTTTTACGTGAAGGCACACATTTGTAATACATGTCGATCCGATTACTTTGTTACATCACATTCTCAACTAACTACTAGCTCTATTCATAACTCAAAAGTCAGCAAAATAGTTATTTTAATTAAATTTATACAACTTTTTTATTTTCTTTTTTCTATTTAACATAAAATTTTGCTTACCTTGTTGCTTTAGCTAATCATTCTCATAAAAATATACTAATAATGTCTCTTATTTGATTGACCTAAAATTATAAATGAGCATGGCAAATTCTTAGGGTGAATGGAATAACATCGTATCCTAATTAACTAGCATATTTAGCCTTAAAAGACTTAGGTCACTAATTTCACAAACTAATAAATCTTCGTAACCTCAAGGGTTATGTTTAAGATTACATCTCCCATTAAGTCCTAGCCATTGACGTATTCACACAATTCACATCATGCAATTTAAACAAACTATCATACAATATGCAAATTTTACACTCAAGGTAAAAACACACAATCCTTCCCACACTTAAACAACACATTGTCCTCAATATGTACATAGACAAATCAGAGGAAATAAAACACAATATACAAAAAAAACATAAGAAGAAAATATTAACAAAAATGAAAAGAAAAGGGTTAGAACACGAAACCATTAAGGTGACTAAGGTAGTGATGGTGTTAGAGATAGAGATCAAATGTGCTTGATGCCGAGCTGACTTTACTATCTTATAATTGATTAAGAGAGAGTAAGAGAGTAAATAATCCCAGATCATTTTAAATCATTAAAATTTTATTTTTGAAAATTGAAACTAATCTAAATACACAATAATTTAAACCTAACTACCAAACATGCTAATTTATGGTTATTAGCTTGACATTGTGTCATTGGAAACTAAGCCGGGATCAATTATGAGCGGCTTGCTTTCACCCTTCTCGTTCAACATCAATTTTGTAAAAAATAATCAGAAGGAAAATATTGATAAAGTTGAGAAAACTAATTAATTTATGTAATGTCCTTTTTATTAACAAACTGTCAATAAAATAGGAAATAACGAAACTCCTTGAATCTTCCATCGAATCCAAAAGTTTGTCCTGTAAGAAGGTGAGTTTCTCTTTTTCTTCCTTATTCATCTTTGTCTCCTTTCTGCTTCACGAACAAATACTTTTATAGCTTCTTCAAACTCGATGTTTGTTGTCATCTGTTCTTCATCCTTTTGTTCTTTAGAAGATTTGAACACATCAATTATCCTAAACGAGCTACCATCTCTTAGATTCTTTAATACTTCATTCATGTTGAATGTCACTTGGTTATCATTAATCAGAAGGATAAGGTTCTTTTCATGAATATCTGTTCTTCGAAGTTCAAATATAGTATATCAAGAACTGGTGAATAAAAGGGAGGGTTGGCATGCTTTTCTTCATATTCTTTCTTGGTCTCTTGGTCTTCAATAAAGTGGAGTTTAACTTGGTATTCCACTAGTTCTTTTAACTCTTCCCCATTCTTAAGTGTGATAGCCTCATATTTCTATCATTGATGTAATTCCAAATTTCTCAGAGAATTTTTCATACTTCTCTTACAAAATTTACAAGAAAATTGTCTTACTTGAATCTCTAGATTGTGAATAGAAGAGGTATGATTTTCTGTTACATGATCAAATTACTCTTTTAGTCTCTTTTGGTTCTCTTCCATGTCTGTGAGCTTATCTATGATTTTGTCTAATTTAGAATTTCATAAATTTGACTCATCTTGTTGAAATTCATATAGGTCTTGATGTCCTGCGTGAGTACTTGCATTGTTAGACCAATAGAAAATTGGGCGGTTATGCTACCTCGTGGTGTACATATTCCAATAAGGATGATTACTTCCTCAACTATACTATACCTCGCATTTTGCAAAAGTTCCTTGCTCCTTATAATATCTATCTTCCATCATAGTTTTTTCCATTTCTTTTTGGCATCTAGCTATTCAAATGTCTCACTCTCACTCTAAGATGTCTTAATGTGTCTCTACTCTACGACCCAAATTTCTTCTTCTTCTTCTTTTTTTCTATTATTATTATTTAAAATGAAAGATAATGAAAAAGCCTTTGACTAAAGAACTAAACTAATCCCCTCCTCAATAACGACGCCAAAAACTTGATCTCAATTTTTTGATATGTGTAGTTTTCATATTTTATCCTCGATAATTCGTAACCGTACAAGTTGTTCACGTAGTATCTAAGTTGTCGATCCTACGAGGAGGGTGCTGGTTTATGCCCTACAACCAATCGATTTGGTTGTAGTTTAGTGATAAATTATTTAAAAGTATTCTTTATCTTGTATATGTTTAGATGTATATGATAAAATCCATGGAATAATTCTACATTGCAAAAGAAATTATAATGAGATTATAATTATAAGATTCATATTGCATTTATGTATTATTCCTAAATATTCCTAGTCATTGTTCTATTAAGATTGAACATTAATAAAATGAAAAAAGACTAGCACACGTTTTGTTTTTCCTTATGAAGGAAGTAATCGATCTTATAGGCTAAAGTATAGAGATACTTAAACAAACGTATGGGTGCTTGCTAGAGAACAAGTTCACTTAACATACCTGATATGAGAAATCTATTAGGAATATTACTTGTATGCCTATAGAATTCTTATTGTGATGATTGTATAAGTGGTCCTTTAACTTGAGGTCATCAAAGTTATTTTGTATGGGGATTGCTATGTTTTGATATTACTCGTGATCTATTTTATCAAAGGTTGTTTAAACGATAGTCATTGGATGTAACATGAACTATAAAGATATGATTTATCACCCTAAAGTAATTAGGGAGAATGTTCTGTTGTTCTTGATTAATATTAATTTAAGAAATCCATGGTCAAGGTGGAATGATATTTTGTAAGCAGTTTACAAATATCATTAATTGAATCAATAGCTAATAGTAGAGAACTAATATAATTGGACTCAAAATAGAGTAGACATTAATTACATGCTATATGTCTAATTGAAACATTGGTTGATGAAAGAATTGAATTATACGGAAAAAATAATGCACGGCAAGGTTAGTCAAAACTACTTTGATATTCCTAAATATTTAGAAGGTCATGATCGTTACTTCTTTATGATTATAAATTGTTTAATTGGAGAATTAAAGATAAATTAAAAGGAGATTTAATTTATCTAATTCTAATTATGAATTAGAATTACAATTTATAATCATTGTCAATATATTTGGAAACCTAATAGGTCTCATATATAGAATAGGTTGGAGAGAACAAAGTTAATTTAATCAAGTTGGACTTGATTATAAAGTTTGATAAACTTTATGATTAAATATAAGATATTTAATAAATAAGGATCAATATAAGATATTAAATCTTATTTGGGCATGATTGGTATTTAATTAGAATTATTTGTAATTCTAATTAAAGTTTAATTTAAATTAGTATTTAATTTCAATTAAAGTTTAATTGAAATTAGTATTACTAAAACATCCAAAGTTTATTATAAATAAGCTTGAGCTATATAGAACTAATGTTTCATGCTAAACTCTCTCTGTAAAAGTTACAGAGTTCTCTTAACCTGTTCTGTAGATATCGTTAGAGGCCAGACACTTGTGTGGCTACCGTGATTGACACGGATCAATTTCAGGAACGGTACGAGGGATACAACAAAACAGAGATCCAACTTCAAAATAAAGTATGAATTAAATTTCGCTTTATTATGATTCGTGTTAATCATTTTATAGAATTAAATAGATCTTGATTTTTGAAAAATTAAAAGTCACGAAAAAGTTTTATGATTATTCCGTTACGGTTTGGATCGGACCCTGACCTGATTTCCTAACAGTGGTCTCAGAGACTAATTTATTCCTATAATTTGATTAAAATGTTTGATTGTTATCGGTCATGTTTTTGGAATTGATTTAGAATATGAATAGTTCAGATTCTGAACCTAGAATTGTTCTTATTGTTGATTTAATTTTAATGCTTTGGATACGATAAAAAGTTTTATGACTGTTCTTGTTTAACAATTTTTGAAATTGTTTCTCCGAAGTTATTAACAATTGTTCTTATTTTGAGTATTCTTCTTTATGTTGCGTCGAAACTAACACCCTGTTTGGAAAGTCATGAATTGAATTCAATCATAGGATTGAATTCATTTCCATTGTTTGGAAGCAAAAAAAGGCAATAAATTGAATTCAAGTGAGAGTTCAATTCATTGCCTTTTGTAAATTGAATTCACGCTTGGAATCGCGTGAATTCAATTACAAACCAACCTCAACTCTTCTCCTCACGCACTATTCACCTTAAATGTTCAAATTATTTGATTTCTGCGGTTGTGTTTTTGTCTTTTTCAATTCGAAAGTTATAAAAATAGTTATCTATATTTTTTATTTTATAATATAATTTCTATTAACTAAATATATATTATTAAATTATTTTCAAAATATATAAATTTTAAATAAAATTAGATTTAATAATTAAAAATAATTTAAATAAATATTAAGTTTTAGATAAAACTTTAATTTTAAAATGTTTTATTTTATTTAATTAATAATTTATAAATAAATATTATATAAGATATTAAAATAATTTTAAAATGTTTTATTTTATTTAATTAATAATTTATTAATAAATATTATATAAAAGAATAAAATAAATTTAATTAATTAAAATAAAAACAAGCTAATATTACGTTTTACATAAAAATTAATTTTAAAATGTTCCATTGTATTTAATTAATAATTTATTAATAAATATTATCTAAGATATTAAAATAATTTTTAAAATGTTTCATTTTATTTAATTAATAATTTATTAATAAATATTATATAAAAGAATAAAATAAATTTAATTAATTAAAATAAAAAACAAAGCAAGCTAATATTACGTTTTAGATAAAAGTTAAATTTTAAAATGTTCCATTTTATTTAATTAATTAATTATTAATAAATATTATATAAGATATTAAAATAATTTTAAAATGTTTCATTTTATTTAATTAATAATTTATTAATAAATATTATATAAAAGAATACTATTATTTTAATTAAAATTAAAAAAACAAAGCAAGCTAATATTGAGTTTTACATAAAAAAGTTAATTTTAGAATGTTCCATTATATTTAATTAATAATTTATTAATAAATATTATATAAAATATTAAAAATTAATTAATTAAAAATAAGCAGTGTAATTGAATTTAATTATAATATTAATGAATTTTTTTAAAGCAGTGTAATTGAATTCAATTTTAATATTATTATATTTATTCTAAAGTAAATTGAATTCAATCATAACTTTATTAATGTAATTAAATTTAATTCGTTAATAAATTCATTTAGAAGGTTTCAACAACCCGTAAATCTAAACTTTTTATGTTTATTTCTGTAAACTGTATCCAAACAATAGGCTTAGGATTTTTTGTAATCTTTATACGAAGCCATGCAGGTGTTGTTTGAAAACCCTAATCTTATCTGCCTGTTGATTGCATCTATTGTGCGATGTTTCTGGAAATTGTTTCCAGAATGTATGTGCGTGCTCTTTGTTTCTCCGATAAATCCCTAATTATTTTCTGGGTTTATGTGTGGTCTTATTCTGAATGCTTGTTTTCTGGGTTTTATGTCTCGCGTTTGAAAGAATACGATGGGCGCTGAGTCGCCTGCGACGCGAATATCACGACACTTCATGAGCGATGCTTTGCATCTGGCGAATGCCTGGGTTCCTTTGGCGAATTAATGAGTTTTGTGCATTTTTCTCCTTTTGCTTGTGTTTACTGCCAAAGGAGTTGTTGGGCGATTGTCGCCAATGGAGAACACGATGGGCGTTAATCCCCCATCGTAGGCAACGCTGTAGGCGACAACATGGATGGTGTCGTTTGAGCTGTCCTTGGTTGTGAGCGTGGAGAGACGAGTCGTCGGTGAGGAACCAGATGCAGAGGGCGGCGATTTGAGAACTGTCGGTTGGAGACTCGACGGTTGAGGATGTTGCGTCGTGGCTTGGGAACGTGGAAGTGGTCCGATGTTGATGGAGAGACGTGGTTGGTGGTTCGGCGAGACGACGAACGTGGGACGATTGAAGATGGTAGAAGCATATGGAGAAGACGATGGGTTCGAGTGGGACATGCGTCCGTTCTCCAGAAGTTTCCTCCGCAGTTGTTGAGTGGCGCGTGTATTACACTCGCCAATCAACCCTCCATTAACTGCCACATGCTTCACACGTGTGGTGCACGCGCCAGACTCCCTCCACCCAATTTTATGTTTTTTAAAAATTGTTTTTAAAACACTAAATTGTCATTAAATTAATTTATATTCCTAATAAATTTGAAAAGATGTTTTTAATTGTTTGGAATTTGTTTTCAAGGGTTAAGTTTATTAGGAATGTTTCAGAAGTTAGTTAATTAATTATCAAATCAATTCCAAAATTAACATATTATTTTTCTTAATTTAATTAAGATTAATAATTATATTGATTCTTAATTAATTTTAGAAAAGTAGTTTCTAAAATTAGAATTAATTAGTTTCAATTAGATTAAAATTAATTAATTAGAAGAGTTGTTTCTAAAATTTTGAATTAATTAGTTTCAATTAGATTGAAATTAATTAATTAGACTTCTTAAAATTAAGAAAATTGTTTTCTTAAGTAATCAAGAAATATGTTTTTAATTAAATATATATTTATTTCAATTTGATTGAGATAAAATAAAATTTTAAATTTTATTTGTTTAGAAAATTATTATTTTATTTATTTAAAATTGTTTCTTTATTTATAAATTATAACTTTCTTGATTTATTAGAAAGGATATTATCTTGATTAAATGTTGAAAAGAACTTTCTTTAATATTTAAAAATAGTTTTCTAATTAGTCAAGAAATAAATCTCTAAATAAATAATATATAATAACTTTATTAATTAAATTCAAAAGTTTTAATTTAATTTTTAAAGTAATTTTCGTTTAATTTTAGAAAATAGTTTTCTAATTAAGGAAAATAATTTCTAATTAGATTAGAAATAGTTTTCTAATTGACTTAAAATGTGTTAGTTATATAATTTTTAAAAGAAGTTTTCTAAATTATAATAAGTAAGAAGAATAATTTATTGAAATTGTTTTCAATTAAATTATTATTAAAGAAGTCAAGAAAATTGGAAATAGTTTCCAATTAGATTTGAAATTTTTTTTCACATCAAAATTCTATTTGAAATAGGAATTTAATTTATTTAGGAAACAATAGTGTTAATCTAATTTAATTTTTCCAATAAGTTGGAAATGTTATTTTGGATTATAAAGATCAATAACTAGAATCATACGAAGTTTGATATTTTATGCATATAATTTGATTATGAGTGCATAAGTTGCATAATTTATTTATATGGTTGATATATTTATTATGTTGGACCCCGTCTCCAAGGTCCAACATTCGAACCCATAAAAACATACATAAGCATAGAGGACTCAAAACCGATACAAAATTGGCCACAAAAGGAGAAATCTTAAAATAGAAAATTTGGCTTTGATTTTAAGAAAATATGTTCCTTACGCCTCACTTGCCCAACGCCATCTGAAATCGCTCAATTCGGATTTGAAATGAAAAGTTATGGCAAAAATGCTATCTTAAAAAAACAAATGAAAACAGACCCTCTACCGACTTCATGTAAATATTTGAAAACTTTAGAAGCAAAATTATTGATCGGCTCCTTCATAAAAAGTGTAGATTTATGCCTCTAGTTTCTTTTAAAACAAGAATCGCCTCAATCCGAGCCCTATAGCTCCAGATATTTAAAAGTTGGGAGGTATATTCGAAAGAATCACCGACCTCCACACTTTGTCTTAAACCACCTTTTTCAATTTAAAATAAAATTGATAAGTAAAATGTAGAAGGTTAGAAAATCTCTTAGAAAACCATCGGTTCAAAATCATTTCAATCTGGAGTCATGCAGAAGTTATGGCCAAAGAAGGGGAGGGTCGATCACCAAAACCGACCCCAATACTGCAAGAGCCCGGCATGCGGGCTTTGCACTCGCCTGCCTGGCGAAGCGCTCGACGACAGCTGGGCTGGGCCGCCATGGCCTTCGCCCAAGATGGATGTAGTGTGCGCCGCTTCGCTCATGATGAAATAGCAGCCCCCCTGACCGACCTATCCGACTTCTAACCTCATAACTTTGACCGAAGCTTCAAATTAGACACGGTCGGAGGCGTTGGAAAGCTAAGAAAAAATTCTATATTTTTCAAGAAGGACTCACAAGCAAGCTCGGAATCTACAGGAATCAAAAGTTCCCACTAAGACAGGTCGGCTAACTCTCCACAAACAGTACCAGAACTTCAGACCTTCATAACTTTTGACTCAGAACTCCAAATTTTGCAAACTTAGTGTCTATGGAAAGGTAAAAGAATTATCTACAACTTTCATGAAGACCACAGACCTATATTCCAACTCTATATGGGTCAAGAGTGGATTCAAAGCTTCTGTTACCAATCTGTCACAATGACAGCTCCTGCATTAAACACCAACGACTCACACTTACCAATTTACACATCATCAATAGCTCATAAATATCCTGGAAGAGGCTCTATAGCTCGACTAACACTCTCAACAAGTCTAAAAGATCCCATATGACCTATATCAACCCAGAAATTTGCAGAAAACACAACAACTCCAAAATTTGCATAAACTTCCACAACTCACCGACCTCTGCAAATTTCCAAAGAAGCTCTCCCAAAGCCAAAACCCAAAGAACCACTCAAATGAAAATACTCATACACATGCTATTTCCAAGATCTTACATAGATCACAAATCAACCAATTCACATGAAGAGAGTACTAGAGCTCTCATTCTCATTTCAAATCATAGCAAAGATTCATACATAGCTTTGGTTACATATTGACATATTTATCAAAATAAAGCACAAAATACAAGGATGGGATGCTCAATGATCAATATGCTTACAAAGCTATTCCAAAAGCTAATTACTAACTTAATACAAAAGTTTCTAGAGATCTTGGAGTTTTCGTCCGATGCCCTTGCAAGGTTCCACAATCAACTAGAATTTTCACCGAGGAGGAGAATGGGTGAAGAAACACGGCTCGATGGCTAACAAGTTTATAGCCATCGAATAATGAGCACACACACACATCATTAATAATTCAAAGCATTAGCAATTAACTCAACTCATCACATAAAGCATAACATGGAATCCTCTTGCAATTAAAACACATATTAGGCATCATGAACACAAATAAATGATGGGATGCACACATTTGGCTCGAGAGTTCCATAAACACGACGGAAACCGAAGTTTACCGTAATCACGACGGGTCCATTTTTCGGATCTCGTAAGCCTAAAGCAGGCAGCCGGGAGAAGGCTAATGGGGGTCAACGTGCACGTGACTTTACGATAGAGGTTCTCTCTCGCCCAAACACAAACAAACTATGTTCACATATTCATACGTAAAAGTAACATTTTATGCTTCTTGCATACTTTCGAATCATCAAAGTTCCATTCTTTTCTTTCAAATCATATGAATACACTTCCAATATGCTCATAATATAACAAAGATAGCACACATAGGCATTTGCCCACTACACAACGACTATAAAAATGTTACCCACCTATCGTAGAAATCCGAATTCAAGATCGGCCTTCCTCCTTGTCTTGAGTAGGGTTTTCTTGAGTTCCTTCAAACAAAACACATCTCTAATCAATTTCTAACTTCATAGGAAGGGTCATAATATTCAGAAATTAAAGGGAAAACTAACATTAACCTTAACCTAACCTACCCATGGCTCATTTAAGCTAAAATAACCATAACCTTCCCTAACCCCCATAGATCTCACCTTCTCTTCCATTTTTTTTCAATCTCTACACAAACCCTAACTTCCATCCTACACCATTTTCGAATCTATCTTAAGAAAAGATGAAAACTTACCTTTCTCACTTGATTTCTCTCCTTTTTCTCCTTCTTTCTTCTTCTCCACAAGCCTCCCACGATTTTTCTCTCTTCCCTTCTTCCTTGGCCGACCACTCTTCTTTTCTCCTTGGCTCACGATTTTCTTCTTCTCTTCTTTTCCTTTGGGTTCTACGACACTCTCTCTCCTCCTCTTCCTTTAACTCTTCTTTAATTCTCAACTTAAATCCTCCATCCAAAACTACATAGTTTTGGTATTGGGCTCCTCCTTATCCTTTTAACTCCTTTGGGCTCTTCCTCTTATAACTTACAAGCCCACTATACCTTAGCCCACTTATTTCTAATCCCCTTCTTATTCCACTTATCTAAAGCCCATAATTTCTAACATTTAATTCTAACCTCCATTTAATTTCTAACTTCTAATTCCAAGCCCAACATAAAATATTTATATAAACACATAATTAAATCAATTAAGACAAAATAAATAATTAACGAATAAATCCATAAATAAATAAATAATTAATTCAAATAAAAAAAATTTTCGGGGCCCAACAATTCTCCCCTCCTAAAAGAATTTCATCTTCGAAATCCTTACCTGAATCCATGAAGAGGTAGGGATACTTCTCCTTCATGGCTTCCAAAGGTTCCCAAGTTGCTTCCTCGGTCGAATGGTTCCTCCACAAGACCTTAACCAGCTTCACACTCTTGTTCCTTAACACTTTTTCCTTTAAATCTAAGATTTCCACTGGTTGCTCCTCATAAGTCAAATCCTCTCTCAACTGAACCTCTGAAGGTTGAACTATGTGCGAAGGATCCGATCTATACCTCCTCAACCTCGACACATGGAACACATTGTGAATCTTACACAACTCCAATGGCAAATCTAACTTATAAGCTAAAGGCCCGATCCTCTCAACGATCTCATATGGGCCTATGTACCTCGGGCTAAGCTTGCCCTTCTTGCCAAACCTCAAAACACCTTTCCATGGAGATGCTCTAAGAAACACCTTCTCACCCACTTCAAACTCCATCTCTTTCCTATGGACATCTGTGTAGCTCTTCATTCGATCTTGAGTTGCCTTAAGCCTCTGCTTCACTAGCTTTATCTTATCAACTGTGACCTGCACTAACTCAGGTCCTACAAGCTTCCTTTCACCTTCCTCATCCCAACATATAGGATTTTTTCATCTCCTACCATACAAAGCCTCATAAGGTGCCATCTGAATTCCCGAGTGATAGGAATTATTATAAGCAAACTCAATCAAAGGTAAGTGATCATCCCACGAACCTTTGAAATCCAAAGCACAAGCCCTCAACATTGCTTCCAAAGTCCGAATGGTCCTCTCCGACTGTCCATCAGTCTGCGGATGGAAAGCCGTACTGAAATGCAATCTAGTCCCCAAGGCCTCCTGCAAACTCTCCCAAAATCTAGAGGTAAACTTGGGATCTCTATCAGAAACTATTGAACTCGGAATCCCATGAAGCCTAATCACCTCATCCACATACTTCTTAGCCAACACATTCAAAGAATCTATCTGACGAATTGGCAAGAAGTGAGCTGACTTAATCAGCCTATCCACAATCACCCATATTGCATCATGCTTCTTGCTAGATCTCGCAATCCCATCGAAAATCCATAGTTATCTTTTCCCATTTCCATTCGAAATAGGCAAGGGATAAGCTTGTTCGAAGGTGCTTGGTGTTCACTTTAACTTGCGGCACACCAAACATCTTTAGCATACTCGCTACATCTTTCCTCATTCTTTCCACCGAAATGCTCTTTCAAATTCGATACATCTTAGAACTCCTGGATGCATTGCATAAGGAGCATTATGCGCCTCATCAAGAATCTCATCTCTCAACTCTAACTTGCCCGGGACACACACTCTACTACCCACAACCATCAATCCATCTTCCTTTACCTCTACATTAGACGGCTTGCCATTCTTTATCTCTTCCCTAAGCTTACTCAAGTACTCATCCTGATCTTGCAATTCCTTGATCTTCTCTTTCAGCACTGGCCTTACCCTGAAAGTCGCCAAAATACACTCAGGCCCATCTTGCCTCAACATCACATCAAGTCTGGCTAAATCTTTCAGCAAGGGAAGATACACACTCTCCATGTGAGCTATAGTGGACTTCCTACTCGAGCATCCGCTACCACATTAGCTTTCCCGGATGGTAATCTATCATCAAGTCATAATCTTTTAGCAACTCTAACCATCGCCTTTGCCTCAAATTCAGCTCTTTCTGGGTCAACAAGTATTTAAGGCTCTTATGATCTGTAAATATCCTAGTGGTAACTCCATACAGATAATGTCTCCAAATCTTCAATGCAAAGATTATAGCAGCCAACTCCAAGTCATGGATCGGATAGTTCATCTCATAAGGCTTCAACTGCCTAGAGGCATAAGCAATCACTTTCTCTCCTTGCATCAATACACACCCTAAACCCTTCCTGGAGGCATCACTGTACACAATGTACCCATCATCACCAGAAGGCAATGTCAGAATCGGTGCGGTTGTAAGCCGCTTCTTCAACTCCTCGAAACTACTCTGGCACTCCTCAGTCCATTCAAATTTTTTATTCTTCCTTGTCAACTTGGAAAGTGGAGCAGCTATCAAGGAAAAGCCCTCCACAAACCTCCTGTAATATCCAGCTAATCCCAAGAAACTTCTCACTTCGGCTACATTCTTTGGCGCTTCCCATTTAACCACAACTTCTATCTTCTGTGGATCCATATGCACTCCCCGCTCAGAGATCACATGCCCCAAAAATACCACTTCCCTTAGCCAAAATTCGCATTTATCGAATTTGACATACAGCTCATTCTTCCTCAATGTCTCCAAAGCAATCCTTAAATGATCCTCGTGCTCCTCATCACTCTTAGAATAGACCAATATATCATCAATAAAGACAATGATAAATTGATCTAAGAAAGACCTGAAGACTCTATTCATCAAATCCATAAAGACTGCAGGAGCATTCGTTAACCCGAAAGGCATAACTAAAACTCAAAGTGGCCATACTCGCCCTAAAAGCGTCTTTGACACATCGGTCTCCTTAATTCTCAACCGATGATAACTCGATCTCAAATCTATCTTGGAAAAGACTCTCGCCTTGCATCGATCAAACAAGTCATCAATGCGCGGAAGCGGATACCTATTCTTAACAGTAGCATGGTTCAGCTTCCTATAATCCACACACATCCGCAACGACCCATCTTTCTTCTTCACAAAAGAACCGGAGCTCCCCAAGTCAAGAATTCGGTCTAACATAACCCTTTCTAAAAGATCCTCCAACCGCTTAAGCTCCTTCAATTCACGAGCCATCCGATAAGGCGGAATTGAGATCGGCAGAAGGTTCGAATGAAGCTCGATGGGAAACTCAATTTCCTAGGAGGAGGTAGTCCTGGCAATTCCTCGTGAAAGACATCCGGAATTCCCGACTCATCGGAATGTCTTCCAACCTCCTCTATCTCGCCTCCATATCTAGCACATAAGCCAAAAAGGCCTCACACCCTTGCTCATCATTCTCTCTCGCCATCATAGCTGAAATAACCCGAGGTGGATGACTTTTCTATCTCCCATGAGTATCACTTTTTCCCGCTATCCTCTAGCTCGAACTCCACCGCCTTCTGCTTACAATCTAAAGTAACATGATACCTCTCTAATGTGTCCATACCTAGGATCACATCCAATCCTCCCATCTTCAAAGGCATCGATCCACCACCAATTTTCCTCCACTAATCTCTATCTCACAATCTCTATACACTTGATCGATAATAATATATTGGCCGATTGAGTACTCACAATCAGCGGAGTATCCAATGGGCTCAAACTCCTCCTAGAAATAGTCCTACCCGAAGACACAAAAGAATGGGTAGAACCTGAGTCAATCATAACAAGCACATAATCATCAAATAGTTTAACCATACCCGCTACAACTTCTGGCGCGGTCTCTGCCTCCTCTCGAGTCATGGCAAACACTCTGGCTGGAACTTGCCCTCTGGATCTGTCTGGAGGATAAGCTCTCTTAGGACCTCCAGAGCTACCTACTTCAGTCACAGTCTTCTGTCCCACTGTCTCTGTCCTCCTGGAAGCTTGCATCTGAGATCCCTCTCTTCTATCTGGTTTAGGACACTCTTTGGCAAAATGTCCCTTCTGCTCACAATTGAACCATGCTCCTGTCAATCTG
This sequence comes from Erythroxylum novogranatense, assembly GCA_029891385.1. Taxonomy (NCBI): domain Eukaryota; kingdom Viridiplantae; phylum Streptophyta; class Magnoliopsida; order Malpighiales; family Erythroxylaceae; genus Erythroxylum; species Erythroxylum novogranatense. Next base: position 34,239,357 of record CM057232.1, on the reverse strand, counting down.
CGACATTCTCCTCTATGAAGATATCCACAGTGCTCACACTTAGGAAGGGGTGGTCTCTCCCCATCTCCTCTTCTACCGCCGCCCACCGTTGAGGCTTGGTGGGAAACGGAAGAAGTCCTCATCGGTCTAGGCCGGCTCCCACCGGTACTCCTCTCCTCAGACTGTACAGGGAAGGCTCTAGCACTTCTCTCAGGCATAGAAGTACCACCTCCCCTCCTGGACTGCTCTCTTCCCTTCCTCTTCCTGTTAACTGCACTCTTGATGTTCTCGAGGTTTTCAACCCTCAGCGCTGCTTCAACCAACTGCTGCAAATCACAGAAATTCTGCACTATCACCTTCTCTCTGATAGCCAGGTGCAAACCCGACTCAAATCGACGACATTTAGCAGCCTCACTCAGCCTCATCTATGCAGCATATCTAGACAACTGTGTGAACCGACGTCAGATTCATCGACCGTCATCTCCTCTGGTAAGGCTTAGGAACTCCTCTCGCCTCGCTGAATGTACACCTCAGACAGATACTTCTTCCTGTACACAGTCAGGAAGTCTCCCCATGTCAATCCTACCGGTCTCATCTGACTCCCCGGCACAGTCTCCCACCAATGCAAGGCATCACCCTTCTCATCATCCTCGCACTCCATCTGATCCAAAACCCTCTCAGTCTTCCTCAACCAGGTCTCAGCTTCCTCGGAGTCTGAGGTCCCAAAGAAATCCACTGCTCTATACTTCCTCAGCTTGTCAAACTGTCTCCCCTTCTTAGCTGGGGCCGAACCAGAAGCCTGAGGCATTTGACCCATAGCCTGAACAAAAGCTTGGGTAAATGCCTCGAACAACTGGGTCTAACGCAGCACTTGCTCTGCAGCACTAGGTGATCGCTGAGTCTGTGAACGAAGAGGCTCACTACCCTGCCCTAGAGGGGCCTCAGCCACTCCCGGAGCTACGGACTCATCCATGCTCTCCTCCCTCGATGGAGAGTCAGGTGCAATTGAACCTTGCAAAACTCATCGTGTCCTTCGACGAGGTGGCATCGTACTCCTTCAATGAAAATACTAGTGATTAGCTACAATTCGTTTTTAAGCTTAGTTCCTATATGTATGCATGATATGCATGTCACGTAATGCAAACAATCAATTCATAAAGTAAACATTTAATCACATACGAAACAATGTTCCCTACTATACATTTTAAGCCTAGGAGTAAGCCTAAGCTCTGATACCAAACAATGTTGGACCCCGTCTCCAAGGCCCAACATTCGAACCCATAAAAACATACATAAGCATAGAGGACCCAAAACCGACACAAAATTGGCCACAAAAGGAGAAATCTTAAAATAGAAAATTTGGCTTTGGATTTTTAAGAAAATATGTTCCTTACGCTCTCACAGTTCCAACGCCACTGAAATCGCTCAATTGGATTTGAAATGAAAAGTTATGGCAAAATGCTATCTTAAAGAAAACAAAGGAAAACAGCCCTCTACCGACTTCATGTAAATATTTGAAAACTTTAGAGGCAAAATTACTGATCGGCTCCTTCATAAAAGTGTATATTTATGCCTCTAGTTTCTTTTAAAACAAGAATCGCCTCAATCCGAGCTCTATAGCTCCAGATATTTAAAAGTTGGGAGGTATATTCAAAGAATCAGTGACCTCCACACTTTGTCTTAAACCACCTTTTTCAATTTACAATAAAATTGATAAGTAAAATGTAGAAGGTTAGAAAATCTCTTAGAAAACCATCGGTTCGAAAATAAGCTCAATCGGAGGTCTATGCAAGAAGTTATGGCCAAAGAAAGGGAGGGTTGATCACCAAAATCGACTTCAATACTGCAAGAGCTCCAGCATTGGGCTCTTGGCGCCGCCTGCCTGGGCGAGCGCCGGATGAGCTGGCGGGCGCGCCGCCAGCGCCGCCTGCATGGCATGGAAAGGGCGCTTGCTCGTCAAGGAAGGCTGGGCTTAGCTGCGCCTACACACCACCTATCCGACTTCTAACTCTCATAACTTTGACTGAGCTCCAAATTAGACACGGTCGGAGGCGTTGGAAAGCTAAGAGAAAGTTCTATATTTTTCAAGAAGGACTCACAAGCAAGCTCGGAATCTAAAGGAATCAAAAGTTCCCACTAAGACAGGTCGGCTAACTCTCCACAAACAGTACCAGAACTTCCGACCTTCATAACTTTTGACTCAGAACTCCAAATTTAGCAAACTTAGTGTCTATGGAAAGGTAAAAGAATTATCTACAACTTCCATGAAGACCACCGACCTATATTCCAACTCTATATGGGTCAAGAGTGGACTCAAAGATTCTGCTACTAATCTGTCACTATAACAGCTCCTGCATTAAACACCAACGACTCACACTTACCAATTTACACATCATAAATAGCTCATAAATATCCTGGAAGAGGCTCTATAGCTCGACTAACACTCTCAACAAGTCTAAAAGATCCCATATGACCTATATCAACCCAGAAATTTGCAGAAAACACAACTCCTCCAAAATTTGCATAAACTTCCACAACTCACCGACCTCTGCAAATTTCCAGCAAGCTCTCCCAAAGCCAAAACCCAGCAACCACTCAAAATGAAAAATACTCATACACATGCTATTTCCAAGATCTTACATAGATCACAAATCAACCAATTCACATGAAGAGAGTACTAGAGCTCTCATTCTCATTTCAAATCATAGCAAAGATTCATACATAGCTTTGGTTACATATTGGCATATTTATCAAAATAAAGCACAAAATACAAGGATGGGATGCTCAATGATCAATATGCTTACAAAGCTATTCCAAAAGCTAATTACTAACTTAATACAAAAGTTTCTAGAGATCTTGGAGTTTTCGTCCGATGCCCTTGCAAGGTTCCACAATCAACTAGAATTTTCACCTGAGGAGGGAGAATGGGGTGAGCGAAACACGGCTCAGTGGCTAACAAGTTTATAGCCATCGAATAATGAGCCACACACACACACATCATTAATAATTCAAAGCATTAGCAATTAACTCAACTCATCACATAAAGCATAACATGGAATCCTCTTGCAATTAAAACACATATTAGGCATCATGAACACAAATAAATGATGGGATGCACACATTTGGCTCGAGAGTTCCATAAACACGACGGAAACCGAAGTTTACCGTAATCACGACGAGTCCATTTTTCGGATCTCGTAAGCCTAAAGCAGGCAGCGAGGAGAAGGCTAATGGGGGTCAACGTGCACGTGACTTTACGATAGAGGTTCTCTCTCGCCCAAACACAAACAAACTATGTTCACATATTCATACGTAAAAGTAGCATTTTATGCTTCTTTCATACTTTCGAATCATCAAAGTTCCATTCTTTTCTTTCAAATCATATGAATACACTTCCAATATGCTCATAATATAACAAAGATAGCACACATAGGCATTTGCCCACTACACAACGACTATAAAATGTTACCCACCTATCGAGAAATCCAATTCAAGATCGCCTTCCTCCTTGTCTTGAGTAGGGTTTTCTTGAGTTCCTTCAAACAAAACACATCTCTAATCAATTTCTAACTTCATAGGAAGGGTCATAATATTCAGAAATTAAAGGGAAAACTAACATTAACCTTAACCTAACCTACCCATGGCTCATTTAAGCTAAAATAACCATAACCTTCCCTAACCCCCATAGATCTCACCTTCTCTTCCATTTTTTTTCAATCTCTACACAAACCCTAACTTCCATCCTACACCATTTTCGAATCTATCTTAAGAAAAGATGAAAACTTACCTTTCTCACTTGATTTCTCTCCTTTTTCTCCTTCTTTCTTCTTCTCCACAAGCCTCCCACGATTTTTCTCTCTTCCCTTCTTCCTTGGCCGACCACTCTTCTTTTCTCCTTGGCTCACGATTTTCTTCTTCTCTTCTTTTCCTTTGGGTTCTACGACACTCTCTCTTCTCCTCCTCTTCCTTTAACTCTTCTTTAATTCTCAACTTAATCCTCCATCCAAAACTACATAGTTTTGGTATTGGGCTCCTCCTTATCCTTTTAACTCCTTTGGCCTCTTCCTCTTATAACTTACAAGCCCACTATACCTTAGCCCACTTATTTCTAATCCTCCTTCTTATTCCACTTACCTAAAGCCCATAATTTCTAACATTTAATTCTAACCCTCCATTTAATTTCTAACTTCTAATTCCAAGCCCAACATAAAATATTTATATAAACACATAATTAAATCAATTAAGACAAAATAAATAATTAACGAATAAATCCATAAATAAATAATTAATTAATTCAAATAAAATAAAAAATTTTCGGGCCCAACATATTAGCTGGATGATAAATTGTATATTTTATATGTATGTTATTTTACATGCAATTTATGTTCGATGAGACGAATGAAATTAAAATCTCTCGTTAAAATATTAAGTACACGGTAAGAACGTGATTGTTGCCTTCCATTGTTATAAAAATAAACCAGAGTTCTGTTTATTGTAAGGCTTGTTGAATAAACTCAAGGCCCCTTTAACTCGAATATGTTTAATCTTATAATAGTGGATTTTGCTTAACTAAATTTATGTGATTTAGATGAACAAACTCATGATCACATGAATTTATAAATATGATTAGGAATGATATATAAGATATGTTTTGGCAAGAGTTGTCACCTAATGAATCTAGGAGCCACATGAGATGTGATTGGTAAAGTTGTTATCTACCTAATTTAAGTCTAGTTGGTTTGTTGTGTAAACTCAAGATCATCTATATTTGAATGAGATCCTAGCCCACTAGAAAGATTAATTTTTCGGAAAAGTAGTGAGGGCTATTATTTCAAATAAAATAGGGGAAGTAACCAAATGCATGATTAAAGTCCTAATCTTATTTGATAGTCATGGTATATAATTGATTACTTGTTTTTCCTTACACTTATATTTTGTTTTTTGTGGAATTTATCTTATTTAGTATAGTTGATACTAAGGTAGTGGACCCAAGTTCTTGGACATAGGATATTTTTTAGAAAATTTCTCAAAAGTTAGATAGAAAATTGTATGTTCATTATGCAATTCTGCTATAATTCCTATTGAGGATATGGCGACAAAGTTGTAGAGATATGTAAAATCATATAAATGACAAAATGTATTGACATTTTGAGTTGACAATGTCTCGTAAACTTTGATGATGTCATGTAAGATGTACGTCAACACCATGATAGCAAAATGCAAGGGGTTGCATGGAGTTGGCTGAAAGGTATAGTACCTTGTTGGAATTATTTCACTTAATTTAGCCTACTAAAAACATAATTGTGGACTACAACTAAAGGCGTAGCAATAGTATGATAATAGTTATCATTAAAAGAAAATGATTGCATGATTTTGCTTGCCTATATGTGATATGATAGAGATCAGATGTATTTCTAATTCATGCTTATAAGTATTTGATACTGATTTAGATTCAACATTATTGTAATGTGCAATATATGGTTAGAAATAGATTGTTAAGTAAAAGTAGTTGATCTAATTTTATACAAATAGTTTGTATGTGTTAGATTAAAAGAGACTTATGCTTAACATAAATGGCAAGAATAAAGGGTTAGATAACCGAGACAATCCTTTTATGCCATGTTGGTTAAATCAATAAAACGAGAATCATTAAGTTACATACAAGGATATGTGTATCTTTTTTATTATGAATCATATGAAACTTATAAAGTTAAAGAATAACCAAATCAATCTTTAGTGAAAGGATGATGATGGTCTTGACTTGTTAAATTTTATACATGTGATGTATTAAATGGAATAATAATCCATAAAAGTATAATACTTGTATTTCATTAAATCACTAATGACTTTATATGATATAGTCATACGTATTAAATGAAATAATAGTTTAAAATTTTGAAAAGTTCAAATATTCTAAATCTAAATAAAATTAAGCAATGAGAATGCTGAAGAACTTCAGTGAGATCATTGTGGTAAATTTTAAATTTTCGGTTATCTATAGGAAATAAGATTCTCTAGTAAATACCTTCATAACAAAATTCCATAAGGCTATGAGTTTATGTAAGGAGTTACATACAATATAAGATATTATAGGATGCAATATTGTTTCTTTTATAGTGATGCCTCGTACAATAACTTACCTTTTATAGTTCCAGTTAAATCAATTAGCAAGTTTTCATATTAGATACGAAACGCTAAGTCTTTAAAACAATCAAAGTTAATGATTTAAGGATGTGATGCTTAGCTGAAGCATATATTATCCATTTAGTTTAGAACTAAAATGGGTAATAAAGGGTTATGAGATATCCAAAAGGTTGGATATAATCTTATAGACCTATTGAACAAATTTGTTTTTTTCAATGTATGCTTATATGAGAATGGTTCTCAAGTAGTGGGAGTAAGAAAAAATTTGAAAGGTTCAAGTCTCATAACATTAAATCTAATTGGAACTAATGCCTTTAATGATACATTTGATGTATACTTGAAAGGTTACAAAATATTGAAAGATTCATTTTCATGATGAATTCAAAAGTTTGTTTTGGAAATGATTGTGAAGTTATCACTTTTATAAGAAGGTTAGTGGGAGTATAGTTGTCTTCTTTAGTGGGAGTATGTGAAGACATATTGCTCATAGAGAATAACAATTCTAACTTTCAATTGTTGAATATATAATTGTCCAAGGAAAACTCTTGTTGGATATGAAAAGGTAACAACTTAACTTTGGGAATCAAATCTATAGAGATAGATTAGACGTTGTTAACTTATTCTAAGTCTAAGTGCATAGATAATGTACTAAAGATGTTTAGTATTAAGATATCAGATACTTGTGGAGTATTGAAGATATTCGTTACTCTATGCGTGAGTTGATATTAGAGTTCAAGATGATAAGGATATAAATTTAGAAGTAAATCTTAATTAAGGTTTATTTACTTAAAACAATATCATTTAGGATTGAAAAGGTTATAATGTAGCAATGGTTGTTAATTGAGCCATTATACATTTTTCATTTAGTGGAAATGATTAATTGGATGAACAAGTTCTTTAGTGAACTTGATAGAATTTCTTTGCATTGTTCAAGATAGTAATGCACTACAGAACATTAGAGCCATTGGGCATATATAAGGAGCTAATGTCTCATCAAAGATTTAAGAATGTGTTTTTACAAATGTTCTTAATTATGATGATAATGAAGATGGGAGTTGTAAGACTTAAGCAAGTGCTCATTAGATAGAATTATGTAGAATTCTCTCATTAAGCCAGCAGTAGAACAATTGTCATATGTTGATATAGCATAAGATACTTAAACGATTAACTTAGTGCAAGTGGGAGATTGTTGGTTTATGTCCTATAGCCAATTAATTTGGTTGTAGTTTAATGACAAATTATTTAAAGGCATTTTTTATCTTGTATATGTTTAGATGTATATGATAAAGTCTATGGGATTATAATGAAATTATAATTATGATATTCATATTGCATTTATGTATTATTCCTAAATGTTCCTAGTAATTTTTCTATTAAGATTGGACACTAATAGAACGGAAAAAGACTAGCACATGTTTTGTTTTTCCTTATAAAGGAAGTAGTCGATCTCATAGGCTAAAGTATAGAGATACTTAAACAAACGTGTGGGTGCTTGCTAGAGAACAAGTTCACTTAACAAATCCGATATGAGAAATCCATTTGAAACATTATTTGTATGTCTATGGAATTCTCATTTTGATGATTGCATAAGTGATCCTTTGACTTGAAGTCGTCAAAGTTATCTTATATGGGGATTGCTAGTTTTGATACTACTCGTGATCTATTTTATCAAAGGTAGTTTAAACGGTAGTCAGTGGATGCAGCATGAACTATATGGAGATAGTTGAATAATCAAGATAGGATTCATCACCCTAAAGCAATTAGGGAGAATGTTCTGTTGTTCTCGACTAATATTGATTTAAAAAATCCTTGGCCAAAATAGAATGATATTTTGTAAACAGTTTATAAATATCATTAATTAAATCAATAGCTAATAGAATTGGACTCAAAATAAAGTAGACATTAATTCCATGCTCTATATCTAATTGAAATATTGATTGATGAAAGAACTAAATTATACGAAAAAATAATGCACGAAAAGGTTAGTCAAAAGTACTTTGATATTCCTAAATATTTGGGTGATCATGATGCGTTACTAGATGCCAATCTTAATATATGATTATAAATTGTTTAATTGAAGAATTAAAGATAAATTAATCTAATTCTAATTATGAATTAAAATTATAATTTATAATCATTACTAATAAATTTGAGAACCTAATAGGTCTCGAGATATAGAATGGGTTGGAGAGAGCAAAGTTAATTTAATCAAGTTGGACTTTATTATAAAGTTTGAGAAATTTTATGATTAAATATAAGATATTTAATAAATAAGGATCAATATAAGATATTAAAACTTATTTGGGCACGATTGATATTTAATTAAAATTATTTGTAATTTTAATTAAAGTTTAATTGAAAATAGTACTTAATTTCAATTAAATTACTAAAATGTTCAAACCTTATTATAAATAGGCTTGAGCTATATAGAGCTAGCACTTCATGCTAAACCCTCTCTGTAAAAGCTACAGAGTTCTTTCAACCTGTTTTGTGGATACCGTTAGAGGCCGAACACTTGTGTGGCTACGGTAGTTGAGACGGATCAGTTTCGAGAACGGTACGAGAGATACAACAAGACAAAGATCAAGCTTCGGAGTAAGGTACGAATTAGTTTTCGCTTTATTATGATTCGTGTTAATCATTTTACAGAATTAAATAGATCTTAGTTTTCAAAAAATCAAAAGTCATGAAAAAGTTTAGTGATTATTTCACCGTGATTCGGATCAGATCCCAACCCGATTTCCTAACAGAGGGTTAATCTAATCCTAAACTCTAAGACCGAAACAAATTGCAGAAATTCAATTGTAATTAAGCTAAAATAATATTGCAATTCAATCAATAAATTCAATCAACCAATTCAACTCAAAAATAAATCATGAAATATTAATAAATTAACAACTTGCAATGCACACACCAAGAATCAACCTAAGGAACTACCAATTGAGAGAAAGGGGAAATTTTTCCCTATTTTTAACATTAACCTAATTAATTATTAAATATCGGATTATTGGTCCCTGACTATCCTATGGTTGGTTACTCTCTATTGTGGCGGCGTTGTTTCAGCCCGAATGTCTCCAAAACTTCTCCGTTCTTCTATATTGACCCTAAAACACTAACAAACACATCAAGGTACCTTAAAACCATAATATTTAAGCTCAAAGACTTGTACTAACCCATAAAACACTTAAAACACAAATAATTAACAAACTAACACAATCCTAAACTAAATATATACTAAATGATTGAATTAATAGCTAAACACATATCAAACTATGCCATAAAACATTATGCAATTTACATATATCAAAAGCATATATCATCCCACAAAGATTGTGCTTAGGCACCACTTAATTCAGATTGTGTTTTGTTTAAGACTCAAATTTAAATAATAAACTGAAAATAAACTAAATCAAACAAACTAGCAACGAACAAATAGTGTAACAATGGAAATCCATTAAGTTAATGAATCAATTATGAGAGAAGGGATTTTACCTATCTTTAATGCTAATCTAGCCATTTACATATTTATGGGGTCTCGATTCTAGATGATTGTAGGGTTGATTACTCTTTCTCGAGTTATAACCAATCCCTAAATTGTAAATCCTAATCGAATTATGGACTTGTAATCTCTTAATTCACAAATTACCCACAATTCTAATTAATTCTAAAGCTCTTTCATAAACAATCGGGTCTTACATAAGATCTCTCTCATGAAATTACCTACTAAGTTGATTAAGTAGTTAATTAGATTGCCTAACTCTCATTCGTTTGATCTAATCATTTTTATCTGGCCACCCTCTTGATTTGTTACCGAAACATGCAAATACATTAATCAATCACAACAGCCAAACCAAATAAACACAATTCACCTAGATTAACATTAAATCTAAGAAAAATCCCAAGGAAATGTTAGAATATCGTTAACAACTCAAAATCCATAACCATACAACCCATCTCAACCTTATACATTAAATGAATAAAAAGAGAAATGGAAATGAAATGAAACTTAGGTTAGACAATTAAGGAAAGCAGCGACATCAGGAGATCACCTAATCCGGGATGCTTTAGTGTTAGAACCCTCCTCTTCTTCTTCCCTCTTCTTTCTCTCTCTATTTAGGGTTTCCAAATGTAGGCTTATTGTAAAAAAAAACTCCTTTTAGGGTTACCTCATAATGCTTTTATAGTCTTTTCTAATTAAGGTAACCCTAGTATCTTTTCGAGGTTTGAAATGTCCAAAATGTCCTCGAAAATTGGAATATGGAAACGACCTGTGTCTGTCTGCATGTAGGCCACTATCATGCCAGTTTGTTTGCTCTATATCATGATCGTGGTTGAGTTCCAATGATCGTGGTCTTATGCTCGACCTTCTGTCACAATTGTGGCCACGATCGTGGGCTTGTGTTGGTACTTCTGTCACGATCATGGCAGGTTTTGGTTATGTGAAACTCCTCTGAATGCCCTAAAACACTAACAAACTTATCACAGCACCTCATATATATAAAATTACAGCTTAAGTATATGTTCTCACCCAAAAAACACTTAAATATTTATGAACTAACACAATTCTTAACCTAAACACACACTAAACAATCAAATTAGTCACTAAACACACACTAAATTACTGTTGATTGCAAAAATAAATTAATTGTTTTACACTAAAAATTGCAAGTATAAGGGTCCTTACTTGTAGTAAAAATAGATATCATCTTATAGAAATTGTGCTTAGATACTACTTAATTTAGGTTGTGCTTTATTTAAGACTCAAACTCGATCGAATAATAAAAACAAACTAGCACTAAACAAGTAATGTAAAAATGGAAATCCATCAAGAGAATTAATCAAGTTACAAGAGAGGAGATTTTACCTATCATTAATGCTAATTGATCGTGGTCTTTTATATATGTAGTTTTAATATTTTAACATCAATATTCTGCAAGTGTACGGGTCATTTGCGTAGTACCTAAGGCGTCGATCTCATGAGGAGGGTTAAAATCTAAGGCTAAAACTAATTGCAAAAATTCATATTTAACTAAACTAAAATAGTGATGCAATTCAATTAATCAATTCAATCAAACAACTTGATTTGGACCTTTGTTTGTACCCTTGGAGGTCAAATAAAAAAATCTGAGGATTGCAATATAGGATGCAACCTTGGGTCGTTTCACTTAATTGGAACCTAAAATGAATGGACCTAAGTTAACCTATATGTCACGAAATGCAAGCTAATTTGGCAAGAAGGGTTGATCTTCGAAAACATTAACTGTACTAAATTGAATTGTAAGAAAAATATGTAAAATGTATTTTTGGATTTTTGGGAATAGAAAATGGAAAGATTAAAACAAATGATCAAAGAGTGATATAATCTTCTTGAAAATGAGCTTTGGCTATCATAGTTCGAAATTAATTTTGATGGGAGTGGGAATCACTAAGTTTCAAATGGGTAAACCTTAAAGAACTCTTTAAGTCCAAGATCTTAATCAATAGGACTCCATTTCTTAAAACCATATTAAATGCTCTTAGTATGTGCAGTGGATAAGTCCACGTAACAAGTCACTTTGGGATCTAGAATTAACTCAATATCAAACACAACTATGCAAGATAAAAGAGAATCAACAAGATCACAAATAGACATATATGAGACTTCATATATTTAAGCTCAAAGTTCTACATAAACAAATCCAAATCATACATTGAATATCCAACACTTGATTAAACTATAATCAAGTATGTTCAACTACAAATTACAAATCCTAAACTTAGGAATTCATAAATCATAGCTAAACCATGGATTAAGCTACTCCCCTTTTAAGCCCATTGAACTCTAGCCAATGCTACATCTTTAAAGGGAGAGAAATGCCTAGCTACACATAGCTCCAAGAAACTTCACAACCGAGAAGCAATTAGAGGCACCCATGGTAGAAGTCGACAGTGAAAAATGGAAGAAAAATGAGATGGATATGAGAGAATATGATGGTGTGTTAGTTGGTGGGAAGATGCTGGAATGAATGACATATATGTCGGCTCTCTCTCCTTTTGTATGTTATCCCAAAATAGTTTTTTTTTCAAAAACGGGTTGCTGGATCAGGTTTGCATAGTTGGTTAATTTTCTGAAAATGATTCAGCTCTGATGTTGATTCGAATGTGTCACCACGGTGAAAGAATGAGTTTGCGCGATGAACTTTTCCTGAAAGATTTCTTCAATAATCTGTTGATTTTGTTGCGGTAAAAACATTATCCTTGTCGTGGCGAACTTTGCCCAAAAGATTTCTTCAAAGATTTTCTGATTTTGCCACGATGAACATCATCCTCACCGCGACGAACTTTGCCTGTTGCCTCGTTGACTTATGTTCTTGATCTTCACTCTTTGACTCTACTTCTTGAATGTCCTACAATGAAAACTAGTAGTTTGCAGTATCAATTGTTCAAAAAATCAATTTAGTACAATTACTAATTATTTGTGACAATTTGACCTTCAAACTACGTTAATTCAAAACAAGCACTCATGAGCTAAATTAAGCACAATATCAGACAATAAGAGCCAAAAAGGATAACAAAAACTATGAAATTGTCACTAAATGATATAGGAAACTTGGGTTCAATCAAATTCCCCACACTTAGACCTTTTTACTCCTGGACAGAGCTTATAAAAGTCAAAGAGATACAAGTGTAAAAGAAAATACCGACCATGCTTAAAAATGAGAGCAGAAAATCAGTTAAACCACTTTCTCAGAAATCAACCCAAGCAGACTAAAAGAGCATTAAGAAAATAAAAAATATAAGTATTTATTCTAAGAGATTGGGCAAGAGAGATTTCTCTCAAGGAAATGTGTTTAATCTCTCAACTCACTTGTGTTGGGATAATTTCACTATACAATACTATACAATCTGCTTAGTCCATTCTCTTCCATAAGCTTATGATAATTCTATCTCCCACCACAAGAACTATAATTTCGAGAATCAAGAGGACTTTTAGGGTTGTAATATATGGAAGGCTAATTGAAATGGATTGGATAGAAGAAGAAAAATGAGTACATGCATCACAATTATTTTCCACATGAAACAAACACCAACTAAACGTAAGAAAATATTTAAACAAACAACAAACATAGTCTAACACATTTTTTAAATAAATTTTCTCTTTTGAGAAAGCTTTTTATTTTTTTTTACTTTTTGGAATTTTTTCTTTCTTTTCTTTTGTATAGAAAACTTGTTTTTTTAGATCATCTTTAACTGGAGATGAGATACTCACATTAATTGTGAAATATGCATGCATTCAAAAGATGGCTCAAAGGGGATAGCAATGGTTAAGTGTTTGGGGTTTGTGTTTGGGTAAGTAGGGTTTTTGAAAAGAATGCCTCTAACATATTAACAAAATTTTAGTTCATCAAGCTTTGATTAAGAATTAAAACAAGTTCTAGAGAGATATGAAATTAAGCAAATACACATAAAAATGAAAGAATTCAGACCCAAATATCCTTCCAACAAGGTTAGTATCTCAATTAAGCAATCTCAAGGTTTAAAAGCGTAAAGTGCTACTCTCTCAGCATACCCTCACTTGCCTCTCGTGAAAACATTGAAAATGGAATTAACCAAAATCAACTATCATTTAAAAAAACATAGATGGTTTTCCAAAAACACATGGACAACTTTGAAATTTATAAAATCTTCAAGAAACAGGAGTGAGAAGAATCTAATTTGGGAGAAGTATTGAAATGAGGGAATTAAAACAGAAAATGTCTTTTTTCTTTTTATGAAAGGAATTGACTTCATCGCGGCAAACTAAAAATTAGCGACGTCGCCACGGCAAAAGGAAAAGCTCGCCGCAGTGAAATATTGCAAAGAAAAAGAAACTTGAAAAACATGTAATTCACCTCAATTACCAAGTTTAAAAATTTGTAGAGGACACACAAATGACTTGTATAAGCAATTAAATGGCCAAAATGATGCATAAAAAAATGCCAAAATGGAATAATCTCCCCACATTTAAACATCATATTGTCCCCAATTATGAAACAATCAAAACACCATGATGCGTTGAAAAGTAATAGGAAGGCTATTGAATAATAACACATAGGGAAAAGCACAATGAGAATCATATAAACAACTGGTCATTAATTCTGTGAATAACAACAAGGTTATTGAGTATCCAGCATATTGAAAACTAAAAACAGGACTACCTAAGACAAAAAGAATAAATGACTCAAACTACTCCAAAGAAGGATCACCTCCAGATCCAGATGGACCTGTTCCAGATGTGCCAGTGCCACTCAGTGGGTCATCCTCATCAGATGGTAACTAGAAATGAAAATGCTCGGTGAGCAATGCATCCATACGCCAGCGATACTACCTATCTCGATCATATAATGCCTGTCTCTCCTTTTGCCATCCTATCTCCTGGAAGAGAGTTCTCGGAGATGGGAGAGATCAGTACAAAGTCCGTCGACCTTACCAGTAGAGGTCTGTAAAGTAACAAGCTCAGGAGCGTCCTGAGCTAAAGAAGCATCCTCAACTAATGCTGCAACTACAGAGGTTGCACCAATATCATGAGCATGGGTGGAGGGACAAGGTGGGTGAATGGTAGGCTGCTTTAGGCGGTCATGTAGCACCCCACTCCTGCAAGACCCGAACTTAACATAGATGGGTGATATTCGGGTCTATGCCATGCAAGGGTGGCGTACTAGATCACTTAGACAGTCAAAAACTTAGTATAATTTTTTTATACATCCAAATATGCAAAAATAAAAAATCAATTCTAGCCTGCTTTATTTCATTCATAAATATTTCCTGTTACACAACTCTGTTGGACAAATGGTGGTTGACAAATTAAATCCCACTTATGTTTTGATAATAATAAAATGTATAGAATTGGTTAAGAAATTGTTTAAGGTATCTTGGGATCATTATTCAATGAAAGAATTGTGCAAATCAATATAGGCAATTGTCTAATCATTGAATAATCAAGATGGGGGTTTCCTTATAAGTGAAAATGGCACAAAACATGAGGATTATAGAAGATTTGGTTAAATGTTACCGTTGAAGGCAACACAAGTCGACTTGCAAAGCATAAGTCGACTTACATATGAAGATATGTCAACACAAGTCGACTAATTATACATAAGTCGACTTATCGAGGACGACAAGTCGACTTACATAGCACAAGTTGACTTATTGGAGAGCGGAGATGAAATTTTACGTAAATGGTTGACACAAGTCGACTTATTCATTCGACAAGTCGACTTATGGATGCAACAAATCAACTCCAATGGTCCAATTAGCCACAAATGGAAAGGAGATTATCAAGGAACGGCTATAACAATCATGCAACGGCTAGAATGAGCTCCAACAGCTATTTTCCTCTAGTATAAAGAGTGGACGATTGATGAAGAGTGGAGGGAAGTTCCACAAGGGAAAATACTCTTCTATTGCTCCAAAATTGCTCATTATTGTTCTTATCTTGTTACACAATTGTATTGAGCATTTGTTCTCCAATCTTTATCTTATTTCTCTTACAATTTGAGTGACTAGTGAAAGGTCA
Organism: Erythroxylum novogranatense; assembly: GCA_029891385.1. NCBI lineage: Eukaryota > Viridiplantae > Streptophyta > Magnoliopsida > Malpighiales > Erythroxylaceae > Erythroxylum > Erythroxylum novogranatense. The sequence goes on along the minus strand of CM057232.1, from coordinate 34,223,699 downwards.
TGTGTGAGGTAGCTTGAGCCGGAAATCAAGTGGTGTTGGTAGGATTTGTGCCGGAAGACAAATCATTTGTAAATGTAGCTTGAGCCAAAAATCAAGCGGTATTGGTAGGATTTGTGCCGGAAGACAAATCAAGTGTAAAGGTAGCTTGAGCCGGAAATCAAGCGGTAATGTAAGAGTTCACACTGAACTACAAAGTGTGTAATAAAGTGGTTTGCAAAATCCTAAGTGGGAGCTTAGGTAGAGGACGTAGGTCTTAGCACCGAACCTCTATAAAAACAGTGTTTGATCTTCTTCCCTAATCTTTTCATTTAAATTTGTTTAAACTGTTTTTGTGTGAATTAACTTCTGATTTTATTGTAAAAAATTACAAAAAGCTAAAAGATCTATTCAACCCCCCTTCTAGATCGTTTACAATTGGTATCAGAGCAGAAGTATCCAGGGATGACACACAACAACCTAGCGGAAGAAGGTAACACAAACAATCGCCCTCCTTTATTTAATGGTACTAATTATTCTTCTTGGAAAAATCCTATGAAGTATCACATTATAAGCGAGGGAGTATAATATTGGAAGATCATTATCTTCGGTCCACAACCACCGTTGAAAGAAAATGGTGAGTTAAAAACGGAGCTGGAATACGATGACAATGACTGGAGGCAAGCCTACATCAACGTAAAAGCTATGAAGTTGATATATTGTGCTCTCACGGTTGAGGAAAGAAATCGAGTTAATTCCTGTACCAGCGCCAAGAAAATGTGGGAAAGACTTCGCATCACCCATGAAGGAACCAACCAAGTCCGGGAAACAAAGATCAACATGCTTCTCCATGACTATGAAATGTTTGTCATGAAGGAAGGTGAGTCTATTTCCACTATGCTTGATCGTTTTGCAGAAATTATCAATGAATTAGGAAATCTTGGAAAGCACATGATGGATAGCGAGAAGGTGAAGAAAATTCTTCGCTCACTACCGAAGAAATGGGACTCACAAGTCACCGCCATTATTGAATCCAAGGATCTCAATCATTTGGAATTCAACGCCTTGGTGGGATCACTTATCAACTATGAGATCATTCTCAAATCCAGAGGAGGTAGAAGTAAGTCACAAAAGTCAATTGTTTTAAAAGCTAATACTTCTTCTCTTGTTGAAAGTGATGAAGAAATAGATGAAGAGGAGGAAGACGAAGAAATAGCAATGTACGCAAGAAATTTGAGAAAATTCAAGGAACTTCTCAAAAATCAGAGGAAGGAATTAAATGGTGGAAGAAATGGAGAAAGGAAGAAATTTTCCATGGAAAGAGGACATCATGCTAGAGAATGCAAAAACTCATCCTCAAATTCAAATCTCCAGAAAAATGACAAAGGGAAAAAGAAAGCTAGCCTTATAGCCACGTGGAGTGATGATGAGGAAGCATATCAAAGCAATGATGAAAACAACCTTGCTCTTATGGCAGATAGCTTCTTGACAAGTGATGATGAGGAAGAGGTAATAATCTCAGATCAAGAACTTATAGATTCTTTTACTGCTTTACAAATTGATTTTGAAGAAGCCATTGAAATCAACAAGAAATTGAGAAAAAAAATAAGAGAGCTAGTTGCTGAAAATAGTGTCTTGCATGAGACTGTTGATGATTTGGAATGCACTAAGGAAGATCATTCTGCATGTCTTACTGAAAAAGAAAATCTTACTAATGAACTTGGTAGACTTAGAAAGGAGTTTTCTTATTTGGTTGGAAAATTTGTTGGTGGAAATACAAAGTTTGAAGAGATGTTGTCTTTACAAAGATATTCAATTTCTAAACATGGTTTAGGATATGATCCGTTTCATAGAGATTATTCCTTGATTTCTAAATTCACTAAAGATGGAAAAGTTGCTCAATGTGCTAGATGCTTGAAAGATGGTCATATAGAAATTGCATGTAAAAGTATTAGGAGATGTATCAATATTAAGAAAATTTGGGTGATTAAAGGTACAACACCTCCTAATGTGGTTTATATGGCTAACCAAAATGGACCCAAAATGGCCTGGGTACCAATGAGTATAAAGAATGTTTCAGTTGTAGGTACAAGCAAGGAATAAAAATCTATCAAGTACATGGTACAAGTCGACCTATGATATACACAGCACTATAGAAATGAAGAAATTTCAAGATAAGTCGACTTATAAAAATCGACAAGTCGACTTATGAGGGTCGATAAGTCGACTTATGGAGGTAAACAAGTCGACTTATGTCTACATGGATTCTTTAAAACCTATTCTTCTTTTCACTCTCCGTAATGACTATTGTTATGTTATGTAATGACTATTGCCTTTATTTGTGTTTGTTGTTTTGTTTGTTTATGGACTGCATTGCGACTATTTTTCATTTTTCATATTGGTTTTTAATTATGACAAAAAGGGGGAGTAATATTATAAATTGATAATTGGTATCCTTTAGTCACCGTCATTTGATTGAAGGGGAGTGTGTTTGATTTGAGACTATTTGTGTTTAATGACTTGCTTCTCTATTTCATATAATTGCAATATTTCATCTATTGTTAGTTTGTATTAGTTGTTTTGATTATGACAAAAAGGGGGAGACAAATGAGAAATTGGATATTCTTTAGTTACTTGATTAAGGGGGAGTATGTATGTTAAATTGTCTTTAATTTGAGTTTATCTTACAAGGTTATTAAATTCAATGATTTATATGATTGAGGGGGAGACTTCTAACCAAAATGACAAGGTATAAAAACCTTGATCAATGTTTCTTTGTTTTCATTTCTTAAACAATTTCTAAGTATTTTGTTATTATCAAAAAGGGGGAGATTGTTGGACAAATGGTGGTTGACAAATTAAATCTCACTTATATTTTGATAATAATAAAATGTATAGAATTGGTTAAGAAATTGTTTCAGGTATCTTGGGATCATTATTCAATGAAAGAATTGTGCAAATCAATATGGGAAAGTGTCTAATCATTGAAGAATCAAGATGGGAGTTTCCTTATAACTGAAAATGGCATAAAACATGAGGATTATAGAAGATTTGGTTAAATGTTACCGTTGAAGGCAACATAAGTCGACTTGCAAAGCATAAGTCGACTTACACATGAAGATATGTCAACACAAGTCGACTAATTATACATAAGTCGACTTATCGAGGACGACAAGTCGACTTACATAGCACAAGTCGACTTATTGGAGAGTGGAGATGAAATTTTACGTAAATGGTTGACACAAGTCGACTTATTCATTCGACAAGTCGACTTATGGATGCAACAAATCAACTCCAACGGTCCAATTAGCCACAAATGGAAAGGAGATTATCAAGGAACAACTATAACAATCATGCAACGGCTAGAATGAGCTCCAACAGCTATTTTCCTCTAGTATAAAGAGTGGATGATTGATGAAGTGTGGAGGGAAGTTCCACAAGGGAAAATACTCTTCTATTGCTCCAAAATTGCTCATTATTGTTCTTATCTTGTTACACAATTGTATTGAGCATTTGTTCTTCAATCTTTATCTTATTTCTCTTACAATTTGAGTGACTAGTGAAAGGTCACGTGTGAGGTAGCTTGAGCCGGAAATCAAGTGGTGTTGGTAGGATTTGTGCCGGAAGACAAATCATTTGTAAAGGTAGTTTGAGCCAGAAATCAAGCGGTATTGGTAGGATTTGTGCCGGAAGACAAATCAAGTGTAAAGGTAGCTTGAGCCGGAAATCAAGCGGTAATGTAAGAGTTCACACTGAACTACAAAGTGTGTAATAAAGTGGTTTGCAAAATCTTAAGTGGGAGCTTAGGTAGAGGACTTAGGTCTTAGCACCGAACCTCTATAAAAATAGTGTTTGATCTTCTTCCCTAATCTTTTCATTTAAATTTGTTTAAACTGTTTTTGTGTGAATTAACTTCTGATTTTATTGTAGAAAATTACAAAAAGCTAAAAGATCTATTCAACCCTCTCTTCTAGATCGCTTACAAACTCATCAGAGATTCACTAATCACTTAGGGCTCATTATAAATACAAAACACTTAGACATAATGTCTTTACATTACAACGTAAACACATTTGTATAATCATTTCTTAATATACAAATTTATACAAAAATAAGAAAATTTATATTGAGTTTTTGACTGTCTAAGTGATCTAGCACATCACCCTCGCAGGGCATGGACCCGGATATCACCCATCGATGTTGGGTTCGGGTCTTGCGGGAGTGGGGAGCTACATGATCGTCTAAAGCAGCCTACCATTCACCCACCTTGTCCCTCCACCCATGCTCATGATATTGGTGCAACCTCTGTAGCTGCGGCACCAGTTGAGGATGGATAGCGAAAGTCGCTACCGTGTAACTTTGAAGTTTTCAGGGGCAGATGAACATCCAATAGTGTTTTGATCATAACTTCTTCTCTAGACCTCCAAATAACTTGATTTTTAAAGCATTGGATTCGTAAGACATTTTTCTACCTCTATATAAAATTTTGTGGTATTCCTAATTGAATTGAGAAAGATTGATCTAATCAATGTATGGGTATCGGTTGGAAGTGTAGGAACTTGATATTTTACTAAGTAGGTTCCAGTATTTTAATGACATCTTGATCTGTAGAATTAAAAATAAGATGATTTTTAGTTTGGAATAAACTAGAGAAATAGGGCTACAAATCATATGAAGAAGTAGAATTGTGATTCAGTTTCTAAGATGTTTAATTTCTATATGGAAGTAGTGCATAGTATACTGTTTTTGAATATGAACAGCCTGAAATTGTTTGAGACATATCTTCCAAATTACTGAACCAAATTGAGTGATTTTGGTGTCAATGGAAAGATAAGACATAGAGGAATACTTTTCTAGAAGAGAGTTGGACCAAATTACCTCAGTTTCACTCTCTAATCGAATGTAAATAGTAGACCCCAAAGTGTGACTTGGAAAAATTCTGAAGTGAGTCAATGAGAAAGGAATGGAGATTTTAATAGTTTTAGTGAGGCTTAAAACTAAGTATAAATTATACCTAGATGAGTTTTGGTATGAGATGATTTTGTGATGAAATTGAAGGAAAGATACCCAGGATTGTCATGAATATGCATTGTACATAATTCGTTTCATACATGTGCATTATTGAACAACTAATTGTGCAAAGTTGTAACGTGTGTGAAATGTGTATTTCATAAATGAACTGTGCAGGTTAGAACGTCCACATTTAGGCGTTTCCAGAATTTAAAAGCGAAAGCTAAACTAGAACGTACTGTGAGTAGACCTAGATGGTCTCATTTCATTGTTTTTTTTATTTGAATTTTTATATTGATTGATTTCCGAATATGATTGATTGTATTAGGTTCCGGACAGAAGTTCTGATGATTGTGTTGTTGATTGGGATATTGAAGTCTACTTGTATGTGAATGAGATGAAATAAGTGTGCATAGTTTGATTGTTAAATGTAGAACCACGGTCCGATGATAAATGTGTATTGAATGTGCTTTTGCATATGAATAAAAGTGTGATTCTCAACTTTAAAGTTAAATGCCGGACTAAGGTCCGATGATATGTGAATGTGAGTGAATGAGAATTGGTAAATGTGATTAATGCATTCCATTACATGAATGCATGAAATATAATGGCAATTGTGAACATAGTAGCCAACGATCAGAGCTTAAAGCTCAACGAGTGAAAATGAGCTTCGAGCTCAAAAATGAATCAGAGCCTCAAGCTCAATATTTAATGAGCCCTGTATCCTCCAAGTGAATAAGGGACAGTTATCAATGAGCCATATATGTGACAGTTTAAGCACTCGATCACAACAAAATAACAAATAAAAAGTGGGTCTTTTGTGCACTACATATGCATAAAATGAATGATTAAGTGTATTGAATGTGAAGTGTGAAACTGAATGAGAAATGTGAAATAATGTGAAATGTGAATTATATGTTATGTGACTGGGTGAGACATCGATGATGGTCACTCATTAAGTTCGAAAAACTCACCCAAAATTTGTAAATATTTTTCAAGACTTAGAAGAATACCCCGTTAGGCAAACGAGAGTATAATTACTACATTCAAGGGAAAGATAGAGGTCGGGATCAATTGGCGTCTGCATTTGTCATAAATATAGCACCAAACTCTTCAAAATCTCACTCAACCCTAGCTCCCAAACATCCCACGATCTTCATCTTCTAAAGGTGGTAGGGTTGGGTTCTTAAATTACAAAGTGAAGAAGAAGATGATGATAGCAAAGTGATGGTGGTAAACGATGGCAAAAACAAGCACCAACATTGGTGAGGTGAGATGAGAATTTCGTAGATGAAGAAGATGAGTAGAGAAATTACAAAAGATGAGAGTAAGTGAGTAAGGTAAAAAAAACAATTAAAAGAAATGAGATGGTCTTTATTCTTAACACTTTCGTGGGTTAAGACATAAGGTGTGGAAAGTGACACTTGCCACTTGCCACATGTCCTCTTTTTATAGCCGCACCTAGGTCTTTTATTAAACTAGTCTATTTGTCTCCAATTTCTACTCTAATTGCCTCCCAATTTTCAATGACACTTGTCAATAATTCCTTAAGCCATTATCAAAATTTCCATTATCATTTGACAGTAAATTCTACTACCATTTGTCATTTGTCTTGCCACTTGGCATTTTTCCTAGTCCAAAAATTTCACCAAATTTTAGAAATTTTCTTAAAATTCTCCAAAATTTCTAAATAAACCATTTCACTTTCCAAATCAAATTTTCAACACATACAAACCAGAATTCTCAATAACAATCACATTTATAAACAATTATACCCAGAATCATTCATGAATGCACGTACACTTATTTTCATGTGCAGAAAAGTTTACTATTCATGTATATGTACATGGAATATTATGTATGAGCATGAAAAATACTTTTCTAAGCTCTCATTAGTCATTCATATTTACTATTTTAACCTTCCCGCAAGTAATGGGATGTTACAGGTCATACCTAAACAGTGGGGCCAGATTAAAATAGTTCTCACTATCAAACTTCGAAACATTATGGGCTCGAAAAATGTTAGATATAAGGTGAGGAAAGGTGATGGCATTGGTGAATTTGGCTGTAGTGATGAAGTCATGAAGGGCAGAGGCGATAGCATGAGCTATATCGACTGGGCGACTAGTCATTAGGAGGTAAATGCGTAAGGCTTGTTATTTGGTGACATATGCTAGGTGAGTGGTCGAGACGATATTGTTGCAAACCAAATGGAGCCAAAGACAAGCCTCGGGTCAGATATCAGATCATTTGAGGTAAAGTTGGCAATAACATGGCCGATGCCATTTGGCTCCCTCTTGAAAGAGGGTGTGAATAACATCTTCTGAAGGGTAGTTGTGGATGAGCTGATCATAATGGCAATGGAGAATGTTAGGAAAATTGAAATGGCGACGGATACTAGCAGTGGTGAATGCATTTGGTGCTTTAATATCACGAAAGTTAATTTCCATGGTATCATTGAATCTGGCATATGTATAAAAATGGCGAACGAATTTATCGTTGCCTTGAGCCTGGGGTTTTACTAGGCCTATTAGCTGAGAAGCAACAAGTTGCTGAACGAAGGGATTGTCAGGGGGAGCTATCGAAAAGGGTCTCTCTTTAATGAAAGGCCTAGTTTCTACTTTCTCATATAGTTCTGAAAAAGTAAAACTATCTTAGGAATCAGAGTCACTAGGAGGGGTAGGAGGGGCAGGGAGTTTAACTCGAGGCATTGCCCTTCAGAAAATGCACACCAAAACATAACTAAGCAAACGAGTAAAGCAAACTAAAAATAATAACCTAAGCAATTAGCAAAGGCATAATCAACAATCCTAGGTAACCTATACAAAATTAATCTAAAGTAAAAATGGAAAAGAAAACAAGATGGACAACCTAGTCTAACCTGAACACTACAGAAACTAAGAAGAAGGAAGAGAAAAAAACACTTACGAAAGATTGAAGTCTACGCAGATAGTCGGAAGGGAGAGATTGGGTTAAGGATCTGGAGGATGGCTGCGATAAAAATGAAGGTAGGAAACAAAGGAAGAGTGTCGGAAAGGTTAAGTAGGGTTTGGGATGTGTGAAATGACAGAAAAGGATAGAGGGAATAAGAATGGTTAAGAGCAAATAGGGGTAGAATGGTAATTTCACCGGGTAAAATTTGTGCAGATTAAACCTTCACCGCAGTGAAAGCTGAAACTTGCACGACGAACTTAACCCTAATCACAAAAATAAGAAAAATATTGCGTTTTGTCTTGGCGACATGGAACCCACGCCACGACGAAATTAACCCAAAAGAAACAGAGAGGAACGATGGGGAGTTCGCCGCAGCAAAATTAACCTGAGAGGAATAGAAAGAAATGAGGTATCTTCGCTGTGACGATGTGGACTTCTCGCCACAGTGAAATTTACCCGAAGCAACATAAAGGGTGTGAGGAACTTTCGCCGCGGCGACATGGAATCCACGCTGCGGTGAAATTTACCTGAAAGCAACATGAAGGAATGAGGTAAGTTCGCCACGACGATGTGGAATCTACGTCGTGACAAAGTTTACCCGAAAGGAATGTCAAGCAAGACAAAAATAAGTGTTTGAGAAAAATGACTAACAAATAAATGACACAAGCTAGGTACTCAGCAACCTTAAGGAGCATCATAAAACACCTGATGAGCTTAACAAAATAAAGTGAAACACAATTGGTCATATCAATTTCCTCAAACTTGAAGATATATCATGCGTTAGGCTGACAAACACAACAAAAATAAAGCAGGAGATAAAACTAGCATGGGAATTATTGAATTGGAAAATTGCTGATTAAACTAAAAACTAAGCTAATTTCCTACTGAAATAGTTTCTCCCCCACACTTATTCAACAAACTAATGCACCTGACAGTGTCATAATCAGTCACAAAGCAACAAAAGTAAACAAGTGAAGGAAAGAAACAACCTGGTGGTTATGAAGGTTGCTGATTCTCCTGGTGAACCTTAGACAGATAGCCATGCTGTGGTGAAACAATTTTACCACTTGCCATGTCGGTGTCAGCCTTCACAATTCCAGATTCACTTAAAACATTAACAGAAAACCTTTCTCCCAAGGGGTCATCATTGACAATTGAAGAATCCAATGAGTACAATGTAGCTAAAGTAAGCATTTTGGAATCCAAATTCAGAGCATGCATCATCAATAACAATATCAAGCATGTTAACTCCCAAAAGAAAATAATCCTCATAAGGATGTTTCATTACTTCATACATGTTAAAGCACCCTTTTTGATCTCCTACCTCCATGGTGATGGTACCTTCTTTCTTGCTAATCATAGTACTAACAGTCCTTAAGAAAGGTCTACCAAGAATCAATGTAGTGTCCTGCATAACTTTAGAAGACATGTCAAGCACATAAAAGTCAGCGGGAAAGACTAAACCCTTAACCTAGACCAAAATGTCCTCTATAATGCCTACCGGATGCCTAAAAGACCTATCAGCCAATTGGAGAACTACAGATGTAGACTTAAGATTCTTGACTCCCAATGATGTGTAGACATACTTAGGCATAACATTAATGGTTGCCCCTAGATCTAACAAGGCTCCCCCTATGGTAACTTTACCTATAGTGCAAGGGATAGTGAAAGATCTAGGGTCTTGACATTTTACGGGAATTTTGTGTTTAAACAAAGCAAACACATTTGAGCTCACTTGCACTCTTTCATTCGTTCTGAACTTCCTTTTGTTGGTGTACAGTTCTTTAAGGTACTTAGCATACGCAGGAACCCTTTTCACAAGCTCAAGCAAAAGAATATTGACTTCTACTCTATCAAACAAATTAATGATATCTTTCTCATGTTTAGTTTCAGTCATCCTTTTGCTCAGCAAATATAAATTAGGAAAAGGAATGTCTTTAGGATTTACCTCCTTATCATTGGCTTCATGGGCTCCTCGCTTGTTTGATTCCTGGTTGCTTTTAAAATTCGCTTCCTTGCTCTTTAATGGTTTGGAATCCTTTTCAGTTAAAAGTGCTCTTTCCTTAGAGCTTTTAGACTTCTTGATTCGTGTAGTTGTTGAAGGCACTTCTTCATCTATTCCCTCATCTTGATTGCTGAACCTCACTTGCTTCCCATTTAGAAGAGTTATGGCATTCAAACTCTTGGGGTTCATAACAATATTGGAGGGAATAATGCCACTGCTCTTAGCTTGGTTCTCATTCATGTTGTTGGATAGTTGAGTGACATAGGAGTTGATATTCTCAACCTTCGTCTCCCATTGCTCCATTCTTTTCTCTAGAGCATTAAACCTAACAACATTTTTAAAAGAGTCCTGTTGAATTAAAGAGGCTATGGCATTGAACTGGTTGTTATTAGAAGTCCTCTCCTCCTTCATCAATGCCATCATGTTATGCAGAAGTTGATTAGTGTCTTCCTTTGGTGGAACAGTTAAATCTTGTTATTGGTTGTGGAACTGGTTTGTGGAAGAACCAGCCCCTTCACCTTGTTGAAATCTGTTTGGACCTCTTCCTTCTTCATTTCTCCAACTAAGTCTAAGATTTGCTTTCCATCTCTCGTTATAGGTTTTAGAATAGGGATCCCATTTTTGATTGGGATGACCCTGATAAACAGCAGACACCTCTTTATAACGACTAGGGTAGACACTAAAGATATGCATTACAGACCCACAAGTATCGCAACTAGGTGCAATAAGATCCATAGAAGGTGTTGGACGATGCACACTCATGTTTTTCAACTCTACAGTAATTAAGGATAGTTGCAAAGTCACTTTATTTTCTAAAAAATCAACCTTTAGACTTTCCATTCTTCTAAAGTGAGCTGTTGAAGTTCCCAACTCATTTACGCCTCTAGCATCTCTAACGCTATACTATTAGTGATTTGGAGCCATCTTCTTAATTAGATCCCATACCTCTGTAGCTATGAGGTCAATCAAAGAACCTCCTGAAGCTACATCCAACATACCTTTGTCTTAACTTTTCAGTCCATCATAAAAGTACTGCACTAACAACTTATCAAGTATCTGATGGTGAGGGCATCTGGATAATAGATCTTGAAAATGGTTCCAATAGTTGTAGAGGGACTCATTATAATCTTGACATGCCGCGTAATTCTCCTTCCTCATTGATGAAGTTCTGGAGGCTGTAAAATACTTCTCCAAGAATGCCTTTCTCAGATTTGCCAACTATGGTAGGCATTCGCTACATGTCTTGGAAAGCTCATATACCACTCCCTTGCTTTACCTTCCAAGGATAGATGAAAGACTTTCCATAGTACTTGATCAAGAGAAGCTCCCACTAGTTTTATGCTCTGATAAATCATGGACAACGATTACAAGTGCATGTAGGGATTTTCTCCTGTCAAGCCATGAAATTTAGGAAGAGAGTTAATAAGTAATCCTTTAACTTCAAAATTCACATCAAAATTAGGGCAACTAGCAGTAAAAGGATCATAATTCTCATAAGAGGTAGTAGCTTCCCTAATGGTCCTCCTTCTATGATTTCCACTGTTCTCACCAACTCGCCCCTGCTCCCCATTACCTCCATTATCACCATTCCTAGGTTGGTTAGCATTAAGGTTTAGGGTTTTGCAAAAAAAACTGGGTTTTCAACCACTATCACTCCTTCTAATGATTTACTCTCACTACTTGGTTAACTAGACTCTACTGAGATATCCTCCTCTTCAACAATTGCTTTGCTTCTCTCTTTTTCTCTCCTTTCCTTTCTGATTTTTCTCAAACGTTTCTCAATTTTAGGGTAGAAAGGTAGATGTCCATACAACAAGTCACCTTGCGATCTAGAATCAAATTGCAGAAAATCAAATTTGTAATATTAATAAAAAAGCAAGAAAGTTGTGAGTTTATAGCTTAATTATATAATCATACAAAATGATTTATAATTGTAAGTTTATGGTTGAATTATATAATCACACAAAATAAGTTATAGTTACGAGCATATGGTTGAATTATGTAATAATATAAAATAAGTTATAGTTGTGAGTATATGTCTAAATTATGTAATTACACAAAATGGATTAAGTTTTGAGTTTATAACTGAATTATGTAATCAAACAAAAAGGTTATAATTGTGAGTTTATGATTTAAATATGTAATCACACAAAATAAATTATAGTTTTGAAGTGCATCAATCAATGGATTTTTTATGTTTAAGTTAAGAAACATCATAATTAATTTATATATGTTTGGGTTAACAAACGGAAGAATTTCTTATATAGAATATGCTTAAGTCCTGAATTTTTTTAAGGAATCATTTATATAGGTTTATGAAGTTCACTTGGATGATATGATATGATTGTTGAAAAGCTATTCCTCTATTTTTAATGTTATTTTACACATGTTGGGACCCGATCCGGAAACCGGATCCCAACCGGAAAAGCAGAACAGAAAACGGAATCGAATGGAAACGAAAATTTCGCATCGAAATTTCGAATCAGAAAACAAAGCATAAGAATCGAAAGCGAAGCGCATACTCGAAGAAAATGCAAATCAGAATCGAATACCAAATCGACAGAAATCAATAGAATTGAATCATAAGGCGGGGATAAACGAAATAATCAATTAAACTGAAACATGTCCGACATCCGAGAACAATAATCAAAGAAAACGATCGAATGAACATAATCGCGTTGGAAACCCTAAGACGTACCATTCTGAAATCCGGTATAAATTTTTTTTTCTTTCTTATTCCTTGTCTTTTCTTTCTTAATCACTTTATTTCATTACATACAAAATCATCATATACTTGAATACTCATACAAATCCCAAATCGCACTCAAATCATAATAAACTTCTTAATATTAATGCCAATCTCATAAATCCATCTTTCATACATACATCTAAATTTTATTTTTCTTCTTTTTCAATTTATTTTCTAATGAAAATTTGGCAGCATAACGACTGCATTTATCATATCCCAAAAATTCCTGCAAAGCCAAAATACACTTCTAATATCACAAAATCCAGAATCATCGGACTCTCCCGTCCGGAATCCAAACACCAGCAACAAACGCAATCTTAGTTCTAAACATTTCAATCAAATTCCCATATCAATTAACAATATATTTTCCCAAAATCATACACAATTTCATATAAAATTTCCAAAATTATTTACAATTCTGATTTTAAATCCAGTACATCAACCTCTTCATTCTTTTGCATCAACCCAATATACACAATTACATACAAACTTCATAAATCATATACTTACATGGCAATTTAAGCCATATCCAATTTTAATACCAAAATCTCAATTTACACAAAATCCAAATACTACAAAATCGAATCGAATGTCTTGACACTCTTTCATCCGATCTCACGCGAAACACGGAGATGGGGATGAAAGGGGGGGAGCTTCAAGCTCGTGGTAACATATTTATAAACTGAATAATAAGCGAAATCAATTTTCATAAACTTTTGCTAAAAGGCTTAGTTTTCAAACTTTTCAACTTTCAAATATTTTTCTCAAACCCTTTTCAATTTTCCAAACTTTTCATATCAAATTTCTATAATTTCATGGTTGAAAACCCTTTTTCTCATTTTTCAAAATTTCTCATAAACATGCATGCAATCACATCGGAGAAATTTCACGCTCATAAACAAAATCAAAAATCACATAACATAACAAAATGGTTTGGTTTCGGTCCTAACAGGACGTATTGCACATTTCAAGATAACGGTCATATGCGGTAGTGAATGAAGGGAGTCCAAATCGGAACTCCTAAGCCACTGCAGCAAGTAGGAGAAGGCTATCGAGGAGACAGCAGTAATCGACTCTACGGAGGGACTGACCAAACCCATACAATTCACATATTCATGCTTAAAACAAGCAGATTGCCCGAAGGCACTTTTCAAAATTTCACATTTTCATGTCGTGTCTTACTAGACACAGTTACATTCACTAAGCACATAATTTCATATGTCATGCTGCAAAAATACAAATTCACCATCATTTTATATAACAATCATATTCAATAAGTCAATTAATCGTATATCATTCAAATGCATAAAAAAGAGTGCAAGTATTTTTTTCAACCAACAATCAATATATATTAATGCATAAACAGCATGGTTCACATTTTTCAAAAATGCGAAAACACAATTTTCATAAATCTCGTATTCTCAAATTTTTCTACAATTTTCCCAAATCATTTTCAAACATTTTAACGTAAATCTTTGAATAATTATTTTCAAATCCTTTGAAAACATAATTTCAAAAATATTATTCTTTTCTTGATTTTTCAAAATCACATAATTTACTCATGATTCAACATATAAATACATCACCCACCTCGAATTGACGCTAATGCTTTGCCCAAAGCATCGAATCTCCAAATTCCTTCTTCTTTCCTCAACTTTAAAATTCCCTAAGCCATAATTATCCAAAATAAATATCATAATTCACTTAATTCTTCAAATTGGACTTAGAAAACACCAATTCCATATAAAATCAATCTATCTAAATCATAAATTCCAAAATTCCCCAAATCTTAAAATTGGCCTAAATCAATTTATCCAAATTCAATACCATAGATTACAATTTTTTCAAAATTAACTTCATATTTCACAAACCCATATCATTATCTATAATTCTACACCAAAATTTCGCAAAATTCTTAATCACAAAATTAAGCCTAAACCTTAATCAAATTTCCATCCAAAATTAAACACAACCTAAAGCATATATATCAAAATCAACTTCATAAATCACAAACCCAAGTCCTTATCCATGTTTCTAAACCAAAAATTTATCAAAAACTCAAAGTTGAAAAATTTTCTCTTACCTCTTTCTCCTTCTATTTTCGGATTTCTTGGTTCTCAAAGCTAGCTTTCTTCATTTTCCATCTTTTTCCTTCATGTATCTACTCCAAACTCATGCTAAAAGCCCTCAAAATTTCGAAAATTTGCTTTCTCTTTCATCTTCCTCCACAACCGAAGCTTCCACTCTCTTCTTCTTCTTATTTTCTTCTTTTCTTCTCAAACCATCGTGCTTCCCTTGAATAAAACGACAACTCCTTGTTGTTTTAAAGCCATGTCATTTAAAATGGAGGGTAAATGACCCTTTTGCCCTCACTTATTTGCCTACTTCCAAGTTTGCCCCTGCACTTTCTTTAAAAATCTGATGCTTTGCGTCCTGGTTTCGAGCATCTAAACGAAATAATTTGGACAAACTTTCTTCTTAAGAATTGTTTCTCTAGATCATACAAATCCAACTCCACCGACCGCGCTCAATTCGGATCAGAAACGAAGAAGTTATAGCCGAAATACTATCAGACCTTCACAAAATCCGAGACTGAACATTAACATAACTTCAGTCCAGAAATTAACAATCTTAGGGATGAATTTAAATTTCGATCCCTTCACAAGAGTTGTAGCCCTATATCTTAAATTTATTTTCCCTTAAGAATCAACTCAATCGGAGTTGTACAGCTCCCGAAAATCGCAAAATACTGAACCATGTTCAGAAAATTATCCAACTTATAACCTATAACCAAATCTCTTACTTTGGCTCAATCAATCTCTTTCAATTTAATCTCCTAAAAATCATAATTCTTCAAGAAAATGAAATTAATCGTCTTAGGAATCCAACGCTTCAAGAATCAAATCAATCGGATGTCGGACGAAGGAATTATAAGCAAAAGATTACGAAAGGGATCGGATAAAGAAACAAAGTAACGGAACTTCAAAACCAAACTTTTCAAAAATCATATCTCTCGATCTCTAACTCAGAATTTGACAAATTTGGTGTCAATAAAAATATCAAAGGAAGCTCTACAACTTCCCTGAAGTACTCAAAATCAAATTAGGTCTCGAAAAAGGTCAAAACCTCAATCAAAGATTCTGTCCAAAACAGCTTTTCCTAAACGACTTCCAATTTTTAATCGCTCATAACTCCTAGCCTCGATATCGAAAAATTGCAAACTTCATATCAATGGAAAGATAAAAATATCATCTAAAACTTTCATGAAGATCACGTACTCTAATTCAAACTAAATCTATATGAAAAGTAGCATCGAAGCATAGAATACACAAATCTATACTTAATAGCATTTTCAAAACAAAGCATATCTTCAGAAAATCATATCTTTCAATCCCGACATCGAAAAATAGCAAACTTTATGTCCACAAAAAGCTCTCGACAGAGGCTACAATGTTCATGTTAATCACTTTCTCGAATTTTGCCTAAATCAAAAAGTCAAATTTTTCCTCAAAAAGTCAAACTTCAAGCGAACTTTGACTGATCATAACTCTCACTCCCGATATCGAAAAATATCAAACTTTATGGCTACATAAAGCTCTTGACATAAACTACAAATTTCCAGAAGATAATTTTCTCAAATTCTCCCAAAATCAAAAAGTCAACTCCCAAGTCAAACATTTTTTCACTATTCATCCCCAAAGTCAAACTTTCTAAATTCTTCAATTTTCACACTTTTTCTTTTAAATTCTTGCTATTTAACTTCATTTCAATCAACTCATCCACTTGAACTTTTATAAACCATACCAATCTCCACAATTATCAAATACATCAACATCCAATAATGCTTTTCTCATAAGTTTCCTTAAAGCATACATACAAATATATATATATAACACTTATTTTATATCATTTCTTATTTCTAAATTTTACTTAAAAATCGGGGTCCAACAACACAACTTATTCCACATTTTCAAGGCATTAGTAATTGGTAATAATGATTTTAGACTATTGATGTTGATTATAAGTATATGTATATTTTAAGTTTTATGTTGTATGTATGCTTTTAGAATCTAAGATATACATTTGTGTTTATTTTGAGTTGAACAATATACATTTTTTCTAGTGGTTGATAATGAAGTTATTAATTTAATTTTGACATTTTCTTCATTTACTTTTATAGATAAATAGAGGAAAGTTCAAATACTCCTGAAAATTAAGTCGTTTCAGGGAGATTCGATGATTGAGTTTGAGCTTGTGCTAGATTGGTTCTTGGAATAAAGAATCTACCATTTGTTTATATTGTAACAAGAAAGGTGATTTGGAGTCTTATAAAAAAGCAGGAAATAATATGAAATAACAAATGAAAATTTTGCTTAAAGAGTATCGACATTAAAGAGACAAAGGATAAATTCTAAACTATGACATTGATGTGGAAGTTCTTTGACTGTGGTCAAAATGATACTGGAGACATTAAAGGGGGTATTCCTACTCAACAAGAAGGGGTTGTTGCATATGATGTGAGAAAGAGAAAAAGACATATGTCTAATCGTTTTGCACCACGAACACCTTCTAGAGCTCAACTTTCAATTTATAATGCCTTACAATCTATAGAAGCAATTGTAATATGAATATGGCAATGGCTAGATAGTGGTATAATATAGACGTATCATTTAATGTGCTCAATCTTACTATTACCATCTTATAGTGGATGTTATTGCCTCTTATAGTCTAGGATATAAGGTAGGTGTATCATTGATGACTACTGAGGTCATCTTTTGAGCAACTCTATTTATGAAATAAAAAGTTATTTGAATGAAAGAATAATGACTTGGGATAATTATGTGTTCAATCATGGGTGATAATAGCACAAATAGAAGATATGAGAATAATATCATTTTTATGTTTATTCTACTAAGGGGATAATATTTATGAAGTATATTGAACAACGGATCTTGTTAGAAATGTTGATACTCTGTTTTAGATATTTGATGAAGCTGTAAATAAAGTTGGGCCTGAAAACAATGTACAATTCATTATTGGCAATGATTATGCTTATAAAGCACCTAAAAAAAGGTTATAAAGTAAGTATAATTCTTTTTTTGAACTCTTTGTGTTGCACATTGTTTTGAATTGATATTGGAAAATATAAAAGACGCTAGATGCTTTTTTTATCATTGATGAAATTATGTAAAAAATAAGAAAAAGAGTCAAGTTCATCTATAATCGTATATAGGTCCTGAATTTAATAAGAAAAGATTTAAAAAATGGAAGGAATTTGTTTCATTGCCTGCTATTACAATATTTGCAACTAATTTTTTAGCACTTCAATGCTTTGTTTTGATGAAGAAGGAGCTCAAATATATGTTTATAAGTGATAATAATTCCAAATTGGATGTTTTTATAATTAGACTTAAAGATAAAAAATTTTGGTCATAATATCAATTTTCATTCAAGTTTATGTGTCTTTGATGAGAGTAATTCGTCTAGCTGATAGTGATGAGAAGGCAACAATAGGTTATTTTTATAATGCCGTTGAGAGGGAAAAGGAAGCAATCAAGACCAATATAAAATTTAAGTTTTATTTGTATACACCTTATATTTACTTGATGAAATCAAGGTGTTCCAGAATTGTAAGGTTTGTAATTCAAATTCTGAGTCAATATGTGAGTGCAATAGGGTATGCGTGGAATTAGAGCATGTTTAAATTCATCAATTTCAAGAAAATGAATAAATTGGAACATAAAAGATTTAACACTTAATGTTTTTTTATACAACTTAAAGCTTTGAAAAAGATATGTTATTATTCATGTTTCATTGAATATAATTTTTGTAATTTCTTAATAAGTTAATTTTATTTATTTACTATGACTCTTAATAGAACAAAAGTTTTATGAATCCAATTTGTCTTGACCATATCCATCTTTTAATGAATTGAGTTTACGATAAACTAACTTTGATAAATGAAAGTGACTTGGAAGATAATCTTAAATGAAAAGTGTTGACATATCATTTCGTGTAATGAATTTGAATGATTATAACGACGAAACTCTTCTCAATGGTGATAATGTTGTATCAAATAAAATTAGCATCATACGAATGGAGCGGATATTCAATTAAAGGAAATTCTAGATTTTTCATTTTTTTTAATTTCATTTGTACGATGCATATGTTAAATTATGTATATGCACTATAAATATAAAATTTTAATCATAAATATTTTTGTTTCAAGTTCCACTAGTACTTGGTTGTGAAACATGAACTCTTATTGTAACACTTGTAGTTTCAGACCTTTATTATTGTTATTATATGATGTTTTAATATAATTATTCTTTATTGTATGATTTGAATTATAATATTTTAATTACTTTACATTAATCTTAATTTTATATATGTATGATAATTAAACGAGTAAGGAAAAAGGTAAAGGGTCACAAAATTATTTTCTTGTTTGCTTTGGCTTAGAGAGAGCATAGTGACCTAGTGTAAATATTGGATTTGAATCCGACTTCAGGTTAAGCCATATTGATTAATTACCTAGAGTTGTTATTTTAAATTTATATTATTATAATTCATAACATTGGTGTTTACAAAAATGAAAAAGTTTGAATGAAGTTTTGGAATGTTTAAAAAATAAATTATGACAAATGCCATGTCAATATTGAACTAATAAAATGTTCGGAATTTAGCTTAAATTTTAAAATGTAAATAACTCAGTTGCCAGGAATACAATTGGAAGTAACGTTTTATTTGTTTCTGCAAATTGAGTACAGATCCCCCTAGTTGGAAAGATCTTTAAGGTGATTTCTGTGCATCCCATTGGGCATTTCCTGTTTCCAACAAATGAACAAATGATCTAACTGTACAACGGGGCAGGGCCATGCGGGGCCCTCTTTTCTTTGAAAGTTTTTCTAAAATAAAATAAAATACTAGGCCTTATCAAACACATGAAGGTGGCATATCCTGCAGCATTTGAATAAATGCCAGGGGAAAAGATACATGCCATCCACATTTCCATATACATGACAGAGACAGGACGAGGTACAACTCGAGGAAATACTCGTGTAATCAGATCCAGTCGCATTCTCGATTGACTATAGTCTGCAAGACACTGCCCATTCAAAACTTCGTTGTGCCCACAATTGAACAAAACTTACTATTTACATCTTCGTTACTCTTCCTAGAGTTCCACCTCATGAAGATCATCTCCAGAATCGCCACGATTAATGGGCGCATGTGTCATTGGAGGGCCATTGGACACAAAAGATGATGGAGACATGCCCAATGACTCTCCTAAAGACTTGGTTTCTGCCATCCTAGGAAGGCTAGATGAATCATTCAAACTTCCACCCCATGATGCTGTTCGCCGTGAATAATATGACGCAGGGCCATCGCTTTTTGTACTCTCTTCCTTTCTTGTGATGTTATCCACGCTTGGGAACCTCTGCATGGTCATTGATGATACAGATGCCGAAGATGCATAAGAGTCTCCCGAAGCAGATGTTGAAGGATTTTCTTTGCTTGCAGCTTCCCTCTGCACATCTTCTGTTAAATTGTCCACTGAATTTTCCACTGAAGGTACAGGTGCTGGAACAAAAAATTTCTGATTTGCAGCAACAGGTTTAACAGATTGTACCGAAGGTGACTTGAACAAGTTTGTAGAGGTTCGTCCACCTTTGTTAAAGGTGTCAACATACCTGAACATCCATAAATCTCTTAGTGTCCAAGATATCAAGCTGATCATTTACTTATGAAGTAATAAAGAACAAAAATAAGAAATACAAAGGCTTGCAAACTACCTTGCTCGTACATCCATCCGCCCACGAGCCGAAAATTGATTTGTAGTTGTAGTTGGAGTTGGAGTCTGATTTGAGGTGGTTGGAATTGGTGTGGTCCCTGAAATATGTTCTGATGAAGAGGGACCCTGAAACGTAGGACCCTGATCAGGGGGGTATGAATCATGCTTCAATGCAGATTTCAAGTTGTAGTCAGATGTTCCATTCTGGAAAGCTCCAGTCATAGGGGGAGGTGGCAAAGCTGCCTCTTCTGCTGGGGGTTCAGCACCTTCCTCCGCCCATCTCTTAAGTTTTTCATCATAATAGAACCTGTTCTTCTCTCCCAATTTAGCCTTTAACAAAGAAAGCAAACATAAAAGAACGAGTAAAAAGATGTAAACAAGTAGGTTTGTGATGAAAGTATAAATTAAAACAAAATCAAAAACAAAAGGTAAACCTGATGATCACTGCGAGGTCCTAAGACTAGCCCAACAGTCTTCTGAAGAAGCTGGGTACCAAAGCCAAATCTGGCAAAACGAGATCCCACAGCTGAACCTGATGCATTAACTTGTGCACCGGATGATATCCCATTCTTTGATGAATCAACCTGATTCTACTCAAAGTCAGATAGGCCTCAGCAATTTTGTAAACAAGACGGAGATGAATCAGAAATAAATATGAAAGGACAATTTAACTGTATAAACAAGTTTCACACCTGTCGTGGACTTCTACTGAAGTCTGGCTCAGAAACACTTCTATTTTGGACAAACATTCTATTGCCATCAGCGGCCCATTCAGTTATAGGTTCAATTGACGTAGAAGGCACTAACGATGACATTGCCATCGTTGATTGACTAGCTGTTACCCTAGAACCCATTGCAAGCTCATAATGCTCATTGCCATGCGCAGTTGCATGTGATCCTGATGGTGCAGGTGGTGGAAGACCCCCAACTACACGATGTGCAGTGCTATCAAAAAAGTTGAGTAATTTACCTACCAACTTTGCGGGAGCCAAATTGGTAGCATAGCCACCCTAAAAAGAAGTGTATTTGTGATCAGCAGATCACCCAAAGTAAACCCACACACACACACACACACACACAGAGACAGAGAGAGAGATGCCTGCTGATGAGTTCTAATCCTCTCTTCAAGAGAGAATAGTAGTTGTTTCCATGTCTCTACTTCAGCAGTTCGAACAGTTTTCAGAGATTTTAATACTGCTTGACAATACCTGAAAAAAATTGAAAAGCTCAAAACTCCGATGTAACAGTTAGATAAATCATTAAACATGGAGATTATTCACTACTTACTTCAATGAATCTGAAACTTTGCCCACTTCAGCTAGCATATAAGCATATATGAGCTTATAAGGCTGAAAGGGAAACAAGATAAACTGGGAATTACCAAGTACCTTCGAGTATTCATAAAGTTCAGTTCTCTGTCCACATATTAGCAAAAGGCACATTAGGATTTCCCAACCCTTGAACAAGGTGATCTACACTTATCTTGTTTTCCTTCTTGATGTTTCTTTTATAACCAGAACTATGAATAGATTCCAGAAGCACTTAAACCATGAACTGCAAGCAAGCACACAAAAGATACCAACACGGCATACAAAAAACTAATATTTTAAACATTTAAAAAGAAAAAAATAATACTTAAGAGCACCTGAATAGCCTCTGGACTAGTATATGTCCTAGGATGCTTCAAGTGATCTGCTCCAACAAGGCATAATCTTGCACTGTCTGAGTACGACTCAAAGTTGGCTTCAGCAACTAAGTAGCAAATGTGTGCGGCAATTATCTGAGTGGTTACCCCCGTAAAAATTTCAAATGTAGGCTTATAAAAAGAGCAGGTAAGCTCAGGACATTCACAATCAATATACCTCACTTCTATCTTTCCATAGGCAATCCCCAAGATGAATAATAACAAGCTCATCATCCTTAGTCCTGTTAGCAGTTATCATGGCCAAATTCTCTTCCCAATCATCAAGCATGCTATTTGCTCCCACCTGTAGTCCACAGGTCAACACAGATAAGCATAAAGGCGCATAACTGAATACATTGTTCTAACAATTTGAAAGAGAAGAATGTAGCAATTTTTCCAGGAAATTCAGTAAAGAATTGTGAAAATAGATGGAGATATTGGAATCTGACAAGAGTATATCACATATGCATTCACAAGATCCTAGTACCAGAAATTGGAGAAACTACAGATTTCTAGCTACAAAGCCAGCAAGGCAAACAGAGTATAGCCATCAACAATGTTCTTCTACAGTTGTAAACTCTCTCAGTTCACTGTAATTAATCTAAGAAATTATTGGTTGCTACAGGTCATTCCTTCAAGGAGGAGGGATTGATAACATAGAATGACCCTAACTAATACAGTAACATAGGATGGCAGGAGGACCCTTCACACATGAATATCACCTCTACAGGCCGTGGCGTCATATTTAAGACACCCGGAATAACAATGCCAGCAATGGTGTCAGCAGCAAATACATCTGCCGGTTGCCCTGCAATTAGCAAGCATAGTGTCCTCAAAGGTGATCCTGCTACCAAGTGGTGAAGTGCCATTTGCCTGACCGTATCAACATAGAACTGCAATTTACAAATGGTAATCATTGTAGCCCCAATATTGTTTTGCAGAGTGCTGAGGAGAGAGAATCTCTGTCTTCTTCAAACATAAACTAACTAAATAAATCAGGTGACAGGGTATAACATATAGAAGACCTGATCACCAAGCTGTGAGGCAAGAACAAGGGCCAGTCCCCAAAGCTGACCTTCTTGTGAACATTGCAGAGCCTCTTTTTTTCTACCAGATACTAGAAGATTTTGGACTTCAGAAGCAGTTGCCTAAGGAAAACATCAGAATCGTTTAGACAATAAAGAAATCCCAAAGTAAAAGAAACCTTTCTGTAATTGATGGGATACCCGAATTTGTCCTTCAGATGGCAAATTTTGCAAGCAGTGGCTAGGAACACCATACTCATTGAATTGACTGTCATTCCTCTTGGCAGATGCAAAAAGTTTCGCAATTGCTGATTCTGGAGTGTCACTCTCCTATCAAGATACAAAAAGATAAAATACCAAATTTCAAGTTATTAGTCTTCATAGATCACCCTTCAAAGAAGTAATGCATGGCTTGGACCAGAAATTACAGAAAATTATATATGTACATGAGGATTAGGGATTCCTAAGAGTGTAATCAAATAGAAGAACAAACTAAAAAGATCCCAAATGGAACATATATAGAAATTATACATGTAACAGAGGATATGGGATCTCTAAGTGCATATAATCAAATAAAAAGAAAGAATATAAAAAAATCCCAAAAGAGTGAAAATTTTGAAAAGGAAAATTAATTTACAAGCATTACCACCACTATCATAATCACCACACTCGTACAATCTTTATCAACAAAAGATGATTACCAGACACAGCATGTGAATGTGCAAGAGATGTTTTAGGTAGCTCAGGTGTACATAAGCCTGGCCTTCTGCCTTATAATCAGTCCTTTTACTCTGTTCTAGCCTAGTCTCTCTCTTATAATTCATATCATTCAGACAGGAAACAGAGTGGCGTAATGAACATTCACAATAGAAGATGGATCTAAGACGAAAGGAATAACAAACACAATACATCATGGTGCCTTTGTTGGGAAGGATTAGTCATTATAGAGCGTCTAGCTCTAACCTTAGGAATATCCAGGCAGTAGTGATTCTCAAATTCCTCATCCTGAAGAATATTAAATTAATTTAGGAAAGGTCACCTGAAATCATTTGTTTTTAAGGTGATTCACAATTATAACAATAGAATGTGATGGTCTGTTACTGCTTAAAATTTGGCTTCCATAAATAGATATCTACAGCAATACATGGAAGCTCCAGAAAACTACAGATGAAGAATTTTGTCCAGATAGGACAGAAGAATTACATGAATTACCTTCACAGAAGCATCAGTGCCAAAAGGATATCGAAGTTTTCCATAATGCTGACATGCTATTTTAAGCAAAGAGAGAAGCAACCGCAATGCTTCACCTTTTCTATGATCCATCTCAGATAATTCAAAGTTAGCTATCCTCTCATCAATCCACTTATTCAAATCTTTACTTCCAGCATTCCCACCCACCAATGGACCTGGAAAGGCCTGTTGGCAAAGGGCATGAAAATAATTGCATGTGTTCCCTCTAATGCTTGAAGCATTTTCACCATTTCCAGGGACAATCTCCATCAAATTCAGAACAGAAACACAGCCTCCAACAGGTTCCTTTTAGATGGGATCAGACAAGAAAAACAAAATAACATGATTAACAATTATGAAATAGAAAGTTTAGGAAACTACAATAAACTTTTCTCAGGATTATCTTTTCTTTCTCTCATTTTTCTCCATGAGAACATCATCACTCAACTATTAAGTGATGTGAGACAACACAAAGAGAAATAGAGTAGATAAAGAAGATAAAGTGAAGCGAAGGGGGGGTGCAAATAAAGTTTCATCTATTGATATTTTAGTAGTTAAAAGGATCTCTACAATAGCAGGGAGGGAAGCATTCAATAGCCTCACCTGGTTTCCAAAAGATGAGCTCCCAAAAGAATTACCATTTTTCATTACAATCAATTTTCCACCAAAGCCAAATGTAACCAAGGCATGTGGTGGACGGCCAGCAGATGATCCCCCAATGCCAGAAGAATACTTATATTGCTGGTTTCTCTGAAAAGATTGGTGGGAACGGTTTAATTGCTTCTGACTGCTAAAATAATCTGTTGAAAAGTTCATTAGGTCATTTTGGGTCAAATTTCCCTGATTAAACTGTTGACTGATGTTACCACAAGGTACAAACTCTTGTGATCCAGCAAACCCATTAGCGGCAACATGACTCCCTTTCTCATTAGATGGAGCTGTCCCTAACGAACTGAATGATTTATTCTGTTCCACATGGTTGCGCATGGAAACATCTGATACATAGGAATTCAGCTTTCGTGTTCTTTCACCAATATCTTGAACAGCATTGGACTTAGCAACAGTGTCTAGTTGCCACACATTCAGGCCCTGGTTATCGTAGCTATCATTACTAGCATAGCCTTGCGGCACATAGTTTTCAGCTTGTCCATTGTTGGCATAGGTACTGCTATACATATCATTACCATTTTTAGAATATGATCCACTGAAAGCAAAACCATTCTGACTATGGTGATCATGACCTTGAACTACCGTTGATTCAACTAATGATGTGTAGCTTTCAATTGTGCGCCATTCTTCAGCAATTGTGTCATAATACCAACCAGGATAATTGGGGTCAAAAGCCATATGGACTGGATAGGCATTATTATTACTCTCCTGTGGAGCCTGGTTCCAGTAAGATACAGTTCCATTCGTACTGCAGTCAGACACGGTTCCAACCACAGACTGTAAACTCTTCTGTAAATAACTTACTTCAGCATTTGCATCAGAAACTGCAGCACATTCCCTACGGGAACTAAAATTATAATCTCCTTGCGCACCCACTGTCACGTCATAATTAGCTATTTGGAACCACTGCCCAGTACTGGTATCATACTTCCACCCCGGATACATACTATCCCACTTCTGATTTTCATACATATCCTGCTCACTCACATTGCCCTCCATGGTTCCCCCATAAATCTGAGTGCCCTGTTGATATTGCTCACAACTAGTTGAATTCTCCGATCCCTCAGCAATCTTATTCTCTTTAGTAGCACCACTGTCATTAACTTTACCACCAAAACCCCCTGAATTGTCACCTAGATCGTTGAAAAATTCTGAGTAGGAACCAAATTCGTGATCTCCCTCCTCTGAGGTATCAGCATAAAATGAACTCCATCCAATCTCCTTCACCCCTGATTTTAACAAAGCATTACTTTCACTCAAGGCAAAATCCAACAAACCGTCTGATCTAATTCCATCATTGTTTGAATCAATTGCACTCTGACAGGGAGTCGAAAAATCCAACGTATTAGTAAGTGCTACCCGATCTTGAACTGAACCAGTTTCATTTTTCCCACCAAATCCCCCATCAACAACATTATCATCAACACTCAGATTAGCAAAGGCCTTGGCCTCATCAGAATCACTGCCTTCGGTGAACTTAGGATCAACGGAATCGGAATTGGTGGGACCAAAATCATCATCCACTAATTTATCAAAGAAATCTTCGTCCGTCTGATCCTCCATCACAACCAATGGAGGATTTGAAGCCATAAACCAAACGATCTACGAAAAAAGACCTTCCAATTCACCTCTCTCCCCTTGTCCAAAAAGCTCGAATTGAAGTCCAAAACCTCGAGATCCAAACACTAAAACCCTGAATTAAATTCAAAGGAGTGGAAAACCGCCAGAACGACGAGATCTAGGGTTTTATAAGAACGAAGGATCTCTAGATATCATTTATGGAACGATATAAAACAGAGGAAAGAAGTGGGAACAAATGCAGGGGCATCTGGAGTCAACGGAAATTCATCGGGAAAAACAAATTTCACATAGAGACAAAGAAAAAGAAAAAGAAAAACTTACAGACCCAGAGAGACAGAGAGAGATGCAGCTCATTTTGGAACCACCCAGCAAACCAGAGGAGTTTCCATTTTCAGTTTTTTTTACAATTTTTAATAAATATTTTGGCCGTATGACTATGAGAGGAATGTGACGGAAATAGGGAAAAAGAGAAAGGAAGAAAGCAACTAAGAAGTTTTTGTTGTGAAGCGACAGGTGGACTGCTCCGCCATTTCATCTGATATTGCTCGTAATTGATACTGACACACTATGTTTTTAAGTCCGGATAGGTTTGGATTTAGTAAGGTGATAGTGTGACACTGATACAAACGTTAAATTAGACATCATGACGTGCTTGTTTAGTGGGAATGGGAAAAAAAAAATTATAGGTATGAAATGAAAAATAATGTTTGGTAGTATATTATTATTAAACAGATAAGTATTTCATTCCTTCTTTTTGGGTAATATTTCATTCTTCTTGTAATCTAGAAAAATAGGAGTCATTACTGTCTAATTTTGGCGCACGTTCACTGCCGCGAAAGATAGTATTCAAATCGCTCTCTACTCACTATTCTCTCCTTAACATGAACGAATGCAGTCCTCATATCTCTCCACAAACTAATCCCTGCGAAACACTCGAAACAATACATTGCACTGGTAATTTGCTTCCTTTCTTTCTTCTTCAATTTTTGTTGTCAATATAATTGCATATTTCTCTCTTCTTTTTTATTAAAGTAAGGTTTCCAATTCCATTATCCATTTTGTTCTGTACTTTCTTTCTTGAATCTCTGTCAAGGTTTTGGGTATTGTTTGAATTTCTCTCGTACTCATGAGTTGGGTTTGTTTCTTCTGCTTTTGTCACTTGCTATGTTTTGTTTGTTGTTGCATCTGCTTGAATCTGCACATAGAACATGCTTAGGTTCAATCTTGCATGTCGGGTTGGTGTTGAATGTCGTCAACTTGTAGGCCAAAGATAAAATTTCGTTCTATCAATGGCCATCATCGATTAATGGTGTTTCAAGTATTTAACGCAGTGTATAGTTCATCCTCTATTTACACAATGGTTTGGACGAGATGCATTTAGGAATTTGCTTTATATTACGAGAAGGAAAGGAGTGTTAGAAAGAGAAAAGGAAAGAGTGTAGTCTTTGCTTTTTTCCCAAACAACAAGATAGAAGCCTGCAATTATGAATGTAAGATCAACTCAATGAGTCACTCACTTGCAAAATCATGAAAGATGCCCAGCTAAACAACCCAGTGGTGATTATTGAAGTGCCTTTGATTGAGTTATGGAGATTTGTCTCTTCACTATGGCTTCCTGCATATTGTTTTCATCTAGTCCAGAACAAATCAATCAGTGGACCTCTTATTAACGTCATGATCATGGCACCTGCAACTATTGCTATAGTGATTTTTTTGCACGTTTAACTAGAATTTTAACATGAATCAGTAATTTTCTTCGATTGCATTTGTATTTTAGATCTACCACCTGATAGGAAACGACTTGGCTAGAGTATGTCCATGATAAAGCTAACCCACCTGTGATATATTGTGATTTAAAATGCTCAACATTTTGCTTGATGAAAATTATCATCACAAGCTAACTGATTTCGGGTTGGTAAAATTGGGTCCTATTAGAGACAAGATCCATGTTTCCACTAGAGTTATGGGAACTTATGGTTATTGTGCACCTGAATATGCAATGACGGGTCAACTTACACTAAAATCGAATGTATACAATTTTGGTGTTGTGTTTCTTGAAATTATTACTAGGAGAAAAGCTATTGACAATTCCAGAGGCTATTGAGTTACATAATCTTGTTGCATAGGTAAGTTCTTATTTAACATAGTTGTAGCTGATCATGGGGCAATTGCCAATTTTTTGCCCATAGGGATAGTTGTTGATTTATAAAGGTTGCTGAAGAGGTGTTACTACATTGTACATTTGCAATTTCATGCCACTATTTATGTTATGTAGCCCAATTGCTGCAATTGTTGTTTAAGTGTTTGAAACATAGCAACTTTAGCAATGTAGGTAGTTTTCCTTGAATCTTGTCTGATGCTATTAGCATGACACAGGCCCGACCTTTGTTCAAAAATAGACGGAAATTTGCCCAAATCCTGATTATGACTTTTTATTTACCTAACAATGCAAGCCATTACAAAGGTAATGGCTGGAAAAATATTGATCACAGCAACTGCAAATGTTGTTGTATTCTTCATTCCTAGAAAATACAAGCCGATGTTAAGCTAGGTAAGCATATAGGAATGGAAGAGAAGAGAGTCTCTACCTATCAAGTCTACGTATCTGTAACTTGTAGATAGGGCCTACCTCACACTAGTTTCCATATCAAAGCCGAGAAGAATTCCCATTCCTAATCGTACGTTTTATCCCTGGTGCACATTTTGTGTATCAGGTTCATAAGTTGAGTCATTGTCTTGGAGCAACTTGTTTTGGTTTTCATAATTAAAAAACTTTCTTCTTTTAAGAAATATAACTTCAATCTACTAGACTTTAGCTCATAAAGAGTTTGAATACTTTTGACTAGGATATTAAAACTGACATTGGTGATACATAGTTCAATCCACTGTATTGAGTCATAGGCTTTTTGGAATTCAACTTTAAGGTACAATTCTTACTACTTCTCTTCCTAGAGAAGTTTTTAGTAATTCTTTCACTAAATGAATGTTCTCCTTATTTGGGAGTTGCTTCTTTATTATTTCCTTGATAAGGAAGACTAAGGAAGTGACATTAAAGGTGAACCCAAAGTGTTAGATTAAAAATTAACTACTTCTTTCATGAAGGGTTTTGATCTCTCCAAACGTAAAGCAAAATTCATCATCTTTAGTTCTCACTTAATGCTTGACTCTTCCAACTTGAAATTATCCAAAAAACAAAAACCAAAGTTCATGAGCATATGATTTGTCATCTAATCCATTCCTTAATAAATAAAGAAGCCATACCACCATTGCATTAAACATACAAGCATTCAATTCATTATAAGATAATCCATAGACACATAAGTAATATTCCATAAAAAATTATCATAATCGGGTTAGTTTAGTGACTTACTCTTTAATAATCACCCACACAATAGTTTAAGTATCTCTATACTTTAATTTATGAGATTAATTACTTTCTTTATAAGAAAGAAACATAATATGTGCTAGTTTTACCATGTCAATAATATCCAGTCTGGATGAAACTACAATTATGAACACTTAGGAATAACACATAAGTGTAAATTGAATCTCATAATTATGATCTCATCATAATTTTAATTACAGTAATTATTCCAATAATTTTATCTTTAATATTAAAATAAAATATTAATTAAATCAATACATAAAGATAAATAAAGCCTTTTCATAAATTCAAAAATAATGTCATACATTAATTTGCATCCAATTGATTGGCTACAAGGACATAAACTAACAATCTCCCACTTGCACTAAAGTCAATCCCCTATGAATATAATACCATATCCATCCATATATTAATCATGTCTCTTTTGAGACAATAGCTTAGTAAGAGGATCTGCTAAATTTTCTTCAATAGGAACTGGCTCCAATGCTATGTCTTTCTGATCCACTATCTCCTAATCAAGTGAAACTTTTTGAATACATGTTTGGACCGTTGATGATACCTAATTTTCTTTGCTTGTGCAATAGCACCATTGCTGTCACAGTACACTACTATCGGATCAGCAATGCTAGGAACCATTTCAAGTTTAGTGATGAACTTCTTGATTCAAACTGCTTCCTTTGCTGCCTCAGAAACTTTAATATACTCTCAGTTGTTGAATTTGCAATGGTTGGTTGTTTGGAACTTTTTCAACTAACGACACCACCACAAAAAGTAAAAATATACCCTGACTGTGATCTACTGTCGCCTTAATTAGACTAAAAACTAGCATCTGAATTGCCCTAAAATCTCAGCTTAGTTCCTCCATAGACCAGAAAAATATTTTTAGTCTTTGTCAAGTACTTCAAAATATTTTTCATAGCCGTCCAGTAACGCTCACCGGGATTAGCTTGATACCTGCTTGTTATGCTCAAAGTATAAGCAACTTCAGGTCTAGTATATAGCATCACATACATGATTGATCAAATTGCCAAAGCATATGGAATACAATCCATTTTAACTCTCTTCTTTTATGTCTTTGGACACATACTCTGTGAGAGAGAAATCCTATACGATATCGGTAAGAATCCCCTCTTGGAATTCTCAATGCTAAAGCTAAACCACTTTAGCATTTTATCTATGTACGTGGATTGAGATAATCCAAGCAACCTTTTTGCTCTATCTCGATAGATCTTTATACCAAATATATAAGCTAGTTCTCCCATATCCTTCACGAAAAGTTCTTAGATAATCATATCTTAATAAACTAGAGCATTGAAATATCATTTACAATAAGCAATATGTCATCTACATAAAGCACTAAGAAAGCAACTGCACTTCCACTTACCTTCTTGGAAACACAAGGTTCATCGACATCTTTTATAAAATCAAACTCTTTGATTGTTTCATGAAAACGGATGCCCCAACTTTGCGATGCTTGCTTCAGTTCATAAATGGACCTTTGCAACTTGCATACTTGATTAGGAAATTCTTTGGATTTAAAACTCTCAAATTGTGTCATATACACATCCTCTTGCAAATTCCCATTGAGAAATGTTGATTTGACTTCCATTTGCCAAATTTCATAGCTAATAAAATCCTTATAGATTTAAGCATTGTTAATGGCAAAAAAGTTTTATCAAAATCAACTCCTTATTTTTTGTCTGTAACCTTTTACCACCAACTTTTCTTTATACGTATGTACATTTCCATCCATATCAGTTTCTCTTAAAAATCTATTTACACCCAATAGATATTATAGCTTCAGGTGCATCCATCAAAGTCCACACTTAGTTAGTATACATGTATACTCCTACTGCTGCTTCCGCTATCATCGCTATTACTATCGCTATTCTCCTACGCTGCTATCACGCCTACTACTACTACTACTACTACTACTACTACTACGACTACTACGACTACTACGACTACTACGACTACTACTACGACTACTACTACTACTACTACTACTACTACTACTGCTACTACTACTACTACTACTATTATTACTACTACTACTACTACTACTATTACTATTACTACTACTACTACTACTACTACTGCAGGATGACTACTACTACTACTACTACTACTACTACTACTATTACTACTACTATTACTACTACTACTGCAGGATGACCTCTCATCCCACATGAAGTATTATTTGCTCCACAGATTCGTAGGAATCTTTTATCTGTGTTGATGTTAGTTAAACTTGGTTTTAATATAAATTTCCACAGTGGTGGAATGGATTTGTATATTGGATCTATTAATTATGGTCATGGTTTTTTATTGGATGGTTTTATTGTACTAGATGTATTAAAGGAAAATAATAATATTAGTTATTCATTCATTATTTACATCTAGTAATTTCAACAATGATGCAACTTTGTGGCATGCTAGATTATGCCATATTGGTCAAAATCGAATAAGTCGATTAGCTAAAGAAGGATTTTTAGGTAATCTAAGTCAAGTAGATTTACCTACATGTGAGCATTGTTTAGCTGGTAAGATGGCAAGAAAGCCATTTGGAAAGGAAACACGAGCTTTATATCCATTGCAATTAATTCATTCCGACATCTGTGGTCCAATGAATGTAAGGGCTAGACATGGGGCAATTTATTTCATCACGTTCATAGATGACTATACTGTAGGAAAATCCCGGTGTGAGTATCACATGTCCACGGTGCGGAAAACAAAAATTTTTGTTTCGGGACCTTCCCGAAAGCCAGGATCCATGTGACTATATAACAAAGTCAAACCAAAACGACCAAAATAGACCGTCTCTAACGGTATTCACGCAGAGATCGGAAAACCTAACCGGAACAAACCCTTTGACCCGGGAATAGCTAGAACAAATTAAAGACTGCTAGATCTTACCTTTGTTCTATGGAGAGCTTGAATCAAACGATGAAGAGGAGGAAACTTGGAGAGGAAGATCTTGATGAAAAAGAAGAAGAGAGAGTATGCTTTAGAAACCCTTTCTAAAACCCCAAAACTCATCCATCGTTTTTGCTCCTTTTAAACCAACGATTATCCTCTCTTCATCTCATCAAATTCCATGTGTCTTTAACTATTAAAGACATTAAATACTTAGATGACAAAGCTTGTCCACGTATGGCCTTTATATATATATATATATATATAAAGTAAAGATGACAAGCTTCCTCCTCCCATCCACGTGCATATATATATATATATATATATATATATATATATATATATATATATATATATATATATATATATATTAATTCTTTAATTAATTAATAACGTATATATATGTATGTATATTAATGCTGAGGCGGTCCAGTCATACTGGGGTCGGTCATACCGGCCTACCGGGTCCCGGTATGGGAAAACCCCCCGGAAACATTTTTCAGCAATATCGATGTCGCGATCTCATCGGGACATATCTCGATCTCATCGGGATCCATTTAATCCGTTAGCTCTCTATATATTGGATCTCTATCCAAAACTATTTTACAAATTCTCCGAGACACTCTTATGCGTGTGACCCATTAGGTTCCCGGTTATGTTGGCCACTTAGATTAACAGTTAATATGAGCAAGTCATGAGCGGTATCTAGCAACACATCATGACCCCCAATTAACCGGAAAGTAATTGGTTTGACGAATGAATCTATATTCATCATGGACCATATCACGAACCTTTCCATAGACAATTACCGTGCAATTCATCCTTTCACCATGCTATACCCCACTTGGTTATGAGTATGGGCAATGTGTCAACTCTCACTAGACTGACTATGTCAAATCTAGTCCAAGTGATTTCAGTTCTTGTCCTGGGACTCATTACTTAATACTTAATATGTCAATGAAGATACTCTTCATGACATATGTACTCTGATCAGAGATTTCCAAGTAATGACCCTGACAAGAGGCCACGGGTATCATCTTCTGCTATCATAGAAGTGGTGAATTCTCTATTGGTTACTCAATTACCTTGAATACCTCAAAGTGTACCCAAGCACCACCCTATGAGCAACCTCGTAAGGCAACAAGGAATGGAGTCAAAGCACATAATCGGTATCAAGATATCCTTGAGCACCTCAAGTCTAAGAATACTTGCACCACCATTATGATGAGATTATCACCGACATTAGAATAGGACATCCATGTGATGATCTCATAGCAGTCATCAATGTACTTACTACCTCTAGTAAGCATCCACATCTCAACCCTAAATATCTCATATTTACGGTTTCGAGATCCTTTGCTTGATCAAATCAAGGAGCTTGAGATATGCTAGTCTTTCCGGATTCTGATGTCCGGTCTCGGTAATCCTATGACTAGGATAATTTGAATCTTGACATAATTGCACATGATAGGAATCTCAATAGTATGATCACATCACAATTTCCTTCATGCTATGTCATGTATCATGGACTTCATTAATTTGCTTATAGATCAATATCTATTCATAATTAATGAACAACAAATTAATAAAATATGACTTTCTTTATTTATTCATAAAGTATGTACACAACTTTGTACAAAACGAACTAAAGGAGATTGCCTTTAGGGCACTACTCTAACAATCTCCCACTTGACCTAAAGTCAATCGCCTTGATAACTAATATCATAGGCGAGTACATGAGAATCAAAACTCTTCTGTGACAATGGCTTTGTCAACGGATCAGCAATATTCTGCTCGGTGGGAACTCTCTCTATATGCACATCACCTCGACCAATGATCTCCCTGATCAGGTGATATCTGCGGAGTACGTGTTTGGATCGTTGATGAGACCTTGGTTCCTTCGCCTGCGTAATAGCCTCATTGTTGTCACAATACAATCAGTATGGGCCCATCATCGCTAGGAACCACACCAAGTTCAAGATAATGAACTTTCGATCCAAGCTGCTTCCTTTCTTTGCGTCTCAAGCGGCAATGTACTCGCCTCGGTTGTTGAATCGGCAGTCGTCTCTTGTTTGGAACTCTTCCAACTGACCGCCCAACCATTCAGTGTGAATACATAACCTAATTGGGATTTGGAATCATCCTTATCAGTTAGGCGGCATCAGTATACCCGCTCACGGAGATCTCCATCCCATATATCAAGAAAACATCCTTAGTTCTTCGCAAGTACTTAAGGATATTCTTGTCAGCCACCCAGTGACCCTCACCAGGATCCGATTGGTATCCGCTCGTAACACTTAGAGCATATGATACATCGGGTCTCGACATAGCATAGCATACATGATAGATCCTCTGCGGATGCATACGGGATCATATTCATGCGTATCCTCTCATCTTGTGTCTTAGGACACATAGACTTGAGCGTTATCCCATGAGTCACGGAAGATACCTCTCTTGGATTGCTCCATGCTAAACCTCTTTAGCATCTTGTCTATGTCGTTGATTGTGAAAGACCAAGCAACCTTTTGATCTATCTCTATAGATCCTTATCGAGGATATAAGTTGCTTCACCAAGGTCTTTCATGGCAAATTGTTTGGACAACCAAATCTTGACTGATTGTAGCATAGAGACATCGTTTCCTAGTAATAATATGTCATCTACATACAGCACAAGGAATACGATTGCAGTCCCATCAACCTTCTTATACACACAGTATTCATCCGGATTTTGTGAGAAACCAAACTCTTTGATTACCTCATCAAAACGGATATTCCAACTCCTGGATGCTTGCTTCAATCTATAGATGGATTTCTGAAGCTTGCATACCTTTTCGCTATCATGGGAGATGAAGCCCTCAGGTTGTGTCATATACACATCCTCAGCTAGATTTCCATTTAGGAAAGCTGTCTTCACGTCCATTTGCCATATCTCATAATCATAATGAGTGGCAATGGCTAGGAGTATCCTAATGGATTTAAGCATTGCTACTGGGCTGAAGGTCTCGTCGTAGTCAACTCCTTGTCTTTGACGAAAACCTTTTGACACAAGCCTTGCTTTATAGGTAATCACATTATCATCCATGTCGGTTTTCTTTTTGAAAACTCATTTATACCCTATGGGTTTTATTCCTTCGGGTGCATCAACCAAAGTTCATACTTGGTTTTCATACATGGAATCTATTTCAGATTTCATGGCATGAAGTCATTTCTTAGATTCTGAACTCTTCAGAACCTCTTCATAGGTGGTAGGCTCATCATCTTCTATGAGCAATATGTCATCCTGTTCACTCACGAGAAATCCATATCTCTCAGGAACAAAGCGTATCCTACGTGACCTACGAATTTCGTGTGTAGTAGAAGGTTGAACTGTTACTTCATCTGTATGAGTTCTGATTTGAGTTCGAGCGATTGATCTGCGTCTATTCGAGCATCTTGAACTTCTTCAAGTTCTATTTTGCTCCCATTGTCTTCTTGTAAAAGAAACTCTTTCTCTAAAAAGACAGCATGCTTTGAAACAAATACCTTTTGTTCCTCAGCATGGTAGAACTGATATCCCATTGTTTCTTTAGGATATCCTACGAACAAACACTTGTCAGATTTTGCATCAAGTTTATCTGACTGTGTCCGCTTCACATAAGCAGGACAACCCCAAACTTTCAAATGAGTAAGATAGGGTCTTTTGTTAGTCCACATCTCATATGGAGTAACATCAACTGTCTTTGATGGAACTCTGTTTAGCAAGTAAGCAATTTGTGTCGATTGCATACCCCCAAAAGGATTTAGGTAACTTTGCAAAGCCCATCATTGATCGTACCATGTATAACAAGGTTCGATTTCTCCTTTCGCCACACCATTATCTTTGTGGTGTGTAAGGAGGAGTCCATTGAGATAAAATCTCATTATCTACGAGATAATTCAAAACTCTTGTTCTAAGTATTCCCCACCACGATCGATCGTAATGTCTTGATACTTTTCCCAAGTTGGTTTTCTACTTCATTTCGAATTGTTTGAACTTTTCAAATGCTTGATTTGTATCTCATCGAATCTGGTACCCATATCGAGAATAATCATCGATAAACGTAATGAAGTAAAGAGAACCACTTCTAGCATGGATGGACATCGGACCACATACATCTGAATGTATTAGGTCTAATACTCCAGTCGCTCGTTCACCCTTTCCCTTAAAGGGTAACTTAGTCATCTTGCCTAATAAACAAGATTCACATGTGTCATATGATTCATAATCAAATGACCCTAAACTTCCATTCTTATGGAGCTTAGCTATGCGTCTCTCATTTATATGGCCAAGGCGACAATGTCATAAGTAAGTTGATTTTAAATTATCTCGTTTATGTCTTTTCGTGTCATTGACATTCATAATTGGATGTGACATATCTAATATGTAAATTCCATTGCATAATGTACCAGTACCATAAAGCATTCCATTCAAACTAATAGAACAACCATTGCTACTAAAAGTCAAATGGAAACCAGCTCTATTTAAACAAGAAACAGATAATATATTCTTTGTTAAAACAGGTACAAAATAACATTCATCCAATTTAATTAGTTCGTGTCCAAAAGTGAGCGCAAGTTCACACTAGAGGTCATTTTCAATAACCTATAGGAAAAGAGAGAAAGAATGTTATAATAGAATTAAATGCATGATCATAAGGACTTGCATGACATGCATATGGCTCCCACTAGTTTCAAAGAATCCATAACCCTCATAACGAATCCAAGGAAAATTATGACATAATGTCCTAGTGGGTCGATATCCGACATTCCTAAAAGTGACCTTGGGTTTGCCCAACAAGCCACCTTAGTTCAATCGGTAGGTATCGGTCATACCAATTGCATCATAGATAGATATTCGACATTCCTAAAATGACCTTGGGTTTGCCCAACAAGCCACCTTAGTTCAATCGGCAGGTATCAATCATACTATTTCCATCTTAGGTGCAACTATCGACTAGTGCTATCAACTTTTGATGTATGCACACACATTGGGTCATCAACTCTTGATGCGTGTACATTTGATGTACACTACCCAATTTCGCCTCTGTCCACGTTGACCTTGAGTTTGCTCAACAAATCAACGCTTCTAGTGAAAACCGACCCATTAATCCGAAAATCTCATTTTTCATGGTTTGAACATATCCGTATAGAGTGAGCTTGGGTTTGCCCAACAACTCAACTCTATAAGAACTCTGGTTCTCCCCATATTAATGGAAGGCGTTAGTTTTCATATTATTTGAGGGTTTTCAGGTCTCATCTTCTTCTTCTCCAAGCGATAGGATTATAGTCACCATGACTATATGGAATGATTTAGGGTATTTCATCAATCACATTGAGTTTATACCTAAAATCATTCATCATCCCACCTATGCATGTTGTTGTAGTCGACTGGTGCATGTTCTAGTCGACTGGAACTTGTGCTAGTCGACTATAGGTTGCTGTGCACGTTCCAGTCGATTGGAACATGTTCTAGTCGACTGGAATTGATTATTGTGCACTTTCCAGTCGACTGGAACATATTCTAGTCGACTGGTGCATGTTCTAGTCGACTGGAATCCACTTTCCAGTCGACTGGTGCATGTTCTAGTCGACTGGAATTTGGCCTGCTCTCTAATCGACTAATATCTCAATCCGTGTAGATCAAATTCACAATACCAAGTGTAATATCCTTTATTATGATGTAACAATGAAGCACTTTCATTGTACCATGCTTACCATATATAGTCAAACTATACATGAAACTTGAAATTGATGAATATACTCTTATTCATTTAGATTTCCAAATAATTTGAGAATATCAAATTATCACCCTAAGTATCTCTAGGTAGTTTATACTTTATCAAGACTATTTCGGCACATGTCACAAAATTTGTGACGGCCAAAACAATCAAGATAAGGGAATACACCAACGAGACGCTAATGTGACACATTTGACATCCGAAAAATATTTGGAAACCCAATTTCAAGAAATTCAATTTGGAAAGCATACAAAATCAATATAACACATTTTTAATCACATTAAAAATGATCCAAGGCATTGGAATTGAGAAATACACAATTTCTCATTCCAAACAAAACAGCTCCAGCAACTGTCTCAAAGCTGCCAAGCTTTGTGTTTTGCTTGAAAAATTCATTGAAACAATTTCAATAAATTCTGAGAAAATTACAGAGGTTACTACATGTTCACAACATGCTCCATGAAGTTTTGCAAGATTTATTTCCAACAAAAACTCATCCAACCTCAGCAACAAATCCAATGTAGAATCTGTGTTCCTCAACACAGTTATTCCCAGCAGCACACAATAAATTCTCAAATAAATAGTAAATCACATTGAAAACATTTTTCCATCCACATAGACATTCATAAACATCTTAGGGACATGTAGGTGAAAGAAAATCCGAAAAAAAAAATTTCTACAATTTATTCTCGAATTTATAAGCATGTCTGTTCAATGAATGTGCATAAAGACAGCAACTAGCACATTCGGGAATAAATTAGCAAAACCATATCAAATCACATTGATAAATTCTGGGCTTTCACAAACATATGCAACAACATCTTGTGAACATATCTGGGCAAGAAAATTTCGAAAACTATATCTCATACTGAATTCGAAATTCAACACATACAACATGCATCATCATCACAAGCATTAGGCAACTCCGACCTAGTCATGGTTTCTTCGTTATATACGATATAAGTGGCTTTGATACCACTGTTAGGAAAATCCCGGTGTGAGCATCACATGCCCACGGTGCGGAAAACAAAAATTTTTGTTCCGGGACCTTCCCGAAAGCCAGGATCCATGTGACTATATAACAAAGTCAAACCAAAACGACCAAAGTATACTGTTTCTAACGGTATCCACGCAGAGATCGGAAAACCTAACCGGGACAAACCCTTTGACCCGGGAATAGCTAGAACAAATTAAAGACTGCTAGATCTTACATTTGTTCTATGGAGAGCTTGAATCAAACGATGAAGAGGAGGAAACTTGGAGAGGAAGATCTTGATGAAAAAGAAGAAGAGAGAGTATGCTTTAGAAACCCTTTCTAAAACCCCAACACTCATCCATCGTTTTTGCTCCTTTTAAACCAACGATTATCCTCTCTTCATCTCATCAAATTCCATGTGTCTTTAACTATTAAAGACATTAAATACTTAGATGACAAAGCTTGTCCACGTATGGCCTTTATATATATATATATATATATATATATATATAAAGTAAAGATGACAAGCTTCCTCCTCCTCCATCCACGTGCATATATATATATATATTAATTCTTTAATTAATTAATAACATATATATATATGTATATGATTGAACTCAAGTTTATCATATAAATTGGCTACACTTTTATGGCTTTTAATGTACTTTTTGACTCTTGAGTCATGATTTTGTGCTTAAATTAGTCCCTTGCGGTGAGCTTATGCTTTATGCAATTTGTTAGTAAAATTGTGCAAATTGACATTGATTGCATTATAATTTTTCTAAGGACAATTGATACTGCAAATTGTTATTTTATATTGCAGGAGAAAAAGGAGTCAAAAGGATGAGAAAGTCAATGATGCCACGGCGAATCACTCCGCATCCAGAAGAACGCTCGTCGCGACGAACAATTCTAGACGCTGGGGTGAACCAGACCCTCCATTCGCCGCAGCGAATTAATGGTATTTAATTTATTCGCGCGACAAGTGACCAAATTCATTCGCCGCAATGACGAACTCATGTACTATTCGCCGCGGCGAATGTCGTAACCCACCCAAAATAGAAATTTTGTCTCCCGCATGCGACCGCCCACGACCCATCCTTTAAATATTGCGAATTAGGTTATCGGAGGGGCCGACTTCGCATGAGAGAAAACACGAGAGAGACCGACGAGAGAAGAGAGGAGAGAGGACGGCGTAGAGAGAAAAGAGAGGAGCGGTGGTCGTCGGCGCCTGTGGTTCCGCCGGGGTTCCACAGGAAGTCATTTTAGTTGTTTTCTTTTGGTTATTTTCGCAGTGTCTTCCGCCGTGAGCAGCTCGGTTCGCCATGAGTTGCGGTGTTCCTAGTTGTGATGTGTGGTTAGGCATTCTTCTCCTCTTGACGATGCAAATGATGGTTGGAGTTCACCGAGCACTAAAGGGAGTAGCTTAATCTATAGTTTGCTATGATTTATGAATATGCCTTGGTCGAGGGTTTATAGATTGTAGTGATACTATTAATTAAAGCTCAATTAAATATTTGGACGTTTGTTGTGTTGTTTGGATTACTAGTTTACATTGTCACGTTTTTAACTACATTGTTGTGAGCAGTAGAGTTGGGGTTTATTGCTTTGTAGTTAGATTTTGCTTGATTATAGTTTAATTAAGCGGTGAACGATGTAATATGTTATGGATTTGTTTATGTAGAACTTGTGCTTAAATATATGAAGTCTCATATATGTTCACTTGTGATTTTGTTAATTCTCTTTTATCGCCTAGTTGTGTTAGATATTGAGTTGATGCTAGATTGCATTTGACCACTTGCATTAACATGTTCATTGCATACACTAAGGTTTTAACAAGTTTTAATTAATCGAGTTGACTAATTAATTCATTGGACTTAACGAGTTGTTAAGGTTGAGCTTTGAAACTTAGTGATTTCTAGTCCACGCCCACACTAAGATGTTTTTAACAAGGTTTTAAGCAATGGAGTTCATTGATTAAAACCTTGGACTTCGAGTTCCTTTAAGGTTTTAGGTTTTTTTATTAATGGAGTCGAGAATGACAGGAGTCCATTAATCAAGACCCTGGACTTAAAGTGAGTCCTTTAAGGTTTTCCATTCAAACTTAGTGATTTCTAATCCTGTCCGACTAAGATGCACTTAACGGGATCTCGAGCAATGGAGTTCATTGATCAAGATCTCGGACTTAAAGAGTCCTCTAATGTTCGAGGCTCAAGAGCACTCAATGGGGCCTAGAGAGATGGAGTCGCGAGTGTGAGATTCCATTAATCGAAACCCCGAACTTAGAGATAGCCTTTAAGGTTTACTATTCACACTTAGTTTTGAACCGTGATAGCCAAAATTCATTTTCAAGAGGATTCTATCTTTTGTTTTACTCTTTTATTTTCTATTTCCAAAACCCAAAATACTTTTTGCATACATTTTAGTTTATTAATGTTTTTAAAATCAAAACTCCCTTTTTCCTTGCTAATTTCACTTGCATTGAATGACATATAGGCTAGCTTAGGTCCATTTCATTAGGTTCCTTTGAGAGACGACCCGAGGTTGCATCCTATGCTGCAATCTTTGGTATAAATTATTTTATTTGACCGGTTTCCAAGGATCGATTCTAGGATCGAACGACGAGCCGCCGATCAAATTGGCGCCGTTGCCGGGGAACCAAGAAGTGGTTCTTTAAGTTTGCTTTTTGTCATTTGTTGCTACGTGAAGTTAGGTGTCTTTTCTTTTAGGTTGCATTCTAAATAGTTTAGTTGCATTTGCATCGTTAGTTAGTATTTTGCAGATTACACCTTTTATGGAAGTTCACCGAGGCTAACTCTTATTTTCTCGTGACCAACATTTGGTGAATCGGCTTAGTGGAGGCCGACATGGACGTGGGACTGGATGAAGTTATTTCGCCACACCATGGCCATTGTCGAAGGTTAATCGGGCAAATCCAAGACCTCCATAACTCCTAGGTTATTTCTTTCCTTCACTTGTTTACTCACTTATGCCTTATGATTGCTTGTGACTTATATTGGTGCATTAGTTTGTTAAGTAAGTGTCGGGGAGGAGCAACCTCAGTAGACAATAGCTTAGCTTTTAGTTTAATTAGTATCTTTTCAATTCAATAAAGTCCCTTTGAGTTCTGCCTCCTGCCTTCCTTCTGTTGTGTTGAATTGCCCCTTGTGCTCTATTTCTTCTTGCTTAACATTGAGGACAATGTGTTGATTAAGTGTGGGGGAGTTATTTCCCTATTATTTATTTTTTTTTGACATTGCATGACTATTGCTATTGTGTTTCATTGAGGACATATGAATTGTTGGATGATTTGTGCGTTCTGCTGCTAACTTGGGTTAGTTTACATTCATTCTTGTCATTCTCGCATTTCTTCGCCATGACAGTGATCACGTCGCGCAATGACGCTGTTCTTCAGATTTCGTATACGTCGCGACGTGTTCCATGTTATGTCGCGACCATACCTGTGCATGAATGATTCTGTGCTTAATTTTTTTTCACTCAATTCAAATTTGTTTTGCACTGGACTTTTGTGGCTTTTGTTTTCAAAGTCTTTAATGGTTTCAAAACGATGCTTGAGTTATTGAAAACATCTTCCATCCTTTTCATGATAATTTGACTTGACAAAACCTTACTTTCAATGTTTTCAATACAAAGTTGATGGAAGCATGCTAATAAAGTGGCATTTTAAGTTTTTAAGACTTGAGATTGTTCATAGAGATCATACCCTTGTGGAAGGATATTTGAGCCAAACATTTTCTTCTATCTTTGTGTGCATCTTCTTATTTCATTCTTCTCCAGAACTTTTTTTAATTCTTACTTGAAGCTTATTGAACTGAATTTTTGCTGATATGATAGAGGCGTTCCTTCTTAAACCCATTTGCCTAAAGACTATCCCTTACACATTCATCCATTGCTAGCCCCTTTGAGCTTTACTGTTATGAGCATTTGCATTTATATTCTTAGATGATGTCGAGTCCGTGTTTAGTTATTAGCGATAGTCTATGTTTTGTTATTAGTTCTCGAAAAAAAGTGTTGAAAAATGAAAAATGTTAGTCTTGTGTATCCGAAAGGGATAATAATGTGTTGTATCCCAAAAAGGGATTAGCATCTCAAAATGAGATTGAAAAAAAAATTCAGTATGCAATTGTTAGTTTGAATTCTCCGATGACATCGGTTCACATTTAGTGCATATGCTCATATTTTCTTTCTTATACTTCATCCATTCATTTAGCCTTCCATACATTACAACCCTCAAAGTCCTCTTGATCTTGAAATGATAGTTTTGTGGTGGAAAATAGAATTGACACAAGCTTATGGTAGGAGGTGACTTAAGTAGATTGAGAGAAAAATACCTAGACACAAGTGAGTGGCGTAAACACTATATCTTGAGAGTTTCTCTTTGTTCAATCTCTTGTGCTTGAATTCTTTTAGTGTTTATTCTGTTAGCTTTCTTCTTATTTCTTTGTGGTTGAATTCGAGAAAGTAACTCGAGTCAAGTTCATTTTATTGTTTTGAGTATGGGTGCTATTTTCTTTTCCTCTTGTATTCTTTTGACTCGTAAACTTTGTCCAGAGTACAAAGGTCTAAGTGTGGGGAATTGATTGAACTCAAGTTTATCATATAAATTGGCTACACTTTTATGGCTTTTAATGTACTTTTGACTCTTGATTCATGATTTTGTGCTTAAATTAGTCCCTGCGGTGAGCTTATGCTTTATGCAATTTGTTAGTAAATTGTGCAAATTGACATTGATTGCATTATAATTTTTCTAAGGACAATTGATACTGCAAATTGTTA
The DNA here is from genome assembly GCA_029891385.1 of Erythroxylum novogranatense. Classification (NCBI taxonomy): domain Eukaryota; kingdom Viridiplantae; phylum Streptophyta; class Magnoliopsida; order Malpighiales; family Erythroxylaceae; genus Erythroxylum; species Erythroxylum novogranatense. Next base: position 34,179,211 of record CM057232.1, on the reverse strand, counting down.
TTTTATATTGCGGGAGAAAAGGGGTCAAAAGGATGAGAAAGTCAATGATGCATGGCGAATCACTCCGATCGGAAGAACGCTCGTCATGACGAACAATTCTAGACGCTGGGTGAACGGACCCTCCATTCGTCGCAATAATTAATGGTATTTAATTTATTCGCATGACGAGTGACTAAATTCATTCGCCGCAGCGAACTACAGACTATTCGCCGCGGCCGAATGTCGGGTAACCCGACCCAAAAATAGAAATTTTGTCTCTTTATGCGACCGCCCACGACCCATCCTTTAAATATTGCGAATTAGGTTATCGGAGGGGCTTCGACTTCGCATGAGAAAAAACTGAGAGAGACCGATGAGAGAAGAGAGGAGAGAGGGACGGCGTAGAGAGAAAAGAGAGGCGGCGGGTCGTCGCCGCCTGTGGTTCCTTCGGGTTCCCTGGAAGTCATTTTAGTTGTTTTCTTTTGGTTGTTTTCGCGGTGTCTTCCGCCGTGAGCAGCTATGGTTCGCCATGAGTTGCGGTGTTCCTAGTTGTGATGTGTGGTTAGGCATTCTTCTCCTCTTGACGATGCGATGATGGTTGGAGTTCACCGAGCACTAAAGGGAGTAGCAATCTATAGTTTGCTATGATTTATGAATATGCCTTGGTCGAGGGTTTATAGATTGTAGTGATACTATTGATTAAAGCTCAATTAAATATTTGGACGTTTGTTGTGTTGTTTGGATTACTAGTTTACATTGTCACGTTTTTAACTACATTGTTGTGAGCAGTAGAGTTGGGGTTTATTGCTTTGTAGTTAGATTTTGCTTGATTATAGTTTAATTAAGCGGTGAACAGTGTAATATGTTATGGATTTGTTTATGTAGAACTTGTGCTTAAATATATGAAGTCTCATATATGTTCACTTGTGATTTTGTTAATTCTCTTTATCTGCCTAGTTGTGTTAGATATTGAGTTGATGCTAGATTGCATTTGACCACTTGCATTAACATGTCCATTGCATACACTAAGATTTTTAACAAGTTTTAATTAATCGAGTTGATTAATTAATTCATTGGACTTAACGAGTTGTTAAGGTTGAGCTTTCGGAAACTTAGTGATTTCTAGTCCACGCCCACACTAAGATGTTTTTAACAAGGTTTTAAGCAATGGAGTTCATTGATTAAAACCTTGGACTTTCAGGTTCCTTTAAGGTTTTAGGTTTTTTTTTTTATTAATGGAGTCGAGAGTGACAGGAGTCCATTAATCAAGACCCTGAACTTAAAGTGAGTCCTTTAAGGTTTTCCATTCAAACTTAGTGATTTCTAATCCTGTCCGACTAAGATGCACTTAACGGGATCTCGAGCAATGGAGTTCATTGATCAAGATCTCGGACTTAAAGAGTCCTCTAATGTTACGAGGCTCAAGAGCACTCAATGGGGTCTAGAGAGATGGAGTCATGAGTGACGGATTCCATTAATCGAAACCACGAACTTAGAGATAGCCCTTTAAGGTTTACTATTCACACTTAGTTTTGAACTGTGATAGCCAAAATTCATTTTCAAGAGGATTCTATCTTTTGTTTTACTCTTTTTTTTTTTCTATTTCCAAAAACCCAAAAACACTTTTTGCATACATTTTAGTTTATTAATGTTTTTAAAATCAAAACCCCCTTTTTCCTTGCTAATTTCACTTGCATTGAATGACATATAGGCTAGCTTAGGTCCATTTCATTAGGTTCCTTTGAGAGACGACCCGAGGTTGCATCTTATGCTGCAATCCTTGGTATAAATTATTTTATTTGACCGGTTTCCAAGGATCGATTCTAGGATCGAACGACAAGCCGCCGATCAGTATATTAATGCTGAGGCAGTCCAGTCACACTGGGGTCGATCATACCGACCTACCGGGTCCCGGTATGGGAAAATTCCCCGGAAATATTTTTCAGCAATATCGATGTCGCGATCTCATCGGGACATATCTCGATCTCATCGGGATCCATTTAATCCGTTAGCTCTCCATATATTGGATCTCTATCCAAAACTATTTTACAAATTCTCCGAGACACTCTTATGCGTGTGACCCATTAGGTTCCCGATTATGTTGGCCACTTAGATTAACAGTTAATATGAGCAAGTCATGAGCGGTATCTAGCAACACATCATGACCCCCAATTAACCGGAAAGTAATTGGTTTGACGAATGAATCTATATTCATCATGGACCATATCACGAACCTTTCCATAGACAATTACCGTGCAATTTGTCCTTTCACCATGCTATACCCCACTTGGTTATGAGTATGGGCAATGTGTTAACTCTCACTAGACTGACTATGTCAAATCTAGTCCAAGTGATTTCAGTTCTTGTCCTGGGACTCATTACTTAATATTTAATATGTCAATGAAGACACTCTTCATGACATATGTACTCTGATCAGAGATTTCCAAGTAATGACCCTGACAAGAGGCCATGGGTATCATCTTCTGCTATCACAGAAGTGGTGAATTCTCTATTGGCTACTCAATTACCTTGAATACCTCAAGTCGTACCCAAGCACCACCCTATGAGCAACCTCTGTAAGGCAACAAGGAATGGAGTCAAAGCACGTAATCAAGTATCCAAGATATCCTTGAGCACCTCAAGTCTAAGGATACTTGCACCATTGCTATGATGAGATTATCAATGACATTAGAATAGGACATACATGTGATGATCTCATAGCAGGTCATCCAATATACTTACTACCTCTAGTAAGCATCCACATCTCAACCCTAAATATCTCATATTTACGGTTTACGAGATCCTTTGCTGATCAAATCAAGAAGCTTGAGATGTGCTAGTCTTTCCGGATTCTTGATGTCCGGTCTCAAGTAATCCTATGACAGGGATAATTTAGATACTGACATAATTGCACATGATAGGAATCTCAGTAGTATGATCACATCATAATTTCCTTCATGCTATGTCATATATCATGGACTTCATTAATTTGATTACAGATCAATATCAGTTCATAAATAATGAACAACAAATTAATGAAATATGTCTTTCTTTATTTATTTATAAAGAATGTACACAACTTTGTACAAAATGCGCTAAAAGGGATTGCCTTCAGGGCACTACTCTAACATATACTCGGTATGGTCATATCTATTTGATTTCTCATAAATTAGAAGTATTCAATTGTTTCATAAAATACTCGAACTTGGTTGAGAATCAATTAGATAAGAAAATAAAAGCATTACGAACTAATTGTGGACAAGAGTACTTGTCAGAAAAGTTCAAGGCTTTCTGTGATGAAAAAGGAATAGAAAGGCAATTAACAATTCCTAGAACCCCACAACAAAATGGCGTCGCTGAGAGACGAAATAGGACGCTATTAGAAATGATTAGGTCCATGATGGCCCAAGTAAATTTACCAATCACTTTTTGGAGTGATGCGTTGCTAACAACCACTTATGTACTTAATTGTGTGCCCACGAAATCAGTTACTAGCACACCATATGAGTTGTGGACTGGTAAGAGGCCTGATGTGTCAAGTCTACGACCTTGGGGTGTGCAGCCTATGTTCATGATCTCTATCACAAACATGAGAAATTAGGTCCAAGAGGGAGAAAAAGTATTTTTATTAGATACTCAAAGCACTCAAAAGGATACGTGTTCATAAGTGAACAAGGTAATGGAAGTGTAACTGAATTTGAATCACGAGATGTAACATTCTTAGAGAATGATTTTCCCAAGCAAGGCGAAATAGGTAAAGACCTATTATTATATGAGTCACTTGATCGTAATGATTACATTATGCGAGAATCAAGATGAGAACTTCAACCAAGTGGGAGCAATTCCACAGAAAGGTTCTCTATGATAACTGATCCGAGTGGGAGCAATCAGATCAATCATGAATTTGTTTATGATAAACCTCGGTTAAGACGAAGTAATCGAGGAGTAATTCCCCGATGTCGTTTTGAGATTGAAGGAGAAATTAATATGATTGTTCCGCAAGAGGAAGAAGAGCCAAGAAATGTAAATGAGGCTCTTACTGGCCTTGCTAAATAAGAATGGATAAAAGCAATGACAGAAGAAATGACTTCTTTAAGCTCAAATCAAGTATGAGACTTGGTTGACCTCCCCGAAGGACGTAAAGCAATTGGGAACAAGTGGGTTCTCAAAATTAATCAAAAAGTTGATGGCAATATCGAAAGATATAAAGCACGTCTTGTAGCAAAAGGATATACACAACAAGAGGGAATTGATTATGAGGAAACTTTTTCACCTGTTGTGAAGTTTGCTTCAATCCGTCTTATTGTGGCTATAGTAGCCAGTATAGATCTTGAATTACATCAAATGGATGTAAAAACTGCTTTTCTCAATGGAGAATTAGATGAAGAAATCTATATGGAACAACCTGAAGATTTCATCAAGGCAGGTCATGAAAATAAAGTATGTCGTTTATTAAAATCAATTTATGGCCTGAAGCAATCTTCAAGACAATGGTATATTCGTTTTCATAACGTAATCATTTCGTATGATTTTCAAATGATCGATGAAGACCATTATGTGTATGTTAAAATATTCAAAGATAAATTCGCGATTTTATCTTTATACGTAGATGATATATTGATTACTTGTAATGACTGTGTGTTTCTTAAGCAAATCAAAGATTGGTTATTATCAGAATTTGAAATGAAAGACATGGGTGAAGCGGCATATATTCTTGGAGTCAAGATTTCAAGAGATCGTTCAAAGAGATTGTTATCGCTTTCATAAGTGATTTACATTCAAAGAATTCTTGAACGATTCCGTATGCAAGATTGTAAACTAATTGATAATCCTATTGCTAAAAATGAAGGCCTTAGTAAGAGGAATTGCCCGTCTACGTCACAAGAAAGGGAACAAATGAAGAATGCTCCCTACACTAGTGCAGTTGGAAGTCTTATGTATGCAATGATGTGTACAAGACCAGATATTTGTTAAGCTGTTGGGATGGTGAGCAGATATCAATCAAATCCAGGCCAAGCACATTGGAAAGCAGTAAAGAGAATATTAAGGTATCTAAAAGGAACCGTGGACTATGCATTATGTTATCAAGGCAATGATCTATGTATACAAGGATATACAGATGCAGATTGGGGAGGAGATTTAGATGAAAGAAAATCTATCTCAGGATATGTATTCTTACTAAACCATGGAGCAATATCATGGAAAAGTAAGAAACAATCCTGCGTTGCATTATCTATAATGGAAGTTGAATTTATAGCGTGTAAACGATCTAGAAGGGGGGTTGAATAGATCTTTAAAGCTTTTTGTAAAATTCTACAATAAAATCAGAAGTTAATACACACAAAAACAATTTAAATAAATTTACATGTAAAGAGTAGGGAAGAAGAGCAAACACTGTTTTTATAGAGATTCAGTGGTAATTGCAAACTAAGCTCTCACTTAAGATTTGGCAAACCACTTTACTACACACTTTTTAGTTTAGTGTGAACTCTTACAACACCACTTGATTTCCGGCTCAAGCTACCTTTACAAACGATTTGTTTTCCGGCACAAATCCTACCTCACAAGTGACCTTTCACTGATCACTCAACTAGCACAAGAAAATGAGATAAATAAGATAGAACAATGCTCAATACAAATATGAGATAAGCCTAAGAGCAATAAGCAGCAATTTTGGAACAATAGTGGAATAATTTGGTTAATAAAACTTCCGTGTTTCTTCCCTTAATCCTCCACTCTTTTATATTGAGTTTTGAGAAGAAAAGAGTTGTTGATCATCCTTCATAGTCATTGCATAACTTCATATAGTCGATCCTTAATATCTTCCTTTCCTTTTTGTGAATGATTAGGATGACTATTGTTCATCTCTACCTGTTAGTCGACTAGTCGAGTTGTTATAATCGACTAGTGTTAACATATTTCTCTTCAGGCTTTAACTTCGCTCCTCGATAAGTCGACTAGTGACATGATAGTCGACTAGTGTTCCTATTCAGTTGATTTGTAGTCGACTTGCAACATATCAGTCGACTTGTTTTAACCCCCATCTGACGATCTTTAATTCTTAGTCGACTTATGATATAGTTAGTCGACTTGTTTTTGATTCCAACGGATACATTTAGTCAAATCTTCCCATAATCTTCATTTTTAATGTTTAAATCATGTTGAAGATTATTTCCTTCTTGATTCCTCAATGATGTATAATGTGTTCTAGATTTCTTTCAATCCAAAACACCTGAAATAGATTTCTTAACCAATTCTATACATTTTATTATTATCAAAACATAGGTAGGATTTAATTTGTCAACCACCCATGGTCCAACAATCTCCCCCTTTTGATAATGACAAAATACTTAGAAATTGTTTAAGAATTGAAAACAAGAAAATATTGGTAAAGGCTTTATGCCTTGTCATTTTGGTTAGAAAGCTCCCCCTCAATCATATAAATCATTGAATGTAGTAACCTTGTAAAATTAAATTTATAGAAGGAAGTGGAAATCAAGATAGACTCAAATTAAAGACAATTATCACATACTCCCCCTTAATCAAGTAACTAAGGAATATCAATTTCCAATTTTACTCCCCCTTTTTGTCATAATCAAAACAATCAATATGAAGGGAAAATAGAGGAAACACAAATAGTCATCAATATAAAACACAAATATGAAGAGGAAAAATTATCGCAATTACATTAAATAGAGAAACAAGTCATCAAACACAAATAGTCTCAAGTAGCAATCCAACAATATGAAAACAATATGAAATGTCGGTCTTGGCTGGATACAAAAACCATCATGGTGGAGAAACATCATCATGAAGAAATCTCAAAGGTAGAAGAGAATGTGTTTTCGGAGATTTGAGGGAGGGAATTTTTAAAGAGACCTAGATGACTGATAGTCGACTGGTAGGATGTTAGTCGACTAATAAAAATAAAAGGAAGAGTGGGGGTTGTCTGATATAAAAGTAGTTGACTGGTTGAAGCCGCTTAGTCGACTGGTTTGGAAAAATATGTGTATTAGTCAATTATGGCTGTAATACTCGACTGAAGCATTTAAACACCTTATCTCTTGATGCAATAGTCAACAAGCCAATCAATAATTACTCGAGTAATTCCTCAACCTCATTCGACTTAAACTCCAATTAGTTAACTGGAATATTTCTAAACTCCAGAAAAATCACATTTTAGCCTAAACGTAGATCATAAAGATGTATTCTCAGATGGAATTGCACATTTGTCTAATATTTTGACCATTTCACTATGCTAATATATTAAAATCAACCAATAGAATTCAAATCACACATACCAAGTCTCAATTAAATGTTCACAAACACTTTTCATTAAAAGAATTATCATCATGTAAATCAACAATATATGTATTTCCATGTTTCAAACCAATGAAAGCAACATTTTCATCTTTCTTAATCATACAATAAGATGATTTAAAAGCCACATTAAAATTCTTATCACATAATTAAGAAACACTTAACAAAGTATGTTTCAAGGCATCAATAAGCAATACATTGTCAATGGTAGGCAAAGGTTCCTTACCCACTTTACCAACACCAATGACTTTACCTTTGTTTTTGTCTCCAAATGTGACATATCCTTGATTCTTTGGTTTGATTTTTGCAAATAAGTTCTTGTCTCCACTTATATGCCTTGAACATCCACTATCAATGTACCATGTGCTTGGTGGATTTTCATTCCTTGCTTGTACCTATAACTGAAACATTCTTTCTTCTCATTAGTACCCAAGCCATTTTAGGTCCATTTTGGTTAGTCATATAAACCACATTAGGAGGTGTTGTACCTTTTACCACCCAGATTTTCTTTACATTAATACATCTTCTAATGCTTTTACAAGTAATTTCTATATGATCATCTTTCAAGCATCTAGCACATTTGACAACTTTGCCATCTTTAGTAAATTTAGAAATCAAGAAACAATCTCTATCAAAAGAATCATATCTTAAACTATGTTTAGAAATGAAATATCTTTGCAAAGATAACATCTTTTCAAAATTTTCATTACCATCAGTAAATTTTCCAACCACATAAGAAAACTCTTTTTTAAGTCTATCAAGCTCACAAGTAAGTTTTTCTTTTTCAGCAAGGCATGTAGAGTGATCTTCCTTAGAGCAATCTAAATCATCAATAATCTCATGCAAAACATTATTTTCAGCAACTAGATCTCTTATTTTCTTTCTTAACCTCTTGTTGATTTCAATAGCTTCTTCAAAATCGATTTGTAAAGCATTAAAAGAATCTCTAAGATCTTGGTCAATGAAAGTTACCTCATTTTCATCATCACTTGTTGAGGAGCTATTTTCCATAAGCGCTAAGTTGTTTTCATTATTGCTTTGGTTTGCATCTTCATCATCACTCCAAGTGGCTACTAGACTAACTTTCTTTTTCCCTTTGTCATATTTGTCATTTTTTTGGAAATTTGAAGTGGAAGATGAGCTTTTGCATTCTCTAGCATGATGTCCCCTTTTTCCACATTTCCAACATTCTTCATTGCTCTTCTTTTCTTCAAAGCCCTTAGATCTTCTTTCCATTGTGTACTTCTTTCTTTCTCCATTTCTTCCACCATTTAATTCTTTGCTCCTATTTTTAAGTAGTCCTTTGAACTTTCTTAAATTTCTGGCATACATCGCTATTTCTTCGTCTTCTTCTTCTTCATCTATATCTTCGTCACTTTCATCAAGAGAAGAAGCATTAGCTTTTAAAGCAATTGACTTTTGTAACTTACCTCTTCCTCCTCTTGATTTCAGAATGATCTCATAGTTGATAAGAGATCCCACCAGGGCATTGAATTCCAAATGATTGAGATCCTTAGATTCCATAATAGCGGTGACTTGAGAGTCTCATTCTTTCGGTAGTGATCGTAGAATCTTTTTCACCTTTTCGTTATCCGTCATATGCTTTCCGAGGTTTCCTAATCTATTTATGATTTCTGCAAAACGATCAAGCATAGTGAAAATAGACTCACCTTCCTTCATGAAAAACATTTCATAGTCATGGAGCAGCATGTTGATCTTTGTCTCTCGAACTTGGTTGGTTCCTTCATGAGTGATACGAAGTCTTTCCCACATTTCTTTACCACTCGTACATGAGTTTACTCGATTTCTTTTCTTAACCGTGAGAGCACAATAAATCAGTTTCATAGCTTTTGCGTTTATGTATGCTTGCTTCCAATCATTGTCGTCATATTCCAACTCCATTTTCATCTCGCCATTTTCTTTCAATGGAGCTTGTGGACCAAAATTGATAATCTTCCAGTATTCTACTCCTTCGCTTATAATATGATACTTCATATGATTTTTTCAAGAAGAGTAGTTAGTACCATTAAATAAAGGAGGACGATTATTAGTGTTACCTTCTTCCGCTAAGTTATTGTGTGCCATCCCTGGATACTTCTGCTTTGATACCAATTGTAAACGATCTAGAAGGGGGGTTGAATAGATCTTTAAAGTTTTTTGTAAAATTCTACAATAAAATTATAAGTTAATACACACAAAAACAATTTAAATAAATTTAAATGTAAAGAGTAAGGAAGAAGAACAAACACTGTTTTTATAGAGGTTCGGTGCTAAGACCTACGTCCTCTACCTAAGCTCTCACTTAGGATTTGGCAAACCACTTTACTACACACTTTTTAGTTTAGTGTGAACTCTTACAACACTACTTGATTTTCGGCTCAAGCTACCTTTACAAACGATTTGTTTTCCGGCACAAATCCTACCTCACAAGTGACCTTTCACTGATCACTCAACTAACACAAGAAAATGAGATAAATAAGATAGAACAATGCTCAATACAAATATAAGAAAAGCCTAAGAGCAATAAGCAACAATTTTGGAACAATAGTGGAATAATTTGGCTAATAAAACTTCTGTGTTTCTTCCCTTAATCCTCCACTCTTTTATATTGAGTTTTGAGATGAAAAGAGTCGTTGATCATCCTTCATAGTCGTTGCATAACTTCATATAGCCGTTCCTTAATATCCTCCTTTCCTTTTTGTGAATGATTCGAATGAATCTTGTTCATCTCTACCTGTTAGTCGACTTGTAGAGTTGTTATAGTCGACTAGTGTTAACATATTTCTCTTCAGGCTTTAACTTCGCTCCTCGATAAGTCGAATAGTGACATGATAGTCGACTAGTGTTCCTATTCAGTTGATTTGTAGTCGACTTGCAACATATCAATCGACTTGTTTTAACCCCCATCTGACGATCTTTAATTCTTAGTCGACTTATGATATACTTAGTCGACTTGTTTCTGATTCCAACGGATACATTTAGTCAAATCTTCCCATAATCTTCATTTTTAATGTCTAAATCATGTTGAAGATTATTTCCTTCTTGATTCCTCAATGATGTATAATGTCTTCTAGATTTCTTTCAATCCAAAACACCTGAAATAGATTTCTTAACCAATTCTATACATTTTATTATTATCAAAACATAAGTAGGATTTAATTTGTCAACCACCCATGGTCCAACATAGCGTTCTCAACTACAGTACAAGAGGTTGTGTGGCTTCATCGATTCCTTGTGCATTTGGGAGTCACTAAAAGCAAAATGAATCTAGTGACTATCAATTGTGACAGTCAAGCTGCAATCGCTTATACAAAGGACCTCAAATTTCATTGTTAGACTAAACACATAGATACTAAATATAATTATGTGAAAGATATAGTTGCACGAGGAGAAGTGAGCATGAGATATATATCTACGCGAGATATGATAGCAGACCCAATGACAAAGCCAATTTCTAGAGATGTATTTATTGGGCATGTAAAGTCACTAGGACTGCGTAGATGTTGAAATGTACTGATAAAACATTTTTCTATGTATGTTCACTCAGTCTAATGTCACTTGTTTGGATATAATGTATGATGAAGATTATACATTGTGTATCATTTGATTCATGAATATATGTGTTTTATGTATAAATATATTTTGAGATGAATCATAAGTATATGAGATAGATTATAGATTGACCCTCTCACACGGGAAATCACCTATAGTGTTTATGGTCGCTAGAGATGAGACATGTTTAAAGTTTATTATCTAGGTGATAATTGAGAGCGCGAAACTTAAACCATAGATGTCGCAAAGAAATTGGTTCAAAGTGATTTATTAAGCACTATATCTGTCTTATGTTGCCATATATGAGTTTTGAATAAGTTTGTGAGTAGATAAGTGAACTCAAGTTAAACATTGAGTATGTTTGAGCTATCATCTGTACGGTATTTCTTGAATAAAAGATGTTTAAGGTAAACAAAGTGGGTAAATACCGTAGCACATGACTCGTACCATGTGTGCATAACTGACCACAAAAAGGGATTAATGTAGTCGCAAGATCTCATCTTACATTGTGTGAGACCCTTGAGGTTTAGAAGAACCTCATCATATACCCTTATGACTCTTGTTTCATTCTTGCGAATTGAATTTAAGGTTTGCTACTTTAGGTTATTGCCAAAATATCATGCAAGATACGATCCTATAGAATAATTCTAGGAAAGCAAATTAAATTTAATTCAAAAGAGAATTGATAACAGAGGAAGATCATTTAATTTAGATCAATGACTCGCATAAAAAGTATTCATAGATGATCATCGTCTCTTTAGGAAAGAGCTTGAATACAGTCATGACTTAACGAAACTAAATGAGATCAAAGGAAAATGCAAATGCGAGATATGACCCAGGGTATAGCATACAATTTCTACTCAAAGACAAATAAGTCCTAGGATCAATTTGTTAATCGAGATGTCATATACTCCTAACAGATATGTGACTATGTACTCTCGTCGTATGCTGGTCACACTAGTTATTGAACGAATATGAGTACTGCAGAATTTTGTTTTAAACCAATCATGTGTGAGTGGGAGATGATGCCGTTTGACACCCATGATGGGTCAAATGGTCATCATCTGGCAAGAATAACTACCATATAGTCAAAAACAACGGTTTGAAGACTGTGAATATGTGTATTTGGTCCGATCAAAATTGCCGTTTGAAAAATCTCTGGAGAGGAGAATTCTGCGTTCTTTAATCGGTGGAAATTAACAAATCATCGAGACAAGTATGTTTTGTTTTCCACGCATATATAATCGATCCTATGGCATATGATCTAGATATGGAATTTCTAACATCATGCCTAGCCTAGGCCGGTGACAGAGAGAACCGCAGGATCTAGCTTTATCTGACGCCAACAGATGAACGGAAAATAAGCGTCGGAGATGTCAGTATAAAAGTTAGCTGTTCACAATCTCGGATTAAATCGCTCTCTCCAGGTGGGAACAGCCACCCCGTCGTGTCCCACATTTCCAAGTTTCCAACTCAGAAAGATGAAGTAGTTAACCCCTTGCGTAAAACCTTTCCGCGTCAGTAGTACCTATTAATTATCAAAAGCTAAGACTTGCTGTGCGAGACAAGAATCCCGCGAGCTACTTGAAGAAACTACTATGTTTTTTTTTTTTTTTCCCAACTGTGGCACCGAAATCTCTATAAAAGGCCAAAATATCATATGCTGCTTCATTGGGTTACAGTGCAACATTTCGGTTGAAAGGATTTCATGGGCCACCTGCTTCTGCTTGTATATCATATGTATTCATTCACTTTCCACAATACACGTCTCACGATCTTTCACACTTAATTAAGACAACTTAGTTACTACTATTAAATTGAATTTATTTACTTCCCAATTCAAGCTCTAAATGCCTCGTTGACTTTAGTTGTCTGTGTATATATGTTATCATTTGTGACAGAGGTAAGTCAATTTCGTTATTTGCGATTGTAGTACAGGTATTATTAATCTGTACAATTTTACCCCATAAGATTGTTTCTTCATGAGCAATTATGCTAAGCTTAAAATAGTATTCAAAGAAGAAAATTATGAAAGATAGCACAAGTAATCAAAGCCTATAACAGGGTAGTTTCACTTTCATGGCAGCACAAAAGAATCAATCGACAGAGTTAAATTGTACTCTTTCAAAACTTATGTAGCTTAATTCTATTAAAAGGAAGGACTATTTATATGCAATTTTAGGTAATTAGTTTACAGGCCAAAAGTACATTTTCAACCAAAACGTTCACAATAAAATACAACTTGAATATTAATATTTTGAAGTTTTCAAATTGAACCCTAGTATTTTTAAAACATTTAGAACATACACTATATGTACAGAATATTTGATGGGATTAATTCCTATCAGTCAAATGTGTATTGACATGACATTATTTTATATTTTTAAATAAAAGTAGGATAATTAATTTTTAAATTAATCAAAAGTAAGTGAAATGATATATTTTGGATAGTGGGTCTCACTTATCATATGATAGTACGATTCACTTTTATTTGAAAATTAAAATAATATCAAATCAATTGAAGAAGACTTAATTTTGTTAAAATTTCCATTCATTTAGAGTTTTGTTTTAAATGTTTTAAAATATTAAGGTTCACTTTAAATGTTTCAAAACGTTAGAGTCCATTTTATATTATGTCTTAAACGTTTAGGTTGCACTTTTGTCCTTAGTTTATATCTTCTTATGTCATTAATGTAGAATACACCTGAAAGTCTCTTTTATTAGTTTATATCTTCTTATGTCATTAATGTGGAATACACCTGAAAGTCTCTTTTATTAGTTTATATCTTCTTATGTCATTAATGTGGGATACACCTGAAAGTCTCTTTTATTACTCAATAGACTCGGGACTTAGAATCGATGGAACGACACTATGGATACAATTTGTGTCTTGTGTAAAATGGCAACCGATGATCGAGATGATCGATTTTTTTTTTTTTTTGCAGTTACTCTAAAACAGTTTGGACCGGTAATTGGGTCATAAGGAACTCTCAACATGAAAAGCCTAATGTTATTTTTTATAAAATTGCCTTCACTACTGATCGTGAGGAGGGGAATATGAAGTAGCTGATAGGATAGTTAATTGGAATGGAGTAGTTTTAAGTGCTAAAAATCTTCTTTATTCTCTTTCCCCATCCATGAAACTTAGGTGAAATCTTTAATATGGATTCTTAGGATACATTAGTAACTTCATTTCTTACTCTTTTGTTCTTGTATATATCTTATTAGTTTAGAACTCATTGTAATGTTGGATTAGTTTTGTCCATAATTAATACAAATTCAATTTCCAAAAAGAAGTGGAATACAAAAGTAGTTGAATTAAAATCTAGAATAGGAATTAGATATTATTGTTATTGATATGTTATGTGATAATGTGAATACAAAACTTAATTCATTCTCTTGCAAAGAGTAAGAATTTATTGATGATCTCCTGCACTTATGATTGTGTTTTTACAGGCATTCTCCAATGATATTTATATCATCACCAACAATTTCAATTAGTTCAATTGATAATTATTCTTTTTTCCACAACGTTAAACTTGAGGATACCCTTTTTTTTCTGTCTTTCTCTGAAAAAGATGGTTAATTTCTTAGTATATAACATAGGTGGCTAGCTAATTACGTACTATGCATCCAAATTCCACAGAAATTAATTTTTTATGACATTGGGAGGTGGAGTCCACATGTACTTACCGGAGGACGGGATGAGTAGTGGTGCTGGTGGTGGTAGGGTATGGAAATTGAGACGTTGACCAAAGCCTAAAATATACAAGTAAAATAAAAGTCTGTCACTTTCAGTAAGTTGCGTTCAGTTGAATTGAGATCTCCGCTTTCACTACTCATCAGGCGTGCCACAACTCACGCTGACCAAATCTTCTTTTGTCATCTAGTTTACCACTTTACCCTTAATCTTACCCATGCCTCAACTCACGCTGACCATATCTTCTAGTTTACCTCTTTACCCTTCTTACTCATCTACATATTATTATTTCCAATAGTTTTATTTCAAACATTTCTATAAACAAATCTGTGTTAAGATTTCGATTAATTTCATACTGTATTCATTCTTAAGCTTTACCATGAAATATGATATTAAACTTATAGCGCGGTAAAATTTTTAAATAAATCACAAAATAAAAAGATAAATTTTTTGCAAAATTTTTGTGTGTTATGAGAATTTTTACGACACTTACTTAAATGCTTTTTAGAGGGTGATTGGTTAATGAGTTTGGGAATAGATTAATGGGTAATGAATAAAAAGTGAGTGGTTGATTGTTAATTATCATTATAAGGCAATAGTTTGATATATCACTTTTATGAAATCCTCCGTCTCTCTATTTAGTAAAGAAATAAAACTTATTCATAAATAGTGTCTATTTTTAAAAATATTTTAAAATTAATTAATTAAATACAATTAATTATTTAAAATTTTATTATTAATTAATTAATTACATTATAATTAATAAATACAATTAATTAAAATATAACTAATTAAAATATAATTATTCATTAATTAAAATATTGTAATAAATTATTTAAAATATAATTATCAATTTAATTAAAATATAATAAACTACAAAATAATTAATTAAATATAATTAATTATTTAATTAAAATATTGTAATTAATTAATTAAAATATAATAAATTACAATATTATTAATTAAGTACATCATAATTAATTAGTTAGTTACAAAATAATTAATTAAAATATAATTTATTTATTAATTAAAATATTATAATTAATTAATTACAATATTAAATATTTTTTCCAAATATTATAAGTATATATTGTTTCATTTACTTTTTAAATTATGATTTTTTAAGAAGTAATTCTACTTCAGAAAAGAACCAATGTCATGAATATCACATCAAATTAGTATGGGGACATTACGGTTCTAATATCAATTAATACTTGAGATTATATAAGATAATTTTAAAATTATAAATTAATTTTACAATTTATATAAATATAATTTAGTGTTTATTATAAAATTTGTTTAATTAATTTCTAATAAAAGAAAATTTTATTATACTAGTTCTAATTTTATTGACGGTTAACATTAAATAGTTAAATAATTTTATTTATTTAATAATAAAATAATGCTTGGAACTACCAACATAAGAGAATGTCTCTTATTGTAAATAACCTACCAAGTTACTCCCCCGATATGAAACTTCTTAAATTACATCATTTTGGTACAAAATCAGAATTTGCTTCCCCAAAATAAAATGGACAAACTTTGTATGGTGCAATCATGTGGTTCCTAAAAGCATCACCTACTGTTGGTTAGCTATTTTAGGAAGACTTTGGAACAAAAACAATTTCAAACTCCCATAATGATCCATTATGTGTGCTTTACATTTTACAAAGAGCAAGGTGAATATGTAAATCCCTTGTATTTCAAATGATCTTATATCAATTCAATATGGACTAGTGGAATGCTATTGTGGCGTGGGCTAGTAACCATTCCAAAGACTCAAAAGCTAATGCTGTTTTGCTTTGAACAACTTTCTCTTGTTCCATTTATATAATCTAGATGGAAAGGAATCTTCGTATATACAAGAATATTGAAACACATAAGCACATAAGCTCTTCCATTGGATTAGAGAAGCCATTCTTGCTAATTAGGGTCATATGGGAATTAGTGAAAGGTTAAGAAGAAATTGGAAAATGTATTAACTTTTCCTATTCTGACAGTCTGTTTCCATCTATGCTAAAAGCAGTTGGATACTAATACTAATGTAATATCACTTGATGTATTTTGTGGTGGCCTATTTTAAGGCTATAGATTTTGCTTGTAACTAACTGGATTGCCTACCTTAAAAGTCTTTTTTTGTAATATAATTTTTATTTACATTCCAAAAACAAAATTATATTATAAAATTAAATAGAAAGGTAAAATTATTTCATTTGTAATAAAAATAAACCTACACGCTTACATTAGAAAATAATTATTCAAAAATAATGTTGAAAATGAAAATAAAAATAAAAATAATGTTTAAAGGATGAAAGTAGCCAATAAGTATAAAAACTATTTTATAATAATTTTAAATTTTATACATAAAAATATATTTATATATATATTTCTTAATTTTTCTTAATTTATAAATATCCTATATTTTTATATTTTGGTGTACTGACCGATATAGTTAGTATAATCTTTTTTAAATTAAAATATAAAATTAATTAATTAATTTTTAAACAAAAAAACAAAAACTAAAAATAAGGGTAAGTCTCAATAATTACACTTCAATTTTATTTTGTTTGCTTATTATGCCTAAATTAAATCTATATGTTTATATTATATCCTTAAGGCATATAGATGATGACAAGTAAATAGAGAAAATAAAAATAAATCATGCATAACTATTAAAAACAAGGTTTAAAGGATGTAAGTAACTAATAAGTATTTAGTATAAATAATGAGTTTTTTTAAAGTTATGTATGCAAATTATACAAGTTTTGGTACTAATATAATACAATGTATGGTTTTACCTCTATTTTCTTATTTGATTTTTAATTTTCATTTGAAAATTCTATTCTTTTCAAATAAAATAAAAACTTATTTGATTGTAAATATCAATATTCTTATATTTTGTTACTAAAATAATTATATATTAAATAAAACTTAACGATAAAATTTATAAATAAATAAATAAATAATATTTTATTTTAATATCTTATATAATATTTATTAGTAAATTATCAGTAAAATAATTATTAATTAAATAACTAAAATTTTATTTTAATATTATTTTAGTTATTAAAGCAAAATTTATGTTTTGAAATATTTTAAATTTAAATTGTATTATTAATAAAATTTAAATTTAAATTATTTTATTTTAAAATTAATATTTAAAATAATTATAAAAATTAAAATGTACTATTCATAATTCTTATTAATAATTAATATTAAATAATATATATTTAATTGATAATAAGCCATATTATACTATTAACTAGGGATAATGCTACGTACTATTAGACTTTCTCAAATCTCGCGTTTCAACGAGATTTATACTGGATGGTGATGTTGTTGTGTAAGTTATATTAAAGAAGATAGAAATAGTAAAATAGCTTTTTATTATTTTCATTAAATTGTGAAAATAAAAAATTTAAAAAATTGATTTTTTAATTGAATTTGAAAATAAATATAAAATATAAAAACAAAAAACGTGTATATAATTAAAAAAAATACTGGAGGAGATATGGTGATGAGAGCGGATGAGCATGCGAAGTGCCCATACTCTTTAGGCCATGTCAAATGTGAGAAGGGGTGCAAATATAAAAATTATACAGAATTATATCCAATTTCAGCATTAGATATAAGAAAGATAGCTTGCAATTATTTTCTAAGCTTGAGTTTGTCCTCGAACTTGGTTGGTCAAAATCCCACAATAATGACACCACAACAACACTACAAACACGTTGAACTGCCCGGATGGTTTTACAGGATTTTAATATTTACTCTGATTTCTTTAGAGGTTAGATCAGTAGGTCAATAAAGCTTTCAATCTGTAATTTTAACAAGAGACCACACACATAACCAAAAAAAACCCTTTATAGTCTTCCTTTTGGGAACTAAGTTGCATTTTATTTATAATAGTTCTGACTAGGGATAACAGTTGATTTTTAACCCGATTAATAT
Source organism: Erythroxylum novogranatense (assembly GCA_029891385.1). Taxonomy (NCBI): domain Eukaryota; kingdom Viridiplantae; phylum Streptophyta; class Magnoliopsida; order Malpighiales; family Erythroxylaceae; genus Erythroxylum; species Erythroxylum novogranatense. Next base: position 34,160,709 of record CM057232.1, on the reverse strand, counting down.
CCACATTATCCGACCTAATAGATTTAGATATGAACAGTAAATCGTAAAAAACGATAGATATGGATATGGATATGGATTGAGTCATAAAAAATGGATATGAATATGGGTAGAATAAAACTCGAACCATAGATACCCATATCTTACCCGTTTTTTATTAACTCTATTTTTTCTATTTTTTCTTGAATATTTATGGTTAAATATAATAAAATATTAAAATTTTATTCGAAAAAACAACTTTAAAATCTTCACTTTACTCCTCAGTACTAACATTTTTCATCATATTTTATTTTTCTTATAAGATGATAATAATGCAAATGATATGGAGATGGAGTTTTGAATATTGTAGAGTTCACGCAAAGACAATTTGAAGCTTTAGTTATTTCAATCTTTGTTCCAGTTCTAAATTGTGAAAATGTATGTTGTCTTTGTACTAAATATTATGATTTTATTATTCCAATTTTATGATTTTTTAATATATACAAATCAAAATCTTGACTTATTATTATTAAAGTTATTTTGATTTGAAGCGTTAAGTAAAATCTACTCTTTATATTTTTATTTAGAAGTTATATTTTAATGTGTTATACAATCCGATAAATATCTAAAAACTCGAACAATCCAATAAATTTAGATATAGGTAGTAAATCGTAAAAACAGATTGATATGGATATAAATATGAGTTGAATTATAAAAAATAGATAAAAATATGGGTAAAGTAAAACTCGAACCGAACGCTATCCATTATCATCTTCCTTAGTTCTGACTGATTCTTCGGTAAGAATAGCATGGCATTGGCACTGCCCTTCCCTCCCCTCCTCTTGGACCCGATATTTCGTTCGTTTCAAGGCACATACTTTTTGTCCAGTTATCTTTCTGTTCAGAAAATGAAGGGATTTTGGATCCTCTTTCTCTTGAGTTCACTCAACTTCAGGGCCATCCACAGACAAAGTCTTCCCAACCCATCAATAGTAACAAAAGTAAATATAGACACCAAAGGCCACAGAGGCTGTTTTGGTACTTTCAGGGTTGCACTTTACAGACACTGACTCAAGCTTCAAATCATTGATTTTATACTTGAAAGCTAAAACTACAAACAAAACAAGAGAATAAAAAGCGAGAGAGAGAGAGAGAGAGAGAGGGAGAGAGAGAATCTACCCCCTTCCCCAACTAGACATAGTAATACGAGGACTAATTAGTACTATTACGATTGGAAACTTAATTAGATAAGGTAAGGTAAGGCACTTTCTAAGAACAGCTGGAAAATGGGAAGAGGACATGCTAACAGAATTGCAAGCTTTTGGAACTTTGCAGGGGACCTAGTTCCACTTCCAGGTCCACAAGCAAAGTCTCAATTATGCTTCAAAATTCTGTACCTGTTGCCTGTTGTAAACAAAACAATGAAATGAAACAGCAACAAACTTACACTCCCCGGCATAATTGCTTAAACAGAGTACCCAAACACTTTCGTTTTACTTTTTGATGCTGCGAAAAAAACACGTGAACTAGTGATAAGATCGCTCTACCAACACAAGCATAGGGAAGTTCAAGCAATCAACATTTGGCATTAAATGACTTCACAGGTAATAAAATTCAACACAAAATAATACCTTTCTACTTCAACTATCATCAGCGACAAAAATGTAGCGGAGAATTCAAAGAAATGAATTTTAGTTAGCCCCTGAATCAGAATTCTGTACTCTAAACAAACAGTAATCTATGAAAATCTGACAAACAAAGTATAATCTCAAACTAAAACAAAAATCTTGATCAAAATGCAGCACCAGACAACATTTTTATAAGCTTCAGATCTTACAATCAACATTGATTCATGATTCTTCAGTCTTCACTCAGTCAACTGACTCACGCATCAGAAACCATACTTAGCTCAGTTAGCTCATCATCTTCCATCGGAGCAGGCAAGTTAAGATCTATCAAACCGTCCTCGAGATTAGCCACATTTTCAGCAACATCAGAAATAGATACAGAAACAGAAGCAACCCTCGAAGAACTCATGAGATGTGATCTCTTGTGTCCACCAAGAGCTTGTCCGGACCCAAAGACCAAACTACAATATGGACACTGGAAAATCCTTGAACTTGCATCAACTTTACCACCATTTCTCATTTCTTTTTCATTCAAAGCACAAATCCTCCTGTGCCCACCCAATGCCTGTGAAGATCGAAACTGTTTCATACACTTTTCACAGCTGAACTTCCCACGAACCCTTTTGACTTTGATGATTTCCTTCGATTGTTCCACCATCTCCACTGATCTTTGATCCTGTTCTTCGCTGTTTCGGTTCCAAGCATCTCTCGACAGCATCATCAAACACACGGCAACGTCCTCTTCAAGAGAAATATCAGAAACCGAACTCAGACGCTCCGTCTCTACCACGCAACTGCGTTCTTTCCACTTGAGCTTGTTGTCACCTGAATTCTGATTATGAATCTCTCCAAAATCCGACTTTCGTGTCCTCTTAGATCGCCTCCCTGTTGGTTTTTTCGGTGACTCCGTCTCGCTTTCCCTATCTTGCACAACGGACCCGACGTCGAGAATGAAAGAGAAGTCAGGATCTGCAAGCTTGAAACTCTTCCTTGGATTTTCTCTCAGCCCGTAAACCAAGGACTTGTCTTCGTCTTCCCTATTCTTGATGATCTCAAGCTCTTTCTCCTCGCTCGCGGAAGAAAATGAGGACGAAAATGACTGGGTCCGATCACCGAGCTGGTGCTGCTCTGTTAATGGGTTGGGAGGAAGAGGGCGGGTAGCTAAGTGGGCTCTGACGTGACCACCTAAAGCTCTGCCATTGCGAAAGGTTCTAGTGCAGAACTTGCACTTGAGCCTCTCCATAGGAGCAGAGCAGACAAAGATGGAAGCTTTTTGATCTTCAACACACAGAGTTCTCATTATTTAATGAAAAGCTTGTTGAGAAGAAAGAAGCATAGAGAGATTGGGAACTTAAAAGGAGTAGGTGACAAGCATTCCTCCACCAAAAGACACACACACGACCCAAAAATTATGAGTTTGCAGATGGCAAAAATAAAAATATGTAAAACAGTGGAAAATTAAATGGATGAGGTGAGTGGGAGGGACAACTAACAAGCAAAGCTTGGGCATTTGAAGTGTAAGCGTTTGTTAATTTTCAATTCAAAGAATTGAAGTTAAAGATAAAATGAAGAGTGAAAATGGTAGGAGGCAAGGATGTTAAAAAGGTTGAATTGAACATGGATAAAAATAGGATAGTGGAGATACGTGTAGATGATGAGTAATGCGGCAAATAGTAGTTTCAATTTTGAAAGCATGAAGCGGATTCTGCATGGGCCCATGACTCGGTCATGCCCATTTCCGTGACTCGTTTTATGAAGTGCCCATTTTTCCCTTCTGCTTACATGGACCAATCAAAATCATAAATGATGTTTTTAGTTAAATATTTCAATTTTCAAATATAACTCCTTAGTTAGTTATTGTAACATTAATGTTTTCAAGTAATCAAATCTAATGTTTTAAAAATCGGACCGGACATCGAACCGGTCAAAGGAAAGGTTTAAGATTTAAAGATTTAACCGGTAGTGAACCGCTATCAAACCAGAATACAATAAATAAGATGAAAATTTTATAAGAATAAATAAAATAAAATATTTTATTGAACCTCTAAAAATGCACCAATGTTTATTATTATTATTAGTGGTTATTATTATTAAAAATATTTTTTAATTATTTTTTTCCTAATAATAATTGATAATTGATAAATTAAAAAAAACACTTATTATATTCTTTTCTTCGACTACTGCCATCCTCAAATAAATGGCATTACTGTGGCTTAACAAATTTTAGTTTTTACTTAGGATTTGTCTTAATCCTAAGATTCCTAATTACTAATTACTCTTACATTCCATTCCAATTCTAGGATTCACTAACTAATAAGCTTCTACATGGTCTGGAGCCCTATTCATGTGGGTCATGCAAATGCCATTCACCACTTTTGAGGCATTTCCATTTACATGCCTTTCTCCGGTTCAATAAGTTGTTTCTGAATAGGTCTTGCATATGTTGTATACTTCAAATCCTTGGAATACATATAAACTTGTGTAAATCATAAAATTTAAAAAAGAGAACAACTCTTTGTCAAATTAATTAAAAAGCTTCCCTCTAGTTTGTTAATTAACTATATATTACTTGCCCAATTTCTGTGTTTGCATTCTGTTTGTATGAAACTACCAAAACATTGTTTTCATTTTTTTGAACACTCAACAGATGCTAAAGTAAGGGTTAGTGGGTTACTATAAATTATAACCATGAAAGTTCCCCAAAGCTGGAAGAAGAGTGTAGAAATTATGAAAGTAAATCCTTCCTGCTTCTAGGTTTTGACTTCTATACACTGCATGGCACGACTGAACAAATCCATAGCAGAAACCCCCAGAAACAAATCCATAGCAGAAACAAATCCATCACCCCCAGAAGACAAATCCACAGCAGAAACAAATACCATAAGTCATAACTCATAACAGAAACAAATACCATAAGTCATAACTCATAACAGAAACAAATACCATAACAGAAACAAATACTTACGAAAAGCTCTCAGCCTCTCACTTAAGAGAAACACATTGAGTTATTCCAAGCTGATCATGCCACCAATTGACACCAATCAAAACCAAATCTTGTAGGTTCAAGCAATGCTCAGCAATAGCCATTAAACCCTCATCCCCAATCCTATTGATCCTCCATCCATCAATGTGAAGCTTCCTGAGTTGCTTACAACTCTCAGCAACCGAAATAAGCCCCAAATTCGAGCACGAAGACGAAGCAGCTCCGACACTAATTAGCTCAGCTCCGTCGTAGATTCCTATAAGCCTCTTAATAGAAAGCTCCTCGAGAGTAGCACAATGATCGAGAACAACGTTCATACCTTTGGCGCCAAAATTACAAGAACCACAAGAGCGCTTCTTCAAGCTCTTGCAAACCAGGGATTTCGCGTTGATTGAGAGTCGAGAATTGGCTCGCCTTTCGACGCTAAACGAGGATTCAAACGACTTATTGTGGATCGCCGCTTGGATCTTCTCAAAGACAAGGCCAGATCTGAAAGCAACCCGAGCTCCTCCAGCAAGTACTCGACATCTGAGAAGAGAGAAAGGTGCGATGAAGGCATCTGAGAAGAGAGAAGAGAGAAAGGTGCGATGGAGGCTGAGAAGAGAGAAGGAGAACGGTGCGAGGCTGAGAAGAGAGAAGGAGAAAGGTGCGATGGAGGCTGAGAAGAGAGAAGGAGAAGATGAGAAATGTGTCGGTTTTGATGCTTTTTAACTTTTCATCCATTTATCAAATAACCGGTTCTTGGATAAACCGGCCGGTTCTCTGATAAACCGGCCGGTTTTTATATTCTAGGGTTAATAACTATAACCGAACCGGACACTTGGCCGGTTCAGACGATTTTCGGTCGGACCGGCCGGTCCGGTCCGGTTTTCTAATCCTTGATCAAATCACACAGTGATTAAATATATAAATTTAAAATTTTAATTAATTAATTATTCATGGTGAATTTATTCTCTCTCTTTAACCCAGTATAAACAAATTGAATCACAAAAATATGGGTGTTGAAGTCTCATTTTCAATTAATTTAAAAGAGAAAATTTACATTTGAACTTTGTTTTTATTCTAATATTTCAAGTAAAAAAGATTATTATTTGAGACTTCCATTAAAATAAAAAGACATTTGTATTCGTTCGTAATAAAAGAGGAATGGATTTGAGTCCTAACCTTAACTCTTGACAGCTATTCCCCAATCTCCACTACTACAAGAACGTTGTTAACTATGTTTTGAAACTCGGACCGGTTATCGAACCGATAATCTTACTAGTCACCGGTTTGACCGGTTCGATCGGTTCAACCATCGGTCGAACCGGTGTGACGTAATAATTATGCAATAATTATATTTAATTATATATAATATTAAAAAAATTAAAAAAATTCAAAAAATAAAAAAATAAAAAAAATAATTATCGGACCGGTTCAGACTGGGTCAATTTATAGCCGGTTTTGAAGGATAACTGGACCGGACTACAGACCGGTCACCGGTCGGACCGGCCGGTCCGATCCGGGTTTAAAAACACAGGTTGTTAACTACAGTATTCAAGTATGACGTATTTATTTTCTCTAGTTTGCTAAATTTATGGATGATTATCTATTTTCTTTCTCACTCGCTTAATAGTTATACATGGCTGTCAGCAATTTAAGGATAACCTGATAAAAAAATCTGTGTTTTTAAACCCGGATCGGACTGGCCGGTCCGATCGGTGGTCCGGTTCGGTTTATCCTTCAAAACTGGCTATAAATTGACCCAGTCTGAACCGGTCAAAACCGGACCGATTTTGACCGGTTCAGACTGGGTCAATTTATAGCCAGTTTTGACCGGTCGGACAGGTCCGGTTCGATCGGTTCCACCGGTCCGATAATTATTTATTATTATTATTTTTTGAATTTTTTTAAATATTTTTAATATTATATATAATTAAATATAATTATTGCATAATTATTATGTCACACTGGTTCAACCAGTGGTTGAACCGATCGAACCGGTCGAACCGGTGACCAGTAAGGCCACCGGTTCGATAACCGATCCGGGTTTCAAAACATAGAAAAAAATATCATCAAATTTTCCTCGCAGAGCAAAGCTTTTCGTTTATAATTTGCTGTTCTAAATCTTAAAACCGAGTGGTTCCATATTTCATTGTTAAGTAACTTTTGATTTTCCTTTTAAGATATAAAAATATCAAAACGCTGTGGATTACATGAGTGGCATGAATAAAAATAATAATTTGATTTTGTAGTAATTAAGTTTAAGACAAGGCTGAATTTGATTTAATTGTTTAGATTAGAGCTTTGGATAAAATTGCAATTGCTTATTAAAAAAAGTGAGATTCTTATAACCGGTGCTCCTATCGAGCTTTACTTAAGCGCCAACTGTAAAATTCAATCCAATCACTAACCATCTCTTCGTGCCCTATAAAAAAAGTAGCTCATAATGTGGTTGTGAAAATAGCTAGATGGTGGTATAAATTAGATACATCATTTAATGCTACCCAATATTATTATTACTAGCCTATGATTGATGCTATTACCTTTTATAGTCTAAGATATAAAACTCCTTTAATTGATGATTACAGTAGTAAACTTCTAAGCAACTCGTTTATAAAATAAATAGTTATTTAGATGAAAGAAGAATGGCTTAAGTATGATTATTTAATCACGTATGATGGTTGAACAAATAGAAGACATGAGTCTATTATCATTTTTTGATTTATTTTGCTAAGAAGACAATATTTTTGAAATCTATTGATGTATCTGATCTTGTTAGAAATGCCAATACTCGATTTTAGATATTTGATGAAGTTATGTTAAAAATATTATTCAGTTTATTACTGACAATAATTTTACTTACAAAATAGCTGGAAAAAGATTGCAAATCATGTATAATTCTTTTTATTAGACCCCTTGCTTTTGACCTGATGTTAAAAGATATATGAGATGTTACATACTTTCCTATCATTGATGAAACTTTGCAGAAAGAAAAAAATTACCAAATTAATCTACAATCATGCATGGTTCCCGAATTCGATGAGAAAGAAATTCTCGGATTATAAGAACTAGTGTTGTTATGCTTTTACAAGATTTGTGACTAATTTCTTATCACTTTAGTGTTTTGTTCTAATGAAAAAGGAGCTAAGGCAAATATTTATAAATGATAAGTGGTTCGTATTTCATTATGCCAAGTCTAATGCTAGATTGGAGGTTTCTAGATTGGACTTGAAGATCATGAATTTTGGTTCCAATGTTAATTTATCATCCAAGTTTATGAAGCTTAAGTGAGAGTATTTCGTCTTGATGATAGTGATGAAAAAGAAATAATGGGCTATTTTTATGATGCCATGGGGGAGAAGGAAGTAATCAAGGCCAATTAGAAAAAATATGCTTTCTTTGTACACACCTTATCTAGCAATCATCAATGAAACATGATAAAGGAAACTTTACTCTTCATTATTTGTCAGAGTTTTGCGTATCATTTTGTAACGACTGGTACGGTACAAGGTAGGGGGTAATGTGTACTGGGTATAAATACCAGTTTGTACCGACTTATTTTGTAGCACTCCACTCCCGCCAGACCCGAACCCGATATCGATGGTGATATCCGAGTCCGTGACCCACGAGGGTGGCGTACTAGAGCAATCACTACAATTCAAAACTCAGAAAATATTTCTCTTTTAAACAAAGTCAATCACATGTGTGGAAATCAGTAATAATTTGCAGAAATACAATGCACAGAAAACCGTACTACTCTAATGCAGACGTGAACTGATCCCGATTCGGGCACTTTTCGCACTGATCACATTATCGGAGAGTAGGAGAGCCCTCTAGGTATGCACTACTGCCCACTCACATACGGGATAGGAGAGCCCTCTGGGTATGCACTATTCCCTTTTACACTAATCACATTTTAGGCAAGTAGGAGAACCCTCTGGGTATGCACTACTGCCGTTATGGCCCTAGGCCCTTTCACTGATATCGAGCTCAAAGCTCTAATCACTAAGCTCCAGTCACAACTGTTATTTTACCGCTTATTATTTTGCTAAGCATTCACTCACATTTACACAGTCACTAGCGCTTATCGACATATATCTATCACTTCACTCGCTTATCACAGTTGGGACGCTACTCATAATTTTATACACTCAATCACAGTCACAAATGTTCACATTTGCACAATCAATCACATGTATCTCATTTCACTACACTTATCACATTCATAACATTATTCACAGTCTCAGCACATTTATCTCACCGTTATGATCACTCACACTTGCACAATCACTAGCACATATATTTATATATCACTTTACTCGCTTGTCACAATCAGAGCACTTACTCATAATTTCATACAATGAATTCACAATCACAAGTATTTTCACAATCTCAGCACATGTATTTCATATTTATAACACTCACATGGATCTCACTTTTCACATTCACTAATACTCACATTTCTACCAATATGTCACTTCATTCGCTTATCACAAGTATTCACATTTATAACACATTTCACATGTATCTCATTTCACTACACTTAACATACTCAGAACACTTATTCACATTCTCAGAGTATTCACTTATAATCTTAACACATTAGTCTCACGACTATAAACAGTCACATTCACGCAATCACTATCATCTATCGCATTTAGCTCAATCACTTTACATTTATATCACTCACTTTAACACTCAATTCATACACATTCACAGCACATTTAATCATATAAAAGCTGAGGAACCAACTAGGTTACTCACCGCACTTCGAACTCTGACTGGAAGTCCCAAAGAATATCCATGGATTGTCGATCCAACGGTGCCTCTATAACAATTCAAATGAATTCTCATCACTAAATGCTCAATTAATCGAAATCAACGATGCACATGTCTCAATTGAAATGATATGATGCATGATCATGATTTCGACTCTCTAATCCCAACATTCACTATTCACTATGTCTATCTCATCCAATTAGTCTTCAATTGAAACTCTAATTGCTCAAAACACAACTCTTAAGTCACATTCAACACTAAAATTGACTCTCTTTCGCTAATTACATTCCCGCTGATCAAATTCAAACTCTCAATCTCTTCCTCAATCGTAGACCTCATTCTCTAGTTCACAATGAAACAAGGATCATCTCAATAGGAGGTCTACACTAAAAGATATGCTCAAAAGACTCAACTAATTCACTTCAGCATTTCACTCCTCGTCGCGACGTTTGACCATTCGTCATGACGTCAGAGTCGTTTCGTCATGACGACAAGAACACGCTCGTCGCGACGTCAAATTGAGCTCGTCGCGACGTCCCAAGCAATTTCCACGCTCACGCTCGTCGCGACGTCAAATTAACATTTAATTTATTCGCCGCGACGTACGACTGGTTCGTCTTCTCCGATTCTCATTTCCGCCATTAATACTCTTAACTCAACATTAAAAACACTCTAACTACCCAGATTCCTCACATTTATGCTCATTAATGCAACAATCACAATAAATATCAACATTAAACACATTAAAACTTACCAAATCCGTAAATCCCAAACGAAACCCTAAATCCTCCGAAATCCACTTCCAACCTCAAGCAACAATGGAACTCTCTCAAGCCATGCCAAACATCATCCTTCTCAAGGCTTCTAGCAACGCTCCAACCACAAGAAAAGGAAACAAGCAAATCTCCAAGGAAAGAAGACCACGATCGTCGACGGTGAAGAGGGAAAAGGGGAAGGGATGGAATTGCTTAACTCCCAAATTCCAAACCTAACTCTCATATATATAGGGTTAATTTTTAAACCTATAGATCGCAGTCCTCAAATCCGATCAATCTCAGTCTCTAAATTTCAATGGCTCATCACAATAATTCTTAAATTCACAATTCTAACTTTTCCAAGCCATTATCCACTCACTTTCGGAACCGGAATCACAATTATCAGTCTCAACGCATTTTCTCGGTCCGAACTCATATCTCTAAAAATTTCGAAAAAAATTCCAAAATTTCTGAAAAATACAAAACACTCAATTCTATACTCAAATCTCAATTTCAATTTCCTCAAATTCGATTCTCGCTCTAAATCAACTATACAACTCAATACTCTTTAAATTCTCAACCAATGCACAATCTAACCAACTAGACTACTCAATTTCCTCTTATCACTAAATTCTCGATAACTCATTTCTCACTAAATCATATCTAACACTTTATCTCAAATTTTCATAATTCATTTCTCAAAACCACAATTAAATGCTGGAATAATCATGAATGCATGGTACTAAGATGCATGTGCAATTAACTCAATTAATCTCATTTATCGCGATGCAAAACTCACTATACGTGCAATTCAATCATGAATGCACTCATCGCTCAAACCATCCAATTACCGATATGCCCATCACACGGTAGAACGGATGTTACAATTCTTCCTCTAATTAAAATTTCGTCCGAAATTTCTTATATCGATTGATCGAAAGGTGGGGAGTCGCTTCACTCATTAATTTTCTGCGCTACTCAGTAATTTCTGCCAATGAACTGAAAACTATACGATCAATTAACCACTCACTTTTTCCGTATTTCGACACTGTCTCACTATTTCATTAAAATTACTAATAATTCGTCACTTTCAATATCACTAACACGTATCTCGGATCCTAACAATGTTTCCAAATCTTGTCTATGCAAAAATTTGGATCCGAAACATCTTTTACCTAATTACCAATCCATAGCTCAATTCACATCACAGTCACATAGAGGTCACTTATCACAAATTTAGCTACTCCGATTTACACTCTCATTTTCATCTAAGTGCATCTATACCGCAATGATACACTTGGAAACATTTCATTTATCGATTAACAGATTATATCACTTTAGTGTTAAAACACTAATCTCATAAGATTTCGATAACCTCAATCCACTCAAATCATTTCCCTTTTCTAGGACTTCTCAATTCTATTTCGAATTCAATTACTCATTAACATAATACACTACACTCATAAAGCAATTTCGAACTTGCAATTCAATCTAGGCTCCACATCGATCTCATGTCCCTATAAATTTCAAACACGTAGTTTCACATTTATCTCCAACAATCGAGGCGGTTGGTCACTTTCACATATAATCATACGACTTTTCATTCATTTGGACCATCAATTTCTCTTCGATGCACTTTACGTCAATATAAGGCTCGATCACTCTATGTAATTTCTCTAATGTCTCTTTCTTAATTACACTTTACATCTCACTATCCTCAACAATAGGAGTCAGTTTCAATTCTTCAATAAGGTTCACAAATTTCAACACCCCATATAGGTCTTTGCCAATCCTTTATCTACACAATTGATTTGGAATTTCGATAACTCATACCACTTTTCTTTTTACCCTTTACCAGATTGACAATTAACACTTAACAATAACACACTTATACGCTATTGAATTTCTGCTCATTCCATTTTATTGCATCACTGTCTTAACTTTGCGACTACATAATCGTTTAATCTCTTTTACTATCATCAGTCATACCATTCACACATTTCCCTCAAACAGTTTATCAAGGCTTAAGCCAGGAAATCTTTGACACTTTTCTGGACAGATCCAGCACTTGGTTAGTTCTCAATAACTCCAAATCTCATCTGCATATATTCTTGGGAAATTTCGCATTTTATCATCATTTCTATCATCATCAGGTCTCCCGATATGTCATACTCGAATACTAAATCATTCACTATTCATTCGATCTGATTAAGATTCACTCTTATGAATCTTGCATGATTTACAATTTCTCAACTATGCTAAATTATCTTCTTCACTTATAAATATATTTAATCGATCATCGCTACTCATAGTCACTTCCCAATTAAAATACAATAGAAACACTTTACTCTTCAATAGTACAATAAATTCCTTTCCCTTAGTTCTCCACATAACTCAATTTATTGCCATCATTACACACTGGTTTGTTAACACATTCTTCATATCTCTTTTGTACTTTCAGATCACAATTACACAAAATATACACGAACCTATATTCTTCTCATATTCGCAATTAACATTTCCTTGATATTCAATAATTCTCTTACACAATCAGAGTCATCTCGCCAACATAATGTACACATTTTCAGTAACATATGGTATCTCTTACACTTGAGTCTTCGCTAGGATGAGGACTCCAAAAATTAACTTTCACTTCATTTCAAGGTGTATCTCTTCAATGATCGCTCTCAAATCAAATTATCGGATCAACTAAGCCTTATCATTCATTAACACTGTTCATCAAAATGTTGTCAATCCACTATTTCTCATAACTATTTATCAATCACTCCTAATATCTCGAAAAGGTCGATTTTCGATTACGCATAATTTTTCCCAATAAGAGCAGTTCACACCATGCCTTACAAGATCAGAACATCTCTTATAATAAGGCTCTGCAGGGCACTTAAACAATTCCATTTACTTTAATATTTTGAACGCATCGCTATAATCATCACATCATATCTGAGTATACACTCACATCAATTGACTCATTAGTAGCCTATACTACTAAGAACATTTTAATCTCATTTTACTCTCGATAACCTTTCTCTTGTTGGTGCCAATTCTCAATTGTTAATAGTCTCACTTCTTTCTCAATTGATCGCTACAAGCATTTTTGTGCCTTGCCTTAACTCATCTCGAGCTTGGGGCCACAGGGATAATAATCGGAGCTTATTTAATAAGCCACCTAATTTCCTCCTAGATCATATTCACGCATATTATTCACTTATGCCCAATCATTTCACCCATAAGGGTGATCCCACTATCAAATGTACACTTCCAGTGACAATCAAATCTGAGCTCAACAACTTTCCTTTTTGCACCCGACCTCGCGCGAGAGGATCGAATACAATTTCTATTCATTTCCAATTGATCACTATAAACACTTTCATTCTATAAGAATCGAACTGGCAATTATCCGCTAACTCATTAATTTCTTCTCTTGCCATCTCACAAATAAGACACTTACGCTCCATATTTCCTCTTGTCACGGGCTCCATGATCAGGTGTGTATTCACTTAGGCAGATCAGCTGAACCCTAATCACTCGTTCATCTACTATTATCAGTATTTTACACTTTAATCTTATCATAATTGTCTCATACTCACGAACTTTTCACACTCAAATCAATATCATCACTGTATACAGTATCGGATCATTCTTGATTTCTTGCTAAGATAATTGATTCTCAGTCATAAATCATGATTTATAACCCTCGTCACAGTAATCAATCCCAATTGCAACTTCTCTATATCATGGAACACTAATGAACAGTTTACACACTTTAGAACACTGCACACGCTTTACACAGTTACACTATGCCACAGCATCAGACATTTCGATTCATAATTAGCACATGTCACACGCGTTCACAATTTTACTTCACAATCAGATGCATAATGTACACAACTTCCTTCTATCACATTTTCACACATTATCATTTTCCTCACTATTTTAACCGCTTAAACAAGCGATACATGCTTATGGGTGACTCATATGCTAGGCGGGGATCGCTTGTCACCGTCATTGTGACATGACTTAGATGCATGCACTTGACACATTTTTCAGAAAGCCCATGTAAGATTGTACTTCTGGGCTCTGATACTACAAATGTAGCACCCCACTCCCGCCAGACCCGAACCCGATATCGATGGTGATATCCGAGTCCGTGCCCCGCGAGGGTGGCATACTAGAGCAATCACTACAATTCAAATCTCAGAAAATATTTCTCTTTTAAACAAAGTCAATCACATGTGTGGAAATCAGTAATAATTTACGGAAATACAATGCACATAAAACCGTACTACTCTAATGCAGACGTGAACTGATCCCGATTCGGGCACTTTTCGCACTGATCACATTATCGGGGAGTAGGAGAGCCCTCTGAGTATGCACTACTGCCCACTCACATACGAGATAGGAGAGCCCTCTGGGTATGCACTATTCCCTTTTACACTAATCACATTTTAGGCAAGTAGGAGAGCCCTCTGGGTATGCACTACTGCCGTTATGGCCCTAGGCCCTTTCACTGATATCGAGCTCAAAGCTCTAATCACTAAGCTCCAGTCACAACTGTTATTTTACCGCTTATTATTTTGCTAAGCATTCACTCACATTTACACAGTCACTAGCGCTTATCGACATATATCTATCACTTCACTCGCTTATCACAGTTGGGACGCTACTCATAATTTTATACACTCAATCACAGTCACAAATGTTCACATTTGCACAATCAATCACATGTATCTCATTTCACTACACTTATCACATTCATAACATTATTCACAGTCTCAGCACATTTATCTCACCGTTATGATCACTCACACTTGCACAATCACTAACATATATATTTATATATCACTTTACTCGCTTGTCACAATCAGAGCACTTACTCATAATTTCATACAATGAATTCACAATCACAAGTATTTTCACAATCTCATCACATGTATTTCATATTTATAACACTCACATGGATCTCACTTTTCACATTCACTAATACTCACATTTCTACCAATATGTCACTTCATTCGCTTATCACAAGTATTCACATTTATAACACATTTCACATGTATCTCATTTCACTACACTTAACATACTCAGAACACTTATTCACATTCTCAGAGTATTCACTTATAATCTTAACACATTAGTCTCACGACTATAAACAGTCACATTCACGCAATCACTATCATCTATCGCATTTAGCTCAATCACTTTACATTTATATCACTCACTTTAACACTCAATTCATACACATTCACAGACATTTAATCATATAAAAGTCGAGGAACCAACTAGGTTACTCACCGCACTTCCGAGCTCTGACTGGAAGTCCCAAAGAATATCCATGGATTGTCGATCCAACGGTGCCTCTATAACAATTCAAATGAATTCTCATCACTAAATGCTCAATTAATCGAAATCACGATGCACATGTCTCAATTGAAATGATATGATGCATGATCATGATTTCACTCTCTAATCCCAACATTCACTATTCACTATGTCTATCTCATCCAATTAGTCTTCAATTGAAACTCTAATTGCTCAAAACACAACTCTTAAGTCACATTCAATACTAAAATTGACTCTCTTTCGCTAATTACATTCCCGCTGATCAAATTCAAACTCTCAATCTCTTCCTCAATCGTAGACCTCATCCTCTAGTTCACAATGAAACAAGGATCATCTCAATAGGAGGTCTACACTAAAAGATATGCTCAAAAGACTCAACTAATTCACTTCAGCATTTCACTCCTCGTCGCGACGTTTGATCATTCATCGCGACGTACAGGTCGCTCGTCGCGACGCACAAGACCACGCTCGTCGCGACGTCAAATTGAGCTCGTCGCGACGTCCCAAGCAATTTCCACGCTCACGCTCGTCGCGACATCAAATTAACATTTAATTTATTCGCCGCGACGTACGACTGGTTCGTCTTCTCCGATTCTCATTTCCGCCATTAATACTCTTAACTCAACATTAAAAACACTCTAACTACCCAGATTCCTCACATTTATGCTCATTAATGCAACAATCACAATAAATATCAACATTAAACACATTAAAACTTACCAAATCCGTAAATCCCAAACGAAACCCTAAATCCTCCGAAATCCACTTCCAGCCTCAAGCAACAATGGAACTCTCTCAAGCCATGCCAAACATCATCCTTCTCAAGGCTTCTAGCAACGCTCCAACCATAAGAAAAGGAAACAAACAAATCTCCAAGGAAAGAAGACCACGATCGTCGACGGTGAAGAGAGAAAAGGGGAAGGGATGGAATTGCTTAACTCCCAAATTCCAAACCTAACTCTCATATATATAGGGTTAATTTTTAAACCTATAGATCGCAGTCCTCAAATCCGATCAATCTCAGTCTCTAAATTTCAATGGCTCATCACAATAATTCTTAAATTCACAATTCTAACTTTTCCAAGCCATTATCCACTCACTTTCGGAACCGGAATCACAATTATCAGTCTCAACGCATTTTCTCGGTCCGAACTCATATCTCTAAAAATTCCGAAAAAATTCCCAAAATTCCTCAAAAATACAAAACACTCAATTCTATACTCAAATCTCAATTTCAATTTCCTCAAATTCGATTCTCGCTCTAAATCAACTATACAACTCAATACTCTTTAAATTCTCAACCAATGCACAATCTAACCAACTAGACTACTCAATTTCCTCTTATCACTAAATTCTCGATAACTCATTTCTCACTAAATCATATCTAACACTTTATCTCAAATTTTCATAATTCATTTCTCAAAACCACAATTAAATGCTGGAATAATCATGAATGCATGGTACTAAGATGCATGTGCAATTAACTCAATTAATCTCATTTATCACTGATGCAAAACTCACTATACGTGCAATTCAATCATGAATGCACTCACTGCTCAAACCATCCAATTACCGATATGCCCATCACACCGGTAACGGGATGTTACAATTCTCCCCTCCTAATTAAAATTTCGTCTCGAAATTTCTTATATACGATTGATCAGAAAGGTGGGGGAGTCGCTTCACTCATTAATTTTCTGCGCTACTCAGCAATTTCTGCCAATGAACTGAAAACTATACGATCAATTAACCACTCACTTTTTCCGTATTTCGACACTGTCTCACTATTTTATTAAAATTACTAATAATTCGTCACTTTTAATATCACTAACACGTATCTCGGATCCTAACAATGTTTCCAAATCTTGTCTATGCAACAATTTGGATCCGAAACCTCTTTTACCGAATTACCAATCCATAGCTCAATTCACATCACAGTCACATAGAGGTCACTTATCACAAATTCAGCTACTCCGATTTACACTCTCATTTTCATCTAAGTGCATCTATACCGCAGTGATACACTTGGAAACATTTCATTTATCGATTAACAGATTATATCACTTTAGTGTTAAAACACTAATCTCATAAGATTCCGATAACCTCAATCCACTCAAATCATTTCCCTTTTCTAGGACTTCTCAATTCTATTTCGAATTCAATTACTCATTAACATAATACACTACACTCATAAAGCAATTTCTGAACTTGCAATTCAATCTAGGCTCCACATCGATCTCATGTCCCTATAAATTTCAAACACAGTAGTTTCACATTTATCTCCAACAATCAGGGCAGTTGGTCACTTTCACATATAATCATACGACTTTTCATTCATGCTGGACCATCAATTTCTCTTTCGATGCACTTTACGTCAATATAAGGCTCTGATCACTCTATGTAATTTCTCTAACAGTCTCTTTCTTAATTACACTTTACATCTCACTATCCTCAACAATAGGAGTCAGTTTCAATTCTTCAATAAGGTTCACAAATTTCAACACCCCATATAGGTCTTTGCCAATCCTTTATCTACACAATTGATTTGGAATTTCGATAACTCATACCACTTTTCTTTTTACCCTTTACCAGATTGACAATTAACACTTAACAATAACACACTTATACGCTATTGAATTTATGCTCATTCCATTTTATTGCATCACTGTCTTAACTTTGCGACTACATAATCGTTTAATCTCTTTTACTATCATCGGTCATACCATTCACACATTTCCTCAAACAGTTTATCAAGGCTTAAGCCAGAAATCTTTGACACTTTTCCGACAGATCCAAAGACTTGGTTAGTTCTCAATAACTCCAAATCTCATCTGCATATATTCTTGGGAAATTTCGATTTTATCATCATTTCTATCATCATCGGTCTCCGATATGTCATACTCGAATACTAAATCATTCACTATTCATTCGATCGATTAAGATTCACTCTTATGAATCTTGCATGATTTACAATTTCTCAACTATGCTAAATTATCTTCTTCACTTATAAATATATTTAATCGATCATCGCTACTCATAGTCACTTCCCAATTAAAATACAATAGAAACACTTTACTCTTCAATAGTACAATAAATTCCTTTCCCTTAGTTCTCCACATAACTCAATTTATTGCCATCATTACACACTGGTTTGTTAACACATTCTTCATATCTCTTTTGTACTTTCAGATCACAATTACACAAAATATACACGAACCTATATTCTTCTCATATTCGCAATTAACATTTCCTTGATATTCAGTAATTCTCTTACACAATCAGAGTTATCTCGCCAACATAATGTACACATTTTCAGTAACATATGGTATCTCTTACACTTGATTCTTCGCTAGGATGAGGACTCCAAAAATTAACTTTCACTTCATTTCAAGGTGTATCTCTTCAATGATCGCTCTCAAATCAAATTATCGGATCAACTAAGCCTTATCATTCATTAACACTGTTCATCAAAACGTTGTCAATCCACTATTTGTCATCACTATTTATCAATCACTCCTAATACCTCGAAAAGGTCGATTTTCGATTACGCATAATTTTTCCCAATAAGAGCAGTTCACACCATGCCTTACAAGATCAGAACATCTCTTATAATAAGGCTCTGCAGGGCACTTAAACAATTCCATTTACTTTAATATTTTGAACGCATCGCTATAATCATCACATCATATCTGAGTATACACTCACATCAATTGACTCATTAGTAGCCTATACTACTAAGAACATTTTAATCTCATTTTACTCTCGATAACCTTTCTCTTGTTGGTGCCAATTCTCAATTGTTAATAGTCTCACTTCTTTCTCAATTGATCGCTACAAGCATTTTTGTGCCTTGCCTTAACTCATCTTGAGCTTGGGGCCACAGGGATAATAATCGGAGCTTATTTAATAAGCCACCTAATTTCCTCCTAGATCATATTCACGCATATTATTCACTTATGCCCAATCATTTCACCCATAAGGGTGATCCCACTATCAAATGTACACTTCCAGTGACAATCAAATCTGAGCTCAACAACTTTCCTTTTTGCACCCGACCTCGCGCGAGAGGATCGAATACAATTTCTATTCATTTCCAATTGATCACTATAAACACTTTCATTCTATAAGAATCGAACTGGCAATTATCCGCTAACTCATTAATTTCTTCTCTTGCCATCTCACAAATAAGACACTTACGCTTCATATTTCCTCTTGTCACGGGCTCCATGATCAGGTGTGTATTCACTTAGGCAGATCAGCTGAACCCTAATCACTCGTTCATCTACTATTATCAGTATTTTACACTTTAATCTTTTCATAATTGTCTCATACTCACGAACTTTTCACACTCAAATCAATATCATCACTGTATACAGTCATTCTTGATTTCTTGCTAAGATAATTGATTCTCAGTCATAAATCATGATTTATAACCCTCGTCACAGTAATCAATCCCAATTGCAACTTCTCTATATCATGGAACACTAATGAACAGTTTACACACTTTAGAACACTGCACACGCTTTACACAGTTACACTATGCCACAGCATCAGACATTTCGATTCACAATTAGCACATGTCACACGCGTTCACAATTTTACTTCACAATCAGATGCATAATGTACACAACTTCCTTCTATCACATTTTCACACATTATCATTTTCCTCACTATTTTTAACCGCTTAAACAACTGATACATGCTTATGCAGGTGACTCATATGCTAGACTGGGGATCAGTTGTCACTGTCTGCTGTGACATGACTTAGATGCATGCACTTGACACATTTTTCAGAAAGCCCATGTAAGATTGTACTTCTGGGCTCTGATACCATAAATGTAGCACCTCTCCTTGAGACCAACCCGATATCGATGGTGATATCCGAGTTCGTGCCCATGAGGTGGCGTCTTAAAGCAATCACTACAATTCAAAACTCAGAAAATATTTCTCTTTTAAACAAAGTCAATCACATGTGTGGAAATCAGTAATAATTTGCGGAAATACAATGCACATAAAACCGTACTACTCTAATGCAGACGTGAACTGATCCCGATTCGGGCACTTTTCGCACTGATCACATTATCGGGGAGTAGGAGAGTCCTCTGGGTATGCACTACTGCCCACTCACATACGGGATAGGAGAGCCCTCTGGGTATGCACTATTCCCTTTTACACTAATCACATTTTAGGCAAGTAGGAGAGCCCTCTGGGTATGCACTACTGCCGTTATGGCCCTAGGCCCTTTCACTGATATCGAGCTCAAAGCTCTAATCACTAAGCTCCAGTCACAACTATTATTTTACCGCTTATTATTTTGCTAAGCATTCACTCACATTTACACAGTCACTAGCGCTTATCGACATATATCTATCACTTCACTCGCTTATCACAGTTGGGACGCTACTCATAATTTTATACACTCAATCACAGTCACAAATGTTCACATTTGCACAATCAATCACATGTATCTCATTTCACTACACTTATCACATTCATAACATTATTCACAGTCTCAGCACATTTATCTCACCGCTATGATCACTCACACTTGCACAATCACTAGCACATATATTTATATATCACTTTACTCGCTTGTCACAATCAGAGCACTTACTCATAATTTCATACAATGAATTCACAATCACAAGTATTTTCACAATCTCAGCACATGTATTTCATATTTATAACACTCACATGGATCTCACTTTTCACATTCACTAATACTCACATTTCTACCAATATGTCACTTCATTCGCTTATCACAAGTATTCACATTTATAACACATTTCACATGTATCTCATTTCACTACACTTAACATACTCGAACACTTATTCACATTCTCGAGTATTCACTTATAATCTTAACACATTAGTCTCACGACTATAAACAAATCACATTCACGCAATCACTATCATCTATCGCATTTAGCTCAATCACTTTACATTTATATCACTCACTTTAACACTCAATTCATACACATTCACAGCACATTTAATCATATAAAAGCTGAGGAACCAACTAGGTTACTCACCTGCACTTCCGAGCTACTGACACTGAAGTCTCAAAGAATATCCATGATTGTCGATCCAGCGGTGCCTCTATAACAATTCAAATGAATTCTCATCACTAAATGCTCAATTAATCGAAATCACCGATGCACATGTCTCAATTGAAATGATATGATGCATGATCATGATTTCCACTCTCTAATCCCAACATTCACTATTCACTATGTCTATCTCATCCAATTAGTCTTCAATTGAAACTCTAATTGCTCAAAACACAACTCTTAAGTCACATTCAATACTAAAATTGACTCTCTTTCGCTAATTACATTCCCGCTGATCAAATTCAAACTCTCAATCTCTTCCTCAATCGTAGACCTCATTCTCTAGTTCACAATGAAACAAGGATCATCTCAATAGGAGGTCTACACTAAAAGATATGCTCAAAAGACTCAACTAATTTACTTGACATTTCACTCCTCGTCATGACGTTTGACCATTAAATCGCGACGTATAGGTCGCTCGTCGCGACGCACAAGACCACGCTCGTCGCGACGTCAAATTGAGCTCGTCGCGACGTCCCCAAGCAATTTCACGCTCACGCTCGTCGCGACGTCAAATTAACATTTAATTTATTAAGCATGACGTCATTTATTCGTTCGTCTTCTCGATTCTCATTTCCGCCATTAATACTCTTAACTCAACATTAAAAACACTCTAACTACCAGATTCCTCACATTTATGCTCATTAATGCAACAATCACAATAAATATCAACATTAAACACATTAAAACTTACCAAATCCAGTAAATCCCAAACGAAACCCTAAATCCTCGAAATCCACTTCCACCTCAAGCAACAATGGAACTCTCTCAAGCCATGCCAAACATCATCCTTCTCAAGGCTTCTAGCAACGCTCCAACCACAAGAAAAGGAAACAAGCAAATCTCCAAGGAAAGAAGACCACGATCGTCGACGGTGAAGAGAGAAAAGGGGAAGGG
The DNA here is from genome assembly GCA_029891385.1 of Erythroxylum novogranatense. NCBI lineage: Eukaryota > Viridiplantae > Streptophyta > Magnoliopsida > Malpighiales > Erythroxylaceae > Erythroxylum > Erythroxylum novogranatense. Next base: position 34,138,238 of record CM057232.1, on the reverse strand, counting down.
ATGGAATTGCTTAACTCCCAAATTCCAAACCTAACTCTCATATATATAGGGTTAATTTTTAAACCTATAGATCACAGTCCTCAAATCCGATCAATCTCAGTCTCTAAATTTCAATGGCTCATCACAATAATTCTTAAACTCACAATTCTAATTTTTCCAAGCCATTATCCACTCACTTTCGGAACCGGAATCACAATTATCAGTCTCAACGCATTTTCTCGGTCCGAACTCATATCTCTAAAAATTCCGAAAAAATTTCCAAAATTCCTCAAAAATACAAAACACTCAATTCTATACTCAAATCTCAATTTCAATTTCCTCAAATTCGATTCTCGCTCTAAATCAACTATACAACTCAATACTCTTTAAATTCTCAACCAATGCACAATCTAACCAACTAGACTACTCAATTTCCTCTTATCACTAAATTCTCGATAACTCATTTCTCACTAAATCATATCTAACACTTTATCTCAAATTTTCATAATTCATTTCTCAAAACCACAATTAAATGCTGGAATAATCATGAATGCATGGTACTAAGATGCATGTGCAATTAACTCAATTAATCTCATTTATCACTGATGCAAAACTCACTATACGTGCAATTCAATCATGAATGCACTCACTGCTCAAACCATCAAATTACCGATATGCCCATCACACCGGTAACGGGATGTTACATATTTCATATGGTACCGATCGGTACTTACGGTATTTGTAATAGCGACCATGTACCTGTCGGTATCGAAATTTTTTTAAAATGTAGGGTACATTTGGAAAAATTTTAAAATTTCAACCCTAAATGCACACACGCACGCATTCTTCATTTCTTCTTCTTTTCTCTGAGTAACCTATCTCTTATCTCATCTCCTCACATTCTCACTCACGCAACTCTCTTCCTTTTCTCTTCAACATTGTTGCTGAAAAAAATGCTAAATTTTTACTTAAAAATGTGTATAAGATTTTAGGCCAAAAATGTGTTTTGTGCATTTTTTCCTACTAAGTCTTATTTGACTACCACACCAGACTTTTTTCTCTCACATCTCACTATCTCTCTTGAGTGTCTTAACCCACCATCGACGCCCACCACCACCATCGACACACACCCACCACCTGCCACCACCACCACTGACGCCCCATATCTCTAACTTCTCCCAATATTTTATTTCTCTCTCACACATCTCACTATCTCTCTCCAGTCTAAACACCCACCATCACTGACCCCACCACTTGCCATGACCACCGACGCCTCAGCAGCCTTAGGCACTCTTGGGTCTCCTCTCCTCTTCTATGCCAGATCTACCCGACCCTGAGTCCCTAACCTGTTGAAATTGTAGTTCAATTTTTGAAATAATTGGGTGTGTGTTACGAATTAATGTTTTTTTGTGAATTGTTGTAAATGAAATTGTTGATGTATTTGTGAATTGTGAATGAAATTGTTAGTGTTTTTTTTGAATTGGGAATGGAATGTGTTAATTTGTTGTTGTGTTGTTGTGGACAGTGGGTGTGGACTGTGATGGAGTGGAATGTAATTGTGGAAGTGCGAAAGTGAAAAATGTAAATTGATTTATTAAAGTTGTTAATAGAGATATAGATACAAAATGTAGATGTGGAATGAAACTATGAAAGTGTGGAAGGAACTGGTCTGGAGTAGACTGTGATTCTGTGAATGTGGATTGGAACTTGGAAGTGTGTTGAATTGATTGAACTGTACGTAATTTAATAGACATATAGATACAAAATCATATTTTATAAATCAAAATATTATAAAGTTGAATGTTTGCTTACCATACCAATTTCCTTTAGCATTAATCTATACTTAATTATGAATAAAATAAATTTATTATTCTTTTTACAAATATATCATATAATTCATTCGACAAAAGTTGAACTTTTACCAATTATAAATGAGGTTTATCTAACTCAACTCACTTGACTACATCATTTAAGTATGACTTGTAGGTGATAGATTCTACATCAATTTTATATTAAAAAATCAAAAGCAATGTATATAAATATATAAGGTATGTTACTTTACAAAAAAAGGGTTCCATAACATAAGTACCTTAATTTTAATAATTAATTATGTGATTCAAAGTATTTATAGTAATTCTAGTTCCAAATTGTATTTCAATACTTTGAGATTTTGATACGTAAACACATTTTCTAGTTCCATACTTTGAACCTTAATTTTAATAATTAATTATATGATTCAAGGTATTTATGGTAATTCTAGTTCCAAATTATATTTCAATACTTTGAGGTTTTGATACATAAACACATTTTCTAGTTCCACACTTTCATCGAAGTGCGAACTAGAAAATGTTGAAATTGTTTTATGTATGCTTTGTGATTGTTGTTTATTGAAATTGTTTTTATGTATGTTTTGTGATTATTGAAAATGAAAATTGTTGAAAATTATTGAAATGAAAATTGTTTATGTATGTTTTGATATTGTTGGAAATGGAAAATTGTTTATGTATGTTTTGATATTGTTGGAAATGGAAACATTTTTATGTTGTTTTGTGATTATTGGAAATGGAAATTGTTTAAAATTGTTGGAAATGAAAATTGTTTATTTATGTTTTATGATTGATAGAAATAGAAATTATTTTTATGTATGTTTTGTGATTAATGTAAATGGAAATTGTTTATGTATGTTATCTGGTTATCGAAATGAACATTATTTTATATATGTTTTGTGATAATTGTAAATGGAAATTGTTTATGCATATTTTGTGATTGTTGGAAATGAAAATTGTTTATGTATGTTTTGGTGTAATTATATATGTTGAATAATTGCATTGTTAGTTTTGACTTACAAGTGAATTGTGTTCTATGAAATTGAATTGTGTATAATGTAATCATACAAAATGAGTTATATTATATAAAATGGATATGCATATTGTATAATGAAATTATGTGTTATTTATTTTAATATCTGCATTCATTTATTTTTACAGATAAATGGAAGGAAGTTTAAGTACTCCTGATCAACCCACTTCAGGAAGATACAATGATCCAACTTAGGCTCATACTGCATTGATTCCCAGTATGAGGAACCATACTATTTACTTGTTTTGTAACAAGCATTTGAAAGGTGAAAGAATTACCCGATTAAAGAAATATTTAGCTAGGGTTAAAGGAGATATGGACCCTGAAAAAAAGTAATCCATGATGTGAAGTGACAAATGAAAACATTGCTTGATGAATATCACCATAAGAGAGATAGAAGGGAAAGGTTGAATTTTGAAAATGGTAGTAGAAGTTTGTTTTCTAGTTTCTGTGGTAATTGTGGAAATGTTAAAGGTGGTAATGGTAGTGGTACTAGTAGCATTCCATCTCAGGCCCAAGCAGAAGTACCTAAACCTGATGTGAAGAAGAGAAGAAGATAGATGACTAGTTTATTTACACCATGAACAACTCATAAAGCCTAACCTTCAATTCGTAGTACAATGTAATCAAAAGATGCGACTCATAATGCCAATATGGTAGTAGCTAGATGGTGGTATGATACTGGTTCATCATTCAATGCTTCTCAATCTTATTATTATCAACTTATGATGGATGTAATAACCTTTTATAGTCTGGGATATAAAGGTTCTTTGTTTAGGAATAGTGAGACTTTGTTTGCGATATTTGATGAAGTTGTGAATGAAGTAGGGCCAGAAAATATTGTTCATTTTATGATTGACAATAATTCCATTTATAAAGCAGCAGAAAAATGTTGTAGAATATGTATAATTCTTTTTTTGGACTCCTTGTGTTGCACATTGCATTGACCTACTGTTGGATAATATAGGAGATCCTAGGTATTTTCTTGTTATTGATGAAACTATGTAGAAAGCTAAAAAGGTGACAAAATTCATTTATAATCGTGCATGGGTATTAAATTTGATGAGAAAGGAATTTTAAGAATTTGTGTTGTCCTGCTGTGAAAAGATTTGCAACAAATTTCTTATCACTTTAGTCTTTTGTTACGGTGAAGAAAGAGTTAAAACCAATGTTTACAAGTGACAAGTAGATTGCATCTAAACATGCTAGGTCTAATGCTGAACTGAAGGTTTGTAAAATTATACTGGAAGATAGAGAATTTTGATCTCAATGCCAATTTTTATCTGAGTTTGTAAGCCTTTAGTGAGGGTGCTTCGTTTGACTGATAGTGAAAAAAGCCAACAATGGATTTTTTTTATGCTATGGAGATAGCGACGGAAGCAGTCAAGGCCAATATGAAACATAAGCCTTCTTTGTATACACACCATATCTTTCAATCATTAATGAGAGAAGGGAAAGACAACTTTCTTCTCCGTTGTTTACAACTAGGGAATTTTTGAATCCTAGTATCTATTTTAGACTGGATCTTACTAAGCAAGCTAAAGTTAATGAAGGAATGCTTTTAACTATTACAACAATTGTTAGCACTGATGCGATGCAAGATCTCTTAAGCCCACCAATAGAGCTTTATAAGTTGTCTTATGGAGATTTTGGATGTCAATTACTATTCGACAAAGAGGAAAACTTTTTCTAGATATTAGTTGTTTCCTTTTTTCTATTTGATGAAATTAATTAACACTTTATTTTGTTTATAATGCTACTTTTGTTATAGTTTCTTGGTGGGATCAATTCAGAAATGATGTTCTAGAATTGAAAAGTTTTTCAATTCAAATTTTAAGTCAATATGTGAACGTAACATGTTGTGAACGAAATTGGAGCACATTTGAATTTATACACTCCAAAAAAAGGAATAGATTGAATAACTTGATTTTTGGTCATTACAATTTAAAGCTTCGGAAAAGGTATGTTATTATTATTGTTATCATTATTAATTTCAATATAATTTCTTATACTTAAATTTATTGTTTACTAGGAGTCTTAATAGCACAAGTAATTCAACTGATTCAATTTTCATTGATAATGTTGACCTTTGGCATATTGGGTTTCTGAAGAACCGAATTTGGTAGATGCCAATGACTTGGAAGATAATCTTGGATGAGAAAGCATTGATATGTCATTTGGTGCATTAAATTTGAATGATAATGATGATGAAGCTCCTCTCAATGATGAAGATTTTGTACCAAATAATAACTGGGGTTATTGCAGTTATAACGGGTATCGTCCCGTAGACAATTGGATTTCGTTTCAAGTTTTTTTCCTCTTCTTTTAATTTTACTTATATTTGATGTTTATGTTAAATTCTATATATGTAACGTAATTGTAAATATTTTTGTTTTAGGTTTAACTTCTAATTGATTGTTTCCTCATCACGAACTCTTGTTGTAAATTGTAATAGTTTGAGAGTTAAGGATATTTATTGTTCTTTTATTGAATGTTTTGATGTAATTATTATTAATTAAAATGATAAAATTGTATTATTGTAATATTTTAAATACTTTGTATTATTTTTAATTTTATATTTGTATGATGATGATTATCTTTTTTGTATTAATTTTGGTTATTATTTATATATGAAATATTTAAAATATTGTTATTTCATATTAATTGTAATTATTATTTACTATTATGATTTTTAGAGCGGGGTTGATGTAAACTTGTAAAGTATCTGATCTGTTGCATAATATACCGATGAACAATTTTGCAAAATTTAATGACTATTTTATAAATTTAAAAATTACTCAAAACAATATCTGTTATTGACCGGTATCGGTACAATATTGTACCAAAACTCAATCCGAAACTAAGTTTGGTACGGTATTTACAACTTTGTTATTTGCAGCTTGAGCATTTTTTAATCCTAATGTCTATTTTAGATAGAGTTTTACAAAGAAAGTTGAAGTCAATAAGAAAAATGCTATTAATTATTACAACAATTGTTACTTATGAGAGGATGTAAGATCTCCTAAGCTCGTAAATGGAGGTCTATAAGGATGTTTTTGGTGATTTTGGGATGCCTATTGCTAGTTGTCAAAGAAATAAACTTAATCGAGGTATATATTTTTCACTTTTGATACTTACTAGAAATTAATCATCACTTTATTTTGTTACAAGGTTATGTTTATCATCTTATAGTTATTTGATGGGACCAATTTGAAAATGGTGTTTCAGAATTGCAATTTTGTAATTCAAACTATGATCCACAGTGTGAGTGCATAGGGCGTGAAAGAAATTTGAGTATATTTTAATTCATCCATTAAAAAAAGGGAATATGTTGGAATACAAAAGATTGTACGATTTGGCCTTTGTTCGATATAATTTAAAGCTTTGAAAAAAGTATGTTATTGTTGGACCCCGAATTTTTTTTATGATGTTATTAAGCATGAAGTGTGTTAATTATGTGTTTATGCCTTAGTTTGATGAAATTGGGAGTGTTAGTGGATAATTGAGGTTTTATTTGAGTTTAATGTGGTTTGAAAGGATAAAAGTATTTGAGGGTATTTTGGGAAGATTGCTTAGGTTGGATTAAGTTAAGGCTTTGAAGGAGGGGTAAAATGGTCTTTACCCATCTCCTTTAGATATAAGTGAAAGAATTAGAAGAGAAAGAAAAGAAAGAAAGAAAAAGAAGAAGAAAGGGAAGGAGAGTATTATCGTGGGAGAAGAAGAAGAGAAGAGAAAAAGGGCTTTCTAATTCTTGAGTTTTCGACAGATTGAAGTCATTTCCAGGTAAGTTTGAGTTCATTCCATTGTATTGTGGTTAGATTAAACCCTAAGATAGGTTGAATGTGTGAGAATCGGTGGTTTAGGGATTTTAGGGAAAAATGGATAGATTTCTTTGGGTTGATGATTTTGTGCTTGTTTTAAGTTGTTAATGGGTTAGAAATGTAGTCTAAGTCTTGAATCAATATTTAGGTGTGTTGCATTTGTGTTTGGGGAAGGATTGAAGTTTGTAAATGCTGGAAAATTAGGTTCGGAGTTGTTCTCCAGAACCGCACGTCGCGACGTGCGTATGAACACGCCGCGATGTGCGAGGAAGGCATGCGACGTCGCGACGTGCGAATTTGTGCACGTCGCGGCGTGCAAAATTGTGTTCGTCGCGGCGAGCTCAGGCCTTCGTCGCGACAAGCGTGGCTACACGTCGCGACGAGCGGGCCGTTCGCCGCAGCGAGAGTCGCCTTCGTCGCGGCGAGCCCCCTGTTTCCAGTAAAGATGAGTTTTGATATTTTGGGCATATCTTTTGTTGTAGATGTCCAATTGAGGTGATTTTAGATTCGTTGTGAACTAGGAATAAAGGGCTACAAATGTTATGAAGAAGGGAAGTTTAGAATTAGCCTGTAAGGGTTCGGGAATTTAGATGGAAGTCGAGTATAGATTGTTAGTGATAGCGTTTTTGATTTTCGAAGCTTTTGATTATTTCCTTTGAATATTGTTGGAATGGAAACTTGGTTTGTTTTAGGAAACCAAGCCGACCTGACCCAATCGCAAGAGGAAGGACAACAGTGAGTTGGATTCTCGAGCGATATTAGGTGGGTAATATATTTATGGTTGTTGTGTGTATGGGCAACATGTTATGCTTGCTTGCATGCGTATGTGATATTGCTTGTTTGAATTATGGAAATCATTGTGAAACATTGTGATTATGACTATGTATTGCCTTGAATGATATCTTGGCAATTTGCAAGAATGAAAAGAATGAAAAGTAAGAAACCTTTGATAATATGCTTTGAGAATGAAACGAATTGTTATGTGCTTTGTTTGGGTGAGAGAGTAATGGATGGATAGTCACGTGCACATCGACGTATAGCCTTTTTCTGGCTGCCCGCTTGAGGCCACAAAATCCTGAGAAATCAGACTCGAATAGTTTACGGTATAAACTTCGGTTTATTCGGATTGTTTTACGAAACTCTCGAACCATTTGTGTGCATTCATTATTGATTTGTTGGGCATGATGCATGATGAATTATTGTATTGTGAAATCATGTGACATATTCTTGTGATGATTATAAATGATAAATGTTGACTTGTTATGAGCTTGTATATACATATATATGCTTGAATGTGTGGCTCGTTGCCAATGGCTATAAATGTATATGCCACTGAGCTTCACAGCTCACCCTATTATCTCCCACTCCTCAGGTGCAGAGCGGGACGATCGTTGATCTTGCAAGGCATCGAAAACTCCAAGATAGTTAGGAGCTTTGTATTAAGTTAGTATTTAGTTGGCCCTTCGAGCATATCATCATGGAGCATATTCCTGTATTTTGGATTTAAATTTTATTTTGTATTATGCTATTTTGAGAATGCTTGTTTTAAATTCTTCGGATTGTAATGGCATGAAGCCCTTGGTTTATGGGGTGTTAATTCATAGATGGAATGCATGTGTAATATGTGTGTATGTATGTATGTATGAATTGAATTATGTATTGATGTTGGGATCGGGTCCGATATATTTGGGAGCGCGTCGCTGGCGCAGCATGAGGGGCCACCTCGGGAATAGGGATCCGGGACCCGGGCCCAACATGTTTGGTATCAGAGCGCCTAGGTTTAATGTCCTTGGCTTAGAATGCATAGTAGGATGAATTGTTTGGTATATGATTATGTGTTGCATTGATTGATTTCATTACGTGACATGCATATCATGCATACATGTAGGAATTAAGATTGACATATAGCTAATCCTTAGTGTTTGTAATTGAAGGAGTACGATGCCACCTCGTAGAAAGACACGAGGAGTTCTGCAAGGATTTGTTGCACCTGACTCTCCGACTAGAGAGGAGAGGACTGATGAGTCAGTAGTCCCAAGAAATGCTGAGGCTTCGGTAGGGCTAGCTAGTGAGCCCATGTCATCGCAGACACAGGAGTCTCCGATTCCACAGGATTTCCAGCTTCTTACTTTGTCAACAAGCACTTGTTTCCTTATATGCACAGTATGTGTTTGTTTCTCTCTTTCTTGTTATATTTTTATTATTTATTTGGGATTTGCTTATGGGGCATCAATTCATTGGATAAACAACGACATTCACTCATCTTTTCAAGTATGTTTCTTGATTAAGCAATCTCTTCTACTGTGACATTCCTAGGTTTCGTATTTTTTTTTAATTTCTATTCTTTATGCATTTTTTTTGGTTTTGATATTAGCTTCTTTGTGTGATTTAAGGTTAAATGCATTTTGTGTTTTATTATTTTAATCTCTTTGCATTTGTTAATGTTAAGTGTATGTTAAGATTGAATGTTTATGCCTAATGATCTTATGGTTTCATTGTGGGAGATCTTCTCCTGTTCTTTCATTTCAATAGATCCCATTTCTCTACTCTATTGCCATGGCTCTGGTAAGGCTTAGATATGTACAATCTTAGGAATGGTTACTTGGTTTATTCTGATTGCATTTGGTGTTGTTGTACTTATTACAATGAACTATTGCGACGGTAGATTGATGCATACAACCGAATGCTTGATGATTTGGTGTTTTTAAAAACTCTTCACTTTTGTATCTTCTTGATAATTTTTAGTAAAGATTGTTGTGGGAGAAAGAGTGTGTTTATTTTGAGGAGGCTTATTTTGTTGTTCTTATTAAGGCTTTTAGTAACCCTCTGAAAAAAAAGTATTTTCCTACATTGAGAACTTGTTAAATCTACGATTCCTTTTATTGGGAATATCACTTACACTACGCCCCTTACTCATATGACAGTCCTTTACCTACATGTATACTACTTCCAATGTATTGTTTGGAGTTTGGTGTACCAAAATACCCGTCTCTTGGAAATAGAAACTTGTTTCTTAGGGAATGAATAAATGACTACCACTAAAGACAACATTGTCACTTTTCCTGTCATTGGCATATCATATTGTATATCACAATAGTACACATCAATTGGCTCCACATATATTTTTTCACTCTCCCTTTTTTTATTTCTTTTGATGCACAGACATCCCAACACAATTCTATTGTCAAGTATTCCAAGTCCAAACCTACTATTTGGCTTAATTTTGGCTAGGTGTTGTGAATCCCCTATAAGGATTTATTATTATTTTATTTCAATTATTTATTATTATGTTATTCTAAATTTTTATCATTATTATTATTATTATTATTATTATTACTGTATTTAGTTATTTTATTACATCTTTTATATTTATTTGACCTATATATTTACTTATTTTATTTTATTATTTTATAATTATTATACTAGGTATTGTTGTATTACTTTTTTGTATTTTGTATTTTGTATTTACTTATGTTTATTACATTTTTATTTGTATGTTTACTTATTTATTTATGTTTATTTATTTATTTATGTGCATTGCTTATTTATATTTTGTATTTATTTATGCTTATTACATTTATAGTGTTTATTTGCTATATTTATTTTATTTTATTTTAACTTTATTTATTTACTCTTTTTAACCTGCATAACTTATTTGTAGTTTTGTTGTATTATTAATATAATAAGTTTTCATTGTCACATTTGCATGTTGGTCTACCGAAAACAGCCTATCTACTCTATAGGAGTAAGACTACGTACTATCAGACCTCTCCAGACACTGCATTAGTGCGAGATTCAAACTGGGAGTGACAATGAAGATATTTCAGTAGATTGTGTTTTTGAGGAGCCAAATTTGATAGATAAGAGTAACTTGGAAGATAATCTTGGATAGGAAACTATTGACATACCATTTGGTAATGAATTTGAATAATGGTGATGGTGAGGCTCCTGTAAGTGATATGTATTAAATAAGAATTAAGGTTAATGAGATTTGAGCAGATATTCAATTGAATGAAGTTTTAAGTTTTTCATTTCTTCTTTTCTTTTAATTTCACTTGTATTTGATACATATGTTGAATTTTGTATATGCAACATAAATATGAAACTTTTGACTGTAAATATTTTTGCTTCAGGTTTTGCTTCTACTTGGTTATGTTCCATGGCATCTGATAGGTGTTTAATTGATTATTTAATTATTTCATAACACTTAGTAATTAAGGGCATGAAATTGCTTAAGATACTCACCTTGACTCATATGTGATTTTAGGCACAATTCGGAAGCAAAGAAGTTAAAGTGAATCGAAAGTATGATATTTGGGCCATTTTTTGAATATTATTATTCACTTTTTTTCATGGAGCAAAAAGAAGAAAATTAGAATACAAGACGAAGACAGGAAAAAATGGAACAAAAAGAAGAAGAATCATAGAAAGCATACAACACGTGCATGTTTTTGCCATGCAAAAACATCAATTTAATGGAGCAGTAAAATGGTAGCAATCCATAAAGAAAACGCCAGCATTTGCACAAAAAAGGAAAACGTTGAAATGATAATATGATAGGTGGAAAACTAGCCAAGTAAAATTGTAATGCAGATGGGAAGCTGAGATGGACCAAAACGACGCAACAAAGAAGAGAAAAACGCAGATCAGATGCCTGCGTTCAATGCAGACAACATCTGCATTGTCTGCATTCAATGCAGATGCTTGCATTTAATAGAAGAGGTCCGTAGGTTTTAAACACAAAAAACACTATAGATGGACCAATAAATAATTCAAGAAATAGAACAATAATGTAGCAGAGAGTGAGGTGCAGTAAAGAGTCATGGTGGTTCTTCGGTGGGACATTTTGAAGTGGTAAAACTATGATCATTTGGAGACTCATGAAGGGGTAAACGTCACGATATCGGTTTAGAGTTTATATCGACGCAAATAACCTGAGCTAAGTGTATTTCACTATTTTTGTTATTTCTTTCTCTCATTAGAAATTGATTGTGTTATCCTACGTTAATTGATTTGGGTTTTATATATGGATAATCGTATTCTTGTTATTGTTTGGTTATTTGTGTATGAACCCATTGGGTATTGTGAATGATTTTAATGTTTTCAATGAATCATTTATTTGCAAACCCATTGCTAGATTTTTGATATAATTCGTAATTGTTATATTGAAATTCATATATAGTAACTAATGATTTGTAATCATTAGGGATATCGACCTAGGTTAAATGACTCATCATATATGGTTATTGCCTTGATTAATCAATTTTTCTAATTTATAATGCTACTACCTAATTGAAAATAGAGATTGTATCCTAAGTTATTCAGTAGTTAGGTTTAATAAACGATTGTATCTTGATTAAATATTATGTAAGGGAAACTTGGGTTAATTATTAATCTACGATTAATAGTTGCTAGGAGAGGTTTGAGAACAACAAATCAATTAAATATGTTTAATTAGTGTGTAGGTTGAGATTAAATCAAAGAACTGAGTCCCTACCAAATTCCCCACCTTTATCATTTTCGCATGTTTCGTTTAATTTGTTTTTATTAGTTTAGTTTCATTTTATGTTCTTATTTGAAAAATAAAAAACCCCCTAAATCTAAACACTGATTAATTTTATTTCAACAACGTTACATATACTCTCTGTGGAATCGACCTAGACTCACTATTGCTGTAGTAGTAGTATAGTTTATTTTGACTAGTGTTACGATGCGTTGTCAATTTTGGCACTGTTGTCGAGCAGTACAGTATTTTAGTTTTTGTTTGTGATTTAATTGGTGTTTTGGATATATTTATTCATAACTGGTTTCTTTTAGTTATTTCATGATCTTTTCTTTATTCTGTTTCATGTTTGTGATTTATTAAAAAAATTCATGGGTCAAAGCAATTTTTTCTTTAACTCGTACCCTCAACCCTATAACTAAGGTTGGATTGATCAACCTAACTTTAATTATGGATAGGATAACCATCAAAATTATTTCCATAATAGTTTGCAGAATGTACAAACAATTCTTGTACAAACTAGAAGTTTCTTATCACGATTCAGGTACAGTACAACAATTCTTCAGGTAGTTCCAACAGGATATACAACAATAGCTTCAATAGGGTATACAACAGCTCCGACAAGTTACAACATCTAGACTCCACAAAGAAATGGGTGAGATGACAGTGAGGATCGACTACCTAGAATCAAAAATGGAAGAGGATTAACCATATCAACTCGATGTATACCCAATAGACGTTAGTGCAGAAACCTTATAGAGTGATGGGAAGCTTGAGAATTTTGAGAGCAATACTTAAGGAATTGCATGTGAAGAAGAAGTTGAGAAGGAGCCTAAACCAGAAAAGACTTATCATTTAGCTTGGAGGTGAGTACTGAGTTTATGATTATTTTTAAGACTAACTCTTTACCTTTATGTTGTAGATTGGAGGAATTAAATGAGGAAGAAAAAGGCAAAGAGACAATTGAGTTCTTTCCAGAGTGCATGAACTCAGTGAAGATTGAAAGTCAGAGGATAAGGAGGATGTTAAATATGACGAATCATCAACTGAGACCATATCTTGAAGAACCTCACATAGAGGAGTCACATATGACACCTGAAGATCATAATTTTGTCATATGAGGAGAAAACATGGAGTCAAGTCAGCAACCCTAAACAAAGGCTCTTCTTGGGAGACAATCTAAAGGAAGTAAATTTCTTTTCTCTACATTTCTGCATAATTTTTTTATTCATGTGTATTTTTGAATTTGTTTGTTTTATTTGTTTTAAGTTTTCAATCAAAATGAGAGAAAGAATAAAACAACAAAACAAATATTTTCTAATTTTCTATTGCTTCTAGGACTATATAGTCATAATTAGAGAATGAGTTGACTAAAGAATTTCATAGTAACTTTAATATGTACTTTTGCTCTTGTGATTGGTCGATGTGCATTATCTTTAGAAGAGTAGTGATTAGTGGTAGACAAAGGTGGTGAGATTTTGATCCTTATTAGACTGACACATGTATATCAGTCTCATTGCCTTTTAATAATGTGTGACTTTCATGATATGTACATTCTGATTTTGTTTTGAATTTCTATTCGAGACCACATTTTTATCACATGCATTAATATGGATATGATTAGACATTCTTTGTTTTTCCAAAATACATTAGCCAAATAGCCTACCCATTATATCATTTTCCTTTTTGATAAGCCCCTCGAGCTTTATTTGCCTTTTCTTTATGTATTAGTCACATTACATGCTTTAACCTAACTAAATGTCCTACCCAAGCCTTAAAGCTAGTGGAACATTTATTGATTGATGAGTTTATGGATATACAAAAGTATAAGTGTGGGGGTATACATATGTATGGGTTGGTTATAATGTTGAGATGTTATTTTATGCTTTATCATTGAAATTTTTATATTGATGTAGTTTATTTTAATTTTTATAAGGAAAGAAAAAAAAAAAAGAAAAGCAAAAAAGAAAAGAAAAGAAAAGAAAAGAAAAGAAAAAGAAAAAGAAAAAGAAAAGAAAAAGAAAAAGAAAAAAAAGAAATGTATCAACGAGGAATTGTGTATGTGTTGAAAAGTTGTTTATGATTAATGCTTCCTCCTAAATTTGTAATGAATGTGTTATTGGAGATGTTAAATATAAGGTAGATGTTGGTTTGGAAGGTTAATTATTTTGTGATTTCAATGTATTGTCATCAATTGTATGAATGATTCCTTTGGATTGGTATATGCTTCATGTGGTTTGTGTGTGAGAGTTGAATTGGGTTGTAAAATATAAATGTTCCATTCGCCATAGCTGACGGTACCTAGTTTTTGATGAGTGTTAACTTGTGCATTTAATGTCACATTGATCATTGCTTTGTTTCATTATCTTTGATGGCTTTCATACTACTTGATGCAAATATATCTCACCTTACCTTTGCCCACATTACAACCTTTAAAAGTCCTTTGATCCATGATTTTGCATGTGAACATTAGTGGTTGAGAAATGAAATAATATGCAGAGTTGTGGAATGACATAATCATAAATGGTATTGAATGTACCAATCGATATTTCTTGTTAACAAAATTTTCGAGTCTACCATTAGGTTGCTCAGTTTTTGAAGATGATGAATGTTGATTGATCATAAGGAAAAGGTTGAAATGTTGACTTCTTGCTATGATTTTTTAAAGTCATTCATCTTTGTTTATGATTATGTATTCTTGGAACATATGGGAAATGAGTCAATATTTTTAGGTCTTTGAGCATAATTTTAATGTTTTGTTCGAGGACAGCCTAAAACTACGTGTGTGGGAAATTGATTATTTAATTATTTCATAACACTTAGCAATTAAGGATATGAAATTGCTTAAGGTACTCACTTTAACTCATATATGATTTTAGGCACAATTCAGAAGCAAAGAAGTTAAAATGAGTTGAAAGTATGGTACTTGAGCCATTTTTTGAAGATTAATGTTCACTTGTCTTCATGAAGTAAGAAGAAGAATATTAGAAGACAAGAGGAAGCCAAGAAAAATGAAAAAAGAAGAAGAAGAATCATAGAAAGCATGTAGCATATGCATGTTTTTGCCATACAAAAACATCAATTTAATGGAACAATAAAATAGTAGTAGTCCATGAAGAAAACGCCAACATGTGGACAAGTAAGGAAAATGTTGAAACAACAATGCAGGAGGTGGATAACCAGGCAAGTAAAATGGCAGTGCAGATGGGAAACTGAGATGGAGCAAACGATGTAGCAAAGAAGAACAAAATGCAGATCAGACGTCTGCGCTTGACGTAGACGCCTGCATATCTGCATTTAATGCAAACACCAACTTAAATCACAAACAAAGTCTTCATTCAATGCAAGCAATGTCTTCGTTCATTAGAAGAACTTCGTATATTTTAAACATAAAAAATACTGTAAATGGGCCAACAAATAATTCAAGAAATATAAGAGTAACAAAGAAGAGAGGGAGGCACAGTAGAGAGTCGTGGGTGGTTCTTCAGTGGGACATTTTCAAGGGGTAAAGCTATGATCATTTGGAGACCTATGAAGGGCTAGACATTCCTACACTAGTTCAGAGGTGACATCGATACCAATGACCTGAGTTAAGTGTATTTCACTATTTTTGTTGCTTCTTTCTCTCATTAGAAATTGATTATGTTATCCTGTACTAGTTGATTTGGTTTTTAGTATGGATAATCGTATTCTCATTATTGTTTGGTTATTTGTGTATGAACTCATCATGTATTGTGAAAAGATGGTTTTAATGCATGTATTGAAACATTTATTTGCACACCCATTGCTACAATTTTGATATAATTCGTAATTGTTATGTTGAAATTCATGTGTAACGATTAATGATTCGTAATCACTAGGGATAACATGACCTAGGTTAAATGACGTATCGTATGTGGTTGTTGCCTTGATT
This sequence comes from Erythroxylum novogranatense, assembly GCA_029891385.1. Lineage (NCBI taxonomy): Eukaryota > Viridiplantae > Streptophyta > Magnoliopsida > Malpighiales > Erythroxylaceae > Erythroxylum > Erythroxylum novogranatense. Next base: position 34,122,163 of record CM057232.1, on the reverse strand, counting down.
AATTGGTTTTCCTAATTCATAATGCTACTGTCTAATTGAATCTAGAGATCGCATCCTAGGTTATTCAGTAGTTAGGTTTAAATAATAATCATATTTTGATTAAACACTACTTAAAGGAAACTTGGGTTAATTATTAACCAATGATTAATAGTTGCTACGAGAGGTTTGAGAACAAAAAATCAATAAAATATATTTAATTAGGGTGTAGGTCAAGATTAAATCAGAGAATCGAGTCCCTACCGAATTCTCCACTTTTATCATTTTTCATATGTTTCCTTTAACTTGTTTTTATTATTCAAATTTTATTTATTTTCTTGTTTGAGAAATCCAAAACCCCCTAAACTTAAACACCGATTAATTGCATTTCAACAACTTTACACATATTATCTGTGAGATCGACCTAGACTTACCACTATTATAGTAATAATCTAGTTTATTTTGACTAGTGTTACGATGCACTGTCAACATAACCTCTTGTTTTAATACTTATGGAGTCATGAAATTTTATATTTCTTTTTATTTGTTGTTTTGAAGTAATTATTCTTTATTATATGATGAAATTATAACCTTTTAAGTTCTTTGTATTATCCTTAGTTTCATATTTCTATGATGATTAATAATCTTTTCTTATATTAATTGTAGTTATTATTTATAGGGTTAATTACTAAAAAAGCCCAAACTTTCGTCAATTTTCAATTATAGTGCGAACTTCAAAGAGTAGTCATAAAATGTTCAAACTTTCAAAAATTTTCAATTCTAGCCCAAACTTCAAAAAGTGATAATAAAATGCTCAATATCTGTTGTTCTCCTAATGCCTTCAGCCTTTTCTATTTGTTCTTCTAACTCTTCAAACTACTCTCGCATTACAGTGTACTGCACCAGTAAGTTTTTCAGTTTTATTCGTTCTCCTGATGCCTTTAGTGTGAGGGCTTGGGGCTACGTTGTTGGAACCCGCTTGCAGAGCCCAACTTCGAATCATGAAACTTGACCATCATCGGTTCATCTTTATGATCTGATACTAAACATGTTGGACCCTGATTACGGGGTCCAATAATCATTCCAGAGTCATAAGCCTTGAGCTAATAACCTTGTCATGTAGCACCCCACTCTCGCCAGACCCGAGCCCGATATCAATGGTGATATCCGAGCCCGCATCCCGCGAGGGTGGCGTACTAGAGCAATCACTGCAGTTCAAAACTCGGAAAACACTTCTCTTTTTACAAAGATCAATCGCATGCGCGGAAATTAGTACTAATTTGGGCCCGATTTAAAACGAAAACCTTTTCAATATGACACAATCTCAATCATAAAAAGGCACTCAATAGTGCTCACCCATTTCATATACCGAGGTCGTCGTATTGTTGGGCGCAGCGTCATCTCTGACCACTTTCAGAAATCACAAATCACTCACACACTAAACCATTTTGGCTCACTGAAAACAAATCACTAATCTGAGAAATTTGCAGAAATTCAATACACATAAGACATTACTACACTAATGCAGACGCGAACTGATCCCGACAACACTCTGACCCGCTTGCGGTAATCATACTCCCGTTTGTCCAGCGGGGTACTCTTCGATCCCTGAAAAATAATTGCAATGTTGGGTGAGTTTGCGAACTCAATGAGAAACCATCATCGATGGTTCACTCAACGCATGCATAATCAAACAATTCACATCTTATCACATATTATCACATTCCAAACCATCTCATGCATTGTCAATTTGTACACATATAAGGCGTATCGCTTTTCACACTATTCATAATTTATCATTCATACATATCGACGCTGCACACAAATCTTTTCCCATAATTTCTATTCTTTTACTCTGAGTTGTGACTGAGCGCTCATACAATGACAGTATTCAGTAGACGCGTCTTAGGGGGAGGAGAGCCCTCTGGGTATGCACTTCCACCCTTCGATATTATCCGCTTGGTGTGGAGACCCACCTCACGGTTTTACTTCGCCCCTACTCGAGGGATGCAAACACGTCTGCCACTTTTTGGGCACAGTACACAGTAATCACTTTTTTGGCAAGTAGGAGAGCCCTCAGAGTATGCACTACTGCTCGCTCACATTAGGGATAGGAGAGCCCTCTGAGTATGCACTATTTCCTTTTTGGCCTTAGGCCCTTTCACTGATAGTCGAGCTTAAAGCTCTGATCACTAATTGTTCTAGTCACAACTGTTAATTACCACTTTAATCACGCCTAGTATGTACTCACACTTGCACAATCAATCACATATATTTCACTCGCTTCTATGTATCACATTCAGAACACTTATTCACAAATTTCAGCACATATATTCACAATCTCAGCACATTTATTTCACAATTATAACACTCACATGGACAACAATTCACACATTCACAGCACATTTAATCACACAAGGATTGAGGAACCAACTAGGTTACTCACCTGTACTTCTGAGCTACAGCCTGGAAGTCCCAGCAATATCTGTGGAATCTCGATCCATCGGAGCCTCTATCATAATCAAATAGTTTCCAATTACTAATGCACAGTCACTTATAATTCGATGATGCACATGCTCTCAATAACAGATGTACGATGCCTATTCATGATTTTCCTGATGCTTTTTACCATATTCCACTTTCTTTGAAAAATTCTATTTTTCCACTCAATCGATCACTAATGACTCATTTCCAATTCAATAACATGATACAGAACTCCCCAATTTCAATTCTAATATCCAGTCAATTTTCATGTCATACTCGTTAGGGTATGACCTCAAAAGCAATATCATTAATCTCTAGATCAAATTCACCCATTATGCACAATTTCTAAGATTCTCAGTAGCATTGAATTTACTTTCAAAGTCTCATAAAATCCCCCAATTATAAAAAAAAATTCTTAAACTGAAATACAATCACATTCTTAACTTTCTTTCATTAATTGAGATCGCTAAAACTCGAATTCAAACTCACATTCTTTTCCTCAATTATAGACCTTATTCTCTAGATCATTACGAATCAAACATCACCTCAATTGGAGGTCTACACAATTAATTATGCCCCAAAAACTAAATCATTTCATTTCAGGAAACTGTCCCTCGTCGCGGCGAACGTTTCCTTCAGGCTCGCCACGACTTGAGGCAGAGGCTCGTCGCGGCGTCAATATTTTACGCTCGCCGCGGCGTCCCACCTTGCTTGCCGCGGCGTCTAGGCGTTTCCTCGTCGCGACGTCTAAATATTTTTCTCGTCGCGACGTGCGGCCCTGGTTCGTCTTCTCCGATTTCCTTTCCCTCTTTCTCTCTCTAAAACCAGTAATAAATCATTCGACACTACCCAAACTTACATAATTAACCCCATGAATGCATTAAGCTAACAAAACAACAACATTAAACCCATGAACTTACCACATCGAACTCAAATCCTCCGATCTCTGGAATTTCCGAAAATCTCTCAAACTCTTCCCTTTTCTCTAACACACACGGTAAGCTCATCCTCGCTAAGCATCAAACAAGGCTTTGCGTAGGGAAAAACAAGCAATCAAGATCTCGAAGGAAAAATCACAAATCATCGAGGAAGGAGGAGAAACGAAACGGTCGTGCCCTAGGAGGAAGGAAAAGAGGATTTTTCCTTCTTCAATTTGTAACCTAAAGCATTTATAGGTTAATCACTTAAGCCTCTAGTCTTTATCCTCAAATCTCTTTCTCTTTTCACTTTCATTTCCGGGCCAATTCATCTCCAAATTTCAAGGACTCAACATATTAAATTCCAGTATCGTATATCTAAATTTTCCATTGCCATATACCCATTATTCTAGCACTATTTAGTCAATCGGTCCATTACTCGGAGGATTTTCGATCCGGACTTTTTCTCCCGAATTTTCTAGAAAAAATTCCAAAGAGTCACTATCAATTGGCAATTACTCTAAACAGTTCCAATTCAATCATTTAAACCCAATTATTCCATAATTCCCAATAAATCCCAACTACCTCACAAATCACAATTCCTATCACATTCACAAATCAAAAGCTGGGAAAATGTCATGAATGCATGTACCAAATGATTCATTCCTCTACAATTAGGGTCCAAAAGAAAACTCAGTCGATAATGTGCAGTAAAACCCTTTCTCGTCCCAATTTACCAATATAACCTTCCCATCGGTGACGGGATGTTACAATTCTCCCCTCCTAATAAAAATTTCATCCTCGAAATTTCATACACGACTGATCAGAAAAGCAGGGGAGTCTTTTCGTTCATTGAATTTCAGTTTCTCACTAAAATTCGTTACTCGAGTAATTTATGCCAATGAACTGATTCAATACGATCAATTAACCATTCACCTCTTTCAAACTCAACAATGTCTTACTATTTCATTAAAAATTACTCGCAATTCGACACTTTCCATATCAATAACACATATATCAGATCCTAACAATAATTCTTGATCCTGTCTATAAAACAATTTGGATCCAAAACATCTTTTACTGAATTACCAATTCTCATCTTTACCACTATCACAAAGAGGTCATGACGTAAACCTTTATCTTTATCTAAGTGCATCTAGGCCGTAATGATACACTTGGAAACATTTCATTTTACTCATCAACATCATGCACTGTTCACATGGTGCCACTCATAAAACAATTGCTATACTCATAATCAATCTAGACTATTCATCGATCTCATGTCCCTATGAATTCCAAACATATCAGTTTGACATTCGATTCCAATAGTCTAGGCTGTTGGTCACTCTCACATATAATCATTCAATTTTTCATTCTAAACCATCAATTTCTCTTTCGATGTACCTTTGTCCATCCTTACTATTTTTCTAACAGTTTCCTTAGTCTATACTACACATATTTCTTAGTCGGACTATACATATCACTTTCTCAACAATTGGAATGATTTTCAATTTCCTCGATAAGGTTCGCAAATTCAAACACCTTAATTTGGTCTTTGCCATTCCTTTATATACATAATTGATTTAGAATTCCAGTAGCTCATAATACTTTCTTTTTGCCCTTTACCAGTTTGACTAATTGTACTCAACAATAACACACTTAAACTTAATAACCTTATCGCCAAAATTTTGCTATTGAATTCCTGTTCAACCCATTTACTAGCATCTCTATCATAACTTGCAACTACTCGATCGCTTAGTTTTTTTTTTCATTCAAATTCCCGAAATAACTCGATCCTTATTGATTTGCATATCTATGGATATGTCCATAAACATTTTTGTACGATTAAAGTCTCCAAGCCTTTAAAGCAACACTTAGTACAACAAATTCAACTCATCAATCACACAGTCCACAGAGTTATACTTGTCCCTAAATACATTAAATCACTCTACATCATTTCAACAGATTACATCATAACCTTTACTGGGACACTTCAGTAAATATTGCAAAATCTCCAATTTAAAGCGACACGATCAATACTTGAGCTGAACATTTCTCCAAATGTCTCTTTTATAATCATCAGCCATACTATTCACACATTTTTCCTCAAACGTTTTGTCTAAGCTAAAATCAGAAAATCTTTGACAATTTTTGGACGTATCCAACATTCAGTCAATTCTAATTAACTCCAAATCCCGAATACAATATTCCTTGTAATTTCACATTTTATCAACACCTCTATCATCATTAAGTCTCCCTAAGCCATACTCGTATACTAATTCATCCGCTATTCATTCGATCAGATTTAGATTCACTCTTATGAAATTTACATAATAACCAATTTCCTCAACTGTGCCAACTTATCTTATTCACTTTTCAAATGCATTTAATCACTCATCGATGCTCATAGCCGCTTTCCAATTTAAATACAATTGAGACACTTTACTCTTCAGTAGTACACTAAATTCCTTATACCCATATTCAATTCGTATATTTCTCTCAATGTCGATTATCTCCAATGAGGATAAATTTTCTTATAACTTTCTCAGTTTCATCGCAACACATTCTGACACATGTTCCTTTACCCTAATTTCTCCACATAGTCCGATATATTTCCATCATTACAATGGGTCGATAACACATTCATCATATCAATTTTGTACTTTTAGAACTCAATTACACAAAATATACTCGAACCTATACTCTTCTCATATTCGCAATTAACATTTCCTTGATGTTCAGAAATTCTCTAACATGATCAGAGTCATCTCATCAGCCTCATGTACACTTTTTCAGTAACATATTTTATCTCTTACACTTGAGTCTCTGCTAGAATTCGAACTCCACAATTTACTTATACTTCATTTCAAATTTATCTCTTCAATTATCACCCTCAAATCAAATTATCAGATCAACTAAACCTTATCAGTCATTAATACTGTGCATAAAACTCTATCAATCAACTATTTTTCATCACAATAAATCAGTCACTCTTGATACTTCAAGAAGATCAATCCCTGAAGGGAACTTAAACAATTTCATTTACTCTAATTAATCTCATTTAATTCTAGATAACCTTTCTCCTTTTTTTTTCCTATATCATATTCACGCATATTATTCATTGATGCTTAATCATTTCACCCATAATGGTGACCCAACTATCAAATGTACACTTACAGTGACAATATAATCTGAACTCAGAAATTTTCCTTTTCGCACCCGTCCTCGCTCGTGAGGATCGTATACAATCTCTATTCATTCCCAAACGATCATTACAAGCACTTTTATTTCTTATTCTATCTCATATAGGATTTTAAACTATAAGAATTCTAGCTAGCGGTTATCCATTAACTCATCAATTGCAACTTAATAATTTCACTTGCCATGTGGCTCCTATAATCCGGTGTGCATTTACTTAAGCAAATCAACTGAACCCTGACAACTTTTCATTTATCAGATTCATTGTCTTACCTTTCAATCTTTTTATTATTGCATCATACCCATGTATTTTCACACTCAACTCAATATCATAGATATACAATCATTCTTGATTTCTCACTAACATAATTGATTCACAGTCATAAATCATTATTCATAGCTCTTGTCACGGTAATCAATCCCAATTGTAACTTCTCTATATCATGAAACACTTTATTTACATCCACTATATCCACTTGAACTCTTGCCATTTCTATCATATCTCTAGTTTCCTCTATCAATCCACAATTGTCACTTCATTTCAATCCACTACACGAATATAACTCTAATATTGTATTTCATAATAAATCTGCCGATACTAGTACACTAATCTTCCTTTATCAAATCAAATCATATACCTTTTTCGGATTCCACGATGTACACAACTTCCTTTTTATCACTTTCTCACACATTATCATTTTCTTCACTATTTCTAACCGCTCAAAACAACTGATACATGTTCATGCATGTGACTCATACACTAGACTGGGGATCAGTTGTCACTGTCTGCCGTGACATGATTTAAATGCAGGTAACTTGACATAAATTTTAGAATGCCCATGTACAATCGTACTTCTGGGCTCTGATACCACAAATGTAGCACCCCACTCCCGCCAGACCCGAGCCCGATATCGATGGTGATATCCGAGCCCGCGTCCCGCAAGGGTGGCATACTAGAGCAATCACTGCAGTTCAAAACTCGGAAAACACTTCTCTTTTTACAAAGATCAATCGCATGCGCAGAAATCAGTACTAATTTGGGCCCGATTTAAAATGAAAACCTTTTCAATATGACACAATCTCAATCATAAAAAGGAACTCAATAGTGCTCACCCATTTCATATACCGAGGTGCGTGACCCAACTGGGCACAACGTCATCTCTGACCACTTTCAAAAATCACAAATCACTCACACACTAAACCATTTTGGCCCACTGAAAACAAATCACTAATCTGAGAAATTTGCAGAAATTCAATACACATACGACAGTACTACACTAATGCAGACGCGAACTGATCCCGATAACACTCTGACCCACTTGCGGTAATCATACTCCCGTTTGTCCAAAGGTGTACTCTTCGATTCCTGAAAAATAATTACAATGTTGGGTGAGTTTGCGAACTCAATGAGAAACCATCATCGATGGTTCACTCAACGCATGCATAATCAAACAATTCACATCTTATCACATATTATCACATTCCAAATCATCTCATGCATTGTCAATTTGTACACATATAAGGCGTATCGCTTTTCACACTATTCACAATTTATCATTCATACATATCGACGCTGCACACAAATCTTTTCACCTAATTTCCATTCTTTTACTCTGAGTTGTGACTGAGCGCTCATATAATGACAGTATTCAGTAGACGCGTCTTAGGGGGAGGAGAGCCCTCTGGGTATGCACTTCCACCCTTCGATATTGTCCGCTTCGGTGTGGAGACCCACCCTCACGGTTTTGCTTCACCCCTACTCGAGGGATGCAAACACGTCTACCACTTTTTGGGCACAGTACATAGTAATCACATTTTTGGCAAGTAGTAGAGCCCTCAGGGTATGCACTACTGCTCACTCACATTAGGGATAGGAGAGCCCTCTGGGTATGCACTATTCCCTTTTTGGCCTTAGGCCCTTTCACTGATAGTCGAGCTTAAAGCTCTGATTACTAATTGTTCTAGTCACAACTGTTAATTACCGCTTTAATCACGCCTAATATGTACTCACACTTGCACAATCAATCACATATATTTCACTCGCTTCTATGTATCACATTCAGAACACTTATTCACAAATTTCAGCACATATATTCACAATCTCAGCATATTTATTTCACAATTATAACACTCACATGGACAACAATTCACACATTCACAGCACATTTAATCACACAAGGATTGAGGAACCAACTGTGGGAAAATCCCGGGAGGAACATCACATGTTCCAGCAGCGGAAAACAAAAATTTTGTTCCCGGGACCTTCCCGAAAACCCAGGATCCGGTGTCGGTATGAAAACTCAAACTGAATAGCCAATAGAGACTATCTCTAAAGGTATCCACGCAGAGATCGGAAAACCTAACGGATCAAACACCTTTGACGGGAATAGCTAAACAGAATAAAAGCTGCTAGAGCCTACCTCATCCTTGGAGAGCTTGAATCAACGTTGGAAAGCTTAGAAGAAGAAGAAGATCCGATGATGCTTGAGGAAGAAGACTTGAAAATCACCTTTCCAAAGCAAAGCTTAACAATTAAGCTTTCAACTTCTTACCTTTGCAAAAACCTACGAAACCATCTCTTCTCATTACCTTTTATATGTCTTTTACACTTTAAAGACTCATAAAAGGCTTATGGTGGAGGCTTGTCCACGTTAGCCATTTATATATATATATATAAAGCTTAAAAGATGATCTTCTCCTTTATGCTTCCACGTATCACACATATATATATATATATATTAATTATTTATTTATTTAATTAATTAATCATATATATATATGTATATAATTGCTTAAGCGGTCCAGTCACACTGGGGTCGGTCCTACCGGCCTACCGGGTCTCGTTATGGGATAAACCCCCAGAAACCTTTTTCAGCAATATCGATGTCGCGATCTCATCGGGACATATCTCGATCCCATCGGGATCCATTTAATCCAGTTGCTCTCCATATATTGGAACTCAGTCCAAAACTATTTTATGAATTCTCTGAAACACTCTTATGTGTGTGACCCTTTAGGTTCCCGGTTATGTTGGCTCCTTAGATTAACACTTAATCTGAGCAAGTCATGAGCGGCGTCTAGCAACACATCATGACCCCCAATTGACCGGAAAGTAATCGGTTTGATGAATTCATCACGAACCAGATCACGAACCCTTCCATAGACAATTACTATGCAATTCGTCCTTTCATCATCCTATATCCCACTTAGTTATAAGTATGACTAATATGTCAACTCTTACTAGACTAAGTCTAGCCCAAGTGAAATCAGTTCCTGTCTGAGGACTCATTACTTTGTATGTCCATGAAGACACTCTTCATGACATAGTCATGCTCGGCGAGACTTAAAGTAATGATCTGACGAGGCGAGGTATCTCTTACATTCTCACGAGTGATGAATCCTTTATTGGCTACTCAATTACCTTGAATACATCAAAGCGTACCCAAGCACCATTATATGAGTAACCTCGGAAGGCCACGAGGAATGGAGTCAAAATGCGGGATCGGTATCAAGATATCCTTGAGTACCTCGAGTCTAAGGATACTTGCACCATTCTATGATGAGATTATCAGCGACATTAAATCTATGTGATGATCTCATGGCGAGTCATCAATGAACTTACTACCACTAGTAAGCATCCATATGTCAACTCTAAATATCTCATATTTACGGTTTACGAGATCCTTTGCTTGATCCAATCAAGGGTATGACATATCTTAATGCATGGGATTAATGATGTCGGTCTCATTAATCCTATGACTAAGGAAAATTTGAATCTTGACATAATTGCACATGATAGGAATCTCGGGATTATGATCACATCATAATTTCCTTCATGCTATGTCATATATCATGGACATCATTAATTTGATTAAAGATCAATATCAATTCATAAAGAACATCAAATAAATGAAACATGCCTTTCTTTATTTATTCATAAAGTCTGTACATGACTGTGAACAAAAAGCGCTAAAGGGGATTGCCTTTAGGGCACTACTCTAACACCAACTAGGTTACTCACCTGTACTTCCGAGCTACAGCCTGGAATTCCTAGCAATATCTGTGGAATCTCGATCCATCGGAGCCTCTATAATAATCAAATAGTTTCCAATTACTAATGCACATTCACTTATAATTCGATGATGCATATGCTCTCAATAAAAGATGTACGATGCCTATTTATGATTTTTCCGGTGCTATTTCCCATATTCCACTTTATTTGACAAATTCTATTTTTCCACTCAATCGATCACTAATGACTCATTTCCAATTCAATAACATGATACAGAACTCCCCAATTTCAATTCTAATATCCAGTCAATTTTCATGTCATACTCGTTAGGGTATGACCTCAAAAGCAATATCATTAATCTCTAGATCAAATTCACCCATTATGCACAATTTCTAAGATTCTCAGTAGCATTGAATTTACTTTCAAAGTCTCATAAAATCCCCCAATTATCAAGAAAAATTCTTAAACTGAAATACAATCACATTCTTAACTTTCTTTCATTAATTGAGATCGCTAAAACTCGAATTCAAACTCTCATTCTTTTCCTCAATTATAGACCTCATTCTCTAGATTATTATGAATTAAACATCACCTCAATTGGAGGTCTACACAATTAATTATGCCCCAAAAACTAAATCATTTCATTTCAGGAAACTGTCCCTTGCCGCGACCAAGGACCTTTCGCCGCGCTGTAAGGGTCACTCGTCGCGGCGTGAAACAACGCTCACCGCGGCGAACGTTTCCTTCAGGCTCGCTGCGATGTGAGGCAGAGGTTCATCGTGGCGTCAATGTTTTACGCTCGCCGCGACATCCCACCTTGCTCGCCGCGGCGTCTAGGCGTTTCCTCATCGCGACGTCTAAATATTTTTCTCGTCGCGACGTGCGGCCCTGGTTCGTCTTCTCCGATTTCCTTTCCCTCTTTCTCTCTCTAAAACCAGTAATAAATCATTCGACATTACCCAAACTTACACAATTAACCCCATGAATGCATTAAGCTAACAAATCAACAACATTAAACCCATGAACTTACCACATCGAACTCAAATCCTCCGATCTCTGGAATTTCCGAAAATCTCTCAAACTCTTCCCTTTTCTCTAACACACACGGTAAGCTCATCCTCGCTAAGCATCAAACAAGGCTTTGCGTAGGGAAAAACAAGCAATCGAGATCTCGAAGGAAAAATCACAAATCATCGAGGAAGGAGGAGAAACGAAACGGTCGTGCCCTAGGAGGAAGGAAAAGAGGATTTTTCCTTCTTCAATTTGTAACCTAAAGCATTTATAGGTTAATCACTTAAGCCTCTAGTCTTTATCCTCAAATCTCTTTCTCTTTTCACTTTCATTTCCGGGCTAATTCATCTTCAAATTTCAAGGACTCGGCATATTAAATTCCAGTATCGTATATCTAAATTTTCCATTGCCATACACCCATTATTCTAGCACTATTGAGTCAATCGGTCCATTACTCGGAGGATTTTCGGTCCGAACTTTTTCTCCCGAATTTTTCAGAAAAAATTCCAAAGAGTCACTATCAATTGGCAATTACTCTAAACAGTTCCAATTCAATCATTTAAACCCAATTATTCCATAATTCCCAATAAATCCCAACTACCTCACAAATCACAATTCCTATCACATTCACAAATCAAAAGCCGGGAAAATGTCATGAATGCATGTACCTATATGTGCATGTACCAAATGACTCATTCCTCTACAATTAGGGGCCAAAAGAAAATTTAGTCGATAATGTGCAGTAAAACCCTATCTCGTCCCAATTTACCAATATAACCTTCCCATCGGTGACGGGATGTTACATGTCATCTCACAAAGGTGGTGTGATCACACTAGTCGATCACCAAAATCGAATGGACTTCTTTAAAACAATATTAGCTCCACATCTCTAGTTTAATTTGAAGTAAGAATTATCTCCATTGGAACTCTATAGTTGAAGATATGTATAAAAATCCAAAGTGTATTCATACCCCAATCATGTTCTCCCAACCGACCTCTCACTTACTTTCCATCAAAATTTCTCAAATGAACTCCAAAAGATCCCAATTTTTATGGAGAGATAGATACATGTGTTAGGAAACTATCTCTTTAAGAATCACTTCATTCGGAGATCGAATGGGGAAGTTATGACCAAAAGAATTTAACATGTTTAAGTACTTATTCATATTGTACCTGTCTTGGCGCAAATGCCATAATTTTTTCTAAATATGTCTGATTTAGTTTATTCTTAGACCATTTGAAAGAAAACTTCTATATCTGCAACTTTAATGAAGACCAAAAAGTGAGATTCTGCTTCTAAAATGGTCAAAAATTGCAATTTACTGAAGCTGTCCCTTGAAAGTCCTTTTAACGGAAAAAGATTGGCTTAGGAGTCCTTTCTCACCTGAGAAGGTCCGTTTAACGGACCTAAAGTCTGTCTAACTGACATAGGGGTTCCCAAAACCCCTCCAAAGCCTATCCAATGCTTCCTACATCCAATATAACTTCATATTCACTCTTAATCTTTCCAAATTCACTTCTTATAATGTGATATCACTTCTTAAAAGTCCAATTACCAAAATGATTTCATGGAAGCTCCCAAATATCAACTCAATGATTCATCAAATAACATAAATCTCATCATTCACCATAGCTATCATGTTCATATTTCCCATGCAACATCATCACTTATAATGCTCATATCTCTCAACTCCAATCCCCAAAATTAACATACTTTATAGTATCGGAAAGCTAAGAAGATAAGCTACAAATTTCCTGAAGACAACTTGGTCTAGTTCTACCTAAATCAATATAGTTTTCCTCTTGAAGTTAGAACACAATTCTTACCCTTATGAAAACTTGAAAATTGTCCCAAATTCATTTCCTTAACTAATGCAACATCATTCTTATCCATTTGTAATTCCTATTTTTCTTTTCCATAACATCTCACTGATGTGAATATATATGTATATATATACCAACCATTCATGCTCAACATTCATCATCGTCATCCATATACAAATTCACATTTCAAGTCAATACACCAATCCACATTTCATTAACATCATAAATTAAGAGTTTTACAAACTTTAATGGCATTTCAAGCCACAATACATTAATATTCCAAAATCACCAAATTACACATGGAACTTGAATAATAATTGCTCAAAATGCAATTACAACTTTGTTTTATATGAATTACTCCAAAACAACACAAAACATGCAAATTTGGATTTATGCCTTGATTCACTTTCACTTGGTCTATCACTTGAATAGGAGAAAGAGAGTGGGGGTGAGCTTTAAAACTCGTAGGTAACATGCTTATAACGAATAACAAGCAAAACCGTTCAAAAAGTTCAATCTCATAGAAAATTCTTATTGAATCATAAAACACGTGTTTCTCAAAATTCTTGTCATGTAATCAAAATCACAACAACACAATTTATGCATTTTTCAAATTGTTCACAATTCATAAACACATAAGCACATCAGAGATGGTTTGGGTGGTCCATAAACATGACGAACTACACAATCCCACATAATGGTCTTGTGTAGTCATAAACTTGAGGCACTATCGCAATCCTACAAAGTGGTTTTGCGTAGGCATAAACTTAAGGGAGTCAATGAAGGAGCTCCATGCCACTAGCAGGTAGGCGGAAGAAGCCTTTTCTTGGTCAACATGCACGTGACTTAACTTAGGGGTCCACCACAAACCCACATAACATGTAATTCATGACTTGAAAACCAATGCCCAAATGGCACATTTTTGAAAACTTGTCTTTCATGAGCATGACATATTCCATATGCATTTCTATCATCATTTCACAAATCAGCATCAAAATTCATATATCAAAACATATAGCAATCTCACAAATCATTCAAAAGTAATAAAAGAAAGATTTATGAAGTAACTGAAATCATTTTTCTTTCTTGATTTGAATAAAATCATCAATGGCTCATTACTTAATTATAAACAAGAAACCCACCTTATTTCCTTGCTCATAAACTTGCTCAAGATGTCCTCTCCCCTTGCTCCTCTTTCCTTCCTTGATTTCCTTCAACATTGACAAAAATCCCCAACTCAATAGGCATTCCAATTAAGAAATCCATAAGACATATTTACTAAAATTGATCCTAGAATTCTTAAACCTATACATTTCTTAAGCTATATGAGCCAAAACCCTTCCAAAAATCCAACTAATAACAAATGCTCTTACCTTGATCCTTCACCAAATGAAGAGTTTGTTGGCTCTAATAGAAGCTCTCATCGTCCTCTTCCTTTTTCCTTCTTGAATAAACTTCAAAATCCCTCTTGAAAACTAAGAAATGGAGAAACCCTAGCTTTTTCTTCTTTTTCTCTCCTTTCTCTCTTATTCGTGCTTCTCTCTTTCTCTCCTTTCATTCACGTTTTTTTATTTCTTCTAAATGTAAGACACTCTTTTCTTCTTCCTTTTATACCATTAATGATTGAACAATGTTCTTTTTACCCTTACTTATATGCCTTGTAACTTAAATGCTTCAGTGACTTGCCAATTTTGCCCCTCATGCAATCTTACTACCTTAACACTATAATTCAATTAACCTATGTCATAAACCTTACTCAAATTAACATTTTAATTAACTCCACAAAATAACATAATTAATCGATCAATACCTCAAAATTCATTTAAGTCATTACCTAACTTCTTGCAAAACTCAAGACCTTTTCTGATAAGGTAATTGAAGGAATTTGATAACACTTCCTTCTAGAAAAATTTTCCTCTTTGTCTCAATTTTCTAATGACACCAAAATCATTCAATTTGGTTCCATAATCTAAAAATTATACCCCAAGCATTTTTGGACTATTCTTATACTGAAACAATATTCTGTGCTCAAATTCTATCCCGAAATTGAAATTCTTACTCTAAATCAAATATCATCTCATTTGGATAACTAGAGAAAAAGTCATGGCTAAAACACTGAATCATACTCAATGAACATGTTTCAACTCATAACTTTCAACATTTCGCATATAATTTTTCTAACTTTCAAAAAAAGTTTGGGGTCCAACATACGTAATCTGAAAATCAAATGGTGAGGCCCTAAGAGAACAAACTGAAAATGAAGGAATTAAAGTGTAAGGTCATTGAGATTGCGTAATCGGATTTAGGTCATTTTTAAACAACGATGCTATTTCATTAAACTTCATTTATTGTGTTAATATTGGTTGACGACGTATATTAATAATTAAGGTTTCTGAAACATGTGGCAAGCCACATTAGCAAACTTAATGGAAACACTAACGTTGAGCTAGAATTGAAAAAAATTAAAAGTTTGAGCATTTTATTACTAATTTTTAAAGTACAGGCTATAATTGAAAGAAAATGAAAGTTACATCTTATTGCTACTTTTTAAAGTTCGGGCTATAATTGAAAAATTGACGAAGGGTTGGTCTTTTTTGGTGATTTACCCTTATTTATATGTGAAATATATGAAAAGCAATATTAATAAAAATAAAGAGATAGATGATATTTCAAATTTATATTATTATGATTTTGAGAGACATGGTTGATGTAAAAATTATACAGATAAAATATATTGAGGACTATTTTATAATTTTAAAGAATTTAAGGATAATTTTCTTTAAATTATAAAAGCGATACCTAATATTGACCGATACCATATTAGATCATTTTATAACCAAACAATGTCGGTATTGGTACAATATTCATAAAATTAGTAGTAACTAAAATTTTATAATAATGTAACATATAAAATTACATAATCCTATTGCATCTTTATTGTTAGGTTTATATGTATTATAAATATAATATCAATTTGGAATCTAAAATAAATATATAAATTAGCGATATAGAGATATTTAAAAATAATACTTGGACATTAAGGACTAGAACTCAAAATAAATTGTTAAGGATCATGAAGAATTAAGATAGTATACTAGGAAAGCGAGTCAAATTAGTCTTTAGTCATTACTTAAAAGGTTAAAAGTTAATTTAACTATAATTTTCTTAATTAGACTTTATCTTTCTTTTAAATTGTTAAATTAATTCAAAGTTGAAACATACAAATTTAAACAACACCATATGTGCCTTTTGATTTCCTTCTACAACTCTTTAATATTTTGTTATCAATAAGAAAATTACACCTTAAGTTTTTAAATTTTATCTTACAAAATGATTTCAAACATTATATCGTATTTTACCTTGTTTTACATTAACAAGTTGAAAAAATGATAATTATCGTTATCATCTTAATTCAATATTACTGAAAGAAAATTGAAATACACAATAGTAAGATGGTGTGAGTTATATATAGGCTTGGAAAAAAGCCTAAGCCTGAATCGACCTGGCTCGATCCAATCTAAAGTTACCGGGTTTAGTTTAAGTTAATTAGGCTTTCGATTAGAGTCATGTTTTATTATTTTCTAAAATTTTGGCTTTAATTCGAGCTTGAAGGCTCGACTTGGCCTAAAAGATCAACTATATATAGTTAAAGAAAACTCTAGCCACTATCTTTTGCTTCGTCTTTTATCTTAGCACCACTTCCCGCTTGTGGTGCTTCACTGTGTTTTTGCTTAATTGTTCTATTTCCCAAGTTTTGCAAGTTTCTTTATTTCAAGTAGAAATAAAGAAGGATGATGGACCAAGCGAATCTAGAGATGATTGATAGATACATATTTGATCATATTTATACCCCATATTTAATGTATTTTTGCTAGATATTTTATATTTATACTATATATTTTGTACTTATTTTGATTTAAGGGTGTTTATATGTTAGAATTTCTTTCACGAATCTAACAGATAAGAATTTAGATGAAAACGTGGAATAAAATGAAGATGTGAAGCAAAGAAGGGATACATCGCCATGCATCAGTTTGTGTACTTCTCTTAGACCATGCAGAATCATAGATTCTAAATATTTTAGGTTATATATAGTCTAGTACACGATCGTGTATCAGACCACTCATCTCCTAAAACCCTAAAATTTTCTATAAAAAGATGTGTTTAGAGCCAAAATAAAAGAGGATATGTACAAAGACATTGTGAGACTTTGAGAGTAGATATTAGGAGGTGATTACAAAAGTTGAGATCGTTAAGAAGGGGTGACTTTGATCCAAAGAAATGGAAAACTCCAAGAAATCATTGAAAGATCCATTGGAATACAATATTAAAACTCTACCTTGTAAGAATATTCGATAGGAGACAAACAGTAAAATTTATAATTATGACCCATTGTTTTCAATTTGTTTTTCTATCTATTTATGTTTGATTTCATGTCCTATCCTATGTAACTAAACTGTTTTAGTGCCTAAGTTAGATGAACCCTAGTTTTGTGCAATAAACTGTTTTGATTCTTTTATTAAAGCAACTATTTCTATTGATATATTGTGGTTCAATTACATGTTTAATATATGTTCTAATAGATTTGAAATATTAGTGCTTAACTTGATTTCATAACATAGAGAATGAGAAATCCTATGTGTATGAATAGATCTACCAAAATTGAAATGAGTTGATTGCAACCCTATAGGATGAGAGAAATCCTCTAGATTAGGGTCAAACTTAATAACGAGATTCACAAATTCTATAAACTTTAACCTGAGTAATTAAATTGATAACCTTAAGATTAGTTGTTATTAGACTCAAGAGTGATCTATTAGCATAATATAGGAATCATGGTCCAATAAATCATTAAGACAATTTTTTTGGTAAATCAGTAAAAACTTGTATACATATATATAAGGTTAGGTACAAATCTAAGGGGACTTAAATACAATCCTTGGCTACCAAAAGCCACACAGTACCAAATAACCTAAGTCATATTCACCTAACAATCCATCATAAGCTATTGTAGCTTCCTTCAAGTGATCTTACTTAGCTATAATTTCAAAATCAATTTTCTAAGACCCAGTATACCCACAACAACTTCCAACAGCCAACATAACCAAACATTAAAACAACACAGACTCAATGACAGCCCAAAACCGACTGAGACCTCTAAACTTTGATAATTTCTGTGCTTATCATCTGGTTATCATCCCTTCCTTCGGGTTAGGATCATCCTTGTATTGATTTCCAATGAGGGAGAGGGCTCATAAAAGATTATGTCAACTATTACCTGCAAACAGAAAAAAAGAAACCAGAAAACAAAAAACAAAAAACTCAATTTACCTACTCTCAATGTTTATGCAGAACTGCTCCATTACTTAGAAGATCACTTTGGAGTTGATGCTCCCCATTTCCATGGCTTTATCTTTGAAGGCTTTGAGGTTTCTCTCGGACCTTAAGTTATAAACAACAACAACAGTCAAGATAGAGAAGGTGTTTAGGTATAGGTTTCGGTGGTTTTGGCTTTGGTTGAACCACTATTGGATAGATTGGAGATTTGGCAAATTTGGTATGTTCAGTTGAAAGTGGCCAAGGTAGTGTTACCAAACTGAATTCGAAAAGGAGCATTCAAAGAAGAGGTGGATAATGGATTCATTGTCCGAAGAGCAGAGTGAACAATGGTTAGGAATAAAAGTATAAAGTAGCCAATCTCTTGTTTGTAGTTTATTAAAAAAAACTAACCACAAGATAAAAGCATACCTTGGGGCTATACCTTTTTGCCACACCAATTTATACTAAGTTAATCTCGGAGAGGGAGGTCTCATCAGGGTGTAAACTGATGTAATGGTGTAGGCTTTTGTGGTGTTAGGCATCCATTCTAACCTATCCGATTGAGACTCATCAGGTTGATAAGTTAAAGGTTCTAGCATGCGAATGGCCTCAATTGTAGCTCCTTGCCAATTCTATACATTGTCACGGATAAGATCAACTACTTTTGCATGCATTGGAAGTTTTGACCCATTGATAATTCTTGGGGAAACCAGATCCTTCAGTAAACCTCTGTGATGCCACGGGTTCTGCCATAAGAAAGTAGACAAGCCATTCCCTATCCTAAATCTGAAATGGTTCCCAATAATATTCCTAACCTGAATTAGTTTCCTCCAGCTCCAAGAGCTATTGCTAGTTGGTTGGGTGCTCCAGAAATTCTGTCTTCTAAGAATAATGGTGCGAACCCATTTAACCCTTAAGGCTTCCCTATCATTAAAAAGGATCCAGATCCTTTTGCCTAACAGAACATGATTCCAAGTTGAAAGATGTTTAATTCCTAAGACCACCCTCCTTTTTATGTTTACAAAGATCAGACCACTTAACCTTGGCATGAGTTTTTGTTACTACCTTCCCAGACCATAAGAAGTTCCTGAGCTTAGATTCTATTTCTTTAATGATAGAGGCAGGGAGAATGAAATGGCTAGCCCAAAAGACCTAAAAGGTAAACAGGCAGATTTTACCAATTGAAGCCTACCAGCATAGGATAAAACCTTATGAGTCTATTTGTTAATTTTGGAATCCATTTTGTCTAACAAGGGGATACAGTCTCTCCTAGTCAATCTACCAGTTAAGATAGGTAATCCTAGAAATTTTATAGGTAGTTGACCCCTTTTGAGACTCGAAATACCTTCCAATTGGTCGAACTAATGATTCATATCAGGAGAAAGGAAGAATTGACTCTTGTTTATATTCATTTCCAGACCTAAGAATTTAGAGAACGTATTCAAGCAATTTAACAAGGTATTCACCGAGGGTAGATCAGCTTGACAGAACATTAATAAATCATCAGCAAACAAGAGGTGGGAAAGTTTAAGAGCTTCGCATCTCAAGTGGAATTTAAAAGTAAGGGTACCTTCTATCGAGTCATATAGACTCCTAGAGAGGACCTCCATACAAAGAATAAAAAGATATGGAGAGAGAGGATCACCTTGTCTTAAGCCTGATTTTTCACAAAAATTTTTTGTTGGAGACCCATTAATGAGGATAGAGTAGGATGGGGAGGTTAGACATTCATCAAGACAATTTCATAATAAAAGATCAATTAATTAAGGGTATTTAGGGGGTTTCAAAGCCTATACACTAATTCTCGATATCAATAATTTTTTAAGTGATTTCTTCATTCTCTATTCAATTTTGTTGTTTGTTTTGTTTTATTTTCTTAAGTTAATTTTTTAATTAAAAATCAAAATCAAATTCTTAGACTAGATAATAGGACAACAGTAACTACTAGTATTCATTGTCTTCATGGGATCAAACTGTATTTACCAGTACTATTTACAGCTACGCCATACACTTATGGTTAATTCATAATTGGCAAACTTAGAAAAAGTCACTAATGGTCTTTTAGTAACACTATTACATTAAGAATATAAAGCTAAAGAAAGTGCAAGACTACCGTTTAAATCATCATATTGTCATTTTTGTATCTTCTCTTCTTGATTCAGAGCTTCAATACTTCTCCATAGGTTTATTTTCATTACATCTCTTTAGTCGTTTTTGTTCATGTCTTCTCTCTTCTCCATCACTAAGAAAGAACAACATTTAGAGGTCTTAAAAAATGGTGATGATGATAGGAGATTTTTTAGATATGCTTTAGGCTGCTCAAAATTTATCCAGGATTAGATTCGAGTATAGACCTTTCCTAAAATGGTCAGTCGGGTCAATCTGATGATGAGTCCAACCTAACCTTGCCATTCCACCATTCTTGGTTATATATATAAAGAACAAGCCAGTTGATGGGATAAACTTGATTGAAGTTGAGAGATTTGATTGATAAATAATGGAAAGTAATATTAGGTCCTTCTATTAAGCCCTTAATGATTCGTATTCTACTGACTAAATTTCACAATTGTAACTCAAAAGCCTTCTTATATTGCTTTCATTAGCCTTATCTGTGAAAGTAACATTATATCATACTTAACTAATGTTTGCAAATAATGTATCGGCTTTGTTTTTAGTATACAATCAATATTAAATGTTTTTATAGAATTTAAAATTATAAAATAGTTTTAAATATAAAATTATAAAATAATTCTTCAATATTTTATGTTACATAAATTTTAACTTTATTTTAACCATATCTTAAAAATTATAACAATATAAATTTGATACAACAATTGTCTCTTTGTTCATATTAATATTATTTTCATACATTAAATCATATAAATAAATATCAATCATGTCAAGTATCTAATAATAATCACAATTAATATAAAATTATTTAGTTATCATACAATTTTAAAGTTAATAATAATATAAATACTTAAAATTTTATAATTAATTACAATAAATCATCATATAATAAAAATAATATAGGTTTATAACAACAAGAATTTAAGTCCAAGAACACGAGAAAGCGAAAGTGAAACCTAAAACAAAAGCATTGATAGTTATGAGTTTTATGTTTACATTGCATATATAGAATTTAACATATATATCAAATACAAGTAAAAAGATAAGACAAAAAATGAAAAACATGAAACTTCATTCCCCGATATATCTATTCAAATCGTATTGACTCCAATTTTTATTTGGTATAAAGTCCTTATCATTAAGGAGAATTTCATCACCATTCAATGCACTAAATGACTTATAAATTCTTCCCCATCTAAGAACATCTCCCAAGTCACTCTCATTTATAAGTTTTGGTTCCTTATAAATTCAGTTCACTAAGAGATTGATATGATTAAGGTAAATTAGATTTATAAAAGTAATTATTCTATTAAGAGTCCTAGTAAAAAATAAAATAAAATAATTAAAATTATATTCAACTAAAAAATGACAATAAAATATCTTTGTTGAAACTTCTAGTTATATCGAACAAATATTATATAACTTGATCTCTTAGGTTCTAATTTATTTCTTTTTTTACAATGAATGAGCTTAAATGTTCTCCATTCCCTTTCACACCTGATTGCACTCACACATTAACTAAAAAATCAAATTGAAAACCTTTACAATTCTAAAACACTACTTCCAAATTGGTTTTACACCACAACTGCAAGGTAATAAAAATAATCTTATACATAAACTAAAGTGATGATTATTTTTAATAAGTAAAACAAGTGAAGAAATGTATACTGGATTAAATTTATCTTTTGTAGTATTACAATAAGCATTAAAAAATCACTACATGCATCCTTATATGCCTTTGTTTGTGAGATAAAGAGGTCTTATGTCATATCATGTGAAATAATTATTGTAATAGTTAATAGCATTCTCTATTGACTTCAACTTTCTTTATGAAACTTTGTCTAAAATAGAAAATCAAGTTCATAAATGCCTAAGTAGAAAACAATGGAGAGTAAAGTCTTTTTTCATCTTTCATTAATGATTATAAGATAAGGTAGGTATAAAGAAGGTATATTTTTTTATGTTAACCTTGATTGTTTCGTTCACCCTCTTTATAACATCATACAAGTAACCTATTATTACATTTTTATCAATATTAGCTAGGTGGATTACTCTCACAAATGACTCATAAACTTGTATGAAAAGTTGACATTGAAACTAAAATTCATGATCTTTAAATATAATATTAGAGACCTCTATTCTAGAATTAGACCTCACATGTTAAGATGCAACCCACTTGTTGTTGGACCCCGTTTTCGGAGCCCAACATAGGACATGAGAGCGTGGTGCTGTATGCGTGAGGTGGAACGTGTAAATTAAACGATTAAGGAAAAAGACCATCGGAAGTTCAATGGACCCATCGTGAACAAACCCAAAACTTGCTTTCATGATTAAAACAAACACATCCATAAATCATTATCCAAAAGATGAGTTTTACAAAGCTTTAAGAACATTTTAAACCAAATTACAACCTTGAGTTCAAGAGCCAAAAATATAAAATACCCTTGAACCAATAATACTTGAAATGTAACTAAAGCCTTGACTTCCAAAAATATAACATTGAAAATAAGTAAACATCACAAAATGGAGTGCTGCCATGACTCGTGACTCACTCGATCTCTTTCTCATTACCTGAATGGGGGAGAATAGAGGGGGTGAGCTATAAAGCTCGTGGGAACATATTTATAATATAGCAATAAGCAAAAGTATTCAAAAATAACTCATTACCGTGGTACTTGTTAAAATCATAGCAATTGAGCATGTATGCATCATTATCTTGAAAAATGTTTGATTCTTGAACAATTCATGATGCATGAAACATAACAACAGATCATAAACACATAACATAACATGATGGTTTGGGTTAGTCCCTGATTCATGACGTACTACACACTCCCATCGAAATGGTTATGTGAAGAGGTAGTTTCGTTAGGGAATCCTTGTGAGAAACCCTGTGCCACTTGTGGGCAGGCGAGAGAAGCCTTTTCGTGAGTCAATGTGCACTTGACTATTCGTGAGGGACATACCGCAAACCCACATAACATGCATGATTCAAAATCGTGTAAACTTGATTGCCAACTGGCACTTGCTTGGAAACTTGCTTGTCATACATTTCGGAAAGCATGATTTCATGTGCATGTATTCTTGAAAGGAGAAAACCCCTTTTTGAAACCTTTTTAATAATCATGAATGCAAATCATATAATCATTCTACAATAGCATGTAATGCAATCATTGATGATGCAATTTAAAGCATTAAACCTTTCTTGATTTAAACAAAACAATGAGTAACTTATTTACTCTATTATAAACATGAACCCACCTTGGAATTCTTGCTTAAAACTTGCTTAGGAATGTCTTTCCTCTTGTTCCCCTTGCTCCTCTTGCCTCACTTGATTTCCTTAACCAAACAACCAAATTCCAATCAATTTGGTGTAGAAATCGGAAAGTCATACTTTAGTAGTTCAAACTATAACTTATTATGAAACATAAATTCTATGCTCAATTTCCATCCAAAATTGGATATCCTTAGAGACTGATTCAGAACTTTATTTCTTCACAAAACTTGTATCCCTATGTCTTTAGTTTACAAAGCAAAAAGAATCACCTCATTTGGACATCTACATCAAAAGTTATGCCCAAAATACCAAAGCATGTTGCCCTTGAGAAATTGGTCGTCATCGCCATGTGGAGAAATTTGGAGTCTTGCAATGATGCGGCGAGCTCATCCATGAGCTGCGACGTGCGACGGCGTAAACCTCCCGAAACTTAATTTTTCCACTCTTCTCAACCATAATCCTCCCATCTTTCAATTATAAACACATCTAAACATTAAAACACCTCTAATACTTCATTTCTAACCTCAAAATCATTCATAACAACAACATGATCATCAACCCTAAAAGATCTAACCATTTTTCCATAAACTTTGAAACAACCGATTCCTACTCATGCTAAGCTATTCTAGGGTTTCATTCAACCCAAACAAGAAGAAATTAGTACAACTTACTTGATGATGCTTTAATTCCTCCCAAAATCCTTAAGAATGCAAAACCCTAATTTCTCTTCTTCTCCCTTAAACCACCAACAACACTCCCTCTCTTTTCTCACTTTCCTTCTTTCTTTCTTTCTAATTTCCCTACTCTCACTAATCATCAAATGTCCATTATACCCCTCCATGTAATGCCTTAGCCTCTCAAACTTAAGTGACCTTCCCATTTTGCCCTCAAACATTTTTACTCTTTCATTTCCACTTACACCATACTATACTCAAATAAATCCTAATTTTCCATTAATACTTTCAATAAAATCAAACTATGCCATAAATCATACAACTGACATAATTCATACTTAATAACATCAAGAAAAACAATTTGGGGCCCAACATTTCTCCCCCTCTAAAAAGAAATTTCGTCCTCGAAATTATTACCTGAGTCATCGAAGAGTTGTGGATACTTCTCCTTCATAGCGTCTAATGGCTCCCACGTGGCCTCTTCCACTGAATGGTTCCTTCACAGAACTTTGACTAGCTGAACCGTCTTGTTCCTGAGGACCTTTTCCTTGGTGTCCAAAATCTCCACTGGAATCTCCTCATAACTCAAATCATCTCTCAACTGAACCTCCGCAGCCTGAATGATATGAGAAGGATCTGATCTATACCTCCTCAGCATGGAAACATGAAAAACATCATGGATCTGAGACAATTCCGGGGGTAACGCCAATCTGTAGGCTAGTGGTCCGATCCTCTCAAGAATCTCATAAGGACCCATATATCTTGGACTTAACTTGCCTTTCTTGCCAAACCTCATTACTCCTTTCCAAGGAGACGCCTTAAGGAATACTTTCTCACCGACTTCATACTCCATCTCCTTCCGATGAGCATTAGTGTAGCTCTTCATCCTATCCTGAGCTGCCTTAAGCCGCTGCTTAACCAGATTGACTTTATCAACTGTCATCTGGATCAATTCTGGTCCAACTAGTTTCCTCTTTCCTTCTTCATCCCAACATATCGGAGTTCTACACCTCCTTCCATACAATGCCTCATATGGATCCATCTGAATGCTCGAATGGTACGAATTATTATAAGCAAATTTGACCAATGGCAAATGCTCATCCCAAGCTCCCTTGAAATCCATCACACATGTCCTGAGCATACCCTCAAGTGTCCGAATGGTCCTTTCAGATTGACCATCCGTCTGAGGGTGAAAAGCCGTACTAAAATGCAGCTTAGTACCTAAAGCTTCCTGCAAGCTTCTCCAGAATCTCGAAGTGAACCGAGGATCCCTGTCAGAAACTATAGAATCTGGAATCCCATGCAATCTCACTATCTCATCAATGTACTTCTTTGCTAGCACATGCAAAGTGTAACATCCCATCATCGATGGGAAGGGTAAAATAGTAATTTGGAATGGGTTAAGAGTGAGTAAACTAGTCTCGGCATGTTCATGCATAATATGGCCTCCATATATGCATAGATTGTAATTTTTGCATATGCACATGATTGTAGATGCATTCATGACATTTCCCGGCATATGTGTTTACTGTGAAAAATGTGTTATTTGTGCTTGAAAAATTAATTGGGGTGAATTTTTGTGTGTTTTACATTTTTGGGAGAATTGTTGAAATTTTTCTGAAATTTTTCGAGAAAAAGTTTCGGACCGGAAAATTGACAGGTGGCTGACTGATTGGATTTTCGATACAAAAAATGACTGTACAATGGCACTAGAAACCTTGATACATGATTTTAGGATTTATTACTTTGAGCCATTGGAATTTGGAGAGAAATTGGGCTATAAATTGAAAGAAATTAAATGAAGCAAATGAGAGATTGACATGTGGCAAGTGACATGTGTCACTTGCCTAGCATGCCATGTTTTATTTCATTAAAAAAAACAACAAAAACCTCCTTTTTAGTGCATTCTCAATGCTTCTTTTAGGAAGAGGTAAAAGCTTTTGAAATTAAAAGCCTCCATCCTTCTCACTCGTAGCTTCCTTTCTCTTCTCCTTCTTCTTTGGTTTTCTCCTCCTTCTTTGAAATTACTACTCTCCTCATCTACCTAAAGGGCTTCCTTAACATATATCCAAGCCTATGCCTCCTACACCCCTTAAAAATTGTGATTTTCGTATAGGTGTAAAGTGAGGTGAAGGAATTGGTGTTAGTTGGAAAATTAAAGATTTGAAGTTTGTTAGGTAAGACTTTGTGTTTATATTCTTTAATTTGGTAGTTAGAAGCATTAATTATACTTTATTGTGTATTAATTGCATGAAGTTGTGCTTTGACTATATGGATATGTTAAGTCTTTGATTGATTGATGATTGGTGAATGATGAATTAGAAGTTAATAAATGAGATGAATTAAGTTGTTTTGGATGGATAGTATTGTTGTTAGATGAGTGTTTATTAATGGGAGATGGTTGAGTATGAGTGCTGTGATTTTGTGACTTTATGTTCAAGTGAAGTTCTTGATGAAAATTTGGTTGCATGAGTGACTAAATTGGATGCTTATTGATGTAGGAATGTTGATGGAATGAATGGAGTTGAGTTTAGTATAAAATCTGGAAATTGTGACTTTGTGTAGGTTTCAGATTTTGCTTTATAACTTTTGATATGGTTGTCCAATTGTGCTGAGGTTTGTTCTAAATTAAACTTAAGAAGTATGGCTAGAGTTCATATGAAGAAAGATTTGTCCAATTCTGACTTTAAGGATTTTAATTTTGGCATGCAAAGTGAATTGTGAGGAGCTGTGTGAACAGTACCCGAGCTTGATGACCTGAAACTTTGATGCATTTTTCTAAATTGATGTATGGTGAATTGGTGAAATTGGTCTTAATGAAAGTTGAATATTTTTGTGTTAGCTTTCTAACGCCACTAAGTATGATATTTTTTGATGTGTAAATTGAGAGTTATGATCTGTTAATGTTCAAGTGGAAATTCAGCCTTTGTTGTGCAATGCTCTAAGTGAATAGGTTTTGGGCTGTTTGTGTTCTGATATTTATTTGGGACTGTAAATGGGGAAATTGGCTTAAGTAATATTCTGGAAACTTGTAGAGGATTGTTGTAGCTTTCTAATGAGATATTTTATGCGAATTTAGCATATCTGGATTGAAAGTTATGAATTTTTCAATTTCGGATATGCTTTAGGTTTTATGCTGTTTGAACAAGTTTAACAGGACAGTCATATTAATGGACAAATTTGAACTAGTTAGTGAAGGAAATTGTCTCTGAGCCCTTCATAAGAAGTGTAGCTTGTTGTCTGATCTTTTCAGGGATATAGAGCATGTAATTTTTCGAACATGGGATTGAAAGTTATGAAATTTGGAAAAATGTGTTGCTGTTGAGAATGATTGGATAGGCTAAAGATTTGATTGAGAAATTGAGTTGTTTAATGAGGGATTTGGCTTTCAGTTTGTTCATGAAAATTGTAGCCCTTGTTTTTCTCTTTTGATTGACATAAAATTTGGAATTTTTAGCTAAGGGGATAAAAAGTTATGATTTTTGGTATAGTCCTGAACTGTTGTGGTAATTTTGTAATTTGGCAGAAGTTTTGAGTGCAGTTTTGACACCCTTAGGGGTGAAATTGGATTTTTCACTCTTCATGAAACTTTTCAGGTCTTCTGAGAACTTTCCAACGAGACCAAATTTGGATTTTTTAGACACTTGTGTAAATAGATTAGGGTTTTGAAAGAGGAGAAGGTAGTTAGTGAAAATTGGAAATTTGGAAAAAAGAAGGAAATTTGGGATTTATGTGACCTAATTATTTCTTTGTCAATTACTTTCGCATCCAACGTCCGATTAACCTGAATTTTGAGGCATCGGATTCGTATAATATTTAATTTCGTTTATTTGTGAAATTGGGAATTTTTAGAGCTGAAATTGACTGGAATTGGTTAGGTCGAAGTGAGGGGTCCGGGTAAGGATTTTCCTAAGCCGTGTTTTATTTATAATTGGACCTATAGAGGTCCGAATTGAGTAATTTCGGTGTCAATAGGTTTCTAATTTTTAGAGGAAAATTTGATGACGGGAAATTGTGTAATAGTGTCGGGAATGTCACGAACATGCATTGTACACATTTAATTGCTACATGTGCATTATTAAATGTTTTTGATTGCCAATTTGGTAATGTTGGATATTTGGACTGTTTTAGAGACGCATTTGGAACGTCATTTCACAGACGTTGCTGAGACTTCTAGGCTTTAGCTTCGGAAGCAAAGGTGAGTGACCTAGATGGTTTCTCAAATATTAATTGTTTATAATTTTGCACTTATAAAACTGTGGAGAATAATGGTGGGATATTGCTTAATTGTGAATTCCGGACAGAAGGTCCGGAGTACTTGGAAAAAAATATGGTATAGAAGTGTCATGGGTATGTGAAATTGTCATTGTGTTTTAATGTGAAATATTGTGAATAAATTGTCTGATTGTGATATAGGAATATATGAATAAAGTGATTGAACTGTAGCATAAATGAATATGTGCATGATTGCAAAATCAGTTAATGATAGTTGTGACCGGAGCAGCTACAGTTTCAGAGCTATAAGCTCAACGATTAATGAGCCCTTAATGGGACAGTTTCAGAGCTATAAGCTCAACGATTAATGAGCCCTTAATAGGACAGTTTCAAAGCTACAAGCTCAACGATTAATGAGCCCTTAATGGGACAGTTCCAGAGCCTATGGCTCAACGATTGATGTGCCCTTATGGAGACAGTTCAGGCGCTCGGTCACAACACTGAGATAAATTGAAAAGAATGTTACATACTGCTTTGATTGATCTATTTGGTTGAATGAAAGGCAAAATGCCATATACTGATATGATAATAGTCATGGGATACTTCTGATTGTGAATTATGAAACAACTATATTATGTTTGAGTATTGGGTGAATTCAATTGGTTATGGATGTCAAATCGTATGAAATGTATATAATTGTCTATGCTCAAGTAAAATTTGTGAAATGTGATCAAATATGTAAAAATGTAAATATATGATATGTGAATTGATGTGTTGCATGAATTGAGTGAACCATCGATGATGGTTTCTCACTGAGTTCGCAAAACTCACCCAAAATTTGCAATTATTTTTCAGGACTTAGAAGAATACCCCGTTAAGCAACGGGCGTATGACATCTGCTGGTTAATGAAATAGAGAAGTAGTCGGGATCAGTTCGCGTCTGCATTAGTGTACTTTTTTATTATTTTCTGAAATTTTGTATTAAGATTAGGTCAATTTATAAAGCCAATAGAATGAAATAAATTGTATGTATAAAAAGGGCCCCGAGGCTATTGAATAGTTTATGTAAATTGTTTTCCGCATAAATTATAATATGTATGTGTATGTGTGGAAAAAAAAATTTGTACTGAGTGATGTAACTGTAGGAAAATCCCGGGAGGTACATCACATGTACCGGCAGCGGAAAACAAAAATTTTTGTTCCCTGGACTTTCCCGAAACCCAGGATCCAGGTATCGGTGTGAAGACATCAACCTAAATAGCCAAAAGAGACTATCTCTAAAGGTATCCACGCAGAGATCAGAAAATCTAACCGAGTCAAACCTCTTTGACCCGGGAATAGCTAGAACAGATTAAAGCCTGCTAGAGCCTACCTCGTCTGGAGAGCTTGGATCAACGTTGATGGAGAAGACTTGAGAAAACTTGAAGAGATGAGATGAAGGAGAGCTTTTTCGATGATGAGAGAAACAAATTTCTTATAGGTTTTCTCAAAACCATTTCATCTTCTAACTCAAAAGCCACGATCATCATCTGGACTCTTCTTACTCATTCCTTTGTCTTTTAACAATTAAAAGACTTAAAAGCTAATGGTGAGTCATCTTGCCCACGTTAGCCTCTTATATATATATTTATATATTATCCAAATTAAGCTTCCTCTCCATCCACGTTGCATATATATATATTAATTAATTAATTAATCATATATATATATATATGTATATATATTGTGAAGAGGTCAATCAAGCTGAATTCGGTCCTACTGGCCCTCTCGGGCCCCGATGCAAAACAGACCGAAACCTTTCTTAGCAATATTGATGTCGCGAACTCATCGGGACATATCTCGATCTCATCGGGATCCATTTAATCCATTGCTCTCCATAATTGGAACTCGTCCAATTACTATTTCTGATTCTCTGAAACACTTTTATGCGTGTGACCCTTTAGGTTCCGGTTATGTTGGCCACTTAGATTAACAATTAATCTGAGCAAGTCATGAGCGGTATCTAGCAACACATCATGACTCCCAATTGATCGGAAAGTAATCGGTTTGATGTATTCATCACGAACCAGATCACAAACCCTTCCATGACAATTCCGTGCAATTCGTCCTTTCACCATCCTATACCCCACTTGGTTATGAGTATGGTCAAAGTGTCAACTCTCACTAGACTGAGTCTAGCCCAAGTGATATCAGTTCTCGTCCTGGGACTCATTACTTTATATGTCAATGAAGACACTCTTTATGACATATATCTTTGGCCACCTTAGTAATGATCCCGACAAGAGGCCATGGGTATCTCTTACGCTAATCCAGTGGTGAATCCTTTATTGGCTACTCAATTATCTTGAATATCTCAAGTCGTACCCAAGCACCACCCTATGAGTTACCTCCGAAGGCAACAAGGAATGGAGTCAGCACGTGATCAATATCAAGATATCCTCGAGTACCTCAAGTCTAAGGATACTTGCACCATTCTATGATGAGATTATCACGACACTTAGATAAGATATCCATGTGATGATCTCATGACGGGTCATCCAATGAACTTATTACCGCTAGTAAGCATCCACATGTCAATTCTAAATATCTCATATTTACGGTTTCGAGATCCACCGCTGATCCAATCAAGGAATATGACATGCTAGTCTATCCGGATTAATGATGTCCGGTCTCATTAATCCTATGACTAGGAGAATTTAGATCTTGACATAATTGCACATGATAGGAATCTCGGTAGTATGATCACATCATAATTTCCTTCATGCTATGTCATATATCATGGACTTCATTAATTTGATTAAAGATCAAATCAATTCATAAACAATGTTTATGAATATCAAATTAATGAATAATGCATTTTCTTTATTTATTCATAAAGTCCGCACACGACTTTGAATAAAAGCGCTAAAGGGATTGCCTTTAGGGCACAAATAAACAAGATCTGACCTTGAACAAGTCGACTTATCCAATGAACAAGTCGACTTATCGGTACCGAACATGTGTAAGTCGACTTACACATGGTACAAGTCGACTTATCACTTACAAATCTCCCACTTGACCTAAAGCCAATCGTCTTAGTATCTAATACCATAAGCGAGTCCATGAGAATCACAATTCTCCTGTGACAATGGCTTTGTCAACGGAACAGCAACACTTTGTTCTGTGGGAATTCTCTCTATCAGGATATCATCTCGACTAATGATCTCTCGAATCGGTGAAGTACGAGTTCGGATCGTCGATAAGACCTTGGTTCCTTTGCCTGTGCACTAGCCCTATTGTATCACAATACAATCCTATGGGCCCATCACAGCTAGGGACCAGATCAAGTTCAGTAATGAACTTCTTGATCCAAACCACTTCCTTTGCGCATCTCATGCGGCAATGTACTCTGCCTCGGTTGATGAATCAGCAGTCCTCTCTTGTTTGAAATTTTTCCAACTGACCGCCACGCTATTCAGTGTGAATGTATATAACCTGATTGTGATTCAGAATCATCCTTATCAGATTAAATACTAGCATCTGAATGCCCGCTCACTTGGAGATTTCCATCTCCATAGTTCAAGAAAACATCCTTAGTGCTTCGCAAGTACTTGAGGATATTCTTGACAGCCACTCAGTGACCCTCACCAGGATCCGATTGGTATCTGCTCGTAACACTTAGAGCATACGATACATCGTGCCTCGTACATAGCATTGTTCCATGCTAAACCTCTTTAGCATCTCTTCTATGTACGATGATTGTGAAAGACCAAGCAACCTTTTGATTTATCTCTATAAATCTATATCCCAAGGATATAAGTCGCTTCACCAAGGTCTTTCATCGCAAATTGATTGGACAACCAAATTTTAATTGATTGTAGCATAGAGACATCGTTTCTCAGTAACAGTATGTCATCTACATACAACACAAGGAATACGATTGCAGTCCCATTAACCTTCTTATACACACAATGATCATCCGAATTTTGTGAGAAACCAAACTCTTTGAGTACCTCATCAAAACGGATAATCCAACTCCTGGATGCTTGCTTCAATCCAAGCATGGATTTCTGAAGCTTGCATACCTTTTCGCCATCGATGGAAGTGAAGCCCTCAGGTTGTGTCATACACATCCTCGGGTAGATTTCCTCTCAGGAAAGCTATCTTCACATCCATTTGTCATATCTCATAATCATAATGAGTGGCAATGGCTAGGAGTATCCTAATAGATTTAAGCATTGCTACGAGGCTGAAGGTCTCGTCATAGTCAACTCTTTATGTCGTGATTTAAATCCTTTAACCAGAAGCATTGCTTTATAGGTAATCAAATTACCATCCATGTTGGTTTTCTTCTGAAAACTCCTTTGCACCCTGTGGGTTTTATCCCTTCAGTGTAACAACCAAAGTCCATACTTGGTTTTCATACATGGAATCCATTTGATTTCATGGCACAAAGCCATGTTCGGACTCGAACTTTTCGTAACTCGTTCATAGGTAGTAGGCGCATCATCTCATATGAGCAATACGTCATTCTGTTTACTTACGAGAAATTCATATCTCTCGGGAATAGTGCGTATCCTACTTAACCTACGAAATTCGTGTGTAGTAGAAGGTTGAACTGTTACCTCATCTATATGAGTGACAGTTTCAGGTTCAGGCAGTTGATCTGCGTTTGTTCGAGCATCTTGAACTTCCTCAAGTTCAACTTTGCTCCCACTGTCCTCTTGTAAAAGAAACTCTTTCTCTAAGAAAATAGCATGCTTTAAAACAAACAACTTTTGTTCCTCAGCAAGGTAGAATTGATATTCCACGAACAAACACTTGTCAGATTTTGCATCAAGCTAATCTGACTGTGTCCGCTTCACATAAGCAGGACAACCCCAAACTTTCAGTTGAGAAAGATAGGGCTTTCAGTTAATCCACATCTCATATGGAGTAACATCAACTGTCTTTAATGGAACTCTGTTTAGCAAGTAAACAAATTGTCTCGAAAGCGATACTCCCAAAACTGTGCAAAACCTATCATCAATCGCACCATGTCTAACAAGGTTCGATTTCTCCTTTCAGCCACACCATTGTGCTGCGGCGTGTAAGGTGGAATATACTGAGATAAAATCCCATTATCTCTGAGATAATCCAAAACTGTTGGTGTAAGCATTTTCCACCACGATCAGATCGTAATGTATTCATACTTTTACCAAGTTAGTTTTCTACTTCATTTCTGAATTATTTGAACTATTCAAATGCTTCAGATTTGTATCTCATCAGATACAGATACCTATATTGAGAATAATCATCGATAAAGGTAATGAAGTAACGACAACCACTTCTAGCATGGATGGACATCGGACCACATACATCTGAATGTATTAGGTCTAATATTCCATTCACTCGTTCACCCTTTCCTTTAAAGGATAACTTAGTCATCTTGCCTAATAAACAAGATTCGCATGTGTAATATGATTCATAATCAAATGACCCTAAACATCCACTCTTATGGAGCTTAGCGATGCATATCTCATTTATATGGCTGTCGACAATGCCATAAGTAAGTTGATTTTAAATTATCTCGATTATGTCTTTCCGCGTCATTGACATTCTTAATTGGATATGACATATCTCATATGTCAATTCAATTGCATAATGTACGAGTACCATAGAGCATTCCATTGCAACTAATATAACAACCATTGCTACTAAAAGTCTAATGGAAACCAACTCTGATTAAACATAAAACATACAATATGTTCTTTGTTTAAAACGGGTACAAAATGACAATCATCCAATTTGAATATAAGCCCACTAGGGAGTAACAAGACATAAGTGTCTATGGCTAATGTAGCAACTCTTGCTCCATTACCTACACAAAGGTCTAGTTCTCCTTTTATGAGCTTTCTACTGTCCCTGAGGCCCTACATATCATTTCATATGTATGAGCCACATCCGGTATCAAATACCGATATGTTTGGATCAGGAATAGTATTAACCTCAATGACAAACATATTTGAAGAAGTAGAGTCATCTGATGCCTTCTTACGCTTCAAGGACTCAGATAGATTTTACTAGCCGCCTCTGGTGGCTAGACTTGCCACAATGAAAGCAAAATCCTTTTGGGACAGAATCTTTGGTCTTTCCTTGATGGCACTTCCCTTTGGTTTCTTGGCCTTTTTCTTCTTTGAACCAGAAGAAGAAGCATCCACCACTAGCACTTGCTTGCTATCCTTCGATGATAGCACTTCACCGCTGCTGAAAGTGATTGATCACCAAGAATTGTTGTGGATATTTGGTTCATCTGATAGTTTAACACGAATTGTGAATAACTGTCAGACAATCCAACCAGAACTAAGTCTCTACTTAACTCATAATCCATTACAAATCCTAAGGCATCCAATCTCTCGATATAGCCATTCATCTTTAGGGCATACTGCACAGCAGATATCCCTGGAGCCATCTTTGTTGTGAAGAGAAGCCTTGAGGTCTCGAACCTTTCAGACCGAGCTTACTCATCAAACAGCTCCCTAAGATGAAATACTATAGAGTGAGCATCCATGGACTCGTGCTGCTTCTGCAGCTCTGGTGACATCGAGGCAAGCATAATGCAAGTAGCCATGTCACTGTCCTTTAGATGCTTACGATATGCTTTCTGATCCTCATCAGAAGCATCGACAGCAGGTGCATCTGGAAGTGGAACATCTAGGACGTATCCCAGTTCCTCAGATCTAAGAACAATTCTCAGATTCCTCAGCCAATCAAGAAAATCGGTCCAGAATAGAGAGCGAAATTCACACTGAAAAACTTCTTCAATCACCCTAGCGCGATAGAGAGAAGGAATGATAGAATAGAATTGCCTGCATGATCATAAGGACTTGCATGATATGCATATGGCTCCCACTAGTTTCCTAGAATCCATAACCCTCTTTACGAATCCAAAGAAACGATGTGACATAATGTCCTAGTGGGTCGATATCCGACATTGCTAAGAGTGACCTTGGGTTTACCCAATAAGCCACAACTTAGGTCAATCGGTAGGTATCGGTCATACCAATTGTATCATCGATAACCCAGGCATTAAGAATGACCTTGGGTTTACCCAACAAGCCACCTTATGTCTCGGAGGTATCGGATATACCAATTACATCTTAGACACAACTATCGATCGTCTATCAACTTGTTGATGTATGCACTTACATTGGTATCAACTCTTTGATGCGCATACATCTAATGTATGCTACCCAATTTCGCTCTCGTTCACGTTGACCTTGAGTTTGCTCAACAAACTAACGCTTCGGTGAAAACCAACCCATTAATCGAAAATCTTAT
The DNA here is from genome assembly GCA_029891385.1 of Erythroxylum novogranatense. NCBI lineage: Eukaryota > Viridiplantae > Streptophyta > Magnoliopsida > Malpighiales > Erythroxylaceae > Erythroxylum > Erythroxylum novogranatense. The sequence continues at coordinate 34,085,827 of CM057232.1, read as the reverse complement.
TTTCATGGTTCAACATATCCGTATAGAGTGAGCTTGAGTTTGCCCAACAACCCAAACCCTATAAGAACTCGGTTCTTACCATATTAATGGAAGGCGTTAGTTTTCATATTTCGAGGAGGGATTTCGGGTCTCATCTTCATATTCTCCAAGCCGTAGGATTATAGTCACCATGACTATATGGAATGATTTAGGTTTCATCAATCACATTGAATCAATCCTTTTAATCATCCATCATCCAACTCGAAGATGCCACAAGTCGACTTACAACGAATGCAAGTCGCCTTATGCCTCGCTTATACACAAGTCGCCTTGTATCATTATACAAGTCGCCTTGTCTTCCTTCTTCGCACAAGTCGACTTATCTGATATAAGTCGCCTTTATGCACTACTACGCAAGACAAGTCGCCTTGTACTCTGCAAGTCGACTTATGACAGATTCTGAACAAGTCGCCTTTATACTCCAAATAAGTCGACTTGTCCAACAGAATTTGCTATAATTCTCTAATCGGCTAATTCCTCAATCCTTGCAATTCCAATTCACAATACCATCATACCTAGGGTAATATTTGTGAATTGATGTATCAATGAACAATTCATTGAACCATGAAAGCCTTAAATAGTCAAACTATATGAAAAGCTTGAAATGAGTCAAAACTCATTAATTTCCAAATAATTTAGGAACACCCAAATTATCATCCTAAGCATCTCTAGCCAGGGTATACACTCTCAAAACTACTCCGGCACTTGTCACAAAAATTGTGACGGCCAAAACAAGCAAGATAATGCAATATACTAACGAGACACAAATGTGACCAATTCGGCATTCAAAAATTCTTGGAAAAGCAACTTCAAGAAATTCAGTTTGGAAATCATACTACATCAAGATAACACATTTTTAATCACATTAAAAATGGTGCAAGGCATTGGAACTGAAAAAGCACACTCAATCAAGCCAAGCAAAACAGTCCCAACAATTTTCACAAAACTGTCCAGTTCTGTACATTGCTCGAAATGATCAATGAAAAAATTTCAATAAATTCTGAGAAAATTACATAGGTTACTAAATGTTCAGAACATGCTACATGAAGTTTTTCAGGATTTTAGGCCATCAAAAACTCAGTCAACCTAAATAACAAAACCGATTCAAAATCTGTGTTCATCAGCACAGCAATTCCCAACAGCATAGAATAAATTCGTGAATAAATATCCAATCACCTTGAAATCTAATTTCCATGCTCACAGAAATTCACCAGCATCTTAGAGACATGTAGGTGAAGGAAAATCCGAAAAACCATTTTTCTAGAATTTATTCTCGATTTTATACTCATGCCTGTTCCAGAATCGTTTCACAAAACAGCATCTGTAACCTTAGGGAATTAATTAGCAAAACTATATCAAATCAAATCAATAAATTCTGAAAATTCATAGACATATTCTCTAACATGTTATGAACAATCATGGGTAGAAAAATTTCGAAAAACATATCACAATATAAATTCGAAAATTGGACAGCAAGCATGCATCAACAGAAAATTCCATTAGGTTTCTGATCTTGCTTAGGTTTTAGCTTCATACGGGACACCAGACGCTCTGATACCACTGTAGGAAAATCCCGGGAGGTACATCACATGTACCGGCAGCGGAAAAAAAATTTTTTTGTTCCCGGGACTTTCCCGAAACCCAGGATCCAGGTATCGGTATGAAGTCATCAACCTAAATAGCCAAAAGAGACTATCTCTAAAGGTATCCACGCAGAGATCAGAAAATCTAACCGAGTCAAACCTCTTTGACCCGGGAATAGCTAGAACAGATTAAAGCCTGCTAGAGCCTACCTCTGTCCTGGAGAGCTTGGATCAACGTTGATGGAGAAGACTTGGAGAAAACTTGAAGAGATGAGATGAAGGAGAGCTTTTTCGATGATGAGAGAAACAAATTTCTTATAGGTTTTCTCAAAACCATTTCATCTTCTAACTCAAAAGCCACGATCATCATCTGGACTCTTCTTACTCATTCCTTTTGTCTTTTAACAATTAAAAGACTTAAAAGCTAATGGTGAGTCATCTTGCCCACGTTAGCCTCTTATATATATATTTATATATTATCCAAATTAAGCTTCCTCTCCATCCACGTTGCATATATATATATTAATTAATTAATTAATCATATATATATATATATATATATATTGCTGAAGAGGTCCAGTCAAACTGGGGTCGGTCCTACCGGCCTACCGGGCCCCGGTACCGAAACAGCCCCGGAAACCTTTCTTAGCAATATTGATGTCGCGAACTCATCGGGACATATCTCGATCTCATCGGGATCCATTTAATCCATTTGCTCTCCATAATTGGAACTCTGTCCAATTACTATTTTACAGATTCTCTGAAACACTTTTATGCGTGTGACCCTTTAGGTTCCCGGTTATGTTGGCCACTTAGATTAACAATTAATCTGAGCAAGTCATGAGCGGTATCTAGCAACACATCATGACTCCCAATTGATCGGAAAGTAATCGGTTTGATGTATTCATCACGAACCAGATCACAAACCCTTCCATAGACAATTACCGTGCAATTCGTCCTTTCACCATCCTATACCCCACTTGGTTATGAGTATGGTCAAAGTGTCAACTCTCACTAGGCGAGTCTAGCCCAGTGATATCGGTTCTCGTCCGGGACTCATTACTTTATATGTCAATGAAGACACTCTTTATGACATATATCCGCCACCTTAGTAATGATCCCGACAAGAGGCCATGGGTATCTCTTCGCTAATCCGAAGTGGTGAATCCTTTATTGGCTACTCAATTATCTTGAATATCTCAAGTCGTACCCAAGCACCACCCTATGAGTTACCTCCGAAGGCAACAAGGAATGGAGTCAAAGCACGTGATCAAGATCAAGATATCCTCGAGTACCTCAAGTCTAAGGATACTTGCACCATTGCTATGATGAGATTATCAACGACACTTAGATAAGATATCCATGTGATGATCTCATGACAGTCATCCAATGAACTTATTACCGCTAGTAAGCATCCACATGTCAATTCTAAATATCTCATATTTACAGTTTCGAGATCCACCGCTGATCCAATCAAGGAATATGACATGTGTTAGTCTATCCGGATTAATGATGTCGGCCTCATTAATCCTATGACTAGGAGAATTTAGATATCTTGACATAATTGCACATGATAGGAATCTCAGTAGTATGATCACATCATAATTTCCTTCATGCTATGTCATATATCATGGACTTCATTAATTTGATTAAAGATCAAATCAATTCATAAACAATGTTTATGAATATCAAATTAATGAATAATGCATTTTCTTTATTTATTCATAAAGTCTGCACACGACTTTGAATAAAACGCGCTAAAGGGGATTGCCTTTAGGGCACAAATAAACATTACCAACCTTGAACAAGTCGACTTATCCAATGAACAAGTCGACTTATCGGTACCGAACATGTGTAAGTCGACTTACACATGGTACAAGTCGACTTATCACTTACAGTAACATGCCACCCTCGCAGGGCACGGACTCGGATATCACCATTGATGTCGGGTTCGGGTCATGCGGGAGTGGGGTGTTACACAAAGAATTAGTCTGCTTGATTGCCAAAAAATGGGCTGACTTCGTCAACCTATCCACAATAACCCATATGACATTATGCTTCCTACTGGTCTTGGGCAAACCCATCAGAAAATCCATGGTTACTCTTTGCCACTTCCACTCAGGAATGGACAATGGCCTTTACTTGCCTGAAGGCGCCTGGTGTTCAGCCTTGACTTGCTGACACACGAGACACTTACTGACATACTCTGCTACATCCCTCTTCATGCCCTTCTACCAAAAATGCTCTCTCAAATCTCTGTACATCCTGGTACTACCTGGGTGCATGGCGTAAGGCGCATTGTGTGCCTCATCCAAAATCTCATCCTTAACCTCCTTGCTATCTAGAATACAAAGTCTGTCCCCCACTGTCATGAGTCCATCATCTCTCACTATGACTTCAGAAACCTTACCATTTCGAATTTCCTCCCGAAGCTTGCTCAAATCTGCATCCTGTGCCTGCAACTCCTTAACCTTCTCCCTGAGTATAGGCCTCACTCTGAAATTAGCTAGAAGGCAATTTGGTTCCTCCTGTTTCAAGCTTATCTTAAGCTTGGCCATCCCTTCCAATAAAGGAAGATAAACTGTCTGAACATGAGCAATGGAAGACTTCCTGCTCAATGCATCAACCACTACATTTGCTTTGCCTGGATGGTACTCAATCAACAAATCATAGTCTTTGAGTAGCTCAATCCACCTTCTCTGTCTCAAATTCAATTCTTTATGGCTCAGTAAGTACTTGAGACTCTTGTGATCAGTAAAGATCCTTGTCTGAACCTCATATAGATAATGCCTCCAAATCTTCAAGGCAAAGATCACTGCTGCCAACTCCAAATCATGAGTCGGGTAATTCAACTCATACGGCTTCAGTTGCCTTGAAGCATATGCTATCACCCTGTCTCCTTGCATCAATACACAACCGAGACCCTTCCTCGAAGCATCACTATATACCGTATAGCCCTCATCACCAGAAGGCAAAATTAGAACTGAGGCACTTGTCAACCGATGCTTGAGCTCCTCAAAGCTCTTCTGGCATTCATCAGTCCAGATGAATTTCTGATTCTTCCTCAATAGCTTATTCATCGGAGCAACTATCATGGAGAATCCTTCTACAAACCTCCTGTAGTAACCTGCCAGACCCAGAAAACTCCTTACCTCTGTCACTGTCTTGGGTGCATGCCAATTGACCACTGCTTCAACTTTCCTCGGATCAACATGCACTCCATCCTGCGAAATCACATGCCCAATGAATGTCACCTCATGAAGCCAGAACTTACACTTGCTGAAATTGGCATAAAGCTCTCTCTCCCTAAGAGTCTGCAATACCATCCTGAGATGCTCCTCATGCTCTTCTTCACTCTTAGAATACACCAGAATGTCATCTATAAACACTATGATAAATTGGTCCAGAAACTCCTTGAAGACCCTATTCATAAGATCCATGAAAGTAGCTGGAGCATTGGTTAAGCCGAATGGCATAACCAAAAACTTGTAATGCCCATAACGAGTCCTGAATGCTGTCTTGCTTACATTAGACTCCTTGATTCTGAGCTGATGATAGCCTGACCTGAGATCAATCTTGGAAAAGACCCGTGCTCCCTGCAGCTGATCAAACAGATCATCTATCTGTGGCAGAGGATACTTGTTCTTAATTGTCACCTTGTTGAGTCTCCGATAGTCAATACACATCCGCCATGATCCATCTTTCTTCTTAACAAATAGAACCGGTGCTCCCTAAGGAGACGAACTCGGTCTGACATACCCCTTCTCTAATAGTTCCTCCAACTGTTCCTTAAGCTCCCTCAACTCAGCTGGAGCCATCCTATACGGCGGTATTGAAATTGGCGCAGTTCCGGGAATCAAGTCAATGGCAAACTCGATTTTCCTCACCGACGGCAAACCTGACAATTCATCTGGGAACACATCTGGAAACTCCCTCACAATCGGGAAATCCTCTAACTTCCCTTCGTTCACACCGACATCCACAACGTGTGCCAAGAAAGCTTCACACCCCTGACCCATCATTCTTTCAGCTAACATAGCTGAAATCAATCTTAGCGATGGCGTCTTCCTATCTCCTCTGAAGATCACCTTCTCACCATTGCCCAGATCAAACTCCACCTCTTTCCGACCACAATCTAGCTTGGCCAGATACTTCTCTATAGTATCCATCCCCAGAATAACATCTAACTCTCGAAGGTCTAGCAGTAGTAAGTCCACTACCAATCTAGCACCATCGATGAAAAACTCACACTGCTCATACACCTGACTGATCACCACATTCCTCCCTAGAGGAGTACTAACAAGCAAGGGCCTATCCAAAGGCACAGAATTCACACCATGTAATGTTATGCTTGCAGAAACAAAAGAATGCGTGGAACCAGAATCAATCAAAACAAATACTACTGAATCAAATAATCGAGCCATACCCGTGACAACCTCAGGTGCAGCTGCAGCTTCCTCCCTAGTCATGGAAAACACTCTTGTCGACGCCTGACCCCTTGGCCTTCCTGGAGGAATAGCCTTCCTTGCAGTCCCAGAGCTGCCTACCTCAGTAACTGGCCTGGTTCCCACTGTTTTTGCACGCCTTGAAACATGAAACTGCGACCCCTCTTGTCTCGGTGCCTGTGGACAATTCTTGGCTATATGTCCCTTCTCTCCGCATCTAAAACAAACTCCAAGTAACCTGAGGCACTCTCCTTGGTGACGTTTCCCACACTGGTCACATAGGGGGTTGGTGAACCAACTCTTTCCTGCTCTTCCAGTGCCTCCCACATTAGAGGCTTGCCCTGATACTGCCCTCACCTGCTTGTCCCTGGTAGCCCCACTGCTACCCACTTCACTCTGACTGTAAGAGCTCCTCGTGCTCCTCTCAGGCATTGGAGCACTAGCACCCTTCTTGAAAGTCTGCTCCCTGTTCCTCCTCTTCCTGCTTACTTCATTTATGATATTCTCCAGTTTCTCAGCCTGGAGAGCAGCATCCACCAATTGCTGGTAGTCACATAAATTGTGGATCAGGACTTTCTCCCTGATCCCCAAGTGAAGACCTCCTTCAAACTTATGGCACTTGTCTTCCTCTGTCACCATAATGTTGACTGCATATCGAGAAAGCTGTGTGAACTTCAGCTCATACTCGCTCACACTCATGTCTTTCTGAGTGAGGTTCAGAAATTCTCTGGCCTTATCTTGCACATAGACTCTGGAGAGATACTTCTTTCTGAACACTTCCACAAAGTCCCTCCATGTCAGCACTGGTGGCACAACCTGACTGTGAGGCACTGATTCCCACCAATGCAGTGCATCTCCCTGCAACAAACTGACTGCATAATCTAACTTGTCCTCATCTGACCATTTCATCTGTAGTAGAACCCTCTCGATCCTCTTCAACCAAGCTTCAGCCTCTTCTGGATTCGTCGTCCCACTGAAATCCACAGCCCCAAACTTGTAGAGCTTATCATACTGCCCACTCCTGTCTACTAGAGCTGGCATCGGCATCTGAGATCTCTGACCCATGGCATACGTGAAAGCCTGAGCAAAGGCTTGAAAGAAACTCGGATCCATGGGATGTCCCTGAGGCATAGGAGGAGGCGGAGGAGGCATTTCTTGTTGCAAACTAGGTGCCTCAGAAATCGGAGCAGATTGTGTCCCAGCATCCTGTGGAACATGGGATTCATCCGTGTTCCCTTGACGAGAATGAGATCAAGTCATAGCTCCTCGAGTTCTCTTTCGAGGTGGCATGTTCACTCCTTGAATATAAAACCATTGAAAACTTTAGTTCAAGTAAGACAAGTTTCAAAATATGCAAAAACAGTTCAAATCATATAAAACAATGCAGATATTCCTTGAAAGCAATGTCATGCAGCTCTAGACCAAAACCTAGGCCGCTCTGATACCACAACATGTTGGATCCCGTTTTCGGAGCCTAACATAGGACATGAGAGTGTGGTGCTGTATGCGTGAGGTGGAACGTGTAAATTAAACGATTAAGGAAAAAGACCATCGAAAGTTCAATGGACCCATCGTGAACAAACTCAAAACTTGCTTTCATGATTAAAACAAACACATCCATAAATCATTATCCAAAAGATGAGTTTTACAAAGCTTTAAGAACATTTTAAACCAAATTACAACCTTGAGTTCAAGAGCCAAAAATACAAAATACCCTTGAACCAATAATACTTGAAATGTAACTAAAGCCTTGACTTCCAAAAATATAACATTGAAAATAAGTAAACATCACAAAATGGAGTGCTGCCATGACTCATGACTCACTCGATCTCTTGCTCGTCACCTGAATGGGGGAGAATAGAGGGGGTGAGCTATAAAGCTCGTGGGAACATATTCATAATATAGCAATAAGCAAAAGTATTCAAAAATAACTCATTGCCGTGGTACTTGTTAAAATCATAGCAATTGAGCATGTATGAGTCATTATCTTGGAAAATTCTTGATTCTTGAACAATTCATGATGCATGAAACATAACAACAGATCATAAACACATAAAATAACATGATGGTTTGGGTTAGTCCCTGATTCATGACGTATTACACACTCCTATCGAAATGGTTATTTGAAGACGTAGTTTCGTGAGGGAATCCTTGTGAGAAACCCTGTGCCACTTGCGGGCAGGCTGGAGAAGCCTTTTCATGAGTCAATGTGCACTTGACTGTTCGTGAGGGACATACCGTAAACCCACATAACATGCATGATTCAAAATCGTGTAAACTTGATTGCCAACTGGCACTTGCTTGGAAACTTGCTTGTCATATATTTCGGAAAGCATGATTTCATGTGCATGTATTCTTGAAAGGAGAAAAACCCTTTTTGAAACATTTTTAATAATAATGAATGCAAATCATATAATCATTCTACAATAGCACGTAATGCAATCATTGATGATGCAATTTAAAGCATTAAACCTTTCTTGATTTGAACAAAACAATAAGTAACTTATTTACTCTATTATAAACATGAACCCACCTTGGAATTCTTGCTTAAAACTTTCTTAGGAATGTCTTTCCTCTTGTTCCCCTTGCTCCTCTTGCCTCACTTGATTTCCTTAACCAAACAACCAAATTCCAGCCAATTTGGTGTAGAAATCGGAAAGTCATACTTTAGCAGTTCAAACTATAACTTATTATGAAACATAAATTCTATGCTCAACTTCCATCCAAAATTGTATATCCTTAGAGACTGAATCAAAACTTTATTTCTTCACAAAACTTATATCCCTATGTCTCTAGTTTACAACGCAAAAAGAATCACCTCATTTGGACATCTAAATCAAAAGTTATGCCCAAAATACCAAAGCATGTCGCCGTAGGAAATTGGCTGCTTTCACAATGAGAAGTTGGAGTCTTGTGGCGAGCGCCAATGGCACATGGCGAGAAGCGGGAGTGCGTAGCGGCGAGCGCGCGCACCGCGGCGAGCTCATCCGCAGGTCGCGACGTGCGACGGCGTAAACCTCCCGAAACTTAATTTTTCCACTCTTCTCAACCATAATCCTCCCATCTTTCAATTATAAACACATCTAAACATTAAAACACCTCTAATACTTCATTTCTAACCTCAAAATCATTCATAACAACAACATGATCATCAACCCTAAAAGATCTAACCATTTTTCCATAAACTTTGAAACAACTGATTCCTACTCATGCTAAGCTATTCTAGGGTTTCATTCAACCCAAACAAGAAGAAATTAGTACAATTTACTTGATGATGCTTTAATTCCTCCCAAAATCCTCAAGAATGCAAAACCCTAATTTTTCTTCTTCTCCCTTAAGCCACCAACGACACTCCCTGTCTTTTCTCACTTTCCTTCTTTCTTTCTTTCTAATTTCCCTACTCTCACTAATCATACAAATGTCCATTATACCCCTCCATGTAATGCCTTAGCCTCTCAAACTTAAGTGACCTTCCCATTTTGCCCTCAAACATTTTTACTCTTTCATTTCCACTTACACCATACTATACTCAAATAAATCCTAATTTTCCATTAATACTTTCAATAAAATCAAACTATGCCATAAATCATACAACTAACATAATTCATACTTAATAACATCAAGAATAACAATTTGGGGCCCAACATTTGTCACTTATAGAGAATTGTCTTAACTTAATTTGAATAAAATGCTGAAGTGATAAGAAATTAGTTATAAATATTCTAATAGAAGGACAACATAAATTCCTATCATTGATGAGATATTTTTTTGATCAAGTTTAGAACCTATATATGATATAAACGGATTTAGTCACTTTTATTAGTTTTTACACAACAACATCAATGATAGGAAAGTATCTAACTTCTCCTATACTGTCTAATCTTAAGTCAACATAATATGCAACACAAGGTGTCTAACTGAGATAAATACCTACTTTGTAACCTCTTCCTAGTTACTTTATAAGTAGCTTTATTATCAGTGATGAACTATACACTCTTTCTACCTTAAATTCATTTATAACTTTGTCAAAAATCTTTACTTGTGTATTAACATTCCTAATAAGGTTAAATGCATCAAATATAATCCTATTACTAGAATAAATAAAAAATTCATATAGACTCTTTTGTCCTAACCATCATATGTGATTTGACATCTATAAGTTAACTTAGTCATTTTTTTTCACCAAAATAACTTTTTATGTCACCAACCATGTTTCTCAAAAGATTATCTCTATAGTTATCAATTAAAGGATCTTTAAATATTGAACTAATAGAGGCAATAACATCCACTATGGACTAGTAACAACAAGATTAGGTAATATTGAATGTCACATATACATTTTACCATCATTTAGCCATTTCCATTTTTGTATTATAAACTATTCTTTGTATTATAATACACGTCAAATTAAGGTTAAGCTCTAAGAATTATTTGTAAAGTAAAACAGCTAGGCAATTTTCTTCTCATTTTCCTTATATCAGTTGCAACAGTCTATTGCTCTTGAGAATGAAGACCAACTTTAATATTTGCAATATCATCCTCACCACTGCTAGATGAACTTCCATTTCCAATTTCATAGTTCAATATGTGCCTTCTTTCTTTCTTATTTGATATTATTCAAGAAAACTATGTATAAAGCCTGTCTCCATCTAAGACAAATTTAAATGGCTTATGATATATTTAAGTCCATTTCCTTTTAAAAAATTTTAATCACAAATAAAAAATATTAAATTCCTTAAAAATATAATCAGATTATTAAAAAGACCAATAGAGCAACAAAAAGGTATTATAGTAGGCACATAATTAAATGAGACACTAACTGCTAAGCAAACATTTTAGAATTAAGAGTCTGGAGCATCTGATCCTACAAATGATTAAGTATACAAAAATAAAAAAGATTGTTTTCTATTCCCATTATTACAGTGAGTCATCAAGGGAAATATATGGGATTTTGAGTTAACCAAGGATGAAACCTGCAACTAATCAATTAAGTAAACATGCATTGTTATTATTTTAGACTTACAGTTAGGGGTGAGCATTCGGGTAGTTCGGGCCGGATTTTTCACCGTCGAGCCCTACTGAATTACCGAAATTTTTTCTCTTACCCGGCCCGAACCCGAATTTTCAATTACCCGAATTTACCCGGCCTGATTTACCCGAATTGTTTATTTACCCAGCCCGATTTTACCCGATTTACCCGATTTACCCGAATTATCCCGGCCCGATTTACCCGAATTATCCTAATTACCCTATTTCATAATTTTTTAAAACCTAATTCGGGTAATCGGGCCAGCCCGAAATTTTTCGAAGTTACCCGTCCCGGCCTGAAAAAAATTCGGGTAATATCCGGGCCGGCCCGAATTACCCGAATTAGGTAATTTCTTTACCCGAATTAATTCGGGCCGGGCCGGGTAATCGGGCCGGCCCGAATAATGCTCACCCCTACTTACAGTTCACATTATTTCTTTGAATTTTGAATTAGGACTAGTTACATAACTTTTGAAATTACAAATTATCTTCTAAAACAATTATTTTTATTGGATTTTTTAACACCTTTAGACCTAATTAACAAGAGGTAAAGTATAAACAAGATATTAGCGATAGTAACTTATAAAACAAGAGATCGTTAGATCAGAAAAAGATATTATCAAGTATTCTTAAAAATATTATCCACAATAGCTAAAGGCATATCAAAAAAATTTACGGCAAAATCACGTGTTCTAGCAACTCCTCTAACATTAAATGCACCACTACCAAATCATTAGTATAAATGATCTCACTAGCAAGATAATAAAGAATGACAAAAAGAAGTCCAAGAAGATGTAAATATCAGTTAACAAGAAAAGATTTAGAGTTAAGAAATGAAACATAGATTAATTATCTAAAGGCACATGTGGTCTATAGGGATGTCAAAATAACCAATTGATTGTACAAAATGAAGATCATATGAAAAAATAAGTTTAACACCTACTAGTGATGATATTCATTACAAGTTTGGCTGTAATATTTTTCTAACCTTGATTTCGAAAGTTAAAAGATATATAGAGTTTATGAATATCTGATATAGTTTCTTAAATAATTCCCACAATTTTTAAGTTAAGACACCACTACCTTAAAAATAAATAACGAAACATATTGTGGAACTCAAGTTAACTTATAATAAAATAGGCAACATATAAAAAAGAAGTTAGGATTACCTTGATATGTCATTTATTTCTACAAAATTGAGTCAAGGATGTAAAATATTTAAATAGTTTCTCATTACATTAAGTATTTATAAGCTTGGAAAAATTTAAAAAACATGTTTAAACTTATGGTATCTATATTTACACTTTACAAAAGCATAGTCCTAGTTGATGAGAGGCAACTAACGGTGTGAGGCAATTGATGTGAAAAGGCGAGTGGTAAGATGTGAGTGATGGTGAGACACTATTGAAAATGAGACATTATCGTGAAGAAAGGTGATGGTGATAAGGAGGCACAAAGCAGATTAAGCTTAAGAGAGGTTAAAATGATGACTAATAAGGAGGTACATAGGCAGAGCATAATATAGTGAAAGAGTTCATATTAATATTTAATAAAGAACATAGTTAAGATCGCAAGAGACAGAGATTAGAATTGAGATTGGATGTGATAATAAAGGAGAAAACAAGAAAAATTAGGTGATTTAGGATTTGTTTTTCAATTTAATACATAATTTACTTAAAATTATAGCTTAGTCCATACATTTTACTAGTATTTTAGGTATTAATTGATATTGATCAATACTAGCCAAAATCACCTGTATAACCCAAAAAATAAACTTAATGCTCAGATCTAAATTGTCGTATCAATTTTCAGTCAATATAGTCCATTTTAGTTAATAACAATTAGTATGGTACAAAAATAATAATTTTAGACCTAACTTTAATGAAGTTTATTATCATTATAAGGTTGTCACTTTTTTAAAAAAGGTTTCTAACATTGTTTTTCTTCTAGATTTATCCTTTGTCATCAATTATTGTCACAAAACAATTCTCACAGTAATATAAGTAGCATATTTTGTAACATAATTATGATAAAATGGATAATGATAGTTTAGAACATAAAACCAACAAGAGAATGAGTTTTGCAAAATCAAAGAGTGAATACACCTAAATTTAGTTGGATTTAACTCTACAACCTTTTATAATTATTAACATATGCAAATACTAGGAGTTTATGGTGAGAATTGATGCAAGTCATGATCACAATTAAGTCTAATTAAATATCAATTAGACTTAAATAAGATTCAGTATCTTTATTCAATATCTCATGTTTAACCTTTAAAGATTTTCAAAATTTATACTAATTCTAATTTGATTAAATTACCTTTCTCTCATCAATCGTTGTTTATGTATAAATTATTAGGTTCCCTAATTTGTTGGTGATATGTATAAGTTATAATCTTAAATTGTATTTAAGATTAGATAAATTAAACATTTTCATTTATTCAATTCTATAATTAACCAATTTATTTCTATATATCAAAATTGATATTTAATAACTATCATGATCACTCAAATATTAAAATTGTATGATTTTTACTAACCTTTCAGCATTACTTTTATATAAAATAATCCTTTTATCACATAATATTTTGACTATACATAAAGTATGAAATAATGTCTACTCTATTTAAGTCCAATCATATCAGTTCTCCATCATTAGCAATTGATTTTGTTAATAACATTTAAAAACTATTCTCAGAGTGTCATTCCACTTTGGCTAAGGATTTTTTCAATCAATACTGATTGAAAACAATGGAACATTCTTAAAGGTGATGAATGTTATATTGATCACTAATTTAACTTTATATAACTCATGTTATATCTATTAACTACAAATTGAGCTACATTTCAAAAGATAAAAATCTTTTTATAAGATGCTTTGGAGATCTTAATTGAAATTTCACTTATACAGTCATCACAATTAGAATTTCTATAGACATTTAAGCAATGTTAAAAATAGGATTCTTATATCGGGTTAGTTCAATGAACTTGTTCTCTAATAAACACCCACACACTTATTTAAGTGGCTCCATACTTTAGCCTGTGAGATCAACTACTTCCTTTATAAGGAAGAATTACAATGCATGTTAATCTTTTTATGCTTTATTAATGTCCATTATTAATAGAACAATGATTAAAACTGATTTAGGATACCATAATTGTCCTTTACCAAATGATTACTTAGTCATTCTTAGTCAAGGTAAGGAACATAATCGAGAGTTGTTCTCCTGCAGGATTGGTGATGGTGAAAAAAGATTTTTCTTTGACTAATAACTGGTGTCATTTTGGTTTGTTAAATTGCTTAGATGAATTAACTCCCCTCAAGTAAAAATTCCATCATGATGTCACTTTATACTAAGTTCTATCATAACAATATGTTATCATAAGAACTTTAACAACTTTAAATAATGTCCTTTCTTTCCAACTTCAGCTTGATACCTGACAAAGAGGATAAAATTATATGGAATGGCAATTCATAAGGTAAATTCACTAATTCCTTATACATATAGCTCCTTAGTCCAACAAACCCAAAGGTTGAGTGGTTCCACCTTATTTGGATAAAGCATGTTATACCCTCGAGCTTCCTGTTCACTTTGGTTAGTAGTAAAAGGAAAACTCCAAATCCAGGATGCATTATCCAAAATTTTCTTCATTCCAAACTTTTTTTAAAATCAAACGAAATTTATTAAGATAATATGAATGCAAATACACAAGTTTAAGAGCTTCTCCTACATCAAAGAGAAGCTAAACAACATCGTCGTAAAGAAACCATGGACCAAACCAAAACAACAACGCGATAGATACACCTACAAGCTAAAACTTAAAAAAATGACAGTGTAGTAAGGGTTTTTGTAGAAAAAGCATCAACTATCAAAGAGTCCTATAAATGGTAAAGAGAAACTCTCCCATTAGGACTCCAGAAGCTTCCGAATTAAGGCATCAGGTGGCTTCTTCATCACCATATGGGTCAACCAAGTAAGGATTCTTGTCTTGAAAAAATGTGCTTTCTTTACTTTGTCTGAACTTTAATTGTCCTATTTAGGGTAGAATCATCGAGAGATTCCTTCTATCCATTGGTGGTAGAAATGTGTGGAGTCACTGTCGAGAGGTGTGTGAAGTGAATCACACGTTAATATAAGGCTTGTTATACAATATACAAATGCACAAGAAGGGGGGGTTGAATTGTGTATTATTTTTTAAAACCCCTTCGAAAACGCTTTGTTAAAAGAAACTTGTTCTTTTCACAAGAACTACTAAAAATTCAAAGTTATAAAGTATTTTTCAAAAAATTTATATAAAAACTAGTAAGATCAAAAAATTGAAAGATAAGAGAGATTAAGAGTTGAGAGATGTTGACACAGCGATTTTTATACTGGTTCATCCCAAACCGTGGGCTACGTCCAGTCCTCAGATATCTTTATGAGATTTCACTATCTCTTAAAAATGTTACAAGTATTCTTTGTCTCCGAGCCTCTTCAGGTCTCTTACAATCAGTATTCTTTCACACTTAGCCTCTGCTGGCTATCTGCACTACTTTCAACTGAAAGGTTTTTTTAGCTTTGTTATAGAAAAATAGCTTTAGATTTTTCACACAATAGTTTCTCTCAAGTATTGATAGCTTTTCTAACTTTTCTTATAATAACTTTTTGTAACTTTTCAATCTTCGACTTCGACTCATATTTATAGTCTTTGTCTTCAACTGTTTCTTGATTCTTGGTTCTTTCAAGAAACGGCTATTCATTTGAGTTCTATAACTAACTCAAGCTGATTCTTGATTTGACGTGGTTTGCTTCCGTCTGCTTTTCTTCGTCTGCTTTTCTATTGTCTGTTTTTCTTTGTATGCTTTTCTATCGTTTGTTTTCCTTCGTCTGCTTTTCTTTCGTCTGTTTTTCTTCGTCTGCTTTTCTATCGTTTGCTTTTCATTCGTTTGCTTTTCTTTCGTCTGCTTTTCTTCGCCTGCTTTTCTTCCGTCTTTTTTTCTTCGTCTGCTTTTCTTTCGTCTGCTTTTCATTCATCTAATTTTCTTCAGTTTGCTTTTCTATCGTCTGTTTTTCTTCTGCTTGCTTTTCTATCGTCTGTTTTTCTTCCGTCTGCTTTTCAACTTAACTTCCGTCTTCTTTTCATTTTGCTTCCGTTTGTTTTTCATTATTATTTCTACTTCATCAAAATCATTTATGTAAAGTCATTTTAACTTAACAATCTCCCCCTTTTTGATGATAACAAATAATCATACAAGTAAGATGAAAAACTGTAAATGAAAAAAAAATGTACAGATGAGAAATAAGAACATATCTTTAAGCTTCTAGTTCTTCATTTTTTGCTTACTCTTCCTCCCCCTATCTTTCTCTTTCTTCTTCAAAATTTTTCTTCTCCCCCTTTCATTTCTCCCCCTACTTGTTATTAATCAAAAATGATTATGACCGATGATACTTCAATAATTCTTTCAACATCTCTTTTATCTCCTTGACTTCTCTGCGTAGTTGAATAACTTCTGCTTGTAAGTCAAAAGATGAGGTTGATCGGTCATCATCCTTCGGTTGTTGTTCTTCAGCAGCAATTGTAGTGTTATATGCATCTGAAGATGGAACATATGTTTCAATGATCTCGAGGGTAGGAGGTTGAACAGATAGATTGGGTTCTGGAAGATCTAAATCATCAGGAGCTGGTAGTCTTAACACTTGTCTTCCACGCAAGGGTAGGACTTCTTCAATTGAAGATGTATTAGAAAGTGGCCTAATATGCATAATTATTTGCACAAAGGATTCAGTGAATGTCCCTTTAGTAAGTTTCCCCCCACTGGACAATGTTCATCTTTAGTTGTTGAACTACAACTAGCTTTTGTAATTATCTTCTTTACAGAGCATGCTTCATCTATGCTCCGTACTTCTTCTTCATTTTGATCTGCTGACAGATCATCTATTACCCCTTCAGGGTATAGTTTCTGTTTCCCCTTATTGCGTTCAATGGGATACCTTGGTTGAAGATCAAGTACAACTATTTATCACAATAGGTTGTAAATGTACCTTCACTAACCTCTTTGGTATATCCCTGATGATGATTGAAGTACTCCTCTTATTCACAGGTTGAACCTCTTCAATCACTCTGACTCTCAAATATTCTTTCCTCAGAAGTTGAGAAGAGTTATACTGTACCAGACTAAGTTCTGTTGATTCTTCCTGTTGAACAACAATAGGAGTAGCCTTCTTCTGGCTTGGTTCTGCTGATTTCTTCTGTTGCACATCAGTAGGAGTAGCCTTCACCAGACTAACTTTCTCAGCAGTAGGAGTACTCTTCTTCTGATTGACTTTCTCAGTCTTCTTCTCTGCTTCAATCAGTCTTGGAGTCTTTTGAGGTTGTGGTTTCTATTTCTCAAACTCCAATTTCCTTTTTCTCTCAGTCTCTTTAGCCTGTTTGGTTGTTTCTTCATTTAAGATAGAGATTAGAGATCTTGTAGCCTTAGGTGCACCTGTCTTGAAGACTTCTGCCTGACTTCATTCTCTGGATCTCTTTTCTTCTTGTTGTCACAAGGTTCGAACTCTGGGTGATCTTCTCGCTTGCTTCGGAATTTCACTCAGAAGTGTCTCCCCTTTTCTTTTCAGAGCACCTTCGTTTATCCTCCGTACTTGACTACTTTCTTTCTGAATAATTATCTTTTCTTTCAAGGTTTCTTCTGATGATTTCCTCCTTTCAATCATGGGCATTTTTATACTGGATTGAGATTTAGCACTTTTTGTAGGAGATTTCTTCTTTGTACGCTCCCCCTCAGTTCTTGTTTTAATCTCAGAATCTGCTTCTACTCTGTCCAGATTCTTTAAACCCATTTTCGCCACTGTTCCTGAGTTGATAACACTCTTAACAGTCATCTTAACTCTGTTTCCTCTATCAAGAAGGACTCCAGACTCTCTGAATATCCTTGTCAACAACATTCCATAGGGGTAATTGTTCGTATCTTTCATCGCCTTAACCATATACTGAAAAATCAGAAATGGTAAATCTATGGGTTGGCGATTCAATAAGTAGAATAGGCATTGTTCATCCAATGTTGTCACCAAATGCCTTAAACCTACTCATGGTAAGATGCAATTGAACAGTATCGTATGTAGTACCCTAGCCTTCGGCACCAGACTTGAGGTCTTCCTCTCCGTTGGGTCGTTGTCTCCATACAACTACCGATTGACTTCCTCTTCCTTAACACTGACTTTCGTCATCCATCTGGCTTTACTTGTGAGCTTTTCTCTAGCAGATGGACATTCAGTTACTTTCTCAATCAACTCCGTTGTCATAATAATAGACATTCTATCTACTGTGGAAACAATAGTATTGTCTACTAGCTGCACATTCTTCCAGAAATCATACACTTCATTTTGATAAACGATTTCTCGCACCTGGAAGAACTTCCTCCATCCTGCTTCTACTATCTCCGGTTCAATGTCCATGTCGTTTTTCCTCAAAGATTCAAAATCAATATGTCTTCCGAAAATCATTGCTTGCTCCATTTGATTCTTCGATGAGTAAGAGACTGAGTTTACTGATTTGTTCTTCAAAAGGTAAAGTTGGTTACAGAGATTTGAGAGAGCTGAAAGCTGAGAAGTGTTTGAGTTGAGAATACTCGAAAGGTCTTTTCAGGCGTGTTCTAGAATAGGTGAAGTTCTCAAGGCGATGAGACTTTCCCTCCAAAACTTCCTTGTGAGAGAAGTTACCAGCTGTAATTCACTGTTACTAACGCCGTTAACTTTGACGACCTTTCAACTTGTCTATGACATGTTAGACGGTTGGTCATTTAACATCACCATGTTGAGATTTCGTATGATTTCCTTAAATCGCTCTTCACTCAGTGGTTTAGTGAAGATGTCTGCCCATTGAAACTTTGTCTCAATAAATTGAAGACTCACAATCCTTCTCTGAACGTAGTCCCGTAAGAAATGATGTCTGACTTCGATATGCTTCACTCTAGAATGCTGAATTGGATTCTTCGGCAAGTTGATGGCGCTTGTGTTGTCACAAAAGAATGGGATCTCCACTACTTGTACTGAGTAATCTTCTAGTTGATATTTGATCCACAATGTTTGTGAACAGCAGCTTGCGACAGACATGTACTCGGCTTCAGCAGTTGATAGGGCGATTGAACTTTGTCTCTTGCTTGACCAGGAAACAAAGTTTGACAAGAAAGTGACAGCCTCCACTCGTACTCTTCCTATCAATCCTATCTTCAGCATAGTCCGCATCGCAATATCCAATCAACCTGAAATCTTTACCTTTCTCATACATTATGCAAAGATCAGTAGTACCTGCGAGATATCTCATAATTCTTTTAACAACAATGTAATGAGACTCTTTAGGATCGGCCTGAAACCTTGCGCACAAGCATACACTGAACAATATGTCAGGTCTGCTTGCTGTAAGATAAAACAAAGAACCAATCATCCCTCTATACAGGGTTTGATCCACCTTCTTACCAACTTCGTCTCTAGACAAAGGGTTCAAAGGATGCATCGGAGTTGCCATAGGTTTCACTTTTTCCATATCAAACTTAGACATCAATTCTTTCACGTATTTTTGTTGACGGATAAAGATCTTTTCTTTGGTTTACTAGACTTGCAACCCAAGAAAGAACTTTAACTTACCCATCATACTCATCTCAAACTCATTTTTCATCAAATTCTCAAAACTCATGCACAAACTTTTTGAAGTCGCACTAAAAATAATGTCATCAACATAAATTTGAACTAAAATAAAATCATTCCCATAATTCTTCCTAAAGAGTGTCTTATTTACCTGACCTCTACTAAATCCGCTCTCAATGAGAAAAGTACTTAGACGATCAAACCAAGCTCTAGGAGCTTATTTTAAGCCTTGGTTTAAGCCGTACAAAGCTTTATAAAGTCTATAGATATGATCCGGATTCTTAACATCCTCGAAACCAAGAGGTTGCTTCACATACACTTCTTCGTCTATATAACCATTCAGAAATGCGCTTTTCACATCCATTTGAAAAAGCTTTATATCATGACAAACAACATATGCAAGCAGTATCCTAATAGCTTCAAGTCTTGCTACTGGAGCATACGTCTAATTATAGTTTATTCCTTCTTGCTGATTATAGCCTTGTGTTACTAATCTTGCTTTATTCTGACTTACTCTTCCTAATTCGTGTAACTTATTCTTAAAAACTCATTTAGTTCCTATGATGGATTTCTTCAAGGGTTTAGGAACCAAGGACCAAACTTTGTTCCTAGTAAATTGGTTCAGCTCCTCTTGCATAGCTAAAATCCATGCTTCATCTTGAAGAGCTTCATCAATCTTCTTAGGCTCTATTTCAGAAACAAATGCTGCATTAGCTTCTCTTCTAAATTTGGACCTTGTTCGAACTCCTTCTGAGGTCTCTCCTATGATTAACTCTTCTGGATAAGAACTATTATATCTCCAAACTCTTTTTAATCCAAGAGTCTATAGAATATCCTCAATCTTGTCTAACTGAGTTTCTGATGATGAAGCTTCTTTAGTATCACCTAAGGGCATTGAAGGGATTTCACTATCCATGTCATCTTCCTTACTCGGTTGGGAACTATCATCAAACTTGACCTGAATAGTCTCCTCAATAGTCTTCGAGATAAGATTATAAACCCTAAAAGCCTTCGATGATGAGGAGTAGCCTAGAAAAATTTCTGAATGAGTCTTTGAATCGAATTTGTCCAACAATTCCTTTGTATTCATTATAGAGCACTTGCAACCAAATAGATGAAAGTAGGATATATTTGGTCTCCTTCCATTCCATAAATCATAAGGAGTTTTTTTCAACAGAGGTCGCAATAATATTCTATTCTAAATGTAACATGTTGTATTCACAGCTTCTACCCAGAAGTACTTAGGAAGATTCATCTGACACATCATAGTCCTTGGCATCTCTTGAATGGTCCTGTTCTTCCTTTCAACAACTCCATTTTGCTGCGGAGTTCTAGGAGCAAAGAAATTGTGGAAAATTCCATTCTCTGTCACAGAATATTCTAAACTTCTTATTCTCAAAATCTCCTCCATGATCATTCCTAATACTAGCTATTGACATTCCTTTTTCATTCTGTAATTTTTTGGAAAGGGTTCTAAAACACTTAAAAGACTCATCTTTGTGTGATAAAAAATAGTATCCAACAAAATCTAGTAAAGTCATCAATAATAACAAGTCTATATTTCTTTCCTTCAAGACTTATTGTCCTATTTGGACCAAATAAATCCATATGTAACAACTCTAGAGGTCTAGATGATGTTACAGTATTTTTAGAAGAAAACGATGTTTTGACTTGTTTTCCTTTACAACAACTTTCACAAAAGAAATCCTTGTCAAAACTTATTTTTGGTAAGCCTCTTACCAAATCATGCTTTAACAACTTTGAAATATGTTTAAAACTGACATGACCTAGCTTTTTATGCTAGATTAGTCTTTCTTCTTCAGTTGATAAAAAGCACAAAATATTTTGAGTTTGAAAATCTTCTAAATCAATTTTGTAAAGATTATTTCGTCTTTTGGCAGAAAAGAATATAGACCCATCTTTGTTTCTGACATCACAAAGATTTTGATTGAACGTAACTTCAAAGCCAGAATCACACAATTGACTGACACTAATCAAGCTGTGTTTCAGACCATCAACAAGCAACACATTATCAATACATGCAAAGGAATCTTTTCCTATTTTACTGATTCTAATTATCTTGCCCTGCTGGTTGTCTCCAAAAGTTACTGATCCTCCCTTCTTATACTGAAGATCTAGGAACATAGACCTTCTTCCAGTCATGTGTCGCGAGCATCCACTGTCCAAATACCAATGGTGCTTGCTGCCTCTTCCAAGGAAGGATATCTACAGGAGATATTATTTTATTTTTCGGTACCCAAATTTTCTTGAATCCTTTCGGGTTAGTAAAATGCACAGAATGATAGTGATGCATTTGATAAGATTGTTGATGAAAATGTGATTGTTGGAACTTTTTTTTTTCTGAATGAAAGACTTCCTTTTCTGTTGAGACTTATTTCTAGTAAACCATAATCCAGTTTTATCACTCGGATGTCTACACTTTCCTAACATATCATTCATTTTTCTCGTACTTTCAGTGAAAGTTGCTAGATCAGCTGAAAGACTATTGATCCTAAGCTTCAGTTGATTGATCTCTTCAGATCTATCTATGACTCCCTTCTTCTTAATTTCCTCTACTTGTTTTTTTAAATAGGTGTTCTCTCTTTCTAACTCTTGTGTATTCTTCAGATTTTCTACATACTCTTTCTTCAACAGTTTGTACTGTTTTAGAATAGCATGGGAATCTTCTAATAGTTCAGAATATGCATCTTGCAAGTCATCATATTTAGAGGTTACCTCCTCATCACTTTCCTCTTCGGCTACCAGGCATATATTTGCATGATCTGATGTCTCGAAGCATGTATCTGATTCAAATGAATCTAGATCCTCCCAAGTTGCCATCATGCTTTTCTTGCCTTCTCTACTCTTCTTGGTTTCCTCTTTAATGTTGGACACTCGGACTTGTAATGTCCTGTTTTGTTGCACTCGTAGCGTATGATGGATGTCTTCTCTATCTTTCCATCATCTTTGCCATTCTTTTTGAAGATTTGATTTCCTTTGGACTTTTTCTTCCCCATCCATCTGATCTTCTTGGAAATGAAGGATAACTCGTCATCTTCTTCACTCTACTCCTGTTCTGACTCACTGGAATTATCGTTCTTTGATTCTTCAATCTTCAATGCTTTTGATGAATTCCTCTTCCTTTGAGTCTTATGATTCTTTTTTCCAGACTTTAGTGTTATTGACTTATCCCGTTTGGGCTTGTCTTCAGCATCGAGCTCAACTTCATGTATCTTCAATAATCCAAGCAGTTCGTCAAGTTTTAATACGCTTAAATCCTTGGCTTCCTGTACAGTAGTAACTTTTGGTCTCCACCTCTTAGGTAGACTTTTGAGGATCTTACGAACGTGATCTTGGTTGTCGTAAGTTCTTCCAAGAGCTTTTAGTCCATTGATAATTGTTTGAAATCTTTCAAACATTTGATCAATAGATTCTTCATCTTTCATCTTGAACAGCTCGTACTGATGTACAAGAATACTTATCTTGGATTCTTTAACTTGGTTCGTACCTTCATGTGCGATGGATAACGTGTCCCACATCTCCTTCGTAGTATCCTATCCGTGGACTTTATTGTACTCACTTCTGCTTAAGGCACAACTCAAGAAGAACTTTGCTTTGGAGTTTAGTTGAAATCTCGCCTTTTGATCAGCCGTCCATCTGATTTGTAGAATAAGATTTCCTTCTTCATCCACTGGTGTGTATGGTCCATTCTCTATTACATCCCAAAGGTCAACATGAATAGATTCGATAAACAACCGCTTCATGTCTTTCCAGTAGTGATAATCTTCTCCGTTAAACGCCGGAGGTCTATTGACTGAGGCAACTTCTGCTATGTATGTATGTGATTCCGCTATAATCTTTAATCCACACTTTCTTAAAGTGATCATTGGACACCAGGCTCTGATACCAATTGAAGTGAATCGCACGTTAATACAAGGCTAGTTATACAATATACAAATGCAAAAGAAGGGGGGGTTGAATTGTGTATTATTTTTTAAAACCCCTTCGAAAACGTTTTGTTAAAAGAAACTTGTTCTTTTCACAAGAACTACTGAAAAATCAAAGTTATAAAATATTTTTCGAAAACTTTATATAAAAACTAGTAAGATCTAAAAATTGAAAGATAAGAAAGATTAAGAGTTAAGAGATGTTGACACAACGATTTTTATATTGGTTCACCCCAAACTGTAGGCTACGTCCAGTCCTCAGATATCTTTATGAGATTTCACTATCTCTAAAAAAAGTTACAAGTATTCTTTGTCTCCGAGCCTCTTCAGGTCTCTTACAATCAGTATTCTTTCACACTTAGTCTCTGCAGGCTATCTGCACTACTTTCAACTGAAAGGTTTTTCGAGTTTTGTTACAGAAAAATAACTCTAGATTTTTCGCATAATAGTTTCTCTCAAGTATTGATAGCTTTTGTAACTTTTCGTATAGTAACTTTTTGTAACTTTTCAATCTTCGACTTCGACTCATATTTATAGTCTTCGTCTTCAACTGCTTCATGATTCTTGATTCTTGGTTCTTTCAAGAAACGGTTATTCAGTTGAGTTCTGTAACTAACTTAAACTGATTCTTGATTTGACGTGGTTTGTTTCCGCTCGCTTTTCTTCGCCTCGCTTTTTATCGTCATTTTTCTTCATCGCTTTTCTATAAATCTTTTTCTTCGTCTTTTTTCTTAATCTGTTTTTCTTCGCCTGCTTTTCTATCGCCCGCTTTTCATTAAATCGCTTTTCTTCAAATCGCTTTTCTTAAATCGCTTTTCTTAGTCTATTTTCTTAAATCGCTTTTCTATAAATCGCTTTTCTATCGTCTACTTTTCTTCCGTCTGCTTTTTTATCGTTTGTTTTTCTTCCGTCTGCTTTTCTATTGTCTGTTTTTCTTCCGTTTGCTTTTCAACTTAGCTTCCGTCTGCTTTTCATTTTGCTTCCGTCTGTTTTTCATTATTATTTGTACTTCATCAAAATCATTTATGTAAAGTTATTTTGACTTAACAGTATGCATCTTTTCCTTCATGATCCTTATATTAATTGCTCTTTTGGAAAACAAGAATAGAGTAAATAATATTATGAAGCTGAATAAATAAGGTAGTAGTTGGAAATTCGATACTCATCACTAGAAGCATGCTTTGGGAAGAATAATTATTGGTTTTAATCCAGAAATTGAGGAGATAGAGGTCTTGGAAGTGGAAGTGTAGGTGATGCACGTGAAATGACAGTTCAAAATAGAGGATGTGTATATTTTCTCCTCTTTTGTATATGGCTTTAATTATGCCTTCCAAAAGAAGAAGCTATGGATGAGTTTGGTGGATTTCTAGAATACAGTGGTTGGCCCCCAAGTTATCAGTGGTAATTTTAATTCTACTTTGTTTAGAACTAAAGGTGAAGTAAATGCTTTCCTAAGGAAATTCACATCAGATTTTAAGGATTTTGTGGAGACAATAGGCCTCATTGATCTCAAATATCAGGGTCACACATTCACTTAGAGCGATAACCAAGCTAAGGACTAGTCTATAAGGAAAAGCTAGATCAGGTGCTCATTAATCAGAGTTGGTTACTTCATTTTCTTATGAGTTCTACCTCCTTTCTAAATCCTCTCTTCTCTGACCACTTCCCTGCCATGATAGAAGGTATGTTTCTTAAACAGAATGGTAAATTTCTTTTCAAATTTAACAATTTTTGGGCAGATATGTAAGGATTTCAAGAGGCTGTTTATAAAGGAATGTTATAGGCTGTGTATGGTATTAAAAAAAATTATATGTGTTTAGAGGCTCAATGCAATCAAGGATTAATTGAAAAAACTAAATGCTACGAAAGCAAGCTCCACAGCTAAATCTATTGAAAGATCTAATAATGATCTTTTTATAATTCAAGGACAATTTTTTTAATAACCTAGGGACTGTCAACTTTTGTTACTAGAGAAAGTGAAACTGAACCATTATCTCTCCACTATTTAAAATCATAAAAGTTTGATAAAGCAAAGAGCAAGGGTTAAATGGCTACATGAAGTTCATAAATGCTCTAAGTTCTTCAACTGATTAGTGGGGAGAAGGAACAACAATAGACTTTTTTTCATCTAAGTTGAAGATAGTAGGTTACTCATCCATCAGGATCAAATCTTTGAAGAGGTAAGGAAATATTTCAATAGATTTTATGGTCAATCTATTAGGATTTCAGTTACCTTACACTTGTTAAATGCTTTCATTTTGAAGAAGCTATCTCAAGAAAAGGCTCTTAATTTAATCAGGCTTATCCAAGATGCAGAAGTTATCTCCCAATGAATCCTAATAAAGCTCCAGGTCTTGATGGCCTAAATGGGGTTTTCTTTTGCAAAGCCTAGGGTGAGATTGGAAGGATGGTTAAACAAGCTATGAGTGAATTCTTCTCTACTGGGGTATTGTTAAAAGAGATTAATAAAACCTTCCTTTGCTTAATTCCTTAGACAAGTATCTTGATTCCTTTAAAGAGTGGGTCATAGGAAAAAATAGCATATTTTTGGTTTGATAATTGGACGAGTCATAGTCTATTAATTCGAATTCCTAATGCAGTCCAATGTTGGAGTCATCTTCCACTTAATGCTGAAGTTTACGTAGTTATTACTGACAACAAGTGGACTGATCATCTAGACTAGGTGATTTACCACATCCCTATTTATACCCCTAATTACAAGACTCAGGACAAATACTCTTAGTTAAACCAACCCTTAATTTCTTTTTTAACAAGCTAAATAGGAAGTGACTATCACAGGGTAGTCCTTTATTGATTGGTACCTTGTAGTTTGGTATAGGCGCTTGAGACCCAACTTCTCTTGCTTATTGTGCTTGGCAACATTGAATAAAATGGCATTTTCTAAACTTGGACAACACATATGTCCTATGCATGAATGATAATGAAACTAGAGATCACCTTTTTTTCCAATGCCCTTTTACTGAGAGCATTTGGAGAACAAATAAAAATAAGTGTCATTAGAGATGGGATAGGATTTTGCTTACTGTGATATTGGAAAAATTAATAAGACTAAAGACTGACCCTAAAGGGAATAGAGCAATTTACATATTTTCACTTGCTTCTAGTATTGAGGAGATATGGAAAGAGAGGAACTTGTGAATTTTCAAAGGCAGAATGCGTTAAAATCTAGAGGTGATGAATTCTATAATTATGAGGATTAGAGAATCGATTTTTCTCTCAAAAGAACTACCTAATTGTAGTGAACATGTTGTTAGAACACGAAATCTAGGCTAACCTTAAAACATGTAGTACCAAAAAAATATAGGAAAATGGATTATCAGGTTACACCTATGGAAAGATGTACTCCTAAAGATACTGTAGGAAGCCATTAAATTAGATGATTGGAAGCATCGTGTCAATCAACCATGAATTGAAGCCTTTATAAGAGAGATAGAGGAGGTGAACTCTTTAAAGGAATTTGGGGTACTTATCTTAAGAATGAAGCAAAGGAAATTTTATTAATATCCTTTCAAAATCCCCCAGTAGAGAATAATTCACTCACAACTTATTTAACCTTCCTTCCAATCTCACCCTAAACTTTCCAAAAGAAAACCCCATTTAGGCCATTGGGACCTAAAGCTTTATTAGGATTCATTTGGGAGATAACATCTTCAATATCTGCATCTTGGATAGGCCTAATTAAATTAAGAGCCTTTTCTTAATATATCTTCTTTGGAATGAAAGAGTTTAACAAGTGTGAGGTAACTGAAATCCTAGTAGATTGAGCACAAAATTTACTAAATTATTTCCTTTTTTCTTCGAAAATTTGAAATTGATGGTTGAGTAACCTGCCATCTTCAGTTTGGATGATAGAAATTCTATTGTTGTTCCTTCTCCCCACTAATGAGTTGAAGAACTCGGAGCATTTATCGACTTCTTGCATTGTAACATCCCATCTCCGATGGGAAGGATATTTTGGTAAATTGGGACGGGCTAGGAGTATTGATTTATAGCTCGGCATGAACATTCAGCATATAGCCTCCATAAATGATGGTTTGTTGCACTTGCGCATGGTAAACTTGCATTCATGACATTTTCCGGCTTAGATTTCAAATTGAGATCTTTTGTGAAATTTATGGGATAATGGTATTCGAAAAATTATTTGGAGTGCGCCATAAATTGTTTTACATTTTTAGGGATTTATGGGAATTTTTCGGGGTTCTGGCCCGGACCGGAAAATTCCAACTGACTGGCTGAGTGAGCCTTTTTTGTACTGAAAAGAATTGCCTAATGACATGAGATTAGTGGATAATTGAGGTTAGAATAATATTCTAGTGCCATGATTAGAGATTAATAGGAATTAGTACTAAATTAATTTGGATTAGGATAAATTATATTTTATTAACTTAAAGCCAAGTGTCCCATTTCATTAAATGGTTTTGTCTTATACTCTCCCTCACATACGACCTTCTCCTTGCTTCTTTTAACTTCTTAATCACTTAAAAAGGCCATTTATCCTTTGCATCTCCCGAAACTTGCCTCTTCTCTTTGGTGTGCTTCTCCTCCATTGAATTTCTTTATCTCCTTCCATTCCTTTGTTGGTCTTGCATATATATACATGTGCTCTTATCTCCTTGCTTACTTCTACTCCCATACAAACCAAGGTTAAGCCTTGTGATGATGGTGAAGGGTAATAGTCGTAGGTGTTGAAGAAAGTAGAAGAGAAATTAGGAAGTTGTTATAAGTTGGAAGATTGAGTGAAAGATTGAAAGCTTGACTAGGTAAGACTATGTTTTGAGCTTTGATCATTCATTTAATGCATGAATTAGTAGATAGAAGCATTTATGAGCATCATTTGAGCATTTATTTGATTATGGAAGTGATAGGTTTGAATGGGTTTAATGTATGCTTGTGTGAGGGAATTGGTTATGGTAGTTACAACATGTGATAAGAGTGTTATCAATGATATTTGTGATGAGTAATGAATGAAAAAAAAAAAGTATGGAAGTGTGTAAGTATGGAAGTGTGTAAGTATGTGCTGCCAATTGTTGTGTCATTAGAGAAGTATATGTTGTGATGAATTGTGGTTGAATTAGAGGTAGAAATGGATACTTAGTGATGTGTAATTGATGTTAGAAGTGATAGGAGATAGGTAGTAGTTGAAAAGCTGGAAATTTCATTTTGACCTATTGGAATGTTTTGTTCATAACTAATTGTGTAGGTGTGCAAATGAGGTAAGGTTTGTGCCCAATGAAACTTTGGGATGTTGGCTTCAATTTAGTGTAAAATAGGTGTTGTTGAATTGTAATGTTAGAGGGTCGAAATTGTGCATGGGAAGTTACTGTTTTATTGCCTATGAACAGTAACCGAAACCTTAACCTATGAGTTTTGCTGATTTTTATAAATTAATTGATATGGAATTTAGGAAAATGGTCTTCATGAAAGTTGTAGCATATTGAGTTAGCTTTCCATTTCCACTGATTTTTCAATTTTTCGATATGGATAGTAGGAGTTATGGACTGATAACTATGGACTGTTTTTATGCATGAGTGAAACCTAGCTGGATTAACAGATTTGGTGTACATTCTGTTTTGGAGTAATTTTAGTGATTTTTGTGGACTGAACTAGTTTTAGGAATGTACTGAAGAGTTCTAGATGATACATTGATCTTGGAAATGATATATGGCTTATAATTTTTTGGAAATCAGATGTGGGAGGTATGGAATTTCAAAAGCTGAACCTACATTGTGATGTTATGTGCTGATTAGGTCAGAAACTTGCATAACATATTTGAAACTGTTAGAGGCTGAATTGGAGTTTGGTTATTTCAGGAAGAATTGAATTTTGAAGATTTATCTTTTCAGGGATGTAAAGTTATGATTTTTCTGACTTGTGTACAGGGAGTTATGCTTGTTATAAGTTTACTGCTCAAATTGAATGGTTTCAGGGACAGCAACATTGAGGGAATTAATTGACTTGTTTAGCAATGGATTTTGATTTTGGGTTGTTCATGAAAGTTGTAGATGACATTGTCATGTTGATGAGCATATTTATTGTGCAATTTTTGACTGAACTGAATGAGAGTTACTAAATTTACCATGTGCTGTTCTGTTTTAAGAAGTATGGACTAGGCAGCATCTTTGATTGGATTTTTGACACCCTTAGGGGTAGAATTAATTGTTATGGTCTTCTTGAGAATTGTAGAGATTTTTATGATCTTTCCAACAAGCTATGGTTTGTATTTTTCTGATTTGTGTGTTAAGAATTATGGTTGTTGGAAATTCAGATTGGCAATAAGAAAGAAAGGGGAAAGAAGAGAGGTAGAATTTTAATGGCATTAAGTGACCTACTTGCTTCTTTTGTCAATTTCTTTTCCGTCCGACGTCCGATTGACCTGATTCGTGAGGCATCGGATTTGTGACACAGTGAATTTCATTTTATGAGAAATTGGGAATTTTTAGACGGAAAATTGACGTGGCCCCGGGTAATGGAACATTTAATCACTGTTTTATTTAATTGAGGACCTATAGAGGTCCGAATTGCGCACTGTCAGCGCCAATAGGTTTCTAATTTTAGAGGAAATTTTTATGATGGGAAAATTTTGGATTAGGGTCGGGAATGCCATGAACATGCATTATACGTTTTAATTATTCCATGTGCATTGTTTGGTCATTCTAACTATCTGATGGGTAATGTTTACCTATTTTAATTGCTATAGAGGCTCAGTTGGACCGTAGATCTACGGACGTGATGAGACTTCCGGCATTGCTTCGGAAGTTATTAGGTGAGTAACCTAGTTGGTTTCTCAATCTTGATGTGTTTAATATTACGCGTTGATGCCATGTGGAGATAATGGATGGGAATATGTGTGTTTGATTTTGATTGATTTCGGACCATAGGTGTCTGAAATATTTGGAATGAGATAACGAAGTACTACTTGTGTGTAACTGTGTGTGAATGGTTATATTGGAGATCTCGGACCAAAGGTCCGAGGAAATGGGAAATTGATATTGAAGTGTTAATTGTTTGTTTCAATACATTGGATGTGACTTTTAAATGCGATATGGTATGATGCAATAAATTGGAAAAATATATGATTGAAATACCGGACCGAAGGTCCGAAGAAATAGGAAATGGCATTGAATGTAAGTGATAGAAATAACTGTAAATGGAAATTGGAACATATGCATTCATGCATAAGGACATGATCGATAAAAGCGATTGTGGACCGAGGAGACCACCGTGTCGGGGCATATCACGCCCACGTATATGAGAGCTTTCAGCTCAATGCACAGGACCTCAGGTTCAACGTATTCAGAGCCTCAGGCTTAATGTATTAGGGCTTCAAGCCCAATGTTTCAGAGCCACTGGCTCAACGCAATGTGTCCATTCTTGGGACAAGCCAGTATGCAGTCACAACAACGTAATGAAAATGGAAAGGGTCTCATGTGCATTGCATATATGGTATGATTGAATTTGGATTGTATGAAAGGTGATCGCCTTACATTTGTGAAATGTAATGGTATGTATTATTTGAGATTACATTTGTGAATCGTGATCGTATGTGATATTTGGTAAGTGATTGAACATGCATGAATTGAGTGAACCATCGATGATGGTTTCTCATTTGAGTTCATAAAACTCACCCAAAATTTGCATCTATTTTCAGGACTTAGAAGAATACCCGTTAGGCAATGGGCGTATGACATCCGTTGGTTAAGGAAGCGGAGAAGTGGTCGGGATCGGTTCGCGTCATCTTAGTATTTCTATTCTTGGACTTTTGTATTACTAAGTTGGACAAGTTGTAAAGTCAATTGATTGAAATAAATTGTAAATGTAAAAAGGGCCCCAAGGCCATTGAATTGTCTATATAAATTGTTTTCGCATTCACGATAATATGTGTGAGTATGTGTTAAAAAAGTTATCTTGAGTTTTCTCTTGAGTGATGTAGCACGCCACCCTCATGGGCACGGACACAGATATCACCGTCGATGTCGAGGTTCAGGTCTTGCGGGGAGTGGGTGTTACATTTAGGTGATGTCGAGCCAGTAGTACGTAATGTATCCGGGCACGATCAAAACATAGGTGCATGCATTAAGTCATGTCATGGCAGACAGTGACAACTGATCCCTAGTGTAGTATATGAGTCGTACGCATAAGTATGTCTCAGTCGTTTAAGCGGTTAGAAAAAGTGAGAAAAAGGATAATGGGTTAGAATGTGATAAAAGGAAGAAATGGATATCGCAAAATAGGAAAGTGTGTATGGTTCGATCAGACAGACGAATATTTAGTGTATTGATATTGACGGGTATATTGTGAAGTACAATATTGGAGTTATATTGGGTATATCCTTGAATATAAGTTAGAAATAAAGATTATAGTTGTAAATTCATAGAGGAAAATAGAGATGTGACAATGGTAAGATTTCCAGTGTATAAGGTAAATGACAATAAAGTGTTCTATGATATAAAAAAGTTACAATGGGGATTGATTACCGTGATGAGAGTTATAAATACAGATTGGTGATGTGGAGTCAAATTATACATTAAGTGCAAAATCAAGAATGATTTCATATCTATGATATAGATATGAGTATGGAAATATATGGGTCTAATGCAATAATGAAAAGATTGAAATGTAAGACAATGAAATTGGTAGATGAAAAAGTTGTTCGGGTTTAATTGATCTGCCTAAGTAAATGCACACCTGATTATGGGAGCCTTATGTTAAGTGAAAATGTTACCAGAATGGCGATGAGTTAATGGCTACTTGCTAGCCAGAATTCTTGTCAAAAAAAATCCTTTATGAGTTAGAAGAAGAAATGAAAGTGCTTATAATGATTAGTTGTGAATGAATTGAGATTGTATATGATCCTCATGGCGAGGACGGGTGTAAATGGGAAGATTGTTGAGTTCAGATTATATGATCCTTGTAAGTGTATATGTGATAGTGGGATTACCATCATGGGTGAACCGAGCAAGCATAAATGAATAATTTACGTGAATATGATATAGGAGGTAATCGGTGACCTATTACGTAAGCTCCGATTATAATGCCGGTAGCTCAAGTTCAAAATGAGTGAGAGTAAGGCAGGAGAATGCTCAAAATGATCAATTGCGAAAGAAGTGAGAGAGTTAAAGATGTTAGCATCGGTAATGAGCTTGTGAGAATAAAATGAGGGACACGAATATAGTAAGGTCCCCATGATTAAGAATTGGTACCAAAAAGAGAATGGTTATCGAGAATTAAATGCAATTAAGGTATTCTTAGCAGTATGATCTATTAACGGGCAAATTGATGGGATTATAGAGATATATATTGTTAGATAGAATGTGATGATTATGGTGATGTATGGTAAGATAGTAGAGGAAAAGAAATTGTTTAAGTGCCCTTCAGAGATTGAGCTTCATGAAATATTAATTGCGAAGTTGAGGGGATTAAAGGTTCTTGTATACTTTGTGTAATTATGTTCTAGAAGTACGAGATCGATATAACGATTGTTTATTCAAGTCAGTGGGTGATCTATCGTAAATAAATTGCGTTATGTGGAGAAATTTAGGTAAGGAACATGTGGCAGAATATGATATGATGAGAAAAATTAAACGAAAATTGTTCCTCATTGGAGACGTTCGATAATGAAAGAGTTAGGATTCAACTAAGGTTATTGTATTACTGAAAAGGAACATGTCTAAATTGTGTTTGGAGTGGATAATGGATATAAGCATAAGGAATAGATGAATTGGTATAGTTGAGGAAATTGGTTGACATGCAAGTCTCTTAAGAGTGAATCTTAATCTGATTGAATGAATAATGGATGGATTAGTATGCGAACATGGGATATTGGGAGGATTAATAAAGATATAAGTAGTGATAAAATGCGAAAGTTCAAAAGATATGTGTATGCGGAATTTGGAATTAATGAGAATTAATGGAATGCTGGATACGTTCGGAAATTGTCAAAGATTTTCTGGTTGTAGTAAATTGACAAGAATATTTGAGGAAAACGTGTGAATGTTATGACTGATGATCATAAAGGAGACTTTTAAAAAAAATTACTATATTTACTGAAGTGTCCCAGTAAAGGGTATGATGTGATCTATTGAAATTGGACAAAGTGATTTTATGCACCTTGGGACAAATATGATTCTATGGGCGGTATTATGATTGATGATTTAAAATTTGTTATACTGAGTGTGGCCTAAAAGCTAGGAGACATTAATCGTACAGATATAGTTGGGAGATGTCTATGAATATGCAAATTGATAACGATTGAATTAGTTTATGCATTTAAATGATTTGAAAAGGATTCAACGGCTGATTAATTTAAACTAAGCCAATGGCACAATTCAAGGGATTGAACAAAGAAATAAAGAATTAAATAAAGAATTTCAATTGCAGAAAATCAAAAGTTGGGCACTAAAGTTATCAAATCTAATGTATTATTAAGTGTTATAGTCGAACTGACAAAAAGGGGCAAAAGAAAGTATTATTAGCTATGGGAATTTCAAAGTTGGTGTGCATCAAAGCGGATTGGCAAAACCCGAAGTGAGGATGTAGAAGTTGTAAACCATATCGAAGAACTGAAGATAACTCCAATTATTGAGGAAAATGATAGGTATAGTTCAAATTAAGAAATATGGGTGATATTCATTACGGGAACTGTTAGTGAAAACGTAAGGAATGATCGAAGCTTTATGTTCTAGCAAGAGCGTACTAAAATTATAAGTGAATGGTTCGAGAAAGCACATGAAACAATCTAAGCGTTAAGTTCTAGTAAAAGTATTGTGGAAAAGCAATTGATGGTATAGTCTGTCAAAGTGAACGATGACATGTGTGATTAACTAACAGGTATTTTTGGATTTCGTTGGGATATAAGATTGATGTGTAGTACAAAGGGATTATGGCATGACAATCATTATATTAGTGTCACCATTCGAAAAGTGTATAAGGGGTCTTACTGTCCAAAAGGAGTCGTTATCCCTATATTATGTGATCAGGGCAATAAAGTGACAAGTTAAGTAAAATAAGATAGTGACATTGAGTCGAATTGATTCACACTGAGGTTAAAAATCTCATGAGATTTGCGCTTTGATCATAACGAAATCTGATAAGTAATAAATGAAATATTTTGAAGTGTGTCGCCTCAGCCAAAATGTACTTAGATGGAAATAAAGGTATAATTACAGGAAATTGAATTCGTGATAAGTGGCCTTTATGTGATTGTGGTGTAAATAGAATTATGGATTGGTAAGTTAGGCTAAAACCTAAAAGATGATTCGGATTCACAAAGTGTTTCATAGATAGATATGGAAATATTGTTAGGATCCGATATATATATGTTATTGATATTGAAAGTGACGAATTATGCATAATCATGAGAAAGCAGAAAAATAATGGAAAGTTTGAGAAAGGGAAATAGAGAAATTGATTGTTTTGGATCTCCGTTCATTGACCGATTTTGTTCGTGTAGTGAAAACAGTGAGAAACAGAGAGTATTAATCAAAAAGACTCCCCTGCCTTCCTGATAAATCGTATATGAAATTTCGAGGACGAAATTTTTATTAGGAGGGGAGGATTGTAACATCCCATCTCCGATGGGAAGGATATTTTGGTAAATTGGGACGGGCTAGGAGTATTGATTTATAGCTCGGCATGAACATTCAGCATATAGCCTCCATAAATGATGGTTTGTTGCACTTGCGCATGGTAAACTTGCATTCATGACATTTTCCGGCTTAGATTTCAAATTGAGATCTTTTATGAAATTTATGAGATAATGGTATTCGAAAAATTATTTGGAGTGCGCCATAAATTGTTTTACATTTTTAGGAATTTATGGGAATTTTTCTAGAATTTTTCGGAGTTCTGGCCCGGACCGAAAAATTCCAACTGACTGGCTGAGTGAGCCTTTTTTGTACTGAAAAGAATTGCCTAATGGCATGAGATTAGTGGATAATTGAGGTTAGAATAATATTCTAGTGCCATGATTAGAGATTAATAGGAATTAGTACTAAATTAATTTGGATTAGGATAAATTATATTTTATTAACTTAAAGCCAAGTGTCCCATTTCATTAAATGGTTTTGTCTTATACTCTCCCTCACATACGACCTTCTCCTTGCTTCTTTTAACTTCTTAATCACTTAAAAAGGCCATTTATCCTTTGCATCTCCCGAAACTTGCCTCTTCTCTTTGGTGTGCTTCTCCTCCATTGAATTTCTTTATCTCCTTCCATTCCTTTGTTGGTCTTGCATATATATACATGTGCTCTTATCTCCTTGCTTACTTCTACTCCCATACAAACCAAGGTTAAGCCTTGTGATGATGGTGAAAGGTGATAGTCGTAGGTGTTGAAGAAAGTAGAAGAGAAATTAGGAAGTTGTTATAAGTTGGAAGATTGAGTGAAAGATTGAAAGCTTGACTAGGTAAGACTATGTTTTGAGCTTTGATCATTCATTTAATGCATGAATTAGTAGATAGAAGCATTTATGAGCATCCTTTGAGCATTTATTTGATTATGGAAGTGATAGGTTTGAATGGGTTTAATGTATGCTTGTGTGAGGGAATTGGTTATGGTAGTTACAACATGTGATAAGAGTGTTATCAATGATATTTGTGATGAGTAATGAATGAAAAAAAAGTATGGAAGTGTGTAAGTATGTGCTGCCAATTGTTGTGTCATTAGAGAAGTATATGTTGTGATGAATTGTGGTTGAATTAGAGGTAGAAATGGATACTTAGTGATGTGTAATTGATGTTAGAAGTGATAGGAGATAGGTAGTAGTTGAAAAGCTGGAAATTTCATTTTGACCTATTGGAATGTTTTGTTCATAACTAATTGTGTAGGTGTGCAAATGAGGTAAGGTTTGTTCCCAATGAAACTTTGGGATGTTGGCTTCAATTTAGTGTGAAATAGGTGTTGTTGAATTGTAATGTTAGAGGGTCGAAATTTTGCATGGGAAGTTACTGTTTTATTGCCTATGAACAGTAACCGAAACCTTAACCTATGAGTTTTGCTGATTTTTATAAATTAATTGATATGGAATTTAGGAAAATGGTCTTCATGAAAGTTGTAGAATATTGAGTTAGCTTTCCATTGCCACTGATTTTGCAATTTTTCGATATGGATAGTAGGAGTTATGGACTGATAACTATGGACTGTTTTTATGCATGAGTGAAACCTAGCTGGATTAACAGATTTGGTGTACATTCTGTTTTGGAGTAATTTTAGTGATTTTTGTGGACTGAACTGGTTTTAGGGATGTACTGAAGAGTTCTAGATGATACATTTATCTTGGAAATGATATATGGCTTATAATTTTTTGGAAATCAGATGTGGGAGGTATGGAATTTCAAAAGCTGAACCTACATTGTGATGTTATGTGCTGATTAGGTCAGAAACTTGCATAACATATTTGAAACTGTTAGAGGCTGAATTGGAGTTTGGTTATTTCAGGAAGAATTGAATTTTGAAGATTTATCTTTTCAGGGATGTAAAGTTATGATTTTTCTGACTTGTGTACAGGGAGTTATGCTTGTTATAAGTTTACTGCTCAAATTGAATGGTTTCAGGGACAGCAACATTGAGGGAATTAATTGGCTTGTTTAGCAATGGATTTTGATTTTGGGTTGTTCATAAAAGTTGTAGATGACATTGTCATGTTGATGAGCATATTTATTGTGCAATTTTTGACTGA
The DNA here is from genome assembly GCA_029891385.1 of Erythroxylum novogranatense. Lineage (NCBI taxonomy): Eukaryota > Viridiplantae > Streptophyta > Magnoliopsida > Malpighiales > Erythroxylaceae > Erythroxylum > Erythroxylum novogranatense. The sequence goes on along the minus strand of CM057232.1, from coordinate 34,048,462 downwards.
ACTGAATGAGAGTTACTAAATTTACCATGTGCTGTTCTGTTTTAAGAAGTATGGACTAGGCAGCATCTTTGATTGGATTTTTGACACCCTTAGGGGTAGAATTGATTGTTATGGTCTTCTTGAGAATTGTAGAGATTTTTATGATCTTTCCAACAAGCTATGGTTTGTATTTTTCTGATTTGTGTGTTAAGAATTATGGTTGTTGGAAATTCAGATTGGCAATAAGAAAGAAAGGGGAAAGAAGAGAGGTAGAATTTTAATGGCATTAAGTGACCTACTTGCTTCTTTTGTCAATTTCTTTTCCGTCCGATGTCCGATTGACCTGATTCGTGAGGCATCGGATTTGTGACACAGTGAATTTCATTTTATGAGAAATTGGAAATTTTTAGACGAAAAATTGACGTGGCCCCGAGTAATGGAACATTTAATCACTGTTTTATTTAATTGGGGACCTATAGAGGTCCGAATTGCGCACTGTCAGCGCCAATAGGTTTCTAATTTTAGAGGAAATTTTTATGATGGGAAAATTTTGGATTAGGGCCGGGAATGCCATGAACATGCATTATACACGTTTTAATTATTCCATGTGCATTGTTTGGTCATTCTAACTATACAGTGGGTAATGTTTACCTATTTTAATTGCTATAGAGGCTCAGTTGGACCGTAGATCCACGGACGTGACAGAGACTTCCTGGCATTAGCTCGGAAGTTATTAGGTGAGTAACCTAGTTGGTTTCTCAATCTTGATGTGTTTAATATTACGCGTTGATGCCATGTGGAGATAATGGATGGGAATATGTGTGTTTGATTTTGATTGATTTCGGATCATAGGTGTCTGAAATATTTGGAATGAGATAACGAAGTACTACTTGTGTGTAACTGTGTGTGAATGGTTATATTGGAGATCTCGGACCAAAGGTCCGAGGAAATGGGAAATTGATATTGAAGTGTTAATTGTCTGTTTCAATACATTGGATGTGACTTTTAAATGCGATATGGTATGATGCAATAAATTGGAAAAATATATGATTGAAATACCGGACCGAAGGTCCGAAGAAATAGGAAATGGCATTGAATGTAAGTGATAGAAATAACTGTAAATGGAAATTGGAACATATGCATTCATGCATAAGGACATGATCAGATAAAGGCAGTTGTGACCGGAGCAGCCACCGTATCAGGGCATATCACGCCCAACGTATATGAGAGCTTTCAGCTCAATGCACAGGACCTCAGGTCCAACGTATTCAGAGCCTCAGGCTCAATGTATTAGGGCTTCAAGCCCAATGTTTCAGAGCCACTGGCTCAACGCAATGTGTCATTCTTTGGGACGATTTTGAGTAGCAGTCACAACAACGTAATGAAAATGGAAAGGGTCTCATGTGCATTGCATATATGGTATGATTGAATTTGGATTGTATGAAAGGTGATACGCCTTACATTTGTGAAATGTAATGGTATGTATTATTTGAGATTACATTTGTGAATCGTGATCGTATGTGATATTTGGTAAGCTGATTGAACATGCATGAATTGAGTGAACCATCGATGATGGTTTCTCACTGAGTTCGCAAAACTCACCCAAAATTTGCATCTATTTTTCAGGACTTAGAAGAATACCCGTTAGCAAGCAGGCGTATGACATCTGTTAGTTGAGGAAGCGGAGAAGTGGTCGGGATCGATTCGCGTCATCTTAGTATTTCTATTCTTGGACTTTTGTATTACTAAGTTGGACAAGTTGTAAAGTCAATTGACTGAAATAAATTGTAAATGTAAAAAGGGCCCCAAGGCCATTGAATTGTCTATATAAATTGTTTTCCGCATTCACGATAATATGTGTGAGTATGTGTTAAAAAAAAGTTATACTGAGTTTTCTACTGAGTGATGTAGCACGCCACCCTCGCGGGGCACGGACCTGGATATCACCGTCGATGTCGGGTTCAGGTCTTGCGGGAATGAGGTGTTACATGCAGCCATTTAACCCTTGCTCTTTACTTTATCATAATTTTATGATTTTGAATAACAGAGAGATAGTTGTTCAATTTCACTTTCTCTAGTGACAAAAGTTGATGGTCCTTAGGGTTATTAAAAAGTTGCCTTTGAATTACAGAAAGATCACTCTTAGATCTTTCAATAGCTTTAGTAGTGGAGCTTTGCCTTGTAGCATTTAGTTTTTTCAATTCATCCTTGATTGCTTTGAGCCTCTGAACACATATAAATTGTTTAATACCATACATGGCCTACAACATTCCTTTCTGAACAACCTTTTGAAATCCTTCCATATTTGCCCAAAAATTGTTAAATATGAAAGAAAATTTAGCATTCTGTTTAAGGAACATACCCTCTACCCTAGCAGGGGAGTGGTCAGAGAAGAGAGGATCTAGAAAGGAGGCAGAACTCATAAGAAACTGAAGTAGCCAACTCTAATTAACTATCACCTGATCCAACTTTTTCTTATAAACCATTCTTTAGCTTCTTTATTGCTCCAAGTAAATGTGTGACCCTAATATTTAAGATCAATGAGGCCTATTGTGTCTAACAATTCTTGAAATATGATGTAAATTTCCTCAAGGGAGCATTTCCTTCACCTTTAGTTCTAAACAAAGTAGAATTAGAGCCATCACTGATAACCTGGGGGCCATCTACTCTATTATAGAAATCTACCAAACTCTTCCATAGCTCCTTCCTTTGGAACACATAATTAGAGCCATATGGGCCAACTACTATATTCTAGAAATCCATCAAAGTGTTCCATAGCTCCTTACTTTGGAACGTATAATTAGAGTCATATATGACAACAAGAAAATATACACATCTTATACTTTGAAATGCCATTTCATGTGCTTCACTTGCATTTCCACTTCTAAAACCTTTACCTCCATAATTTTTGGATTAAAACCAATAATTATTCTTCTCAAAGTATGCTTCTGGTGATTAGCAATGAATTTCTAGCTACTACCCAATTTGTTCAGCTTCATAATATTATCTGCTCTAATATTGGTTTCCAAAAGAGCAATTAAACGTGAATTTTCTTGATAGAAAAAATCCTTCAAAGTTAAAAGCTTCTTTGGGAAGTTAATACCTCTAACATTCCATGTAACCAAATCATTAAGATGTAGTTCATTTGGAGCCTTTCTTTCTATTCCTCCTTACTCTCCTTGTAACCACATCCTCAAAAGAAGTTCCTAGATCATCTCCCATTATAGAAGAGGAGGAGGTGTCAAGTGATCCACTTCAGTTTAGTCTAGCAGGGGAGTTTATTTGTTCTAATGCCTCTTTCTTTTCCCCATTCTTAGTTGGAGTATCCAACTAAAACTTGGGATTGCAAAGAGAGAAGCTTCCACCTTTGCATTACTCACTTATTCAATATTGGCCTCTTGCACAATCTCTTGTCTAGATTCCTTTTGAGTGCTTTTATGACTTACATGTTCATCTAATCCCATAAGCACCTTATAGTCTCCTCTTAAGAACTTCTTACTTGTAGGTATTCAACTTTTCCCTTGAGATTTCAGTGATGACTTCCATTGGTAGTTAACATAGATATTGTCTTAAAATAAAGAGCTATTTGCTCCCAATCTCATAACTGGTAAACTTTCTGGCATATTTTGCATTGACTCTATGTTTATACACAGCCTTGTATATCCAACTATTTTCCTTTGTGCAACATTTTCTTCCATACAAAGAGGAATTCCAATGTAGCTCATTATTATGCTAAGGCCTTTGGTAGTCCAATATTCAAGTGGAACATTGTGCAAATGTACCCATAAAGGAACAAATTGGTGTTTAATGAAATCAACTTGGATCCCTGGTCTCTATGGCTGTAAAAACAAAGGCTAGTTCTGGATATGCCAGGGATCCTCCTCCACTACTTTCATAACTGCATTTTTAGATGAGAAGGTACATAGCAATATGTTTTCTTCCGCTATAACACTTCAAGTAAACCTTTGTTTTTTAACATATTTTGTGCCCATTTTTTAATGATTGAAAATGCAGGTCTCCTATCCTAAAAGAAGCCAATCAAACAAGTTCCTAATTTTCAACCTGAAGAAAATCAAACTCAGAGAAAACCAACAATCTGCCATCTTCCTCTTACGGAGGGCAATAATGCAAGGTACAGTACTGCCCCTCCCCTATTACTTGTTTCTAGCTTTTCCTAACTTGTTGAAGAACTACAGGCAGAGTATTGGGATCTGTACCATTTCGGCCGGTACCGGCCAGAAGGTACTGTACCAGTCGAAGATCGTACCTGGATCCCAACCTTGGTACCGGCCAAAAATACTGATCGATACCAGGGTTTTCCGTTGGGTACAGGCCAATACTCGACATACTGGAAAATTCCGGGTCATTTCGCAACTTTTAAAAAATCAGAGGATTAATTTACAAATAAAAAAATTAACCTAAAAAATCTACCCACTCCCCCCCTCGACCTCGACTGCTACCACCCCTCTTCTCCCTAACTCTCACCCTCTCTCTCTCACTCTCTCGCTCTCATTGTCTCTATCGTCGGTGTCTGGATTGTCTCACCACCACCGATGCTTGCTTGCTCGTCGCCCTGATTCTCCTCCTCGCCTCATTGTGTATATTTGGCCTTGGGGTTTGCGAAGTCTGCACCTCTCCTCCTCGCCGCACCACCATCGACCCTCCGACGCTGACAGGTGGACGGCTAGACCTGGACAACGGACAACCACACCACTCGAAGCCCCAACCCGAATATCGAAGTGAAGACCCGAGTCACCCGATGGTTAAAAAAAATTTGGGTGTGTGTTGACTATTAATATTTGATTTTGTTGGTTGATGAGTTGATTTGCTCTCTTTGTTTCCAAAAATTGCTGGTAAATGAAATTTTTTTGTGTTGTGGATTGGAAATGGATTGGATTTGCCATGTATTAGTGTTGATGAATATACTGTCGGTGGGTGGAGGATTGGATTTGGAGGTTAAAGTTTGAACTGTTGAAGAAGTTGGTGTTGGTGGTGTCACGGTTTTGGATTTGGAATGGATTAATTAGTGAATATTGATTTTTTATTTTGGAATTGTTTTGGAAATTGGAATGAGGATTGGTTTGAAAACTTTTGGAATGGAATTTTTGAAAGTTTGGAATTGTTTTGGAATGGAATTTCCAAGATTTTGAAGTTGATAATTTGAAATTGTTAAATTGAAGTTGAAGAATATCGCGGTAAGTAATTTATGTTATTTGTTATGAATTTGTTATATGAAAATTAGAATTGGAATTGAAAATGGAATTGTAAAATAGGGTTAGTATGTAATTAATTAATTATGTATTATGCAAAGATTGTTAAAACTTAAAATTGAAAGTTGATAATTAACATTTAAACCTAAATGTAAAATTAATAATCAAATGTGAAATTAATAATAAAATGTAAAATTGATAATTAAATGTGAAATTGTAAAATTGAAAATAAAATTTTGTAAAATTGTAAAACTTAAATCATTAATTGATATTTGATCTATTGTTAATATTTGTGAAATGGTAATTTATTTTAATATTTGGTATTGAATTTACTCATTTAGGAAAAAAATTGTTTGAGCATAAAGAAGTGATGTATTGAATGTTTGTTGTCAAATTGTGAATATGTTGTAGACTTGTAGTTGTAGATTTTAATTATTTATACTTACATTTATTAATGTCAATTAAAACTTGTAAAAGCAACATATATATTTAAGAATGAAATATGAAATGATGTATATAATATTATGGCTTGTTAAAATGAAAAAAGATCAAAGGTTTAAAAAGGAAAAAAATTCCAAAATTTTATATCATTCAACTTGATCTCATATTATGAATAAATCTTTGAACTTGATGATTGTGTTATGAATATATGTGTATGAACAATTGTATAAGATATGTCATGCATTATTTGCCAATTATGTAAATCATATCATACCCTTCAACTTGATCATTATTTTCAAACTTTAAATTGAAATTGTTGGAAATGGAATTGGAAATTGTTTGAAATTTTTGGAAATGCAATTGGAATTATGAATGGAAATGGAAATGGAATTATGATTGTTTTGGGATTGTTGGAATTGAGAATTGTTGTAAATGGAAGGAAATGAAAATAAAATTATGAAAGTTTTGTGATTGTTAGAAACTTATAATTGGAAATTGTTGTAAATGGAAATGAAATTATGATTGTTTTTGTGATTGTTGGGATTGGAAATTGTTAGTTATTGTTGAAAATTCAATTGGAATTATGAATGGAAATGGAAATAGAATTATGATTGTTTTGTGATTGTTGGAATTGGGAATTATTGTAAATGGAAGGAAATGTAAATGAAAGGAAATGGAAATAGAATTATGATTACTTTGTGATTATTGTAATTTAGAATTGTTGTATTGTAAATGGAAATGGAATTATGATTGTCATTCTTGGAATTAGAAATTGTTGAAAATGGAAGGAAATGTAAACAAAATTATGATTGTTTTGTGATTGTTAGAATTGGGAATTGTTGTAAATGGAAGGAAATAAAAATAAAATTATGAATGTTTTGTGATTGTTAGAAACTTAGAATTAGAAATTGTTGTAAATGGAAATGGAATTATGATTGCTTTGTGATTATTAGGATTGAAAATTGTTGGTTATTGTTGAAAATTCAATTGGAATTATGAACTAAAATGAAAATAGAATTATGATTGTTGGAATTGGGAATTGTTGTAAATGAAAGGAAATGTAAATGGAAGGAAATGGAAATAGAATTATGATTACTTTGTGATTGTTATAATTTAGAATTGTTGTATTGTAAATGGAAATGGAATTATGATTGTGATTGATGGAATTAGAAATTGTTGAAAATGGATGGAAATGTAAATGAAATTATGATTGCTTTGTGATTGTTAGAATTGGGAATTGTTGTAAATGGAAAGAAATGAAAATAAAATTATGAAAGTTTTGTGATTATTAGAAACTTAGAATTGGAAATTGTTGTAGATGGAAATGGAATTATGATTGTTTTGTGATTGTTGGGATTGGAAATTGTTAGTTATTGTTGGAATGGAAATGGAATTATGAATGTTTAGTGATTGTTGGAATTGAAAATTGTTGTAAATGGAATGAAACAAAAATAAAATTATGAAAGTTTTGTGATTGTTGGAATTGGAAATTGTTGGGAATGGAAAAACAATATTGAATGTTTTGTGATTGGTAGAATTGGAAATTGTTGGAAATGGAAGGAAGTGGAAATGATATTATGATTGTTTTGTAATTATTGAAATTGCAAATTGTCGGAGTATGTTTTGTGTTACTTATTATATATGTTGAATGTTTTGAATTGTTAGCTTTGTGGTCATTACAAAATGAGTTATATTATATAAGATGGATATGCATATTGTCATTATGTACTTAAATTATTTGTTATTTATTTTTGTGTACAGATAAATAGAAGGAAGTTCAAATATTCCCGATCAACCTAGTTCAAGAAGATACAGTGATCCAGTTTGGGCTCACGCTGGTTCGGTTCCCTATCAAAAAAATCATACCATTTGCTTGTTTTGTAACAAACATTGGAGGAATCACCCGATTGAAAAGGCATTTAGCTGGGGTTAAAGGAGATGTGAAAGCGTGTAAAAAGTAAGTCATGACGTGAAGTGGCAGATGAAAACATTACTTGATGAACATCAATTTGAGAAAGATAGAAGGGGAAGATTGGACTTTGAAATTGGTAGTAGAAGTTCGTTTTCTAGTTTCCGTGGTGATTATGGAAATGTTGAAGGTAGAAGTGGTATTGATACTGGTACTGGTAGTGTTCCATCTCAGCCTCAGGATCCTGAAGAATTTGATGTGAGGAAGAGAAAAAGGTAGGTGACTAGTTTCTTTGCACCACGAACAACTCTGGAGCCCAACCTTCAATTCATAGTGCAATGCAATCAAAAGATGCGACTCACAATGTCAATATGGCAGTAGCTAGACGGTAGTATGATACAGGTTCGTCATTCAATGCTTCTCAATCTTATTATTATCAACCTATGATAGATGCAACAGCCTCTTATGGTCTAAGATACAAAGGGCCATCGATTGATGACTTAAGAGGTAAACTTTTAAGTTGTGTTGTTTCTGAAATTAGAAATTATTTGGCTGAAAGAAGAGTGAATTGGGGTACTTATGGTTGTTCAATTATGTGTGATGGTTAGATAAATAAGAAACAAGAGCCTAATATAAATTTTTTGGTTTATTCTTCAAATGGTTCTATATTTTTGAAATCTATTGATGCATCTGACTTTATTAGAAATGCTGAGACTTTGTTTGGGATATTTGATGAAGTTGTGAATAAAGCAGGGCCGGGAAATGTTGTTCAGTTTATTATAGACAATGATTCCGCTTATAAAGTGGCAAGGAAAAGGTTGCAGAATACCTATAATTCATTTTTTTTACTCCTTGTGTTGCACATTACATTGACTTAATGCTGGAGAATATAGGAGATCCTAGATATTTTCTTGTTATTGATGAGACTATGCAGAAGGTTAAAAAGGTGACAAAATTCATTTATAATCGTGCATGGGTTTTGAATTTGATAAGAAGGGAATTTACCAATGGTAGGAATTTGTGTCGCCCTACTGTGACAAGATTTGCTACAAATTTCTTATCACTTCAATCTTTTGTTACGATGAAGGAGTTAAGGCAAACGTTTACAAGTGATAAGTAGGTTGTATCTCAGCATGCTAGGTCTAATGCTGGAATAGATGTTTGTAGTATTATACTAGAAGATAGAGAATTTTGGTCGCAATGTCAATTTGTTATCTGAGTTTGTGAACCTTTGGTGAGGGTGCTTCAGTTGGCTGATAATAAAGAAAAGCCAATAATGGGTTACATTTTTTATGTTATAAAGAGAGCGACGGAAGCAATCAAGGTCAATCTAAAAAATAAGTCTTCTTTATACACACCATATCTCTCAATCATTAATGAGAAAAGAGAAAGGCAACTTTCTTCTCCATTGTTTGCAGCTGAGGCATTTTTGAATCCTAGTGTGTATTTTAAACTGGATCTTGCAAAGCAAGCTGAAGTTAGTAGAGGAAAGCTTTTCACAATTACAACAACTGTTCCTCGTGACGCAATGCAAGATCTTTTAAGCTCACAAATAGAGCTTTATAAGATGTCTTATGAGAATTTTGAAATGCCAATTGCTATTCGACAAAGAGGAAAACTTTCTCCAGGTATTACTTGTTTCCTATTTCTTATTTGTTGAAAATTAATTATCACTTTATTTTTTATATCACTACTTTTGTTATTTTATAACTTGCAGTTTCTTAGTGGGATCAATTCGAAAATTGTCTTCCAGAATTGAAAAGGTTTGCGATTCAAATTTTAAATCAATGTGTGAGTGCAACTGGGTGTGAACGAAACTGGAGCATATTTAAATTTATCTACTCAAAGAAAAGGAATAGATTGGAGCATAACAGGTTGGATGACTTGGTTTATGTTCGTTACAATTTAAAGCTTCGGAAAAGGTATGTTATTTTCATTATTATCATTATTAATTTCGATATAATTTCTTATAATTTTCTAATAATTAAAGTTAATTATTTATTAGGAGTCTTAATAGCACAAGTAGTTTAAATGATTCAATTGCTATTGATAATATTGATGTTTTGAAGGATTGGGTTTCTGAAGAACCCAATTTGGTTGATGTGAATGATTTGGATTTGGAAGATAATCTTGGATGGGAAAGCATTGACATGTCATTTGGTGCATTAAATTTGAATGATAATGATGATGAAGCTCCTCTCAATGATGAAGATTTTGTATCAAATGGTCACTGAGGTCAGTGCAGTTCTAGCGGGTATCCTCCCATCGACGATTGAATTTTAGCTTTTTATTTTTCCTCTTCTTTTAATTTTACTTGCATTTGATTATCAAATTTAAATTGTATATATGTAATGTAACTGTAATAATTTTGTTTCAGATTTAACTTCAACTTGATTGTTTTTTTGTCGTCATCTCTTTTTGTAATATTTGTTGCTCTTTTTATCGAATGTTTTAAATCTTTTGATGTAATATCATTTATTAAAATGATGAAATTGTATTATTGTAATATTTTAAATACTTTATATTATTCTTAATTTTATAATTGTATGATGATGATTGTCTTTGTTTATATTAATTGTGGTTATTATTTATATGTAAAATATTTAAAATTATTGTTATTTCATATTAATTATCTTTATTATCTATTATTAATATGTTTTAAAGTATGGTTGATGTAAACAACAAACTAGTAAAGTATAGAGTCCAACTATACAATATATCAATATAGACTATTTTGCAATTTTTAAAAATTTAAGAGAGTATTTCATAAATTTATAAAATTATCCGAAATGATACCCGATGCTAGAATGCGATTCGTTCGTAATTCAATCCGCATCGAGTTCATAACGATATTCATAACTTTGAATGCAAAGGCAACATGAGAAGGAAGAGAGGAGCCTTCTGCATCCTTTGAGGGCAAAGGAGGAAAGTCAGTGGAGGACAAAGGAGCTACTGACATGTCTGAAGAGTAGAAGACTCAATTTGGCAAAAAGCGCTTGTTCAAAAACATTTGCTAGAATTGTGAAAGTGGATAAGGTGGGAAGGAAAAGAAGTGGATGAAGATTGAATTGCCCTTACAAGAGAGAGGAAAAAGAAGTGAGAAGCAAACCCAAATTTGAGTAGAAATGAGGTTGAAGATTGAGGAAAGAAAGATGAGTGGAGGTAGCTTAGTGAAAGTGAAAAGATGAGTGGATGTAGCTTAATGAAATGGAAGCTACTTGGCTATAAAGTGATGCATTGCACCTGAGTTCTTCTTCCAAGTATGATATAAGTTAGTGAGAGTAGAGAGGAGGAACTAAGAATAATTTCTTCTTCCAAATTGATGCTCTCTTGTTTAAGTGCTCCGTCTCTAACTTGGCCTGGAGCAAAATTTTACAATTATGCAACCCAGGTAGCCTGCCTATAAAATGGAAGGGAATTATTGATTGGGGTTGTAAAATCAAGCATAAAATAAATGGTGACAAATGGATTTACAACATTTCCGTCTCTTATCTAGTTATGAGTTGCCAGGAGAAGAGAAATAAAAGAATTTTCATAAACTAATATTTGAATGGAGAGCAGTTTATCAAGGACCAATTGATAAAGATGAGACTCTACTCATGCATCTACAAGGATAAATGGCACTTCAACATGTAGAGCAGTAAAGGACGAGGAATTAACTAGCTTAATCTCTTGTACTACTTTGGTTTTAGTTGTGCTTAGCTGACACTTGTATAATGTTAACTTGTATATGTTTTGGACCTTTTTGTAAATCTCTTATGCCCTTTGAGGTTTAATGCAATTGTTTCCATTCTTCGAAAAAACAATCTCTATTAATGCCAGTCATTAATATTTATCAAAAGTGATCAAAATTAAAATTCAATATAGTATTAAAAAGTGTGCTCCAGAAATTAATAAATTGAAAGAGCCTAAAGTAAGTTTTAATTACGTGTTATCTTTCGTAGAATCATATTTGGTCCCAGCGAATTTTATCGTTTACTTTCTTAGATCTACCGACTCGGTGTTGAATGCTGAATGGAATCTTGCTTTTTGTTTTTCCTTAACACGACACTGATTGAGTATCGGAAACATGATTTCAACGTCCCACATGATAAACTAGTACTTTTCCTTTCTTTTCTTTTCATTTCTAATTATCCTCTATTTAGTTTATTGCTATGTTCTGAAATTCGGATCGGTCATTGAATCGGTGGCCTTACTGATTATTGGTTCGACCGATTCAACCACTGATCGAACTAGTGTGACGTAATAATTAAGCAATAATTATATATAATTATATATAATATTAAAAAAATTAAAAAAAATTAAAAAAAATTGTCGAACCGGTCCGACCGGTCAATTGATCGATTTTGACCGGTTCAAACTGGGTTAATTTATAACCGATTTTAAAAGATCAATAGGACCGGACCATCGACCGGTCTCCGGTTGAACCGATCAGATTGACCGATCTGATCCGAATTTTAAAACAGAGATTTATTAGAGTGTCTAGATAGGCGAATATGCATACTTTGGGCATTGCAAAAAGTAAGGTGATTGGCGAACGAGAGAACTAGACTTCCATTTCGTACTCATAGTTTAGCTACTATTGATGAACATTGTGTATCTTCCTCTCACACACGGATGATGTTTACAAGTAATTGACTTTCAATTACACGTCATACTCTTTTAAGAACAAAAGAAAGTTTCAAAATTTTAAAATTAACAATATATGCTTAAATTGTCGGTCACATTCCCTATCGCTTACCTAACAACATTTGTTATTCAGACCATTTTTGTCTTTTCATTAACAAAAATAAAATAGTGACTCCGACCAAAAAATGCCTGCCCTGCCTATTCAGGAGCGGATTTGCCCTACTACCTTCGACAAATTAAAAAAAAAATATTATTTTAAGTTTTGTCTCTATTAAAAAAATAAGATTTTATTTTTATTAAAATTTTGCTTCCATTAAAAATAAAATTTTATCTTTAATAAAATTTTATCCTTATTTAAAAAAATTTCTAGATCTGCCCTTGTGCCCTTATAAGCTTCTACCGATATATTTCCACCACCTAGATAAAATTCGTAAGTCAAGCACAGCATTTTTGGTCTTGGTTTATTCAAAGAAAATGACAATTTACATTCTAAATTACACCTCAACACTTTTGACTTCTTACTCCATTACATACATCTAACTGAGGCTTGCTTGCCTACAATATGAACACAGAACCAGTTAATTCATCTACCATCCACTTCACTTCTTACCTTCTAGTCGCCTATTATAGAGCCAACTACGATTAATAATCTAAACATTAACTTAATAGAGGCTTCTCTGAATCGAAGTCACTTTCCATGGCATCTTCATACAGGTAACCTTCTTTCCCTTTAGCCCATAGCACAAAGTACAGACCGGCAAACATGATGAACATGCCAGCTAGGCTGCAACGCAATTCAACAAATAAGATCCAGGTTACCTAAACCCAATTTAGCAACAGTAAGTAACTTTATACCTTCCAATTTTAACGGTATCACCTAAGGATACAACGGAGAGGATAACTGTGATCACTGTTCCAATGGGGCTAAACATGGACACAAGAACTGGACCCCTTTTCTTCATTGCCCACCCATTAAAGCTCACACATGCTCCGCCTACTGTACCACCCTGTCCATCTAAAAGTATTATGATTCTTGAAAAGGAATGCTACATACCTATAAACACCACCTCACAAAAAGACTTGTCTGCAATGACGGAACGAGTCCTGCACCTTTTACCAACTACACAATTCAGTTGGAGAAGTAACTTTACCAGGATTGAATAGCCAATGAGGTCTCCTAGACGAACTACAGACCAACCAAAATCCAAAGTGCGATCTTGAATCAACTGTATAATTGCAGTCATAATGACACCGATGAAGGATGTTATGGCACACAAAGACATTGGCGCAGGAAAATCTCTAAGCGTGGTTGCCTGTGATAATGATATAGATGGGGTTAAGTGATGGATTGAACGAGCAAACATAACGTATTCCAAATTCTACCTGCAAGACAACATTGCTTGATAGAACAATAACAGCTGCCATGAGATATAAACAACCAATGATCTTATCTTTATCAAACATCATTTCTGATATTGGAGAGGTCAAGCGTCCTGATGTGGTGCTGTGCATTAGACTCATTGTCAGGGCACCCACAACGCACAACAATGTGCCTACAAGTTTGACTTTGCTGTATATGCAACTCAGCTCGACTTTCTCCAACCTACAGTAGCACGCCAGCAAGCAATTCAGGGAAATAACAATGCTAATAAATTGAGGTGGACCAATTGTTTTCTCTTTTTTATGAGATCAAGTTAAATTATAAAGAAAAAAAAAAGCATATTCACGAGCATGATGAGTTACCTCAACGCCCAAGCAATAACAAAGATTAGCCCAGGAGCAAGGTTAGGCATTGCTGTTGCCAATGCAGGAGAAGTTAGATTAATACCCTTCAGGAACAACGATTGAAATAAAGTAACCCTGAAAACAAAACAAAAATATAACATTGCAATTTCATCAGCCAGGAACAGAACTATTTTCTTTCTATACAATTTGTGCACAAAGGTTAGGTGCCTAAACACGATACAAGTTATTCCTAGATCTTTAAAAATTGTATATTCCGTTTCCATCCATGGAATACAAGTATGCCTGCGACTTCGACTACCCTCTTACTCATACATTATGTTTTATTATCACCGGCTACCACTTGTGACGATAAGTGCATAATCCCGAGAAGAGCGAAAAGGGCACATAAGTGGGAGACAAGAACTGACAACTTACTATCAAGAATTAAGGATAGCCACCTTGTATTTAACGGGTGAGTGGTTTGTAGCATTTAACAGTTGCTACACTCTTCCTTCTCTTTTATATGTTGCAGACTTACAGTAGATTTTGGAATAACCCTTGAGTTGTCTTCTATGGAAATATCGATAAGGAGGGAAGGAACTATTATTACAGGATAACGAAGAGCATTTTTTCATATGCTTATAAAGATTTATTCTCCTCTCCTTCTCAATATAGGAGTTAAACACCCAATTTTCATGTGTTAGCAACCCTTAATTTCCGCATTATATTTTTTCCCAATTGAACAATTCGTCATGTAAAATCTTCAAGTAACTTGTCGAGGTAATACATCTAATATCTTCTGCTTACCCTCCAAAAGAGATCAAAGCAAGCTGAATCATCAACTTCAAACCGAGTTTCTTGGGCCATTTGCTCCTGAAAGTAAAATCAACATAAACCATCGACACCATAATAATTAATTAGTCCTCATGAGACGGGCAGAGACAGATACCTCTCAAAATAAACAGCAAGAGGAGAGATCACCAGGAAGGTCGCAAAAGTAGAGAAGATCACAATGGTTAGTGGAGCAAGACCAAGAGACATCAGATAACTCAACAGCACAGAGTTGCCGGCATACACGAATTGCACCGCTATCAAACCTCCTATTATGGAGCAATCTTCAAGCATCTCCTTCTGCATGCACCAAACCATTCTGTATATCCGTCTCCTCCAAGTAAATAGACCCAAGAGTGAGACACCAATGATCAGATACCCTTCCTCTCTCTCCAATCTCCAGCTACCAAAACAAATTTATAAATCCTAGCTGGTATTGAGGACTTCCCTTTTATGGTTGCATGCAATTCTTTGTGCAACTTTTCCCCTGCTAGGCCTTTCTGTATAATCCGTTTTCTCTTGGTTACATAAGAAAGGAACAAAAAAGATCAACAGAAGAGGGAGCAATGAAAAGATGCAGAAATTAAGAAATGGGTTTTTGAGTTTTGGGGATTTCTAGTTTTCAGAATGTAGTTGTTGGTTCTGTCTAACCATTTGCTCGTTTTTTTTCCAATGTACCTGTTTTAGCACTCAGCTACCCTTCTAGCTTTCTCTACCAGTCCTCCCCTCCGGTCTTGTGGGGAATTATATATACATATACATATATATATTGTCCTTTATTTAGCTTTATTTAATTAGTTTTCGTAGGGTCTAAAGATATTTAGATAATATACCAGTCAATGTTATGAATACCGCATCGACTTGCATCAATCGGCTTGAATCTGAATCGCATCTGCATGCAGGTTAGTGCAAGATCTGCTTCAGGATATTTTTAAATTTATAAAATAGTCCCTAAACTTTTTAAAATTGCAAAATAGTCCATATTGATATATTATACAACCTGATTGTATACTTTACCAGTTCATCGCTTACATCAACCATACTTTAAAAATCTTAATAATAAATAATAATGACAATTAATTTGAAATAACAATAATTTTAAATATTTTACATATAAATAATAATCACAATTAATATAAATAAAGACAATCATCATCATACAATTATAAAACTAAGAATAATACAAAGCATTTAAAATATTACAATCATACAATTTCATCATTATAATAAATAATATTACATATTTACATCAAAAGATTCAAAACATCCGATAAAAAGAACAATAACCCATTACAAAAAGGTTGATGACGAATAAGCAATCAAGTAGAAGTTGAACCTGAAACAAAAATATTACATTTACATTACATACATATAATTTAACATAAACATCAATGATCAAATACAAGTAAAATTAAAAGAAGAGGAAAAATAAAACACAAGTTCAATCATCAAAGGGTGGATACTCATTGAATCTTGATCGATTCTAATCGATCATTTGGTACAAAATCCTCATTATTGAGAGGAGCTTCATCATCATCATCATTCAAATTTAATGCACCAAATGACATGTCAATGCTTTCTCATCCAAGATCATCTTTCACATTCAAATCACTCACATCAACTAAATTCGGTTCTTCAGAAACCCAATCCGCCAAAATATCAATATTATCAATAGCAATTGGATCATTTGAACAACTTGTGCTACTAAGAGTCCTAGTAAACAATTACATTTAATTATTAGAAAATTATAAGAAATTATATAAAAATTAATAATTAAAATAATGAAAATAACATACCTTTCCCGAAGCTTTAAATTATAACGAACAAAAACCAAGTCATTCAACCTCTTATGCTCCAATCTATTCCTTTTCTTGGAATGGATAAATTCAAATTTGCTCCAGTTTCATTCACACCCAACAGACTTTACATTGACTTAAAATTGAATCGCAAATTTTCTCAAATATGGAACACTACATCCTAAAAGATCCCACCAAGCAACGTAAGTTATAAGAAAACAAAAGTAGTGTTATAAACAAAATAAAGTGATAAATAAATTTCAACAAATAAGAAATATGAAATAAGTAATACCTGGAGAAAGAAGTCCTCTTTGTTGAATCGCGACCGACATTCCAAAATCTCCATAAAAGTACTTATAAGCCTCCATTTGTGTGGTTAAAGCAATTTGCATTGAGTCATGAGGAACAATTGTTGTAATTGTCATAAGCATTCCTCTACTAATTTCAGCTTGCTTTTCAACATCCAGTCTAAAATACACACTGGGATTCAAAAATGTCCCAGCTACAAACAATGGAGAAGAAAGTTGTCTTTTCCTTCTCTCATTAATAATTGAGATATATGGCTGGTATAAAGAAGGCCTATGTTTCAGATTGGCCTTGATTGCTTCCGTTGCTCTCTCCATTGCATCAAAAATATAACACATTGTTGGCTTTTCTTCACTATCAGCCAACCGAAGCACCCTCACCAATGGCTCACAAACTCGAATAACGAATTGGCATTGTGACCAAAATTCCCTATCTTCCAATATGATACTACAAACTTCCATTCCAGCATTAGACCTAGCATGCTGAGATGTAACTCACTTATCACTTGTAAACATTTGCCTTAACTCCACCCTCAACGAAAGAAAAGACTGAAGTGATAAGAAATTTGTCGCAAATCTTGTCACAGCAGGGCGACACAAATTCCTACCATTGGTAAATCCCATTCTCATCAAATTTAAAACCCATGCACGATTATAAATAAATTTTGTCACCTTCTTTGCCTTCTGCATGGTCTCATCAAAAACAAGAAAATACCTAGGATTTCCTATATCCTCCAGTATTAAGTCAATGCAATGTGCAACACAAGGAGTCCAATAAAAGGAATTATAGGTTCTCTGCAACCTTATCCCTGTCGCTTTATAAGCAGAATCATTGTCAGTAATAAACTGAACAATGTTTTTCACTCCTACTTCATTCACAACTTCATCAAATATCCGAAACAAATTATCAGCATTTCTAATCATGCTAGATGCATCAATCGATTTTAAAAACATAGAGCCATTAAAACAATAAACCAAAAAATTTATGATAGGCTCTTGTCTCCTATTCGTCCAACCATCACACATAATTGAACATCCATTAATACCCCAATTCACTCTTCGTTCAGCCAAATAAGCTCTCATTTCAGACACATCACAACTCAAAAGTTTACCTCTTAAGTCATCAATCGATGGCCCTTTGTATCCTGGACCATAAGAGGCTATGGTATCTATCATAGGTTGATAATAATATGATTGAGAAGCATTAAATGACGAACCTGTATCATACCACCATCTAGCTACTGCCATATCCACATTGAGAGCGCATCTCTTATGCGCATTGCACTATTTAATTGAAGGTTGGGCTCAGGGAGTTGTTCGTGGTGCAAAGAAACCAGGCAACTGCCTTCTTCTCTTCCTCACTTCAGATTGTACAGGATCCTGAAACTGAGATGGAACACTACCAGTACCACTACCACTACCACTACCACTTCCACCTTGAACATCTCCATAATCACCACGGAAACCGGGAAATGAACTTCCACTACCAATTTCAAGATTCAATCTTTCTCTTCTATCTTTCTCAAATTGATGTTCATCAAGCAATGTCTTCATCTGCCACTTCACATTATGACTTACTTTTTTACACGCTTCCACATCTCCTTTAACCCCAGCTAAATGTCTTTTTAATCGAGTGATTCCTCCACCTTTCAAATGCTTGTTACAAAATAAGCAAATAGTATGATTCTTTTGACCGGGAACCACATCAGCGTGAGCCCAAGCTGGATCATTGTATCTTCTTGAACTAGATTGATCAGGAATATTTGAACTTCCTTCCATTTTTCTGTACACAAAAATGAATAACACATAATTTCAGTATATAATGACAATATGCACAAAGCTAACAATTCAAAACATTCAATTAAATTCAATTCAACCTAATCCAATCCAATTCAATCAAATTCAATTCAATGCAATTCAATATAATCCAATCCATTCCAATTCAATTCAATCAAATTCAATCCAATCCAATCCAATTCAATTCAATTCCAATCCAATTCAATTCAATCCAATCCAATCCAATCCAATCCAATTTAATCAAATTCAATCCAATCCAATCCAATCTTATCCAATTCAATCAAATCCAATCCAATCCAATTCCAATTCCATTCATTCCATTCAATTCCAATTCAATTCAATACAATTCCATTCCAATTCAATTCAATTCAAATACAATTCAATTCAATTCAAAACAATTCAATTCAATTCAAAGCAATCCAATCAAATCCAATTCAATTCAATTCAACTCAACTCAATCCAATCCAATCCAATCCAATCCAATTCAATTCAATTCAATCAAATTCAATTCAATTCAATTCAATATAATCCAATTCAATTCAATCAAATTCAATTCAATTCAATTCAATTCCAATTCCAATTCCAATTCAATTCCATTCCATTTCATTCAATTCCAATCCAATTCAATTCAATTCAATTCAATTCAAACCAATCCAATCCAATTCAATTCAATCCAATCCAATCCAATCCAATTAAATCAAATTCAATCCAATCCAATCCAATCTAATCAAATTCAATTCAATTCAATTCAATATAATCCAATTCAATTCAATTCCATTTCATTCAATTCAATTCCAATCCAATCCAATTCAATTCAATTCAAATCAACTCAATTCAATTCCAATTCCAATTCCAATTCCAATTCAATTCAATTCCATTTCATTCAATTCCAATCCAATTCAATTCAATCCAATCCAATCAAATTCAATTCAATCAAATTCAATTCAATTCAATCCAATCCAATCCAATCCAATCCAATTCAATCAAATTCAATTCAATCTAATCCAATTCAAATAAATTCAATCCAATCCAATCCAATCCAATTCAATTCCAATCCAATCCAATTCAATTCAATCCAATCCAATCCAATTCAATCAAATTCAATCCAATCTTATCCAATTCAATCCAATCCAATCCAATTCCAATTCCATTCATTCCAATTCAATTCAATGCAATTCCATTCCAATTCAATTCAATTCAAATACAATTCAATTCAATTCAAAACAATTCAATTTAATTCAAAACAATCCAATCAAATCCAATTCAATTCAATTCAATTCAACTCAACTCAATCCAATCCAATCCAATCCAATTCAATCAAATTCAATTCAATTCAATTCAATATAATCCAATTCAATTCAATCAAATTCAATTCAATTCAATTCAACTCAATTCAATTCCAATTCCAATTCAATTCCATTCCATTTCATTCAATTCCAATCCAATTCAATTCAATTCAATCCAATCCAATCTAATCCAATCCAATCCAATTCAATCAAATTCAATTCAATCCAATCCAATCCAATCCAATCCAATTAAATCAAATTCAATTCAATCCAATCCAATCCAATCCAATCAAATTCAATTCAATTCAATTCAATATAATCCAATTCAATTCAATTTCATTCAATTCAATTCAATTCCAATCCAATCCAATTCAATTCAAATCAACTTAATTCAATTCCAATTCCAATTCCAATTCAATTCAATTCCATTTCATTCAATTCCAATCCAATTCAATTCAATTCAATTCAATCCAATCCAATCCAATCCAATCCAATCCGATCCAATCCAATTCAATCAAATTCAATTCAATTCAATCCAATCCAATCCAATCCAATCCAATCCAATCCAATTCAATTCAATCAAATTCAATTCAATTCAATTCAATCTAATCCAATTCAAATAAATTCAATCCAATCCAATCCAATTCAATTCAACTCAATTCAATTCCAATTCCAATTCCAATTCAATTCCATTCTATTCAATTCCAATCATATCCAATGCAATTCAATCCAATCCAATCCAATCAAATTCAATTTAATTCAATTCAATTTAATCCAATCCAATTCAATCCAATTCAATTCAATTCAATCTAATCCAATCCAATTCAATCCAATCCAATCCAATCCAATCCAATCCAATCCAATTCAAATCAACTCAATTCAATTCAATTCCATTCAATCCAATCCAATCCAATCCATTCAATTCAATTCCATTCCATTCAATTCAATTCCAACAATTCTCAATCTTAACAATTTCAAAACATTCATAATTCCATTTCCAAACAATCCATTCCCAACAATTTTCAATCCTAACAATTACAAAACATTCATAATTCCATTTCCATTCAATCCATTCCCAACAATTTCCAATCTTAACAATTACAAAACATTCATAATTTCATTTCCATTCAATCAATTTTCAATCCAAATTCCAATTCCAATTCCATTCAATTTTATTACAATTCAATTCAATTCCAATTTAATTTACATTCCAATTCAATTCCATTCCATTCCAATTCAATTCAAATCCATTCTAATTCAATTAAATTCCAATTCCCAAATACCCAAATTTATACTTAACTAATTATTTATCAAAATTCAATACCCAAATATAAAAAATGAATTACCATATAACAAATATTAACAATATGTCAATTAATGATTTAAGTTTTTTCAATTTCTTGATTTTGATTATTAATTTTACAAAATTACATTTAATTATTTATTTCACATTTGATTATCAATTTTACAATTAAAATTAGGTTTAAATGTTAATTTGATTTTGATTATCAAAGTATCAAACTCAATCTCAAATTCAATTGCACAAATTAAAAATAAATCTCATTCATCCACAATTCAACAATTCAATCACAATTACCATTCTAAATTTATTTTCCAATGGGACATTCGGATCAATTCAATGCCAAAATCCAAAATCAACTTCCATAATCCAAAATGCCAAAAACCAAAATGCAAAATGTCAAGTTCACTTCAAGAATGCCATTCAACATTTCAACCGAAATCACCTTCACCATTTACATTTTTTACACAACTTCACTTTAACGGTTCAACACTTCAAGTCTTCAACCCAAATCTATCATCAATTCATCATCGGTATCCATCTCAAAAACAGAAGCAATTCCCAACAACCACAAATCCATCGTCATCCAATTTTTAACAACAAATCTACCATTATCCAACAACCAACACAATGACAGAAGCAATTAATGTCAAAAATTCATGAAAAATAAAACAATACATTCGGTCTTCACAGATCTGGGTCGATGTCCTGTTAATTTGGGGTTGACGTCGGAGGACTACGGACAAGGCGCAAGGTTTCTTGCTCACGGTGGAGGACCGATGACGCGAGGGAGAACCGACTGAAGCTGGCGTGGAGGACCGACGAGGCGACGACGCGAGGGAGAAGAACGAAGAGCCGAAGACTCCACAGACGGACGAGAAGACCACCGGAGTCCAGATCCAGACCAGGGAGGGCAGCAACGTGGCGGGAGAGCGACGGACGGCACGGATCTGGCGGACGAGGGCGGCGGAGACGGACGGAGGAGCGTAGGCGAGAAGAGAGAAGAAGAGGAGAGTAGCGAGTAGGTTGGGGCCGGGGGGTTGGGTAGATTTTTAGGGTTAAAAGTTTTTTTTTTGCAAATAGGTCCCTAGGAAAACCGAAAATTACCTAATCACCAAGTATTTTTCGAATCACCGCACCGGCGGTATCGATCGAAACGGCTGATCGCCATAATTTGAACCCGATATTTTGAACCAAGATCTTGGTACGGTTTTGGTTCTGAGCCGATCTGATCTGAAACTCAGATCATTGATACTTGTGGCAAGTAAGAGACCCTCGTCCTCAGATGGGTTTTTATTTTTACTAGATTTTGTAAATTCTCAACATCAGATTTCTCGCCCATTGGTCTTCCTTTTACAGGATTGGTGTTTTTCTCTAACTTCTCTCTAGGAGATTTACTCTTTTGCGCTTAACTTCTTTCTACCTTTGGCAAGTTCCTGGCAAACCAAGGCCAAAAATGGTGGACTCTGGCCCCTCGCCGGCTGATGTTCTTGGAGCCGAAGTCGAGTGAGCTATTGAGAGTGAAGCTTTAAATCTCAACAATTCATGGAAGAGCAAGTTGGATGCTGGTTTTGTCAAAACCAAGCCTACCCACTATTAGGAGGTGTTTATGGATAGAAGCTGCATCAAGTAGGCGCAAAGATTTAGTCTACGACACTTGTGGGCTATTTCTAGAACAAAAGGCCATCTTTACAACAAGTGCAAGCTTGGCTACGGAAAAAAGAGGCAAAAAAGGCTTGGAAAAACAATGCTAACCGAAGAAGACACCTTTATCTTAGATTGTAGTCTCACTGAAATTTTGGAGTTACCTTCTTGGCACATTGGAGAACAACCCATGTTCTTGCAAAAATAGAGACTAGATATGAAGTTAGATAGAAGCAACATTGACACAATTCCAATTTGGATTAATTTTCATAACACACCATTGGAATTGGACAATTGAGAGACCGAGTCATTGGCAAGTTCAATCGGAAAGCCACTAACTATGGACTCTCAGAAAGCTAGTATGGAAAGGATTTGCTATACAAAGATTTGTCTAGAAATCTAGAGGGATAGGGAATTACTTGAAGCCATTCCAGTGATGAAGCTAAATGAGGCTGGTGAGCTTACTTAAGTGGAAGTCCAATTAACCTACCTTTGGAAACCAAAAACACCAACAGGAATTGGAGAACTGTTATGAACGATCAATCATAATAATAAAAGAATAATGCAGAAAAGAAATGAACACAGATTTACGTGATTCTCCCACTTGGAGACTGATCCAGTCAATCCAACCATCTTCATTCTCCATGCCAATGTATCCAACAAATTTACCTAGCCGCAACATCTCCCACGCTATGGTAGAAGACCAACTGAACCCTTACACAGCCCCGGTTTCCTAGCATCCACACCTTTAGTCAACATGTCTATTGAATTCTTAGCACCATCAATCTTCTTCAAATACATCTCACTTTCGTTCACCAAACTGCGAGTGAAGTAGTACCTGTGCCGAATGTGCTTAGTTCTAAAATGATACACTGGATTCTTCACCAGCTGTATGGCACTCTGACTATCAGTGAAGAGAATCTTGTTATGCTGCTTCTTGCCCAACTCTTCTAAGTAATCAGTCAACCATATCATCTCCTTATCAGGTTCAGTTATCGCAACACATTTAGCCTCTGTAGATGACATAGAGACACACTTCTGAAGTTTAAACATCCAACTCATTGTTGTCCCATCTATAATGTAGACATACCCAGATATACTCTTTCTTGAATCCACATCTCCACTAAGATCAGCATCAACAAAACTCTCTAGCACTACCTTGCCATTCCCATAATAAAGTGATGTGCTAACTGTTCTTTTCAAGTATCTCATAAGCCACTTCATAACTTCCCAATATTCTTTCCCTAGATCTAAAATGTATCTGCTTAAAAGTCCCACTACATCTATTATATCAGGCCTAGTACAAACCATAGCATCCATCAAACTCCCAACTACAAAAGCATAAGGCACTTTTGCCATATGCTCACATTCCTCAATTGTCTTGGGTGATTGCTCCTTTGACAATTTGAGATGGTTAGCCAAAGGCATGCTTCTAGGCTTAGCATCATCAACTTTGAACATGAACAACACCTTCTCAATGTATTGCTCCCAAGACAAATTTAGAATTTCAGCAGACCAATCTCAGGAAATCCTCATCCCTAGAATCTACTTTGCTGCACCCAAATCTTTCATCTCAAACTCTAATGGCAGTCTCCCTTTAAGATTATTTATCTCCTCCATACTTGAACCTACAATTAACATATCATCTACATACAGAAGTAAAATAACAAAGGAGTCAATAAACTTCTTGATGTAACAACTTTGATCCTTTTCACTCTTGTGATAATTGTTTATGAACGTGAAGGAGTCTAACTTCTTGTACCACTGTCTTGAAGCCTACTTCAATCCATACAAACTCCTTTTGAGCTTACACACTATGCGTTCCTTACTAGGAACCTCATATCTCTCAGGTTACTACATGTAGATTTCTTCCTCCAAATCTCCATGTAAAAATGCTATTTTTACATCCATCTGTTCAAGGTGTAAATCCTTTGCTGCAACAATACTGAGCAAAATTCTGATTATAGTTAGCTTCACAACAGGAGAGAATATTTCAGTGTAATCAATACCTTTACTTTGTGAATATCCTTTAACCACCAATCGAGCCTTGAACCTAACTATACCATCAGTTTCATTCTTGATCCTGTAGACCCACTTTTTCAACAGAGCTTTCTTCTCTGCAGGCAACTCAGTTAACTCTCAAGTATCATTCTTCTTAAGTGACCATATCTCATCATCCATGGCTTGCTCCCACTTGATTGAAACTTTCACCTGCAAAGCCTCATCAAAGGATTCTGATTCCCTTCCATCAGTCAACAACAAATAATGCAAGGATGGTGAATACCTTTTTGGTGGCCTAATAACCCTGATAAATCTCCTTAACACTGGCTCAGGTGTGACTGGTTGCTATTTTGGTTCTGCAGTAATATTTTCTGGACTTTTCTACAACTCAACCTCAGCTCCCACTTCTTCTACATCTTCAGATCGTACCCCAAGCTTGTCCTTATATAGGACATTCTCATCAAATGTCACATCACAGTGTCTCAAGATTTTCCTATTCTTGTCATCCCAAAATCTGTATTCAAACTGATCCGAACCATACCCAATGAAATAGCATTTTAAAGCCTTTGCATCAAATTTGTCTCTCTTCTTTGGATCAATATGAACATAGGCAACACACCCAAAGGTCCGCAGGTGAGTAAACTTGACCTCCTTATCCGACCAAACCTCTTCTGACATCTTGAAACCCAAGGGAACTGAAGGGCCTCTATTTATCAAGTATGTTGCTATGTTTACTACATCTGCCCAAAATGTTTTTGGCAGCCCAGAATGTAACCTCATGCTTCTTGCTCGTTCATTCAACGTTCTGTTCATCTTTTCAGCAATCTCATTCTATCTTGCCTTGCCAGGAACTGTCCTGATACACCTGATTCCCTCATCAACGCAGAACTTCTTGAATTCTGGAGAATCATACTCTCCACCATTATCAGACCTTAAGCATTTAATCTTCAACCCAACCTGATTTTCAACTTCAGCCTTTCACCTCTTAAAGGAAATAAACACATATGACTTATGTTTTAGAAAGTAAACCCATACCTTCCTACTAAAGTTATATATAAAGGTGACATAGTATCTCAAACTACCAAGAGAGGAGATTGGAGATGGCCCCCACACGTCTGTGTGCACTAGTTCTAACTGTTTTGCCATTGGTTCTCTGCTAACCTTTGTGAAATTGACCCGTTTCTGCTTTCCCAGAACACAACTCTCACAAAAACCCAAATCAAAGATTTTCAAACCTTGCATATATCCCTTTGAAGCTAGCATCTTCATCCCCTTCTGACTCATATATCCTAGTCTGTTATGCCACAAATTTAAGCTGGACGTACTATCGACTACAGCAACCATTTCGAACACTCTGCAGCTCTATATAAAGTTTCAGATTTTGTGACACGTGCTATCACCATAGCTCCCTTCACAATTTTCCAGGAAATCTCCCCGAACACTGCCCTATAACCCATGTTATCCAACTGACCAATAGAAATCAGGTTCTTCTTCAAGTCAAGAATATATCTAACATCCTAAAGCTTCCATCTACCTCCATTTGAGGTTTGTATACACACATCTCCTTTTTTAGCAATCTCCAAGGTTTTGTTATCAGCAAGACACACCTTCCCAAAATTTCCATATTTGAAATTATGGAATATCTCTCTACTTGGAGAAGAGTGGAATGATGCACCGGAATCAAGTATCCAGGAGTCAACTGGGTTGTCCACACTAAGAATTAAGGCATCACCAATATCTTCCGCAGAACATACAGAATCATCATCTTTATGGGTCTATTGTTTTTTCTAGCCTTTCATCTTCTTAGGTTTAAGGCAGTCCTTCTTGTAGTATCCTTTTCACCATATCCCAACAAGTGACCTCCTTCCTGCCTTGAAGATTTTGCCCGCCCTTTTGTTATGTATTGATTAAGAGAGGATGCAGTGCTTTATTTATAGTCTTGATGATTACTGGATAAGTAGAAATAAAAACTAAGGGATTGTTTGTTTTTGTTTTTGATTTTGTTTTTCTATTTTTTGTTTTCGTTTTTGTAAAAAAAACAAGTAAGTAAAACATGTTTGGTTTATTTTGTTACAATTTTTTGTTTTTAAAAATAAAAAAACCACAACAGTTTTACAAAAATCAGAAAACACCGTTTCTCTAAATTTTGACATGTTTTTCGACGGAAAACCAACATATCACCGCTTTCTATCTAGAAAATAATAATAAAAAGTAAAATTTTATAATAATTAATAATAATAATAATAAGATAATTAATTTGGTATAATAAAATTAATAATAAAATAAAAATATTAATAGTATTAAAATAGTAAGTAGAAAATTTATAACAATAATTAATAATAATTAATAATAATATTATTAACAATAAATAGTAATAATAATAATAATAATAATAAATTAATAAGAATAAGAATAACTTATTAAAATTAATAATAATAATAATAATAATAATAAAATAATAAAATAAAATTAATAAGAATAAGAATAACTTAATAATAATAATAATAATGAGTTTAATAATAATAATAAAATATTAAGTAGAAAATTTATAACAATAATTAATAATGATTAATAATAATAATATTATTAATAATAAATAATAATAATAATAAAATTAATAAAATAAAATAATAAGAATAAGAATAACTTAATAATAATAATAATAATGAGTTTAATAATAATAATAAAATATTAAGTAGAAAATTTATAACAATAATTAATAATGATTAATAATAATATTATTATTAACAATAAAAATAATTAACAATAAATAATAATAATAATAATAATAATAATAATAATAATAATAATAAAATTAATAAAAATAAAATAAATAAGAATAAGAATAACTTAATAATAATAATAATGATTTTAATAATAATAATAAAATATTAAGTAGAAAATTTATAACAATAATTAATAATGATTAATATTATTATTATTATTAACAATAAATAATAATAATAATAATAATAATAATAATAATAAAATTAATAAGAATAAGAATAACTTAATAATAATAATAATAATGAGTTTAATAATAATAATAAAATATTAAGTAGAAAATTTATAACAATAATTAATAATTAATAATAATATTATTATTAACAATAAATAATAATAATAATAATAATAATAATAATAATAATAATAAGTTTATTAGAAATTTCAACCAAACATGTTTTTATTTTCAGTTTTATATTACAAATCTCAACTAAACATATTTTTTATTTTTAGGAAAAATCAAAACAGGAAACAGAAATCTAAAGCAACAAAAAAAAGTAGAACCAAATGGCCCTAAAAATAAGACTAAAAAGAATTAGAGATATTAACATATGAAAATAATGGTAATATAAAAGTTAAGATATGAACATCTTATTTCGTAATACGACGCATATCTAGTAGTTTGATATTATTTGGCTAAATTTTTTAATTTTCTTTTAAATTAAATTTGAATAAATAGATATTGAGTTTCAAATTTACCTCCTCTAAATTTTAGGATGGGATCTTAAAGATTTATGATTAGTCTGGCTAAATTGGCATATTTAATATAATAATAATAATAAGAATTGATGCGAAGTATATAATGCATATGAAGTTGGAAAAGAAAAGATCTACTTTTGGTGCGATGACAATAAACTGTGGTAATCGATTGACACGTTAATGCTAGCTTTATCTCGGCTATAGTAATAATGCGGCCTCAGTACCCACTTTGCTTTACTTCCTCAAATCATTCATAAAATCGATAGGCAAAACGTGTCGCGCAGCGGATTTGCATGTGCCAATGAGCTGGAAAGCTTGGAGAGTCCATACTACGGAATGCGTTGAATTGATAATTCGCAAGAAAGGGGTACATTTACACGTTATATATTGATGCGATACCTTTAACTATAAATTTCATTAAAATTTTTTTGAATGAGTTTTAAATGATCATAAATTAGTGACTCTAACAAAAACTACATGATTTTTTTCAAATTATAATGAATTAATTATGGGTTGATTTGGGTCAAGTTAATATCTTTTAAAAAATTTTTGTCATATGCTGACAATGTAAATTAAAATAAAGAAGCCGTTCCTCAACTGTTACTACTTGCGAACATCATCAATAAAGAAGCCATAGTTCCTTTACACAAAATAACATTATTATTTTATATCACCAGATGGATGTGCTTGTAATTCGTTGGAGAAATAAAGGCATAATTTCCCTATTTCTCTTCTGGTATTAACCACTTCTCTGGAGTAGTAACTTGAACTACAATATCAGTAACGTATAAAAATAAAATTTGAAACTAAGGGGAAATTCAGATTCCAAAGATCGATTACGGGCACTTCTTGGAGACTCTCACATTACTTTTTAAATTTTTTCTCATGAAATATGTGTGTTATGTATTCATTATTCGGATAAGTTATATGTAACTATACATTGATCATACATCTATAAGGGAAGATATATTCACAATGGATTAGAGAGAGACGCTCTGCTTTCTCTCTAGCTTTTTTTTTCTTCGACCCAACCCTCCCTCACTGCTGCCTTCTATGTTTCTTTTGACCATTTTTGGTTCTTTGCCGCCTGATTTCCCATGGCTTCTCCGCCCTCACAGGCAGAGGATTTTCTGCCTCTGCCCTCTGCCCTCTGCCTCTGCTCCTCCTACCCAAACCTTTCAACCTTCTTCTTCACCTTCTGGCGCTGCATCTAACCCACCGAAGACCTGGAAGCAAGTGGTTGGGGACTCCCTGGACTCCATGCTCTCTTATCAACCTCCATTTGAAATTGACGGGAAATACATTGTTTGCCCAGATATTGCTACTCTCCATGAGGGTGCCAACTCTTGGAAATCCACCCTCGTGGGTTTCTTTCTAGGCCAACGTCCGGCCTTCCCTCTTGTCCTTCAGTGGGCAAATAAATACTGGAAGAACCGAGGGCTTCTCGATGTCTTGCTTACAGAAGACAACCTTATACTTTTCACTTTCACTTCGTCATCCATAGCTCACAAAATCTTGGAAGAAGGCCTTTGGCATTTCGGCAGTCAGCCTCTCTTCCTCCAGCTTTGGCAACCTGGTTTGAAATTGGAAACAATAACCGTCCAGAACCTCCCGATATGGGTTAACTTCCATAAAGTCCCCTTAGAGTATTGGACTACTCAGGGGCTCAGTCTGTTAGCTAGTTATATCGGCAAACCTCTGTGTATGGACGAAAATACGGCGACTAAAAAGCGTATTGGTTATGCCCGCCTTTGTGTGAGTATCGAAGTTTCGAAAATGCTACTTGACAAAATTCCTATTATGCGACTGGGGGAGGGGAATAAGCTCTACGAGGACTGCATTGCAATCTCTTATCAGTGGCGACCTCCTTCCAAAGCTCCAGCTACTGTCTGGCAACCAATAGGTAAATTGTTCAAAACTGGTTCTTATCAAGAACTGATGAACATTGAGGAGGAATTACCTAGCAACCAACACCATAGTAGTGGGCAGGTCTTTGTGCCTTCTAGTGGTAAGGAGGAAAGAGAGTTGATCACAGTTCCTCCGACACCAACACAGGACACCGAACAGGGTATATCTACAGTTGGGTTGAATAACGGTTCAACCCTTACTTATGATATTGTGGCAACGCCTAACTATAATATAAATACCCCTTGCTTGGAGAGTGATCCTATAGTTGCAGCCTCCCAACTCCAGGAGGTGTCGTGTGATAATCCCTCTTCTCATAATAGCCTAGCTATGGTTGATCCTAGCTTGCCTCCAGACTGTGTTAAAGAAGCTGATTGTGGCACTTCCCACTCCCTCTTGAAAAGGAAACCTCCACGAGGCAGAGGTAAAGGCCTCAAATCTACCCCTAAACCCATATGACCATCTTGACATGGAATGTCAGAGGAATAAACTGCCCTTAAAAAATGTTAGCTCTGAAAGATTTTGTGTGGCGAGAGAAGCCTTTTGTTCTTGGTTTATTGGAAACAAAAATAAGATTGGAGAATCTGAATAAGTTAGATGTTTTGGGACCTCAATGGCGTGTCCTTTCCAATCATACTCATCATGCTTATGGTAGGATCATTGTCTGTTACAACTCAGATGAGGTTCACGTGGATCTTCTAGTAGCAACGGATCAGATTTTGCATTTTCACGTTCGCTTATTGCAGGGGCAAGTTGATTTAAATGTCTCCTTTGTTTATGCCTATAATTTGGAATTCCAACGACGGGATTTATGAAGCTTCCTCCGGGATCTTAGTGCCCATATCTCTCATCCGTGGCTTATTTGTGGGGACTTCAATTCCACTCTTTATGTTGCGAAGCTTCAAGGAAATATCGCCTCGTGTCTTCCTCCTCTGACTTGCTGGAATGTGTTGAACATGTTCAGTTAACCGACCTAAAATCTTTTGATCACTTCTTCACCTGGTCCAACAAGCAACAGGCTCGATGGTACATTCGGAAGAAATTAGATAGAGCTCTTGTTAATGAGCAACGGTGTTGGGCCCGGGCCCCGGATCTCCGAATCCCGAGGCGGCCCCTCGGGTCACGCCCGCACCGAGCGCCCCAAACCGCGGACTCGATCCCAACATTTAGGCTCAAACGGTCATACGATACATACATACATTTCCATACATTAAAGACCCTATAACCATAGGGATTTCATATCATTGCAAATTAAGAAAAGTCAACAAGTATCCTCAAATGTAGCAAAACACAAAATGAAATCTAAATCCAAAAATACATGAGTATGCTCAATGTTAACATGCTCGGAGGGCCAACAAAATACGAACTTAATACAAAGCTCCTAATTTGACCGAAGTTTCCGATGCCGCGCAAAGTCAACGATCAACCGGATCGCACTGAGGAGAGAAAGGAATGGGTTGAGCTACATGTTCAAATGGCTAATATAATTATAGCCATAGGCAATTAGCACAAATCCCAGATATGAATGTATATATATTATATCTATATACAACATCGGACATTCACATGCCAATCACTAAAGTACACATTCATTATAATTAATGCGTTCATAAATACGTCACATAGTATGCGCCATAATAATCCATTCACATATGCAATGCACATAACAATGGCTCGAGGGTTCCATGGAAACAAAAGGAAGAAACCAAGTTTACATCCTGAAGCTAAATGAGTCCATTCGAGCTCATAGGCCACAAGCGGCAGCCGGAGAAGGCTCTTGTCAACGTGCACGTGATTTAACGAAATGGTTCCACTCTGCCCAAACAAAATCACATAATCATACTCAAATCATTTTATCAAATGATAGGTTTTCATGTTTCTCATTTATCCAAAATGCCACGATCAAGTCGAGGCATAACATGCTCAAAATCGAATGCACTTCTATCAATTCCTATGATTATGTCAAAATAGATAAATCAAAGTCATTCTATTCATCACATTTAACATGCATAGCATATAACATATATTCATACATAGGCAAGAAATTGCCTAATCACACAATAACTATAAGAATATTACCCACCTCTAATCGCCGAGAACCGACATCGATGTCCTTCTTCTTGCGATAAAATCGGGTCACTTGGTTTCCTAAAACAACCAAGTTCCATCTAGTCAATATCCATAGTAAATGTGCGAAGCTTGAATCCAAAGAAAGCATTAAAATCTATATCCGATCTTCTCCTAAAATTCAACCTGCGAGGCAAATTCCAAACTTCCCGACTTCATACAACTCGAGCCCTTTATTTCTAGGTCACAATGAATCCAAATTCACCTTAATGGGACATCTATACCAAAAGATATTCCCAAAATATGAAAATCTTATTTCGAAACACGGGGGATCGCCATGACGAAGAGACGCCGTCATGACGAATAATCCTACTACGCCATGACTATGAAGGTTCGCCATGAACCAAACGTCTGCGTCGCGACGTCTCCGATCATTCGTCATGACGTCCACACAGAGAGCACACGTCGCGCTAATAAACGTAAATTAATTCACACGTCGCGACGTGGCGGGTTCCTTCCCCACACGCCATGGCGACATTCATACGCTCGTCGCGACGTCTCGTTCGAACTCGACCAACCCCAAATTTCTGCATAACCCAAGCTCGATTCTGATCCAAACTCAAATCTACCACATGCAAAGCATAGATCAAGGCTTATACTACCATTCTAACTCATTCTAAGCTTGATTCATCCTAAAATCATCAATCTAAAGATTTTCCCAATTTTCACCCTAAAATCCTAAAACATCGATTTCTCTCAATCCAAGCCATTACAATGTTTAATCCAAATGAAAACATGATAAGGAGGTCGAAAACTTACCGATTGAGACTTTAGAATCGTCGAAACCGATCGAAATCGCAACTCTTCTCTTCCTCTTCTCCTCTCCGTCGACGGCCACACTCTTCCTCTCTTCTTTTCCTCTTCTTTTCCTTCTCTTTTATAATCCTTTCTCTTTAAACCCTAAGGGCTTGGGCCCTTCCTAATAAGCCAAAGCCCAAAATCATTTAAACCATAATTAAACCTTAATTCCGCATTAATACCCCCGATTAACTCAAATTAAAACATAATCACATAATTACCACAAGTCATGCTTAATGACATCATAAAGAAAATTCGGGGCCTAACAAACGGCTCCAGTGCTTTCCCAATAGCATTGCCACTTTTCTGGATCCCTTGTTTTCGGATCATACGCCCATCATTGTGTTTAAGCTCACTATGTCCTGTAGGAAAATCCCGGGGTGTTCATCACATGAACACAGTGCGGAATTTAAAATTTTGAGTCCCGGGACATTCCCGAAAGTCAGGATCCAAGTGTATGTACAAACAATCAAACCATAACGACCAAAGGAGACCGTCTCTAACGGTATCCACGCAGAGGTCGAAAAACCTAACCGGGACAAACCCCTTTGACCCGGGAATAGCTAGAACAAGGTAAAGAGTGTGCTAACACTAACCTTGATCTTGGAGAGCAAGTGAAATGACTAGAGAAACCTTGAGAAGAGAAGTCATGAACTTGTTGGAAGAGGAATAGAAAATCCAATTTTATATATCCGAACACTTAAGATTTGGTGCTTCCAACCTCAATCACGACTAACTCATCAATTCTTAGCTTTTATATGTCTCTTAACACTCTTAAAAGACATTAGAAAATGCTTGGTGGAGTCTCATCCACGTTGATGAGGAAGAAAGCAATAAACAAATCAACTTAATGATTGTTTTGACTTGGTCAAATGTGACTTAGTCATCTCCTTAAGGCTTCCACCGAAATCTACATATATATATAATATAATTAATTAATTTTTAATTAATTAATTAACATATATATATTTGTTGAAGAGGTCTAGTCAAATTGGGGTCGGTCCTACCGCCTATCAGACCCCATGGCGTGAAAGATCGCGGAAGCGGTTTCAAAGAATGTCAATGTCGTGATCTCAGCCGGGACATATCCCAATCTCATCGGGATCCATTTAATCCTATTGCTCTCCGGATATCGAATCTACATGCTAAACTATTTTCTGATTCTCCGAATCACTCTTATCGTGTGACCCATTAGGTTCCGGTTATGTTGGCCACTTAGATTAACACTTAATCTGAGCAATTCATGAGTGGTATCTAGCAACACATCATGACCCCCAATTGACCAGAAAGTAATTGGTTTGACTAATGAAACCATATCATGAACCCTTCCATAGACAATTATGTGCAATTCTTCCTTTCACCATGCTATACCCCACTTGGTTTGAGTATGGGCAATGTGTCAACTCTTACTAGACCGATCGGATCAAATCTAGTCCAAGTGTAATCAGTTCGCCCTAGGACTCATTACTTGATATGTCCATGAAGACCTCTTCATGACACATGTGTGCTGCCGTTAGAGACTTCCAAGTAATGATCACGATAAGAGGCCATGAGTATCTCTTCGCTATCACAAAAGTGGTGAATCCTCTATTGGCTACTCAATTACCTTGAATACCTCAAACTGCACTCCAATCACCACCCTATGAGCGACCTCGAAAGGCAACAAGGAATGGAGTCAAAGCACGTAATCAATGCTCAAGATATCCTCGAGTACCTCAAGTCTAAGGATACTTGCACCATTGCTATGATGAGATTATCATCGAAATTTGTATAGACATCCATGTGATGATCTCATGGCAGGTCATCCAATGTACTTACTACCACTAGTAAGCATCCACATGTCAAATCTAAATATCTCAATATTTACGGTTTACGAGATCCACCGCTGATCCAATCAAGGAGTTTGACATGTGCTAGTCTATCCGGATTAACGATGTCCGCCTCATTAATCCTATGACTAGGGATAATTTAGATCTTGACATAATTGCATATGATAGGAATCTCGGTAGTATGATCGCATCATAATTTTCTTCATGCTATGTCATATATCATGGACTTCATAAATTTGATTAAAGATCACAATCAATTCATAATAAAATGAACATCAAATAAATGAAATATGCCTTGCTTTATTTATTCATAAAGTGCAGACATGATTATGAACAAAGCGCGCTAAAGGGATTGCCTTTGGGGCACTACTTTAACAATCTTATGGTATCAGACACATATAAGTCGACTTACACGAGTGGACAAGTCGACTTATCAAGATCGAAAGAAGCACAAGTCGCCTTACACATGGTACAAGTCGACTTACACTTACAAATCTTCCACTTGACCTAAAGCCAATCGCTTGGTATCTAATACCATAGCGAGTACATGAGAATCAAAATTCTTCCGTGACAATGGCTTTGTCAACGGATCGACAATATTACGCTCTGTAGAATTCTCTCTATCGTGACATCACCTCGAGCAATGATCTCCGAATCAAATGGTATCGGCGGAGTATGTGTTTGGATCGCCGATGAGACCTTGGTTCCTTTGCTGCATAATAGCTCCATTGTTGTCACAATACAACCGTATGGGTCCATCACGACTAGGAACCACACCAAGTTCGAGAATGAACTTCGATCCAAACGGCTTCTTTTCTTTGCGTCGATGCGGCAATGTACTCTGCCTCGATCGTTGAATCGTGATCGTCTCTGTTTGGAACTCTTCCAACCGATCGCTCCGCTGCTCGATGTGAAAACATAACTGATTGGGACTTGGAATCGCCCTTATCAAATTGAAAAGCGCATCCGTATGCCCGCCACTTGAAATTTCCATCTCCATATATCAAGAAAACATCCTTAGTTCTTCGCAAGTACTTTAGATATTCTCGATACCACCCAAAGGACCTTCACCGGGATCCGATTGGTATCCGTCGTAACACTTAGAGCATATGATACATCGGGTCTCATACATAACATTGCGTATATAATAGATCCCATGTAGACGACACGGGATCATATTCATACGCATCCTCTCGCCCCGTGTCCGAGGACACATAGACTTCGAGAGTGTTATCCCATGAACAATGGGAAGAAACCTCTCTTGGATTGCTCCATGCTAAAACTCTTTAGCACCTTGTCTATGTACGTTGACTGTGAAAGACCAAGCAACCTCTTCGATCTATCTCTATAAATCTTTATCCCAAGGATATAAGTTGCTTCTCCAAAGTCTTTCATGGCAAATTGTTTGGACAACCAAATTTTTACAGATCAAGAAGATAGAGACATCGCTTCCTAGTAACAATATGTCATCTACATATAACACAAGGAATACGATTGCAGTTCCATTAACCTTCTTGTACACACGGTGTTCATCCGGATTTTGTGAGAAACCAAACTCTTTGATTGTCTCATCAAACGGATATTCCAACTCCGGATGCTTGCTTCAATCCATAAATGGATTTACGAAGCTTGCATACCTTTTCGCCATCGTGAAAATGAAGCCCTCGAGTTGTGTCATGTACACATCCTCGGCCGATTTCCATTCAGAAAGTCGTCTTCACATCCATTTGCCATATCTCATAATCATAATGGCGGCAATGGCTAGGAGTATCCTAATGGATTTAAGCATTGCTATCGATCAAGGTCTCGTCATAGTCAACTCCTTGTCTTTGACGAAAGCCTTTAGCCACAAGCCTCGCTTTATAGGTAATCACATTACCATCCATGTCGGTTTTCTTCTTGAAAACCCATTTGTACCCTATAGATTTTATCCCTTTGGTGCATCAACCAAAGTCCATACCGGTTTTCATACATGGAATCCATTTGATTTCATGGCACGAAGCCATTTTTCGACTCAACTCTTCGTAACCTCTTTATAGGTCGAGGCTCATCATCCTCTATGAGCAATACGTCATTCTGTTCACTTACGAGAAATCCATATCTCTCGGGGAACAGAGCGATCCTACTTGACCTACAATTTCGTGTGAAGTAGAAGGTTGAGCTATTACCTCATCCGTATGAGTTACGCTTTGAGTTGTGCAATTGATCTGCGTCGTCAGAGCATCTTGAACTTCTTCAAGTTCAACTTTGCTCCCATCGTCCTCTTTTAAAAGAAACTCTTTCTCTAAAAAGACAGATGCGTTGAAACAAACACCTTTTGTTCCTCAAAGAAGGTAGAATTGATATCCTCTTGTTTCTTTAGGATATCCTATTTAACAAACACTTGTCGATTTTGCTTCAAGCTTATCGACTTTATGCGCTTCACATGGCGGTGACAACCCCATACTTTCAAATAAGAAAGATAAGGTTTCTTGTTAGTCCACATCTCATATGGAGTAACATCAACTATCTTTGATGGAACTCTGCTTAACAAGTAAACAATTTGTCTCAAGTGCATACCCCAAAAGGATTTTCGTAATGCAAAGCCCATCATAGATCGTACCATGTCCAACAAGGTTCGATTTCTCCTTCGCCACACCATTATCTTTGTGGTGTGTAAGGAGGAGTCCATCGAGATAAAATCCCATTATCTACGAGATAATTCAAAACTTTTGGTCTAAGTATTCACCACCACGATCGGATCGTAATGTTTTGATACTTTTAGCAAGTTGTTTTCTACTTCATTTATGAATTGTTTGAACTTTTCAAACGCTTGATTTGTATCTCATTAGATACGATACCCATATCGAGAATAATCATCGATAAAGGTAATGAAGTAACAACAACCATTTCGCATGGATGGACATCGGACCACATACATCTGAATGTATTAGATCTAATAATCCATCGCTCGTTCACCCTTTCCCTTAAAAGGTAACTTAGTCATCTTGCCTAATAAACAAGATTCACATATGTCATAAGATTCATAATCGAATGACCCTAAACTTCCATTCTCATGGAGCTTAGCGATGCGTCTCTCATTTATATGGCCAAGGCGACAATGCCATAAGTAAGTTGACTTTAAATTATCTCTTTTATGTCTTTTTGCGTCATTGACATTCATAACCGGATGTGACATATCTAATATGTAAATACCGTTGCATAATGTACCAAGATACTATAAAGCATTCCATTTGAGCTAATAGAACAACCATTGTTACTAAAAGACAAATGAAAACTAGCTCTATTTAAACAAGAAATGCATAATATGTTCTTTGTTAACACGGTACAAAATAACAATCATCCAAGTTAAGTACAAGCCCACTGGGAGTGTCAAAACATAAGTCCCTACGGCTAATGCAAAGAACTCTTGCTCCATTACCAACACGCAGTCCATTTCTCCCTTTATGAGTCGCCATCGTCCTCGAGGCCTCGCGATATCATTGCATATGTGTGAGCTACAACCGTATCTAATACCCATATGTTATGATCGAAAAAGATAACCTCAATGACAAACATACGAAGAAGTCGAGGCATCCGATGCCTTCTTACCTTCGATTCTTCCAGATAGAGTTTGCAGTTACGCCTCCAATGACCAGTCTTACCGCAATGAAAGCAGGTACCTTTTGGTGCAGTCTCTTTGGTCTTCTTCTTGCCTTTGGTTGTGCTTCCTTTTGGATTTTCCTTGGGTTTCTTACCCTTCTTCTTCTTCTGTTTCTTTTTCTTGGAACCAGAGGAAGAAGAATCCACCAATAGCAACGCCTTGCTATCTTGCTTGACAAACATTACTCATTGTCTTGGCAGATTGATCAACTCGGGGAATTGTGGTGGATATTTGGTTCATCCGATAGTTCAACACAAACTGTGAATAACTATCTGACAAGCCAACAAGAATCAAGTCTATACTTAACTCACAATCCATCACAAAACCTAAGACAACCAACCTCTCAATATAGCCATTCATCTTCAATGCATATTGCACTGCAGATGAACCAGGAGTCATTTTCGTTGTAAAGAGTAACCTTGAGGTCTCGAACTGCTCAGACCGAGCTTGCTCATCAAACAATTCTCGTAGATGAAACACTATCGTGTGAGCATCCATAGACTCGTCGCTTCGCAGCTCGGGTGACATCGATGCAAGCATAATGCAGTGGCTATGTCATCATCTTTTAGATGCTTACGATATGCCTTCCGATCATCATCAAGCTCCTTGAAAGAAGTGGATCCGAAGCGGAAAATCAAGGATATATCCTAGATCCTCAGATCTGAGAACAATTCTCAGATTTCGCAGCCAATCAAGAAAATTTGGTCCAGTTAATTTGTTTGAGTCCTGATCGGCAGCTTATCGTTCAATTAAAGAATTGATCCTCGGAAACCGGTCAAATAAAATTTGTACCAAGGATTGCAATACAGATGCAACCTCGTCGACTCTCAAGGAACCAAAGGTACTAACGATTCTAAGACTAGCCTAATGTTTGAATGATGCATGCAATTAAAGCAATAAAAAAGGGGGTTTTGATTTGATTAACTAAAAATTAAACTAAGCCAAAGTAAGAATAAATGTTTTTGGGATTTTTAGAAAGCTAAACGATTGAAATTAAACAAGTGTGAAATCAACTTACTAAAACTCTATTGAAAATGCAACTTGGATTATCATCGTTCAAATAATTTTCAGGGTTTGAAATCCACTAAGTTTCAAATGTAAACCTTAATAACTCGTTAAGTCCAAGAATTTGATTAATCAACTCGATTAGTCAAATCTTGTTAAAACCATTAGTGTGAAAAATTGGATAAACAATTGCAATAAGTTAATCAGATAATAACACAGCTAACCCAACCAAGCACAACTAGGCAGATCAAATTAATCAGTGTAAAAATCCGAATAACATACATGAGACTTCATGTATTTTGACATAGAAAGATCTACAAAAGTAATATCCAAATCTCAACATAATGTCAACACACGGCTAAAACTATTAACCACACTAACCTAGCTATATCAATGCATACTCCAACTCGGATCTATACATAAATATACCTAGAATTCAGACATTAGTGATTACCCTATTAAGCTTTGGTGAACTCCAATCCTTGCTACATGTTCAAGAGAATGGAACGCTTTAATGGCCATAACTCGATGAACTCTTCATTGTTGGAATATCACCGTGGTTCATGATTCCAACGACGAACAGGAAGGATACAACAACAAA
Organism: Erythroxylum novogranatense; assembly: GCA_029891385.1. NCBI lineage: Eukaryota > Viridiplantae > Streptophyta > Magnoliopsida > Malpighiales > Erythroxylaceae > Erythroxylum > Erythroxylum novogranatense. Next base: position 34,008,218 of record CM057232.1, on the reverse strand, counting down.
TGATGGACGATGGAACGGATGAAGAAATCGGAAGCAGCGGACATAGTGCAGTGCAAATAACCCGCACTGCAAAAAAATGTAACAAAACTATTAGAAACGAAGGAGAAGACGAGAAGAAGAAGTTAACCTCCGAGTGCGGCCGCTCTTTTGCCCTAAATGGCAAGTTTTATAGGATACGTCTTGGCCGGTCGAATAAGTGGATTAATTTTCATTTATAGTCCGGGTTACCCGACATTCGCGGCGAATGGCTGTAATTCGCCATGGCGAATGAGTTTAGTCACCGTCGCAATAATAAATTAAATACCATTAATTTGTTTGCGGCGAATGGAGGTCTTAGTTCGCCCAAATAATCTTGCGGCGTGTTGACTTCTTGAATGTTGACTCCTTTGGTCCTACAAAATACAACCCATTTGCAAGTATCAATTGTCCCAATAAAATTATGCGTAATTAATGACAATTGACAACAAAATACCGACAATGTGCAATTTATCAAAACTCAATATGCGGGACCAAAATAAGCATAAAAATCATAGATCGTGAGTCAACAAATGCATAATTACTAAAGAAAGCGGGCCTAATTTATAGTATAAATTTGGTCCAATCAAATCTCCCACACTTAAACCTTTGTACTCTGAACAAAGCTTATAAGAGTCAAAAGGTACAAGAGTAAAAGAAAATTCTGCCCCATGCTCAAACAACAACCAAAATTGACTCAATCCACTTTATCGTAATTCTAACGCGCAAATTGAAGGAGTGCTAATAAAACAAACATTGAAAGAATTTAAGCACAAGAGATTGAACAACGGAGAATCACTCGGGATATGGTGTTTACGCCAACTCACTTGTATAGTAGGATATTTTCTCTCAATCTACTTAATACATCTCCTACCATGAAGCTTGTATCAATTTTATTTCTCCACTACAAGGACTATCAATTTGAAGATCAAGAGGTCTCTAAGGGCTGTAATGAGCGGAAGGCTAAATGAATGGATGATGTGAGAAAAGAAAAATATGAGCATGGCATAAAATGAGGATCGATGTCGATAATCTATCTTGAAACTAGACTTCTACTAAACTAAATTTTGATTGATTTTTTTGAGATACTAATCCCATTTGGGATTCAATACACATTATTATCCCTTTTTGGAATAAACAAGACTAACTTTTTTTTCACTAAAATAGAACAAACCACTATTGACATCATCTGAAAAATGCATGCAAATGCTCAAGAAGAAGGCTCAAAGGGCTAGCAAGGAACGATGTTTAGGGGTTGGTGTTCGGGGAAAGGGTTGAAAGAAAGAACGCCTCTATCATATCCACAAAATCTAGTCCATCAAGCTTTGAGTAAAAGCGCCACACAAGTTCTAGAGAAGCATGAACTAAGCAGATGCACACACAAAATATAGAAGAAAAATCTTTGGCTCGAATATCTTTCCAACAAGGTTTTGTCTCAATGATCAATCTCAAAACTTAAAACTTAAAATGCTACCTTGTTAGCATGCTCCCATTTACTTTGTTTTGAAAACTTCAAAAGTTAAAATTTTTGCCAAAACCAATTATCGTTCGAAGAATGGAGAGCATTTTCACAAAAACTCAAGTATCAGTTTGAAACTTATAAGGGCTTTGCATGCAAGGGCACAAAAGAACGAAAAGTGAAAATGTTTGATTGAGTCCAAATTTATCAGTAAAAGCAACGGGCCCACAAAATTATGCACAAGTTTTAATAGGTGTACAATGCAAAATATAAAAGGGAACGGCTCCCCCACACTTAAACATGGCATTGTCCACAATGACAAAAGTAGCATGGCACAGAGGAAACAAAACAAAAATAGACAAAACAGAAATGTGGATATATCATTAAGCGCAAAAATGTAATGTACAAAAAGAGGATCCGAAGAACGAACTAAAAAGTACAACGAAGAAAAGAAAATACAGAAAAAACAAAAAAAAAAGAAAATAAAAAGCCTAGACTATGTGGCAGGATCGTCAGCTGGCGGGGCAGCAGTAGAAGAGCTAGGAGCATCTGAAGAAGCCGGTGCCTGAGGCGGAATAGGCAGCCCGAGGTGGGTCGCAATCATAGTAAGCAGGGAATGCGTGGCGGCCACCTGAGTCTCGAAAGAAGTGAACCGGGCCTGAAGCTGAAGGACGTCCTCACGCAGCAGAGCCACCTCAGAAGGAGTAAGGGGAGCAGAGGGCGGGGGCGGAAGACGAGGCAGAGCCTCGGGGGAAACAGGAAGGATGGGAGGGGTGGGAGAAGGGGCTCTAGGTGAGGGATGGCTAGGGGAAGGTGAGGGAGAGGAAGAAGATCTTTGAAGCAGGTTGGTCAAGGGGAGGTGGGGTGGGATGGCACGTGGCTGACCTAAACGGACATAGACAAATGGAGAGGCAGGCGAAAAGGTGAGATCGTGGGATGTTCCGAGACTCGATAGGTCCTAACAGATTGGAAATGAGATGGGGAAAAGGAGTTTGTGTTTAGGGTTGGTGGAGAGAACACACCTTGGCGAAGGGCGTGGAAATGGCAGGGCTAGGTCTACAGGACGGCCATCATCGCAGTAGATATATAGGCTGCTCTTTGGGGATGTTAGAAAGATGGAGGGTCGGCATAATATTGTTACATATAAAATGTAACCGGACGAAGCTTCGGGAAGGAGGGTGGTCAAGCGGATGTATCGTTGAGAACCACGGGTTGAAGCCATCGAGACCTCAAGCGGTAGAGTACCAATGACTTCCTCCCATGGGTAATTACGGAGAAGGTCGGAATATTGGCAATGAGGGACGACAGGAAGATGGTAATGCTCACGGATAATTACGGAAGTGAAAACATCGGGAATGGAAACACCCCATAAATTAATTCCGTAGGTGTGGGAGTAGCTAGCATATGAATAGTATTGGCGGACAAATGTGAGGTTGCCAATAGAATTAGGTTGAGCAAGGCCGCCTAAGTCTAATTCAAAAGTCGATTTGACAAAAGGGTTTGTTGCGGGGTTAGAGGAAATGGTTTTCCTTAAGTATATCTTGTTGGCAACACGAGTTGCCGGTGATCGCATTTCAGGATCTATAGGACGAGAGGAAAGCGGAAGGTTGCGAGGAATAAGAGGTGCGGTGCGAGGAATCGAGGTGGAATGTTTGCGGCTCGTGCGGACACATTCTTCATTCTAGTCATGATCCTGCACACGCAAAAGTTAGAAACAAGCAATTGAATAAGAAAACCACACAGAATCAAGTCCTCAGTCATTCGCCGCAATGAACAGGAGTGTTCGCTGCGGCGAGAGGAGTCCTCTCGCCATTCATCGCAGCCAACAGGATGTTATTGCGGTGACTGGGCATCTTTGTTATTGCGGCTAACACGAGCGATCGCGATCAAGCTGAAACCTAAGTTCGCCACGGCGAAGCTATGATTTTCGCCCATGGCGAATGGCGATCTCGAACAATCGCGAATAACAACGTCATTGCTTGCTTAAATCTAACAAATAACGGCGAAAATGGACAAGAGGAGGAATAGGAACACTTATGTAAGGGTTAAAACGCAGGTGGAAGGAGATTGGAGGAGATTGGGAGCTTCAAACGGCAGAGGGCACAGAGAGGAGCGACGACGAGGCAACAAGGTGGCGCGAAATGAGGAGGAAGGAGAAAGAAGAAGAAGAAAAGGAAGACGCGGAGACGAAGGGACACGAGAGGAAAAAACCAAAAGGGTCTCGGACAAAAGAGAAATCCAACGGTCCGGATGGGCAAAAATGGAATTATTCGCATGACGAGGCAAGCGTTAGTCATGGCGAACAAAAACAGAGAAAAAAACCTACATGAGCGGCGTAACAATGAAGTTCGTCATGCGAATCACCCAAAACAAAACACAAATTCTATGGATCCTACACAAATTGCACAAACATTCAATTTATCATCCACATATCAACAATTCTCTTCAATCTAATCATGCTTTATTAGGAAGAACACAGAGCTAATAAAGGGAATCAAATTATTCAAACGGAAGGAAATCCTACCTACTACTCTAATTCTCTTGGTTAAATCCCTCCCCACACTTAAACAATATAATCATGCTCAACAATACGCACGTTGGTATAAAACATAGCACAACTATATAGTAAATGAAGGAAAGAGAAACACCGCACTCAAGGTGGGTCTTGTAGCTCGGTATGGACTCTATCGTTTGATATCCAAGCTCCATTTCAAAGAGCTTGGTTGCTAGTCAGCTCCACGTCCATACTCGCACCCAGTTGTGCTCCTGTAAAATCGTCAAAAGAGAAACTTTCTCCAAAAATATCGTCAGTGGCAGGATATAAAGTTTCTACAAATTCAGAACAGGCTTCATCAATAGAAACATCAAGCATGTGAACACCCGAAGAGAATAATCTTCATGAGGATGCTTCATAGCTTCATACATGTTGAAGCTAACTTGTTGATCACCAACTTCCATGGTGATCTCCCCTTCCTTCATGCTAATCATCGTGCTCGCAGTCCGAAGGAAGGGTCGTCCAAGGATCAAGGAAGTGTCCTACACAACTTTAGAAGACATATCTAGAACGTAGAAATCTGCAGGAAACACTAATCCTTTCACCTAGACCAAGATGTCCTCGATGATTCCCACTGGATGACGGAAGGATCTATCAGCCAACTGTAAGACTACAGAAGTAGGCTTTATGCTCTTAACGCCCAGGGCTTCATAAACAGATTTCGGCATTACGTTAATCGCCGCTCCCAAATCCAATAGAGCTCTTCCAATGGTCACCTTTCCTATAACACAAGGAATGGTGAACGATCCTGGGTCCTGACACTTCACCAGGATTTGGGGCTTAGATAAAGCCGACACATTTGAGCTTACTTGGACACGTTCGTCGCCGAAATTTCCTCTTGTTTGTGCACAAGTCCTTGGTACTTGGCGTAGTTTACACTTTCTTAATCAAATCCAGCGAGGGCACGTTGACTTCAACCTTCCCAAACAGGTCAATGATTTCTTTTTCGTGTTTGAGCTCATTGACTCTCTTGCTCATCGATCTGAAGTTCGGAAAAGGAGGTCCTTTAAGTTGACCGTTCATTTCGCCGATTTATCCTTATCAATTTTTCTTCCTAAAATGCTCGATGATTGCTCTTTGTCCTCAATTGTTGATTGCTTCTTGTTCCTCAACAATTCTTCTTCACGATCACTCTCGATCGCACGACTTGCTTCTCTCTCACTGAGGCGCCTCAACCTCAATTTCCTCGGTGCATTCTTCTTCTTCGAATGTCGAATGCACTTTCTTTCCCTCCTCAACTCAATTGCATTTAAACTCTTGGGTTTATTACCGTGTTGGAGGAATGGATCCATCGCCCGAGCTTGGTTGTCACTCAAATTATTAGACAATTGGGTGACATAGGCGTTCATGTTCTCGGCCTTGGTCTCCCATTGCTCCATGCGTTTCTCCAAGGCACTAAAGCGGGCAGCATTCTTAGCAGAGTCCTGTTGGATGAGGTTCGCGATGGCATTGAATTGATTTGCTGTGGAAGTTCGTTCCTCTTTCATCAACGTCATCATACTGTGTAGCAGCTGGGTAGTGTCCTCCTTGGGTGGCGGTGGTTGTTGCACCGTCAACACTTGTTGATCTGGAACTGGTTTGTAGATTGACCGGCTCCCTCCCCTTCACGAAAGCGGTTGGGTGCTCTTCTGCGTTACTTCTCCAATTAAAATTAGGATGAGATCTCCATCCTTCATTATAGGTGTTGGAGTACGGGTCCCACTTTTGATTTTGTCTGCTTGGGTAGATCGCAGACACTTTTTCATACCTTCCGGGACAGACGCTGGAAATGTGCATCACCGATCCACAAGATTTGCAACTAGGTGCGACCAGTTCAGTGGAAGGTGACGGGCGATGCACATTCAAATTCTTAAGCTCATTGTGATTGAGGATAAGCGGGAAGTTATCCGATGTTCCAAGAATCTACTTTCGATTCCGGGCTCTCCATTCTCTTAGTTTGAGCCGTCATGGCTCCTACTTCATTCACATTCCGGAATCGCGGACACTATATCTTGTTGATGATTTAGGGCCATCCTCTTTATCGGGGCCTGAGCTTACGGCGCGGTCGGTCAATCAACGAACCTCCCGACGCAAACATCCAACATTCCTTTTCTTGATTCTTTACCCCATCATAAAATATTGAACCAATTGTTCATCGTGGATTTGATGATGGGGCACCGAGATAACGAGATCTTGGAATCTGCTCCAAAATCATCTGAGGACTCGCCATAATCTTGTTTGGCGAATATATCTCCTTTCTCATCGACGACGCCCTAGAAGCTGGAAAATACTTTTCCGTAAAAGCTTCCGCAAGTTGGCCCAACTGTGATAGCATTCGCGACATGCCTTGGGAGGCTCATATACCACTCCGGGCCTTTCCTTCTAACGACAAGTGGAATACCTTCCACAAGACTGGTCGAGATGTGCTCCTACGGGCTTCATACTTTGATGAGATCATTGTGAGGGCTGAAGATGCATGTAGGGTCCTCTCCCGCCAAACCGTGAAATTTGGGTAGGAGTTAATCAATAAACCTTTAACTTCAAATTTACGTCGAAGTTAGGGTAAAAGCGATGAAAGGATCGTAGTTTACATCCGAGGTTGTAGCTTCTCGGATGGTTCTACGTCTGATGTTCGCATTGTTGTCATCTACGCGTTCCTGGTCACCGTTAAGACCGTGATCTCCATTTCGGGGTGGTTGACCGGGATATTCTTGGTGTTCAGCCATCTCAGATTCTAGTCGATCTAGTGTGCTAAGTCTTTCTTGCTCTCTCTTGTTTTTCCTAAGTTGTCTAAGGTGTCGCTCAATTTCAGGTTGAAAATGAACTAGCCTAAGTCTACGGGGCATGCACAAGAGAAGTTCACCTAAGATAGCTCACTAAAACGACAGCGGATAGCAAGGCTTCAATTCACTCAAAGTTATTGCGACGATAGAAACTTCAACAGAGTTTAACTGAATAAAATTATAAGTTTCGCTGCGGCGAATATATGAACTCGCTGCGGCGAAGATATGAACTCGCTGTGACGAGTTAGAAGCACAGAGCAGCAAAGCAAACGAAATTAACTTAAAATTAAGCACAAATAACAAAACAATCGAATAAACACTTAAAAGAAAGCGTAATGAAATCACAAACAGAATAACATCGAAAACACTTAAGCGTAACATAAATTAAATAAAATTATGCAATGCAAACAAAATGCAACGACAAAATTAAAATCAAAACAAACACTGGCTAACTAGAGAACCAATTAATTTGATTCCCAGAACGGCGCCAAATTTGATCGGCGACTTATCGCTCAATTAAAGAATTGATCCTCGAAACCGTCAAATAAAATTTGTACCAAGGATTGCATCTGAGGATGCAACCTCGGTCGACTCTCAAGGAACCAAAGTACTAACCGATTCTAAGACTAGCCTAATGTTTGAATGATGCATGCAATTAAAGCAATAAAAAAGGGGTTTTGATTTGATTAACTAAAATTAAACTAAGCCAAAGTAAGAATAAATGTTTTGGGATTTTAGAAAGCTAAACGATTGAAATTAAACAAGTGTGAAATCAACTTACTAAAACTCTATTGAAAATGCAACTTGGATTATCATCGCTCAAATAATTTTCGTGGTTTGAAATCCACTAAGTTTCAAATGTAAACCTTAACAACTCGTTAAGTCCAAGAATTTGATTAATCAACTCGATTAGTCAAATCTTGTTAAAACCATTAGTGTGAAAAATTGGATAAACAATTGCAATAAGTTAATCGATAATAACACCTAACCCAACCAAGCACAACTAGGCGATCAAATTAATCGGTGTAAAAATCCGAATAACATACATGAGACTTCATGTATTTTGACACAGAAAGATCTACAAAAGTAATATCCAAATCTCAACATAATGTCAACACACGGCTAAAACTATTAACCACACTAACCTAGCTATATCAATGCATACTCCAACTCGGATCTATATATAAATATACCTAGAATTCAGACATTAGTGATTACCCCTATTAAGCTTTCGGTGAACTCCAATCCTTGCTACATGTTCAAGAGAATGGAACGCTTAGCCGACCATAACTCTGGATGAACTCTTCGCTGTTGGAATATCACTGTGGTTCATGATTCCAACGACGAGCAGGAAGGATACAACAACAAATGATGGACGAGTGGAACGGATGAAGAAAGCTGAAACAATGGACATAGTGCAGTGCGGCAAATAACACGCAAATAAAAGCGAACAAAACTATTAGAAACGAAGGAGAAGACAGAGAAGAAGAAGTTAACCTCCGGAGTGCGGCCGTCTCTTTTTGCCCTAAATGGCAAGTTTTTATAGGGATACGTGCGGGCCGGGTCAGAACAGTGGATTAATTTCCATTTATAGTCCGGTTACCGACATTCATTGCGGCGAATGGTTGTAATTACCTTGGCGAATGAGTTTAGTCACTTTCGTCGCGTGAATAAATTAAATACCATTAATTTCTTTGCGGTGAATGGAGGTCTTGGTTAGCCAAGCGAATCTTGCGGCGTGTTGACTTCTTGAATGTTGACTCCTTTGGTCCTACAAAATACAACCCATTTGCGGTATCAATTGTCCCAATAAAATTATGCGAAATTAATGACAATTGACAACAAAATCGACAATGTGCAATTTATCAAAACTCGATGTGCGGGACCAAAATAAGCATAAAAATCATAGATCAGGAGTCAACAAATGCATAATTACTAAAGAAAACGGGCCTAATTTATAGTATAAATTTGGTCCAATCAAGTCCATTAGGGCGCGAAGATTCACACTGGTCGACATCTTCAACCAACCTAAACATAGAGAGAGAAAGAAAGTTAGAATAGAATTAAATGTATGATCATAAGGACTTAAATGACATACATATGGCTCCCACTAGTTTCAATAGAATCCATAACCCTCATCATGAATCCAAGAAACAAAATGGCACAATGACCTAGTGGGTCGATATCCGACATTGCTAAGAATGACCTTGGGGTTAGCCCAACAAGCCACCTTAGGTCAATCGGTAGGTATCGGTCATACCAATTGCATCACGAATGCAACTATCGCTCAGTGCTATCAACAGTTGATGTATGCACATACATTGGGTTATCAACACTTGATGCGTGTACATCTGATGTACACTTCCCAATGTCACCTCTGTCCACGTTGACCTTGAGGTTAGCTCAACAAATCAACGCTTCTAGGAAAACCGACCCATTAATCCGAAAATCACATTTTCATGGTTTGAACATATTCGTATAGAGTGAGCTTAAGGTTAGCTCAACAACCCAACCCTATAAGAACTCTGGTTCTTACCATATTAATGGAAGGCGTTAGTTTTCATATTTTAAGTGAGGATTTTAGGTCTCATCTTTACGATCTCATCCAAGCTATGGGATCATAGTCACTTGACTATATGGATGATTTAGGGCATTATATCAATCATATTGAATTCATACGAAAATCATCCATCATCCCACCTCACTCGATACAAGTCGACTTATTACGTCATAAGTCGACTTATCTTTGTTAAGCATGTACAAGTCGCCTTTATACGGAGAAAGTACAAGTCGACTTATACGACTCTTCGACATGTAAAGTCGACTTATCAACTTTGCATAAGTCGCCTTACACAAGGAAATTTGCTATCTAGTCGGCTAATTCTCAATCCAGGCATTTCCAATTCACAATACCATATACCAAGTATATTATCCTTTATATTAATGTGCTAATGAGACATTTTCATTGAAACATGCATGCCATATAGTCAAACTATATATGAAAACCTTGAAACCGATTAATCCACCATTAATCACTAGATTTCCACATAATTCAAGGACACCAAATAATCATACTAAATAGCTCTAGATAGTCTACACATTATCAAGATTACTCCGCACTAGTCACAAAAATTGCGACGCCAAAATAAGCAAGATAATGGAATAAGCTAATAAGACGCTAAAGTAACCTATTCACCATCCGAAAATTATTGGAAACCCAATTTCAAGAATCTCATTTTGGGATGCATGCCACATCAATATAACACATTTTTAATCACTATAAAAATGATTCAAGGCATTGGAACCGAAAATAACACAAGCAATCATTTCAAACAAAACAGCCCCAGCATGTTTCTCAAAACTGCCAAGCTCTGCCTTTTGCTCAAAATGATCATTGAAACAATTTCAATAAATTCTGAGAAAATTAAAGAGGTTAAAACATGTTCCTAAAATGCTCCATGAATTTTTATAGAATTTATTTCCCACAAAAACTCATTGAACCTCAGCAATCTAGCTGAACCAGAATCTGTGTTTTTCAACACAGACATTCCCAGCAGCATACAAGAAATTCGGAAATAAATAGTAAATCACCTTGAAAACATTTTTCCATCCACAGAGACATTCAAAAACATCTTAGGGACATTTCGGTGAAAACCAAGCCGAAAAACAATTTTTCTAGAATTTATTCTCAAATTTACAAGCATACCTGTTTCAGAAACGTTCAACAAGACAGCATCCGAAACTTGAGGGAATTAAATAGCAAAAACATATCAAACTACATCGATAAATTTTTTCCTTTTATAGACACGTTCAGCAACATCTTATGAGCAGGTCTATGCAAGAAAATTTTGAAAACCCTAATTCTACACTGGTTCGAAATTGCACACAGTCAGCATGCTACACAGCTCAATTCACAAAGGAACTCCGACCTAGTTATCATTTCGACTGTTTATACAACACAACTTGTCTCTGATACCACTGTAGGAAAATCCCGGGGTGTTCATCACATGAACACAGTGCGGAATTTAAAATTTTGAGTCCCGGGACATTCCCGAAAGCTAGGATCCAAGTGTATGTACAAACAATCAAACCATAACGACCAAAGGAGTCCGTCTCTAACGGTATCCACGCAGAGGTCGGAAAACCTAACCGGGACAAACCCCTTTGACCCGGGAATAGCTAGAACAAGGTAAAGAGTGTGCTAGCACTAACCTTGATCTTGGAGAGCAAGTGAAATGACTAGGAGAAAACCTTGGAGAAGAGAAGCTTGCGTGAACTTGTTGGAAGAGGAATAGAAAATCCAATTTTCTATATCTTAACACTTAAGATTTTGGTGCTTCCAACCTCAATCACGACTAACTCATCAATTCTTAGCTTTTATATGTCTCTTAACACTCTTAAAAGACATTAGAAAATTCTTAGTGGAGTCTCATCCACGTTGATGAGGAAGAAAGCAATAAACAAATCAACTTAATGATTGTTTTGACGTGGTCAAATGTGACTTAGTCATCTCCTTAAGGCTTCCACCGAAATCTACATATATATATATAATATAATTAATTAATTTTTAATTAATTAATTAACATATATATATTTGCTGAAGAGGTCTAGTCAAATTGGGGTCGGTTCTACCGCCTCATCAGAACCCAGCCGTAAAGATCGCCAAACGGTTTCAAGAATGTCAATGTCGCGATCTCATCGAGACATATCCCAATCTCATCGGGATCCATTTAATCCTATTGCTCTCCAGATATCGAATCTACGTCCAAACTATTTTACTGATTCTCGAATTACTCTTATCGTGTGACCCATTAGGTTCCGGTTATGTTGGCCACTTAGATTAACACTTAATCTGAGCAAGTCATGGAGGTATCTAGCAACACATCATGACCCCAATTGACCGGAAAGTAATTGGTTTGACTAATGAAACCATATCACGAACCCTTCCATAGACAATTACTGTGCAATTCGTCCTTTCACCATGCTATACCCCACTTGGTTTGAGTATGGGCAATGTGTCAACTCTTACTAGACTGATCAGATCAAATCTAGTCCAAGTGTAATCAGTTCTCGTCCTAGGACTCATTACTTGATATGTCCATGAAGACCCTCTTTATGACACATGTGTGCTCCGGCGCCAGAGACTTCCAAGTAATGATCCTGATAAGAGGCCACGGGTATCTCTTCTGCTATCACAGAAGTGGTGAATCCTCTATTGGCTACTCAATTACCTTCGAATACCTCAAACTGCACCCAATCACCACCCCATGAGCAACCTCACGAAGGCAACAAGGAATAGAGTCAAAGCACGTAATCGATTCAAGATATCCTTGAGTACCTCAAGTCTAAGGATACTTGCACCATTGCTATGATGAGATTATCACTAACATTTGTATAGGATATCCATGTGATGATCTCATGGCAGGTCATCCAATGTACTTACTACCACTAGTAAGCATCCACATGTCAAATCTAAATATCTCAATATTTACGGTTTTCGAGATCCACCGCTTGATCCAATCAAGGAGTTTGACATATCTAGTCTATCCAGATTAACGATGTCGGTCTCATTAATCCTATGACTAGGATAATTTGAATCTTGACATAATTGCACATGATAGGAATCTCGAGAGTATGATCGCATCATAATTTCCTTCATGCTATGTCATATATCATGGAGTTCATAAATTTGATTAAAGATCACAATCAATTCATAATAAAATGAACATCAAATAAATAAAATATGTCTTGCTTTATTTATTCATAAAGTGCATACATGACTATGAACAAAGCGCGCTAAAGGGGATTGCCTTTGAGGCACTACTCTAACAATCTTATGGTATCAGACATATAAGTCGACTTACACGAGTGGACAAGTCGACTTATCGATCTGAGAAACAACCAAGTCGCCTTACACATGGTACAAATCGACTTACACTTACATGTCCGTTGCTATGCATCACCCCTTCAGATTCAACAACTTTCTGGTTCAGGATCCTGGGTTTAGTTTAACATGTGAGGCTGGTGCTTTTTCCAACTTTAGAGGGACAAAACAATACTGTTGTATTCAGAAATTAAAGATTATTAAACAAAAGTTGAAGCTTCTTAACTCTTCTAAGGGGCCTAATGCTGAAGCTATTTCCAAGACTAGATCGGAGTTGACTCGACTTCAATCTTTATTATCCTCCCACCCTGACAGTTAGTTGCTTATAGACCAGGAGAAGATTGCTCTTTCCCACTACCTTCAAGCTATTAATAATCACTCCTCCCTATTGCAACAGAGGGCTCGGATTAATTGGCTAAAGGATGGCGATAGCTGCACCCAATTCTTTTTCCATTCCATTCTCACCCGAAGGAACCGCAACAAAATCTATTCCATCTCTTCCCATAACGGTTCAGTCACCACGGATCCACTCCTAATTCATGATGAAGCATTCCGATTCTTTGGCTCTTCCCTAGGAGCTGAGGTTCTTACAAATGTCACAAGAGGTGAATTCCAATTTCTTAACCTGACTCAAGTTTCTGCTGCAGATTTTCTTTGTTAACCAAGCCTGTGGAAGATCGAGAGATTGAGAAATGTGTCTTTCAAATGAATGGAATGAAATCCCCGGGGCAGGATGGTCTTAATGGTTTCTTCTACCAACAATCTTGGCCTATAATTGGAGGTTTTGTCAAGGAGGCAATCCATGAATTCTTTCGCAATGGTGTTCTGTTAAAGGAGATGAATAAAACTTTCTTGTGTTTGATTCCTAAAAGGTCAAATCCTCAGAGCTTTGATGATTACCGTCCCATTTCTTGTGCCAATTTCTTATATAAAGCTATCTCTAAAATTATGGCTGATAGATTGAAGCAAGTTCTTGCTCCTTTGATCAGTGACAACCAAAATGAGTTCCTATCGAATAGGCATATTGGGGGCAATATTCTTATTGTTCAAGAATTGTTGAAGGGTTACTCTACTAAGAATGGTCCTCCGAACTGCACTTTGAAGATTGATTTCCATAAAGCTTTTGATAGTATCAGTTGGAAATTCATTCACTATATGCTGGAAGCATTTGGATTTCCAACTCAGTTTATTAAGTGGATCCTCGAATGTATTACTTCGGCCTCTTTCTCGGTTTTGATTAATGGTTCCCCTACCCCTTATTTTAAAGCTACAAGGGGTCTCAGACAGGGGGATCCGATATCCCCATACCTCTTCATTCTTGTTATGGAAGTTCTCACAGCCATCATACAGAAGGAGACCACCTCAGATGCCTTTTTAAATATCATGCAAAGTGCAAGAAGCTAAATCTCACTAATCTTAGTTTTGCAGATGACCTTCTTCTTTTTTGTAGGATTGATTTGTCATCCATTCGTTCCTTTATGCGATCTCTCCATGTTTTCAAACAAGCTTCTGGGCTGCATCTTAATCTTCAAAAAAGTCACTTCCTCCTATCTAAAAGTGCAGTCCACATGGAGCAATCTATTGCAGACGTCACTGGAATGAAACTTCAAACTCTCCCCCTTCTTTACCTTGGACTCTCGGTGTTGACCAAACGACTAACCTTCTCTGAATGCTGCCCTCTTTTAGACAAGCTTCAAAGGTGAATAAAGTTTTGGGTGAATAAATCTCTATCATATGCGGGTAAGCTTCAACTTATTAAATCGGTCCTGAATTCGCTGCATGTGTACTGGAGTTCTCATATGTTTTTATCTCAAAGTATCATAAAAGAAATAGAGAGATCTCTTCGATCTTTTCTTTGGAGTCACCCAAATGGGCGTCCGGGTGCCGCACAGGTTAAATGGGTTGATCTCTGCTTCCCAAAACAAGAAGGTGGCCTCAACCTTCTTTCCATTAAAGCTGCTAATCAGTCTCTCATTCTCAAATGATTATGGTGGATACTGGATGACAAGAAGAGTTTATGGATTAAATGGCTTCATGTTTAATTCCTTAAGGGGCATAGTTTATGGGCTGCCAAGCCATCTAGTTCCCACTCCTTTTTTCTATCTCAATTGTTGAAATTGAGGGATTCAATTCATCCGGATAGCTCATGTGTGATTAAGGATGGTCGCCTCGCCTCCTTATGGTTTGACAATTGGTCCACTAGGGGACCTCTGATTAATGGGGGATTTTTTCCACGAGCTACTACTTCCTTTCCTTTAAAAACTCGGATGAGCACCTTCATCGCTGGCTGCGAATGGAGTTTTCCTAGAAGCCTGATCCAGTTTCAGCCTAATTATCCTCCCTCTCCTCAGGAGCCGGACATATTTTTCTGGAAAGGTATTCCCCTTGCGCAGCTCACAAATAGATCTATAAGTGATTTTGTCTGCAGTCATCGCTCTCTAGTTCCTTGGACCCCTAAGGTATGGAACAAGCACCTATTATTGAAACTTTCATTCATTTTCTGGTTAGCTATCCAGAACAAGTTGTCTACAGCGGACCGACTCTCTTACATCCAATTGAATTCCAACTGCCCTATGTGTTTAATTCAGAGAGAAACTTGCAACCATCTATTTTTTGAATGCCCCTACAACAAGGCCATATGGGATTATGTCAATGGTATTTCTGTCCACTCACCCATCCATCTCATCATACTGGGAGTTTGTATTTATAGGTTATGGCAGGAATGCAACCATCAACGTTTCAGGGATCAATCATCAACCAAAGAGTCGTTGATTTCCCAGATTTTCAAGGACATAAGGGAGATCGTTATTACCAAAAATCTTCAACAACGATGCAGCTCATCTCTTTGCTCTTCTCTACGCATTTAAGGTTTCCTTCCGTTTTCACGATATTTGAGTAAGGTGGAAAAGGCAACATCTCTTTTGTTTACCTCCAGCCACTATTGAAGCTCTGAGACTTTTGTGTTTGTTTCCTACTGCAGTTTTTTCTTTTTTCCTATTTGAGTAGATAGCTTTCTAGCTTTGGTTCTTTGGCCTATTCCTTGAACTCTTTTATTTTTGTTTCTTTATTCATTCAATCAATTCTTCTTTTCAAAAAAAAAAAACTATACATTGATCATGTAACCTACATGTACACGTTGACTATTCTGATCTTTAAAGATAATTTCTTGAACTTTAAATATAATCTTTTTTTTAAATAGTCTTGAATCAAAAATTTTGATTATAAAATTTTTTGAAAAACTTGTTTCTAAGTGGATTGGTAGACTAATTTAGGTTAATAGTTAACCAATTTCTGATTTTTGAATATATTAATTGACTAATATCTTTTAAAAGAAGGTAAAAATGTGTATCATGAATATGTTATTGCATTAATTGACCAATGCAACATATTGTTTCACCATTCACTATAACAAAAAAGAAGTTTAGCAACGGAAGTTCTTTACAAAAAAATTACACATTCTATTGGTAATCAAAGTTAGCAACAGAATTTACCGACGGATAAAGATGTCGAAGAAACGGCCGTAAGTAATAATTGGAGAGGAACCACAAATTTTTCATCATAAATTTATCGATGGACAATTTGTGTTACTGTCGGTGAATATACTAACGGTTATTTTGTATTGTCAATAAGTTTAGCGATAGAAAGATTGTTTTGGTCTTCGTCGCTAAACTTAGTGACAACATTACCGACGGTTCTTTGATATCCGTCGACAAATCAAATAAATTTTACCGATGAACTTTGTTTTCCCTTCGAAAAATCTACTAAAATTATTTTTAATTTTTTCCTGTATTTAATTTTATTTGATAATCTTATGGTTGATGCATAATTTATACAGTTATCAGTTATCTGTTGATAATATTTTGATTTATTTCTACATTTAATTTGTTAAAATAGAAAGTTGATTGATGGTATAAAGCAAAAACTATCTTAATAGATAACAAATTTATTTTGTACATAATAAGTATTTAATTCATACGAAATGACTATAAGTACGCTATTCATTTGGTTATCACGGATGCTCTGACTGTTGCGATAAGGTGTTGCGCCTCCCCTTTAACTCATCTACCTTGTTATGGAGCTAAGCTATGTACTCCATCTACTGTTGTAACTAAGTTGTCAATGTCTGTACTGTGTTCCAAAGCTCATGGACTTCATTGGATGTGGACCATCTACTATATGCTGTTATACTGGATGTGGAGGATTGCGAATAACAATTGTTTACAAATGAATCTAAATCAAATATCCTTCCACGACAGTCCCTACTACCCACTGCATAAAAATAGTTTTGACTCTCATCAACATCTTCAGACTATTGAAACTGTCGTTGAATACTTTCTTGTATTTGGTCATATCAGAAGGCAATATTTATGTTAGTAAGTGATAATTATTAAACATCAATATTAAAGTATAAATTTTTACATAAATTTAGTTTTCTACATTGGATGTTGACGAAGGTCACACCGTCATGCTTTCTAGTGTGAGTGTGCAAAAAGAGCTGACAGGGTATAGGCTTCGTGCTCATAGATTTTTCCTGCATTAGAATAAAATATTATAAGTGAACTACAATTTATAAAAATTTCAGCTGAATTTTTCTACTTTTATGATATTTACCCCTTGAAACTCAACAACACAGCCATATATGACTCTAGATATTTATAACATTATCATTCTCCATACACATATTTTTATTTCAAAATTCACATATACAATTAAATTGAAATACACCAAAGTAACAAAAAATCAGAATATAAATGTAAATTGTAGGTACTTAAAAGTCTCTCTGTATGCTCGTGGTGGTTATAGATCCTCCAATATGTACAGAAAGACTCTCTCCCCCCGACCGTCCACGTTTGTTGGTAGAACTATGCTTTGAAATGGACATTGCCTCGGGTGACGTCTAATACTGTTGCCAACGATTCCATATTTTTTCAGAAATATAAGGTAGTCGTACACCAATCTTGTGTATTGCACCAACAAAGTCTCGATAACATGTATATGCTTGTCTCTCCCATACTTTATAAATGATCGTGTCAAATTTAGAATCTAAAAAAAAATTCTTTCTGAAACAAAAGAAAAAACATATGATAAGTACTTATAATGTAATATTTATCTAACTCATGAATAAAAATCATTTCAAAAATACAAAACAAATATTTTTGTATCTCAACTCCTTATAGTAAAATTCCTTTATCACCTTAGAGATATTCTTCTATATATAACCTTTAAGATCAATCTTCACTTTGAATTTCGATGTCATGTTTCTTAAGTACGATCGAAGCGAAATCAACCTAATATTAAAACAATTAATTTTATACCATTTTAAATTTAAACTTATAACTTAATTATAAAAATATGATGTTTTATGTATTTTCACTTACAGATTGTTGATAATTGTTTTGTAATTATTAGAAATGAAAATTGTTAGAAATGGAAATTATTTATGTATGTTTTGTGATTGTTGGAAATGGAAATTATTTTATAAATATTTTGTGATTATTGGAAATGAAAATTATTTTATGAATGTTTTGTGATTGTTGAAAATGGAAA
Source organism: Erythroxylum novogranatense (assembly GCA_029891385.1). Taxonomy (NCBI): domain Eukaryota; kingdom Viridiplantae; phylum Streptophyta; class Magnoliopsida; order Malpighiales; family Erythroxylaceae; genus Erythroxylum; species Erythroxylum novogranatense. The sequence continues at coordinate 33,989,997 of CM057232.1, read as the reverse complement.
TTGTTGAAAATTGTTGTAAATAGAAATTTTTTATAAATGTTTTGTGATTGATGGAAATTGAAATTATTTTATGAAGGTATTGTAATTATTAGAAATGGAAATTATTTTATGAATGTTTTGTGATTATTGGAAATGAAAATTGTTTATGTATGTTTTTGATTATTGGATATGGAAATTATTTTATGAATGTTTTATGATTATTATAAATGGAAATTGTTTTATAAATATTTTGTGATTATTGGAAATAGAAATTGTTGAAAATTGCTAGAAATGAAAATTGTTTTATGAATGTTTTGTGATTGTTAGAAATGAAAATTGTTTTATGAATGTTTTGTGATTGTTGGAAATGGAAATTGTTGAAAATTGTTTGAAATTGAAATTGTTTTATGAATGTTTTGTAATTATTATAAATGGAAATTATTTACATCGCTTTTATGATTGGTTGAAATAAAAAGTGTTTATATATGTTTTGTGTAATTATATATGTTGAATAATTGAATTGTTAGTTTCGACTTATAGTGAATTGTGTTCCATAAAATTAAATTGTATGTAATGTAATTATACAAAATGAGTTATGTTATATAAGATGGATATGCATATTGTGTAATGAAATTATGTGTTATTTATTTTGATATATGCATTCATTTATTTTTATAGAAAAATGGAAAGAAGTTCAAGTACTCCTGATCAATTCACTTCAGGAAGATACAATGATCCAGCTTGGGCTCATACTATATTAGTTCCCGGTATGAGGAACTATACTATTTGTTTATTTTGTAACGAGCATTTGAAAATTGGAGGAATCACCCGATTTAAAAAACATTTAGCTGAGGTTAAAGGAGATATGGAACCCTGTAAAAAAGTAAGTCATTATGTGATGTGACAGATGAAAACATTGCTTAATGAATATCAACATGAGAGAGATAGAAGGGAAACCTTGAATTTTAAAATTGGTAGTGGAAGTTCATTTTCTAGTTTCCGTGGTGATTATGAAAATGTTGAAGGTGATATTGGTAGTGGTGGTAGTGATACTGGTAGTGTTTCATCTCAGGCTCAAGAAGAAGTGCCTGAGCCTGATATGAAGAAGAGAAGAAGGCAAGTGACTAGTTTCTTTGCACCACGAACAACTCCTGGAGCCCAAGCTTCAATTCGTAGTGCAATGCAATCAAGAAATGCAGTTCACAATATCAATATGACAGTAGCTAGATGGTGGTATGATACAAGTTTACCATTCAATGCTTCTCAGTCTTATTATTATCAATCTTTGACAGATGCAATAGCCTTTTATGGTTTGAGTTATAAAGGTCCTTTGATTAATAACTTAAGAGGTAAACTTTTGAGTTGTTCTGTTTATAAAATTAGAAGTTATTTGGCTAAAAGAAAAGTGAATTGGGGTATTTATGGATGTTCAATCATGTGTAATGGTTAGACAAATAGGAGATAAGAGTCTTTTATAAATTTTTGGTTTATTTTACAAATAACTCTATCTTTTTGAAATCTATTGATACATTTGGCCTCATTAGAAATACTGAGACTTTGTTTACGATATTTGATGAAGTTGCGAATGAAGTAGAGCTAGAAAATATTGTTCAGATATGTATAATTCTTTTTTTGGACTCCTTGTGTTGCACATTGCATTGTCCTAATGCTAAAGAATATAGCAGATCCTAGGTATTTTTTTGTTATTGATAAGACTATGCAAAAGACTAAAAAGGTGACAAAGTTCATTTATAATCGTGTATGAATATTGAATTTGATGAGAAAGAAATTTACCAATGGTAGGAATTTATGTCGTCTTACTGTGATAAGATTTGTAACAAATTTCTTATCACTTCAGTCTTTTGTTTCATTGAAGAAAGAGTTAAGACAATGTTTACAAGTGATAAGTGGATTGCATCTTAGCATGCTAGGTCTAATACTGGAGTGGAAGTTTGTAATATTATACTGGAAGATAGAGAAATTTGGTCTCAATGTCAATTTGTTATCTGAGTTTGTGAGTCATTGGTGAGGGTGCTTCGCTTGGCTGATTATGAAGAAAAACCAACAATGGGTTATATTTTTGATGCCATGGAGAGAGCGACGAAAGCAATCAAGGTCAATCTGAAACATAGTCCTTCTTTATACACATCATATCGTTCAATCATTAATAAGAAAAAGGAAAGATAACTTTCTTTTCCATTGTTTATAGTTGGGGAATTTTTGAATCCTAGTATCTATTTTAAATTGGATCTTACTAAGCAAGTTGAAGTTAATAGAGGAATATTTTTAACTATTACAACAATTGTTAACATTGACGCGATGCAAGATCTCTGAAGCTCACAAATGGAGCTTTATAAATTGTCTTACGGGAATTTTGGAATGCTGATTACTATTTGACAAGGAGGAAAACTTTCTTTAGGTATTAGTTATTTCCTTTTTCTTATTTGTTGAAAATTAATTATCACTTTGTTTTGTTTATAACGCTACTTTTGTTATCTATGACTTACAATTTCTTAGTAGGATCAATTCAGAAATGATGTTCCAGAATTGAAAAGGTTTGCAATTCAAATTTTAAGTCAACGTGTGAGTGCAACAGGTATGAATGAAACTAGAGTACATTTGAATTTATCCACTCTAAGAAAAGGAATAGATTGGAGCATAAGAGGTTGAATGACTTAGTTTTTGTTCGTTATAATTTAAAGCTTCGAGAAAGGTATGCTATTATCATTATTAATTTCGATATAATTTCTTATAATTTTCTAATAATTAAAATTTATTGTTTACTAAGAATCTTAATAACACAAGTAGTTTAGCTGATCCAATTTCCATTGATAATATTGATCTTTTGGCGAATTGAGTTTCTAAAGAATTGAATTTGGTAGATGTCAATGACTTGGAAGATAATCTTGGATGAGAAAGCATTGAAATGTCATTTGGTGCATTAAATTTGAAAGATAATGATAATAAAGCTCCATTCAATTGATACAGAAATCTCAAGAAAACAAGGTTCTTGAAACCTCCTAATCCTATTGAATCAAAACCCTAATTCTTTATATTATAAGAACATGCTAGATCAAACCCCAAATCATAAGTTTGAGATCCAATCCTAAAAAAATCAGAAATCAATTTACGTTGCAAGTACTTACTTATTGATGCAAATCAATTTCTTGTAGTAACCATGAATACATTCACGCCTCACTTGAAGAACACAATTTCGAAATTTTATTAATAATCTAATATAGGGATACAAGGATATAATAAGGTATAAATACCCTTGACCAAGTCCTAACCTTAATAGGAATGGGTTTGCGAGCCCATTTAATGAAAATTAGACTAATCCTAACAAATTTAGGAGTATCTAGCCCATTAAACATAATATGATCCAAGTTCCTTTAGGAATGGGCTAAACACATTAAAACAAATAAGTATCAAAATAACCCAGAAAAATAAAACACATGCTATTAACTAAAAGAACAACTCATAAACAAGTCTTTAGGCCTAAAATAAGAGATAATAAATAATAAGCCCAAATTATCAAAAATAGGCATAAATGGCTAAGTACTAGCCTCTGCCTACGCCTCCTCTAGTAAAGTCACAAGCTTGGGCATGCCTTGGTGTTCCTTTATGAATGTTTCGGCCTCCTTATGTATTTGACTTGTGATTTGGGCTTGAACAAAAGCTTGCATTGCTTGTTTAAAGCCTTGAAGCATGTTGCGTTGTAATTGGGCCACTTGGCATGTGTAGCTTGTTAGGTTGATATGTAAGGCGTGGAATTCTATTGCGAAGGTTGGTTGTATCAACCCCTCCCTCCTTAAAAGGATTCGCCCTCGAATCAGACCCTACATTAGTAAAGGGAGAGAGATCAACAACATTAAAAGTAGCTGACACTTGATACTTACCTGGAAAATCAATCTTGTAGGTATTATCATTAATTCTCTCAAGCACTTGGAATGACCCATCGCCTCTAGGATCCAACTTGGATTTCTTTTTCTTAGGAAACCTCTCCTTCCTGAAATACACCCAAATCCAATCTTCAGACTCAAACCTCAACAACTTGCGCCCTTGATTATCCCTGTGCGCATTTGCTTCATTTCGCTTCTCTATTTGCTGCCTTGCTTTCTCATGAATGCTTTTCACCAATTAGTCCTTGTGTTTTCCATCCCTGCTAGATAACTCATGTAATGGCAAAGGACACAAATCCAAAGGCATCAAAAGGTTAAATCCATAAATTATCTCAAATGGTGAATAACCAGTAGTAGAATAAATGCTCATATTATATGCAAATTCAACTAATGGCAAACATTGTTCCCAAGTTTTAAGATTTTTCCCTATAACAGCACGTAAAAGAGATCCTAAAGTTCTATTGACTACTTCAGTTTGGTCATCTGTTTGAGGACGACAAATAGTAGAAAACAAAAGCTTAGTTCCTAACTTTCCCCAAAGAACACGCTAAAAGTGACTCAACAACTTTACATCACGATCTGAAACAATGGTTTTTGGAACACTATGTAAATGCACAACATCTCTAAAGAACAAATCAACACTATAAGTGGCATCATTAGTTTTATGACATGCAATAAAGTGTGCCATTTTACTAAACATATCAACAATCACAAATATGTTATCCTTACCTTTTTTTCCTAGGCAGCCCTAATACAAAGTCCATAGATATGTCAATTCGAGGATGCTTAGGCACAGGCAAGGGAGTGTACAAACCATATGGATGGCTCTTTGATTTCGTTTGGCTATATGCAACACACCTAAAACGGATTTTTCAAAATATTTTCTCATGTTAGGCCAGTAGATTTGTTCACAAAGTATGTCATATGTCTTTTACACCCCAAAGTGACCCATCAATCCTCCACAATGTGATTTACACACAAGTATTTCACATATAGAACAAATAGGCACACAAAGCTTGTTCTTCCTAAACAAGTACCCATCATGCCTATAACACTTTTGAAATGCAGCACGCTCACATGTACCATAAAATTCCCAAAATCATAATCTGAAGCATACAAATCTCCAATAAACTCAAATCCAAACATTTTAGAACTCAAAGTATTGATTAGAGTGTACCTTCTTGATAGTTCATCAGCCACTACATTTTCCTTACCTTGCTCGTATTTAATCACATATGGAAAAGTTTCAAAGAATTCTAGCCATTTCTCATGTCTCTTGTTCAACTTATCTTGTCCCTTGAAATGCTTGAGTGATTCATGGTCAAAATGAACCACAAATTCCTTTGGCCATAGATAGTGTTGCCAAGTTTCCAATGTTGTCATCAAGGCATATAGTTTTTTGTCATAAGTGGAATAATTCAGTTATGACCTATGAAGCTTCTCACTAAAGTATGCAATGAGACGCCTACCCTGCATCAAAACAACACCAATACCTATGCCGAAGGCATCACATTCAATCTCAAAAGTTTCATTGAAGTTAGGCAAATTTAAAATAGGTGCCGAACATAACTTATCTTTTAAAGCATTAAACGCAAGTTCTTGTGCCTCACTCCATTTAATACCAACATCTTTTTTTAATGATTTTAGTTAATGGTGCAGTAATGGTGCTAAAAGCTTTCATAAATCGCCTATAAAAATTGGCCAAACTATGAAAATTACGCACATCACCAATAGACTTAGGAGTAGGCCAATCTTTGATAGCCTTAACCTTCTCCTCATCAACATGAACACCATGGATAGAAATAACAAAGCCAAAAAATACAACTTTATCCATACAAAAATAACAAATTTTAAGTTTAGCATAAAGCTTTTCACACTTAAGTGCCTCTAGTACAGATTTAAGATGTAAAATATGCTCATTAAGGCTTTTGTTGTAAATCAGAATATCATCAAAATATACAACCACAAACTTGCCAATAAATTCGCGCAAAACATGGTTTATCAATATCATGAAAGTGCTAGGTGCATTTGTCAAACCAAAAGGCATAACCAACCATTCATATAAACCATATTTAGTTTTAAAGACTATTTTCCATTCATTTTCTACTTTCATCCTAATTTGATGATAGCCACTCATAAGGTCAATCTTTGTAAAGCAATAAGTACCATATAATTCATCAAGCATATCATCTAATCTAGGAATTGGGTGGCGATACTTTACCGTTATCTTATTAACTGCCCTGTAATCCCACACATGCGCTAAGTGCCATCTTTCTTTGGCACTAATAACACTGGAACTGTGTATGGGTTTAAGCTTTCTCTCACGTGTCTCCTCTCTAAAAGTTCCTCCACTTGTTTTTGAAGCTCCTTTGTCTCCTCACGATTACTCCTATAAGTGGGACGGTTTGGAATTTGAGCTCTTGGTACAAAATCTATCTGGTGTTCAATACCTCTCAAAGGTGAAAGTCTCTTGGGCATCTCATCTGGAAAAACATCTAAGTATTCCTGAACAACAAATTTAATAACATTAGGTACGGAAGAGTCATGGTCAGCCTCATTATAAAGAATTTCTCTATAGTTAAGCAAAATTAAAGGCTTAGGTATGTACAAAACTTGTTTTAAATCTCTTGATTTTGCAAAGAATGTACTCTTTTTTCTTCACTCTTCTTTTCACTCAACTCTCCTTTTTCTATTGCATTTCCCTCTATTTTTTTTCTCACTAGCACAATCTCTCTCAATATAGCCTTTTTTTTTAATAGCTTCTTTTCCTTTTCTTTTTCTCAAACTCTTGACCTCCCTTTGTTTTTGTTCTTCCATGGCTTTTGCAATCCTCATTTGATCTTCATGAACCTCCTTTGGTTTTAGAAGTGTCAAATCAAAGGTTTGATCTCCTATCTTGAATGAGTACCTATTCTTGTAGCCATTATGGATCACACGCCTACCATATTGCTAAGGCCTCCTTAACAATATGTGACCTGCCTGCATTGGTACTACATTACACAAAACTTCATCATAATACCTCCTAATAGAGAATGCAACCTTCACATGCTTGTGGACCCTTACCTCTCCACATTCATTGAGCCATTGTAGCTTGTATGGGCTAGGATGTTTAATAATAGGCAATTCCAACTTCTCCACCAAAATTGTACTAGCTACATTTGTACAGCTCCCTCCATCAATTATCATACTACACATCTTAACATTGATTAAGCAACATGTATGGAAGATGCTTTCCCTCTGCTCATCTACTTCTACCTTCTCCTGCACGTTGAGAGCACGCCTAACCACAAGGGCTTCGCCTTGAATAGGTTTCTCTACCTCCACATCACTGTAATCCTCAAGCTCAGGCATTTCTTCCCCATCACTCTCCTGGGACTCAATTCCCCCATCATCTCTCAAAAGCATAACCTTTCTATTTGGGCATTGTGAAGCAATATGACCAGATCCCAAACACTTAAAACATTTAATGTTAGAATGCTTACTAGAAGAAGCTTGGGTGTTAAGTGTACCTTTAGGATCAAACCCTACATTCGGCCTTTTGGGTGTCTCCTTGAAGTCCAGTCCCTTGTCTTTCGACTTCTGCTCTCTCTTGCGCCATTTTGAATTCTATGATTGGTTATAATTTGTCCCATTCCTTGTTGCCACTCTAGCTTTGATTTGTTTTTCTACCTTCATGGTCATGTTCACCATGCCCTCAATCTCCACATAGTGTTGCAATTCTACCATATTAGCTATCTCCATGTTCAAACCATTCAAGAACTGTGCCATGGTTGCCTCCGGGTCCTCCTTTATATTGGCTCAGATCATAGCTATCTCCATCTCCTTGTGGTAGTCCTTCATTGATTTAGATCCTTGAGTGAGTCTCTAAAGTTTCTGATGCATCTCCCTATAATAGTAAGAAGGCACAAACCGCTTCCTTATGCATGCCTTCATATCGTCCCAAGTAATAATTAGCATCTCTCTATTTCTCCTCCTAGATGTCACCAACTGATCCTACCATATTAGTGCATAATCTGTAAATTCAATAGCAGCTAGCTTTACCTTTTTATCTTCAAAAAATTTATGGCACTCAAAAACTAAGTCCACCTTCCTTTCCTACTCCAAGTAAGCCTCTGCATCATTCCTTCCCTTGAAGGTTGGGATCTGTATCTTAATGGATTTTAGGTATCCATCTCTCCTATTAAATATCTCAACTCTTTGAGCTCTTCTAGGTCTGCTTACCTCAAACTCTTCTTCCTCCTCCTCAAAGTCTTTCTCCTCTATTTCATATCAAGGTGGCGGTTTATGAGGTGGTGGTTGTTACTGGCGTACACTTGTACGCCTCCCCTGAGGTTTCTCACGTCTCCCTTGTTTGAGCTCATCCATCTGTCCCCTAATCTCAGTTAAGGTTAAATTGAACTTTTCAAATTGTTGCTCCATGACTCTCAAAGTAAAAGCGATATTTGCATCTCCCCCTTGGTTGTCATCATTACTACCTCTCTGTGACATTGTAGATAAAATGATATACTTGTAAAACAAGGTTAGTAATAAACAACCCCATACACTCTCTCACGTGTTTCCCTCAAAATGATGTCACTCTCCTCGTGTTTAAATCACGACAATGACTCCCTCAAATAAGCTCACACACTCTTACCTTTTACCACTCAAGTGATGTCTTTAAGGCTACTTTTCGAAAATCAATTCAACAAAACTAAGCAAACAACAAACAACACAAATTAATTGGAAAGATCAAGTAAATCCTAACAAGAAACAAAATAAGAACAATTCTAGAAGCAAAGTAATGCACGGACAAAAATAAAATAGTATGCTAATACACAGATGAAAAAGATGTGTACGCAATGATTTTTATTTATAATTGAACAATATGAAAGAAAAACTGTTCAATTCAATGTAATGGAAGCAAAGAAAGGCACAAATAAGAAAATAAACTAAGAATCAAAGAAAGACACTCAATATATTGTAAAACTCAACAAAACCCGAGAGCTCAAAGAACAAATTTCAAATCTACCCAAGGTTTAAAATAGGCAACTCAACATGTTTTTCAATAGTTTTTTCTACTATTCACTCCTTTTTTTGGTATTGTTTAGTTTTTAGTATTGTTCACTCTTTTTTCGATATTGTTCACCGTTTTTCGCTACTGTTCACTTCTTTTTTCGATATTGTTCAATTTTTTGGGGTACTATTCACGGGCACTATTCACGGTATGGGTACTGTTCACTGGTCGGGTACTGTTCATGTTTTTTTAAAGAAAAAAATAAGAAAAACACAAAAAAGATATGTATGAGTTCAATAGAATTAAGCCAAAGCTTTGATATCAAGATGATACGGAAACCTTAAGAAAACAAGGTTCTTGAAACCCTATAATCCTATTGAATCAAAACCCTAATTCTTTCTATTTTAAGAACATGCTAGATCAAACCCCAAATCATAAGTTTGAGACCCAATACTAAAGAAATCAGAAATCAATTTACGTTGTAAGTACTTATTGATGCAGATTAATTTCTTAAAGTAGCTATGAAGACATTCACACCTAACTTGAAGAACTCAATTCTGAAATTTTATTAGTCATCCAATCTAGGGTTACAAGGATATAATAAGGTATAAATATCCTTGACCAAGTCCTAATGCTAATAGGAATAGGTTTACAAGCCCATTTAATGAAAATTAGGCTAATCCTAACAAATCTGGGAATATCTAGCCCATTGAACATAATCTGATCCAAGTCCCTTTAAGAATGAGTTAGACACATTAAAATAAATAAGTCTCAAAATAACCCACACAAATAAAGCACATGTTACTAACTAAAAGAGTAGCCCATAAAGAAGTCATTGCGCCTAAAATAAGAGATAATAAATAATAATCCCAAATTATCAAAAATGGGCATAAATGGCTAAATGCTAGCCTCCTATAATAAAGTCACAAGCTTGGGCATGCCTTTGTGTGCCTTTATGGATGTTTTAACCTCCTCATATACTTGACTTGTGATTTGGGCTTGAACAAAAGCTTGCATTACTTGTTTAAGCCTTGAAGCTTGTTGCGTTGTAATTGGGTCACTTGACATGTGTAACTTGTCAAGTTGATATGTAAGGCGTGGAACTCCATTGCGAAGGCTGGTTGTATCATCAATGATGAGAATTTTGTACCAAATGATAAAGAGTTAGTGTAGTTGTAGTGGATATCCTCCTGTTGATGATTGAATTTTGTTCTAGGTTTTCGTTTTTGCTCTTCTTTTAATTTTACTTATATTTGATGCTTATGTTAAATTTTATACATGTAATGTAATTATAAATATTTTTATTTCATGTTTAACTTCTGCTTGATTGTTTCCTTGTCATGAACGCTTTTTGTAAATGGTAATAGTTAAAGATATTTACACTATTGTTCTTTTATATTGGATGTTTTGATGTAATTATTATTTATTAAAATGATCAAATTGTATTATTGTAATATTTTAAATACTTTGTATTATTCTTAATTTTATATTTGTATAATGATGAATGCCTTTTTTCATATTAACTGTAGTTATTATTTATACGTGAAATATTTAAAATTATTATTATTTAATATTAATTGTGATTATTATTTATTATTATAATTTTGAAAATAGGATTAATGTAAACTTGTAAATTATACAAGATACAACTATACAATATACTAATGAATTATTTTAGTAATTTTAAAAATTTTAAGAATCATTTTATAAATTTAAAAAATTATCCGAAACAGTACCTGATATTCATCATCATCATCATCATCATCATACTCCGAAATTCAGCAATGAAGTAGGGTCTAGGGGGCCTGATAATACGCAGTCTTATCCCTACATTGTAGAGAGACTGTGTCTAGTAAGCCCACATGGATATGTGACATGATAATAAAGATGTAGGTGACAAAGAATAAATACGGAAAGACTAGTAGTACGTCCATATATATACCTGATGGTGACCATAATCTGCTATTACTTTTCATCTTGCCAAGACCAGCTTTTCTCGTTACTAGTGGTGCTATAAGTCTTTCCTGATTAGTGTCCTAACAGTGCAACAATCCCACGATTTGCTACGGCCAGCGAAGGAATCTCCCCATGCACTTGAAAAAAAAAGTCCCTATGTTATGTCATTTACCTTAATCCTGTCATGTCAGACTATTTTAAATCTAGCCACTACGACGGTAAGGGCCAACTTTGACATAGCTCACTTGATCACCTCCCTTCAGGTCTTGTAAGGCCTCCATTTTCGCCTCTTGTAGTCACTAAGGTTTATTCTCTCGCCGCGTCGAACTGGAACATCACAGGACATCCTGTTTATATGTACAAACTACCTAAGCCTTTTCTCTCTCAACTTGTCGTCTATCCTCGCCACCTATAGCCTGATTCTCATTACCTTATTCCACACCTTATCTTTTTGGGTAATGTCACACATCCACCTAAATATTCGCATTTGACCAGTATTAATATAGTACTATACTAAAACCTAATTTGGTACTAAAAATGATACTATTCGCAACTTTGATCCTTCTACCATTCCGTCCAATGGGAGCAGATCCTCTGTCCCATTTTGTCCAATACCCCCTATCTTCTTTTGATCTTAACCATCCAGTACATTGTATTCGATGATCGAGATCAAAAAGAGACAAAATAGGTAAAGGGTAAGGGTACTGAGGATCTGTACCCCAGTCCAATACTTATTTTTTTAAAAAAAGTGCAATATTTGGACTTCCTTTCGGTCTGTTTGGTTAGCGTCTTTAACATGCGAGAACAGACAAGACAGATAGACAGACAGACGTAAGCGTAACAAGAATTGAAGACAGTGAGATGTTTGGTCGGTGGGATGGGATAGAAAATTGTCTTCATCTTGCGGATGAAATGTGTTTGGTTGCGATGGATGTAATAAAAACAAGTGTTTAATGTCAAAAATGCCCCTGCAGTATAATGTATTGGAAAGATGTATTTCAATGGTTATTTCATAATTGCGTCAATATTTATATTAAGTGTATTTGCAACTCTAGTAACATTAATTATCTTATTAATTATATTTTTATAAAAATTATTATTGATACAATTAATATTAATTTTGTAATTGTTGTTATTATAATTCATTGGTTATTTTATAAGTGTAAAATATTTATTTGAAGTTTATTAGCAACTCTAATAATAATAATTATGTTATTATTATAATTTTGTAATCACAAAATAGTAAAATTAATATGAATATGAATATTAAGTAAAATTATGTCATCATCATTATCATTGGTATGGTAATAATTTAATGATTATTATTAGTATTATTATTATTAATTTTTGTTATTATCATTATTATTATTATTATGAACATTATTTAGGGCAAAATAATATAATAAAACATCTAACTATTCAAATAATTGATTACATAATAGGTTCAAGTAAGTCTGACAAGAAAGAAATCCTAATACATAGTAATTTAATTAAACATCTAAGCATTCATAAACATTAATTACATTCAAGTTTTAAAATTTGTCCAGATTGTTGTTGATAAACTTTTTTCACAATGAGCAGCATTTTCATTAAAAACATTTCTCACACCAGAAACTTCACATTCATCTAAATTCATGGTCTTGCAAGTGTTAACACTAAAAGAAAACTCATCAATAATTCTAGTATCTGCAAAGCTGTAATCATCTTGATCCGATCTTCTGCTAGACAACTCTGCTTTATCTTTTCCCAAATGATCTAAATCATTAACTCCATATTTATTTTCTGCGGCACCTTTAGTCATGGTGCAAACATCATTTTCCTTCTTGTTACCTCTACTCCTGCCACTAGAAAGCTTTAAGGACAACCCTCTCTTCTTCTCAAATCGTCTCCTCTCATGAGGACTCATTCCGACCAGTAAGGCCGTTTCCAGGTCTTCCTGATATACCTCCCTTCCTCCATAGAATTGCATGACAATCTACAGAACAAGGAAAATAAATTTAAGGAGAAGGTCTGTTATGGTCCCGTGTTTGGGATCGAGTCACAGGGCGAGTATGCTGTTTTTTTGGTCGACCTATCTTGAATAGAATTTCAGCTCTTCAAAGGAGGTCGACACTTAGAGTTCGATAGAGAACTCGATCTCTTATTTGAATAAATCTTGACTTGTTCTTTATTAATTCTGATTGCCTTTAAATAGGCAAGTCTCCTTACAATAATAGGATTCCTACTTTAAGCATGTTTCCTACTTTCGATAATCCTACCTTATTATTATCCTATCAATAATAGGATTCCTACCGTATTATTATCCTAATAAGGAAATAACCATAAAACACCAACTATCTAACAAATCGATAAAATCCAAATTAATGTTTCTTTCTTTCATACGTTTTGCCCAAGAATGCGCCCACAACATTACCCCCCTCATGGAAAGAGCTTGTCCTCACGCCGAATGATGGATCATCATTTGTATCTACTAACTCTAACCGTAAAAGCCGTTTGCATTGGTGAGTAGCTGAATATGGTTCATCACAATTATAACACAGCCCTTTGATCTCCTTTCGCCATCTCGCTCGTGTCAATTGCTTAAAAAAGGAGCATGATTGCTTGGTGATTTATCAATCGCTGCAGATGACACCTTGGAACTCCTTGGTGGCATAGTCACCGAACTAGAGTTTGTTTGGGGAGATTGCCATGTCTTCCTTTGAGTACTAGTGATTTTTTGCAACTGAAGCTTCTGTTCATAAGCTCTAGCCAAACTCATAGTAGTTGCTAAATCTGGTGGTTTAAGCAGTTGAACATCCAATCTAATGGAATCATCCAATCCCGCCATAAAAAATCCCACGTGCAAACTTTCTGGAATGAGCTCATTAGCTCTAGCTAGTTTTTCTTGGAACTGACGCTGATAGTTTTCAACAGTTCCGGTTAGGGGTGTTCATGGTAGGGTAACTGACCTGCTCATCAATAACTGAACTCGAACCTAAATGTCGTTCGCAATTTCATTTAACCCGAACTCGAACTCGAACCTAAAGAATCTATAGGATTGGTTAACTTATTTTCGTGTTCGGTTCTTAGGGTAACCGTAACCTATTCATATCAATATATATGATAAAATTATAAAAATTGGTGAAAAATACAAATTATTCATAAAAGTATGTATATCAAATCCATCAAAGATTAATCCAATATGTTAAACCAAAGCAAAGTAAAAATAAGCCAAACAATGTCTTATAAAAGATCCATACTTGAAAAAAAGATAAAATATTAAACAATTATTCTTTGAATAGAATGGTAGGATGATTCACTGTTATACATGAAGTCATATCTATAGAAAATAAAAAATAAAAAGAGTTAGACTTTTTATTTCTTTTTAATTGAAAAAAGAATTTTTTATTTATTTGTATGTTAAAACAAGGTAAAGTAAATTAGATTGCCTGATTCACTTTGTTCAAGTTTTTCAATTCTCTCTTCCACGTAAAGAGGAGCCTGTGATTTTCTCAACCAATCTTGTCTACAAACAAGAGTCTCCACCATCTTTGGAGTAAGAGAGCTACGAAATGAATCAAGCACTCGACCTCTTGTACTAAAAGCTGACTCAGATGAAATAGTGAGGGAACGAACTGCTCTACTAGATCTTATTGATTAAAATAATAATAAAACTATTCTTCTAACATCATTAAATCTTATTTTATCATGTTAAAATAAATAATAATAATAATAAACTAATAAGCACAAAAAGTATCATTCTTCTTATTGCAACTTAGTGTAGAAAATGCAATTAATATCATAGTTAAAACTTCAAATATTATATTATAAAAGCGCAAAGTATAAAAAATACAATTTCATAGTCTATTACTAAATCAACTCATTTTTCATTCATTTTAATAAATAAAACTATGTTTTTATTTGTACAAGACAATATTATTATATTCTTATTATTTATTAACAACTATATTATATATTTTTAAGAATCAAGATTACTTGCTAGTTTAATGTTTATAATATCTCATGAATATCTAAACTAATATATGTGTCTTAAAAACTAAAATTGTAGGATTTTTAATAAATGTGTTTTACACATTAATTTCTTTAATTAATCTCTAAACGATTATATTATTTTAGTCAATGAATGTTTTTATTAATAGTTTAATACTTCGATCAATAACTTTGACACATATTAATTACTATTTAAAGTAGAAGTATTGAATGTTATGCATTAGTTGTTACTTATAATAGCAATGTTTAATATTAACATTTAATAACATAGAAGTAAAGTAGTTTTTTTTCCTTTTCTTTTTTTCACTCAAGAATTAATATAGTAAATACTAGTGAATTTATTATTATTGATATCCTCTTAAATTGTATCTAAATATATGATACTTTTTTATAAATCAGGTTCGGTTCGGTTAACTGCTATAGGTGCGGTTTAGGTTCGGTTAACCTAGAACCGCAAGTTAGAAACCTGAACCTGAACCATGAACCTGATTTTTCAGGTTCGGTTCGAACCGAACCTAAACTCAGGTTCGGTTAACCTTATTTAGTTTGGTTAAATGCGGTTCAGTCCGGTTCACGTGTTCATGGGTTTTTGAACACCCTAGTTCCGGTTTGTCAAGAGTGACTAATTCACCCATCGGATTACTACCTTCCGGTGGTCCAAACCTTTGGAAGCAACTTTTCCAAATTCATCCAAGTCATTGATTTTTTGCCCTCTTCAATTGATAAAACCACAATTGTGCTTCTCCAAGAGATGAAAACCCGCTAGTCCCACCCTTTCATCTCCGTGTATTCTCGATTTTCAAAGAATTGCTCACAACATGAGCCCAAATTATGGGTCTTCCATGCCATCATATGTCGGAAATCCAATTTTGCATACCAGGCACCGTGGATCGATGGTTTCGGTGTGTGGAACAGTCAGATAGGGCCTTCCTTGGTAGCGGTGGCAGCTGGTCGATCTGTTGTGGGTACAATTGACCGCTCTCTTCACTTCCATTGATGTAGTTTTGTGACCATCGAGTCCTATGCCGAGATAGTTCTTGAAAAATCGGGCAATTTTCTCCCAAGACGTTGTTCCATGGTGAAAGCTTGGAGTCGATAAAGGCTCGTTCTTCTTGCAATAGGTCTCGATTTCATCACCCATCGTGTTTGGCTCGATACCAAATTGTTATGGTCCGTGTTTGGGATCGAGTCACGTATAGTATCTTTGTTTTTTGGTCGACCTATCTTGAATAGAATTTCAGCTCTTCAAAGGAGGATGACACCTAGAGTTCGATAGAGAACTCGATCTCTTATTGAATAAATCTTGACTTGTTCTTTATTAATTCGATTGCCTTTAAATAGGCAAGTCTCCTTACAATAATAGGATTCCTACTCTAAGCATGTTTCCTACTTTCGATAATCCTACCTTATTATTATCCTATCAATAATAGGATTCCTACCTACCTTATTATTATCCTATCAATAATAGGATTCCTACCGTATTATTATCCTAATAAGGAAATAACCATAAAACACCAACTATCTAACAAATCGATAAAAATCCAAATTAATGTTTCTTTCTTTCATACGTTTTGCCCAAGAATGCGTCCACAACAAGGTCACAACACTGAAAAATTCATCATATTACTGGAAACTTCCTGGTAATCCATCAAGGTAAACAATGGCATCTTGTGTATCAAGACTGAAGTTTCATATCACAACAACTTTCAAATGGTGTTTATCAGGTCAGTTAACAACTGCAACTAAATTAGAGGACTTGTTCAAGTAAAACATTTGTTTATGTAGTAAACTGATTCATCCATACCTTATTGAGCAACTACTTTCAACTGGACATCCAAGCATTCACAACTTACATATTTGATTGTTATTTTCTCTTTCCTTGCTATCATGCACATCCCACTTACCACCATGAGCCCTCTTTAGAGAAAGAAAGTGAAAAAAATCTGAGTTTTTAGTTGAACTTTTATAAGTACCTGTAGATTTTTTCTCTATCTTTTTTCACATTCTATACAAATCAATTGTATTCTACTTAAAAACTGAATTGATATATGCTAGTGTAAGATCATATTCTGATTTCTAAGATCATTACAATGTAAGCGTAAGGACTTAAACAATAAACTAATTGGACCAATTAAATTATGTTTTATCAAGCCCCCAATAGTTGGTTCAAGCATATGTAATAAGGCCAGTAACTAGTAAGCAATAGTTGGTTCAAGCATGTAATAAGGGCAGTAATTAGATGCCTCATGGCTATCTCATAAGAGAGTTCCTTCCATTTCCTGACAATCAATAAGAGAAAGAAAACCATATTATAGGCACCTCGCCAGTTTTACAACAAATGGGTAATAGTCATATCCAATACGATTCTCAAGATCGCCTACGATGCATTCTTCCTTTTTTTCAAAAATGAAAAGATGACGAAAATAGATATAATCAAGTTGACCAACTGTCATGACAAGTGCAGAAATTTAGTAAATTTCAGATGTTCATAGATGATTAAAGATTCACTACATAGAAAACTAAAAAGAAGCATAATTTGCACATTCCGTTGAACTCGACACTACAAGCAGTCCCATAAGACCACAACAACAAAAGTTTTCAGCAAATTCAGCCACAAAAATGCCAATAAATTATCCATCTCCACATTCCAAATACCAGATTCTTAAAATTTCTATTTGTTCAAAAAAAAGTTCATAATTGGAAGAAAACACTGAAAGAGATCCAAAATCAATACTTATAAAGCACGAGACTTGCTGATCTAGAAGAAGAGATTATGAAAACCCAGATCAGAAAATGAGAGAATATTCTACCTCAGGTCGGAGCAAGCTTTCACAATGTCTAGAATGCTCAGAAAGTGAGAGAAAACAGAACAAAGAACACTCGCCAAACTTAATCAAATTTAAGCTACCAATTGACCCAAAGGCATAAAAGCGAAAATAGATAGAATTTATAGTACTTATTAACATAATGCTATGCATAAAAAAGACAAAATGACTCACATGATTTTTGCCACCCACATGATTAAAGTTGCAAACATTAACACGAGTAGGCAGAGGCAAGAACAGAAGTGATTGAAAAACAACAACGAAATGTTCCAAAATGAAGTCTAACCTATAGAGACGGACGATGGCCACAGAGACGGACGATGGTTGGCGAAGACCGGATCTCCTTCGACAGATTCCAAATCTGGCGAAACAGACGCAAATGGAAACATGTATATATGCGTTAGAAGGGAAAAGATTCTTATACAAGGGAAATAAGGGGGAAGAGAAGAGAACAATCTGGACAGAAACACAAAGCTACCGTGCGTTTGGCAGTGGAGAGGAAACCGTAGACGAAGACGCAGACTGGAAGGAAGGGAAGACGAAGACGAAGGAACCAACGTTTTAAGTTTCAGCCGTTAAAAAATTGAGGCAGTTCCGTCATTTCCAATTTTTGTCCATTGGATAGTTTTTTTCTGTACCACAAGTTTGGATCGAACAAGATTTTTGTATCCATATCTAAGTTGGACAGGACAAAAATCAAGCATAAATACAGACATTAACCAAACATGATAATGGACAGAATTTTAGCATCCTTATCCACTGTCCTGGGGGGTATGGACACTAACCAACGTAGGGTAGAGTGTGAGTGTGGCGCGCGTTTTCTTGCGAAATCAAACAACAAAATGTGCGTGCACCATCCCTGACAAAGCTATGCGAAGGTCGCTCTTGAAGGGCCTACATGGATCTCTCTTCATTAAGAATCACCCCTTCGTGTTCGTATCAAGACATCATCACGTTCGCACGTACACTGACGATAATATTGAGAACATCCCAATTGAAAACCCCGATCCATGGCTGAGTCTCATTTCACCTCCAGCCCAAGGTTGCCCCTCTTCAAAGCCGGCATTCTACGGGGTATCAGAGTTGCTTAACTCAGTTGCCAAACCGAATGGATACACTCTGGCTCGCCTGATTCGAGCCTCTATGCACCTGGTCTCCGATTGTTACTGCCAACAGCTTCACGGCTATGTCTTGAAATCTGGGTTTGGCTCCAATCTTTACGTGTCATCTGCTTTGATGAAGTTGTATCATGAAACTTGTTCGATGGACGATGTTCTGAAACTGTTTGTTGAAATTCCTCATCCAAATGTAGTTACTTGGAATACGCTGATTTCCATGTTTCTGTATTCTCGGCAGTTTAGTAAAGCATTGGCCTCGTTTCTTCAACTTGATAAATCTGGTGTTTGTCCAGATGCTTACTCCTTTACGATTGCTTTGTCTGCTTGTGGACAACTGAGTCTATTGGAACTCGGAACCTTAATTCACTGCAGGATTCTGAAACATGGTATCAACCGCGGAATTGTTGTCTCTAATTGCCTGATTGACATGTATGGAAAATGTGGATCGTGTGAGGAAGCTACTTGGGTTTTCGATGAAATGATGGAGAAGGACCTGATTTCCTGGAATTCAGTTATAGCAGCTTGTGCTAGAAACAATAAGGTAGAATTAGCGTACAGTTTCTTTAATCAGATGCCTGAACCAAATACAATATCATACAATGAGCTGATCAACACCACCGCTCAGTTTGGCAATATAAATGATGCCATTGCTTTGTTATCAAATATGAAAAACCCAAATTCTTCTTCTTGGAATTCAATCATAACTGCTTATGTTAATAGGAATCAAGCAAGAGAAGCATTGGACCTTTTCACTAAGATGCAATCATGTGGGGTAGAACTGGATGAGTACACATTCTCAATTCTTTTGAGTGGTATTGCGGGGCTTTCTGCTTTGAACTGGGGAATGTTGATTCATACTTTCACGATGAAGTTGGGGCTCGATCTGTCAGTTGTAGTTGGAACTGCTCTCGTGGACATGTACTCTAAATGCGGGCAAGTGGAGCATGCTGAATCAGTGTTTCTATCATTGCCGAAGAGGAACTTAGTGACTTGGAATGCAATGATTTCGGGCTATGTTCAGAATGGCTATACAGATAAGGGAATCCAGCTTTTTGAAGAAATGAAATTGGTGAAGAATCTAAAACCGGACTGGGTCACTTTTGTGAATGTGATAGCTGCTTGCCCAAATGACAGTTGGTCATTGCAAAAGGCAGTCCAATATTTCAAGATGATGATTAAGGATTATGGGATTCAGCCAACTGTTGAGCATTGCTGTTCAATGATTCGATTGATGGGACAAAGAGGGAAGGTGTGGTCGGCAGCAAAGATGATAAGGGAACTGCCCTTTGGGTCATCAGGAGTGATTTGGAGGGCATTGCTTGGGGCTTGTGGACTTTGTATGAATTTGAAGGTTGCAAAGATCGCAGCTGCCAAGTTGATTGTGTTGGATGGCGAAGATGATTACGTGTATGTTATGCTGTCCAATATTTTTGCTTGCCGCGACCAATGGAGAGATGCTAGTGAAGTGAGAAAGTTCATGAGGGAGAGAAGAGTGAAGAAAGAAACTGGCTGTAGTTGGATTGAAGTGAAATACTATTTCCCCTAATCGTAATGATTATGATCAATCAATGCCCAGGAAGTGGCTTGAGGCATAAAAAATCAATAGCCATGTGATGCAATGGATAGAGCTCAGAAAATCTCCTTGGCATTCATCAAAGTCGCAAGCTATTTTGGAAACTATGTGTTCACGTAAGATGCTGCGAGAAATCAATCACACCTTCATATGCCTAGTACCAAAGAAGTCAACACCTTCCTCACTTTTGGATTATAGACCTATATCATGTTTCAATACCATGTACAAGGTCATTGCCAAGCTTTTAGCTTGAAGATTGAAACAAGTTTTGAAATATGCAATTGCCTACACTTAAGGTGCTTTCATAGAGGGTCATTCCATTGGAGACAATATAATGCTTATGCAAGAACTACTAAAAGAGTATCAATCTGGGAAAAAACTGAAGAGTTGCATCTGGAAAATCGATTTCTACAAGGCATTCGACTGAATCAGTTGGACATTTATACAAGCTTGCCTTGAAGCCATGCAATTCCCAATCCAATTTACGAAGTGGATCATGTTTTGTCTTCAAACCTCATCAGTATGCATCATTGTTAATGGTAGTCCAACTAAACCACTGAAATGTGAGAGGGGGATAATGCAAGGTGATCCCCTCTCCCCATATCTTTTTGTTTTGGTTTTGGAGGGGTTGTCCTGAATCATTGAAAAGCTGACTTCACACAATTGTCATTTCTGCTATCACCATAAATGCGAAGCTCTTAAACTCACAAACCTGATGTTTGCTGATGTTCTCATGCTAATGTCTGGAGCTGACAGAGTTTCCATAAATATCTTGAAGACATCCTATCCCGCTTCTTGAGCTGGTTAGGGCTGAATATAAATCTCCAAAAAAGCATCTTTTATTGCTCCTCGGACGTGCAAAACTCCCTTGAACTTGCTAGTTTTTTGGGAATGGAGTTAAGCACACCACCTTTTAAGTACTTGGGTGTTCCCCTCTCTTATGCAAAACTAACCTACTCTTACTGTCTTCCTCTCTTGGAGCGATATAAATAAAAAATTCTAGGTTGGCTGAATCGGTTTCTCTCTATGGCTGCAAGGGTCATGCCTATTATCTCAGTTCTTACTTGCTTACACATGCATTGGATCAACAACTTAATACTGCCTAAGAAAGTGATCAAAGAACTCAACAGAATTATTAAAGCCTTCCTCTGGTCTGGTTCTATGGATAATGCTAAGAAAGCAAAAGTGAAGTGGGGAGAGGTGACAGCTACCATACGACAAGGAGGCCTAGACATACTCTCTACAACTTCTATGCAAAAGGTTCTTCGTTGCAAAAAAATCTGGAGATTACTAACGGATAAAAATTCAATTTGGACTGAGTGGGTACATGAAATATATCTTTCTTCCCAAAGGTTCTGGCAGTTACGGATCACTAAGAGTGGATCAGATCCTTCAACACATGCTGAAAATGAGACATATTATCTATTCGTATATTTATTATCAGCTGGGCAATGGTAATTCCTTATGAGTTTGATATGATAATTGGACTGACTATAGTCCATTAATACAAAGAAATGATCTAAAGCACATTAGTCGACCCATCCCTCATAGTGCCAGAGTTGCTTTGCTCATATCCGAAGGGCAATGGAATGGACAATATAGAGGATTTCACACACTTAGTCAACTCTTTCCTAACCTCCAAAACAAAAGCAACAAAGATACAATCGCGTGGAAACTTCACTCCAATGGTTCTTTTACCAACAAGTCACGCTACAACATATTCCAGACGGTTCCTCCAGCTATTCCCTGGTACGCTTTTCTCTGGCAGCAATGCATCTGTGCCAAAGCTTCCATGTTTACTTGGTTAGTAATTAAGAACAGATTAAGCACCAAAAATAGGTGGCATGGGACTTTTAACCCAGGATGTGAATTGTGTAAGACACTAGCGGAGGATAGGAATCACTTATTCTTCAGTTGCATCTACTCCAAAAGAGTTTGGAGTCCACTTCTTCATAGGCTTGCATAGGATGGCAACATACACGACTGGACTAATGCATTCCAATGAATCATCAGCGCATCTAGCCCTCAGATGGAAAACAGCTTGATATTCAAAACAACATTTACTCTTACAATCTATAATAGTTGGAGGGAGAGGAATAGCAAGATCTATAAACAGGAGCAAACAAGCCCTTATCAACTTGCTGAATAAATCATTAATGAGATTCGAGGCCTAGTGATAGCAAAAGAAGTCGCTCACAAGTTATCTGACAGTATGAAAGAAAGTGATTTTTATAATCTAGGTTCTTGGGTTCATAGCAACTAGTTTTGTGGCTTTGCCATTGCAGATTTTTTTTTTTGGAATTCCATAATGGGAACCTCATTGTAATGTTGCAAATAGTTTCACTATTGTCAATGAAAATTTCTTCAATTTTCAAAAAAAGAAAAATCTTGTGGGTGTAGAACCTGCTGATGAGAAGGGCGATGGATCCTATCGGGCTCTTGGCTGCAAGTTCATAGATCCTGCTTTGCAGGACATCCAAATTCTGGATATAATCTAGGTCAATCAAATTGATATTCTGGACATCATAATTATCCAACGTCCGACAAGTGAAGCTTGCTTAAAAGAATCCCTCGTCTTTATGGTTACCCAAATGCCAGAATCTCTTCGAATGTGGCTCTTATACAACAATCTATTTTGTGCAACAATGAATTTGCCATTGCTGATCTTTCTAATCTTAGAAGGTAGGCATCAAACATGATTTCTGATAGATTAATATGTTGATTATCCATACTTGGACCTAAACATGTTACTGTATTTCGAACTAAGAATTTGGCTTTCCGAGGAAAAACTAATTAGTAATTCCTATGCAGCCAGTTAAGCAACTCTTTTCTTTAAAACTTCACGAACCTGATACATTTTTTCAAAATCTTCAAAAATCAACCACACTATTGGATAATAGCTTAAAAAATAACGTCTCAGAATAGCAAATTCCCCTCCCCAACTAGTTAAAATAAATGTCAGTTTCATTGCAGATGTCTTTTTTTTTTTGGTGTAATGGAGGAACAAAATAAGGAGGACTAAAGCCTCAAAAAAGCAACAGATCGCTGATCATTAAGAAGTAGAGTGCGCATGTCCGGGGCCGGAGAGTCCCAGATAGACCAAAATAACATATTGGAAGAACTCTGTCTTGCTAGAAAATTGGCACACTGATTAGCTTCCCGAAAGATATGTTGAAGACAACAAGACCAATCCCTTCGCATAAACTCTTGAATGTCACCAATTAGAGTATGATGAGGATGAAACTGTGAGCAAGGATTTGTAACGAGGGTAACAACTTCTAAAGAGTCTGATTCAAGCAACACCTTCCGAAGACCACAATCCCAAGCTAAAGCGAGTCCATAATAGATAGCTTTCAATTCAGCCATCATGTTCGTGGTAAGACCAAGAAATCCTGAGAAACCCACAAGCCATAAACCATTCGAGTCTCGAATCAAACCTCCAAATCCAGCATCACCTAGATTCCCTCGAGCACTCCCATCAACATTGACCTTCATGTAACCTTCTAGCGGACAAGACCAGGTGACCCACATCTCCTCCTTATGCCTTCGCACACTATCTTCACAAGACGCCATCTGGCATTCCTTTAGCAACTTGGCATGCCATCTCAATTGCCTAATAGAAGGCAGCACTTTATGCTGAATAACATCGTGGTTCCTTGCACACCAAATAACCCAAGCCCCAGTAACAACACGCAAGACCTCATCATGATGTAAATTTACATCCAAGATATACATATCAAGCCAATCATCAATAGAACAATGGAAGAAAGAATCAGAACTGTACCAAGGATATTATGCCATACCGGAGATGCCCAAACACAATCCCGAATGGCATGCACAACAGTTTCATGGCCCTTACCGCATCTAGCACACATAGGAGAATCACACATACCTCGATTATATCTGAGGAGGTTAGTCGACAGACGCTGGTGCCGTAACTGCTAGATGAAAAAACGAAACTTCTGCGATACCGCGAGTTTCCAAATCCGAGTCCATAACATCTTAGAATTAGGAGGAAATGGGGAGCTAGTGATAAATTCATGTCCTGATTTTACCGTATAAGAACCCGTGGTATTTTCTCCCCAGACCTGCAGATTAGAGCTTGTGTTGTAGCGAGAGCTATGGACTACAGTTATACTCGTCTTGACATCTTCTGGAAGAGACGTTGTAACATCCCACCCCCTACTGGAAGGGTAAAATGGTAAAATTGGCATAGGATGGGATAGATTGAGATTGCATAGGACTGCTCATGCATAATAGGATTGCTACACAGTAGCAATTGTGCACATGAAATTACAGTACATGCATTCATGACATTTCCCGGCTTAGGTTTCAAATTGAGATCTTTTGTGAAATTTATGGGATACTTGTATTTGAAAACTTATTCGGAGTGCGCCAAAAATTGTTTTATATTTTATGGGATTTTCAGAATTTTCAGAATTTTAGGAGAAAATTCCTAAACCGCAAAACGCGGTCTATGGCCTAAAGGTGTTTTTGTTTGGAAAATGTGGTTTTCGTGTTTGAAAAATTATTTGGAGTGCGCCATAAAGTGTTTTCCATTTTTGGAGATTTATGAAAATTTTTCTGGAATAATTCGGGGAAAATGCCCGGACCGGAAAATTTCCAACTGATTGACTGATTTGGGGTTTTTTGTACTAGACATGACTTTCCAATGGCACTGAAAAATTTGATACATGATTTTGGGATTTATAAATGTCGAGCCATTGGAATTTGAAGTCGAAATTCGATTGTATTTGGAAAAAAAGACCTGAAACATACTTTAACTCTGGACACGTGGCAAGTGACACATGTCACTTGCCTATTTTCTTTCCTTTGTTTATATAAATATCTAAGGATGGGCAAGCCTTCCACGGCACTTTGTTGTTAAAAGCAAGGTGATGTGTGTTCTTTGAAATGAGCTTCCACGACTCTTCTTTTAAAGAGTACAAAAATTACTTTGAAAGGGCAAGTGTCCGTGGGTGCTCCTTCTCCTCCATGCACGGTTTCTTTTTTATCTTGGTTAACCTTTCTACTCATTCAAAAGATGATACTGATTGTTGAGAAGTGGAGTGATGACCAAAGATGTTGGTGAGAAGTAGAAGATTTGGGATAGTTTGAGAATTGTAGAGTTTAAAGCTTTTATTAGGTAAGGTTTTAATTATGCTTTGATTATGCATTTATTGAATCATAGTAGTTTGGAAGTGATTGTGCATTTAATATGATTTATGATGCATGAATTTCATGAAACTTATGGCTTGATTACTTAGTATAAAGGTATGTTGTGTGAGGGTAAGTGAATGAATATGGTTTAGATTAGTTTGAGCTTGGTTTTGATTGATTCTTGATGACTACTCTTGCATGGAATTTATGAAGTAAGTGTTGCCAAATTGAGATGGGTATTCCTAGTGAATGTATGAATGTTGAAGGGACTGATTTGTGTTTATTTGGATGCTTAATGATGTGTTAAAGGCATTGGAAATGAGAGAAACTAAGATGGAACCAAATCTGGAAAATTAGAGTTTTTAATCGATTGTACTGTTTTAATCATAACTAATTGTGTGGTTATCCAAATGAGGTGAGGTTTGTGCCCAAGTAAACTTTGGGATGTTGGCTTCATTTTAGTGTGAAATAGGTGTTGGTAAATTTTAATGCTAGAAGGTCGAAGATTGGCATGGAAAGTTTCTGTTTTGTTGGCTGTAAACAGTACCCGCAAATTAGACCAATGAGTTTTGCTGATTTTTCTAAATTAATTGGTATGGAATTAGGGAGAATGGTCTTCACGAAAGTTGTAGCCTATTGAGTTAGCTTTCCATTGCCACTGATCTTGCTATTTTTCGAGTTGTATGTTAGGAGATATGACCTGATTACTGATGACTGTTTTTATGCATTGGCTGAAACTTAGCTGGATTGGCACATTTAGTGCACATTCGGGTTTGGAGGAATTTTAGGAATTTTTGTAATTTGATTTGGAGTTTGCATTGTACTGAAGAGTCCTAGATAACAGATTGATCTTGAAAATGATATATGGCTTATAATATTTGGAAATCAGATGTGGGAGATATGGAATTTCAAAATCTGGACCTACATTGTGATGTTAAGTGTTGTTTAGGTCAGAAACTTGCATGACAGATTTGAAAATGTTAGAAATCGAATTGGAGTTTGAGTTCTTCATGAACATTGAAGTTTGGGATCTTATCTTTTCAGGAACATAAGGTTGTGATTTTGTGACATTTGTGCTATGAGATATGTTGAATGGAAAATTACTGTCCAGATTGGTTGATTTCATAAGACAGATTGTTTATGGAATTGTATGATATAGTTAACAATCGAATTTGATGTTGGGTTGTTCATGAGAGTTGTAGATAACATTGTGAACTGATTGCTCATATTTTGTGGTAATTTTAACTAAAGAATCAGTGAGTTATGGAATTGGTAAGGTACTGTCCTGTTGTGATAGGTTTTGTGTAGGCGGTTGGTGTGATTGGATTTTGACACCTTTAGGGTGAAATTGATTTTCATGGTCTTCTTGAGAATTATAGAGCTTTTCATGATCTTTCCAACAAGCTATGACTTGTATTTTTCGAATTGTATGCTAAGAATTATAGGAGTTGGAAATTTGGATTGAAATCAGAAAAAAAAAAGGGAAGAGGAATGGGTGAAGTCGGTCACTGTGGCACGCGTCGCCTCGGTAATTAGGGCTTAGCGTCACCAGGCGACGCGTCGCCCTGGTGACGACACGAGGTCGCCTTGTGGGGCGACATCTCGCCCCCAGCGACGCTGCTTTTCCATTTTTTTATTTATTTTATTGGTTAATTGGTTAATTTGAATTTTGGTTTCTTTTGTCAATTTCTTTTCCGTCCGTCCGATTGACCTCGATTCTAGAGGCATCGGATTTGTAAAATATTGAATTTCATTTTGTAAGAAATTGGGAATTTTTGACGGAAAATTGACGTGGGCCCGTATGCTGAGCCTTTACTCACTATTTTATTTAATTAGGGACCTATAGAGGTCCAAATTTAGCCGCCGCCAAAGCAGATTTCTTATTTTTAAACGGATTTTTCGATAGAAAATACTGGATTAGGGTCGGAATCTCATGAACATGCATTATACATACATGTGCATTATACTAGTTCGAATTGGAAAATTAATGGTCAGTTACTTCTCTGCTTATTATAGAGGCACAATTGGAGTGTCGACCTACCGACGTTGCAAAGACTTCCGACATTAGCTCGGAAGTGCAAGTGAGTAACCTAGTTGGTTCCTCAACCTTAATATGTTTAAGATTTTGCAATTATGCCATGTGGAGATAATGGAAGGTTTATGTGTTTAATTTTGATTGATTTGGACCAAAGGTGTCTCAAATATTTGGAATGAGATAATGAAGTGCTACCGTGTAATCTTGTTTGTGAATGGAGATCTCGGACCAAAGGTCCGAGGGAATGGGAAATCGATATTGAAGTGTTAATTGTTGGTTTCGATACATTGGATGTGTCTTTAATATGATATGGTATGATACAAGAAAGGGCAAATAGCATTGATATATAAATGGAAACGTGGTCATTGAATTATAACTGACTGTAAATGGGAATTGGAGCATAGGCATTCATGCATAATGGTATGATCAGATAAAGCGGTTGTGGACCGGCAACCATCGACGGGCATATCACGCCTAACGATATGAGAGCTTTCACCAACGCAGGACCTCGTGTCCAACGTATTTAGAGCCTCAGCTCGATGTATCGTGGCTTCAAGCCCATGTTTTCGAGCCACCGGCTCAACGCAAGGTGCCCGCCATCGACGAGCCAGTGCACAGTCACAACAACGTAATAAAAATGGAAAGGGTCTCATGCATTGCATAAGTGGTATGATTAATGTGAATTGTATTGCATTTATGAATTGTGATCATGTATGATAATTGGTATCTTGATTGACTATGCATGAGTTGAGTGAACCATCGATGATGGTTTCTCACCGAGTTCATAAACTCACCCAACATTGCAACTATTTTTCAGAATTGAAGAGTACCCCGTCAGTGAGATGGGAGTATGATTTACGGCAAGAAAGTCGATGTTTGGAGTCGGGATCAGTTCACGTCTGCATTTGTATCATTTTGAATTTTGTATCAATTGTCTTTTCCGCATAATTGTACTGTTATTGAAAAGGGCCCAATTGATTTGTAATATGAGTACTGAAAGAATATTTTGATAGCAAATGTATGCGCGCACTCTATTGGTTTAAAAAAAAACAATGTATCACCGAGTTTTGAACTGCATTGCTGAACTGCATTGACTGCTCTAGCATACCACCCTCGTGGGTCGCGGGCTCGGATATCACCGTCGATATCGGGTTCGGGACTTCGGGAGTGAGATGCTACATTTGTGGTATCGAGCCCCAAGAAGACGTAATGTATCGGGCACGATCAAACATAGGTCAAATTGCATGCATTTGAGTCGTGTCGTTGCAGCATCGTGATAATCGATCCCTAGTATGAGACGACGAGGATAAATCCTACGTGTGCATACGTGTTAAGTGACTAAGTGAGAGAAAAGTGAGACCGATAGAAAGTGAACCCATGAATGTGTTTGAGCAATGAGGAATGGGAAAAAGGAAACGTAACTAATGAGAATTATAATGTATTGTGGTGTGTATGACTGATTAAGGAAAGATTACGACGACAGAGAACGAATATGTCTAGAACTGGGAGAGGTCCATTAGAAATATGAGAAGTATATTGGTTATAGGCCGTAGTAAAAGTTAAAGTTCGGGAATGAGAGCTCTGATTGTAGATGCGATGAAATGGGAAATATTGAAACTAAGTAAAACGTAGATGGTCTGATTAGGCAAATATTGATTCATTGTACTACACCTATTGGTGTTAGACATCAGTAGATATCATAGAGAGAATACCGTAATGGTTTACCTAGAACTGAAAGAGTACCTAGTAGGGTAAGAAAAAGTAGACATGGTGAGATCAAAATATACGGATAGACTGAAATGAACTCGTGAAACGGTTATGATTATGAGCGCATAAGCGTGAGACTGAAATGGTTATACGAATATTGTGATAAGGGTTTGGAAATCAGTATAATAAAATCGTAAGGGAAAAAGATAAACTGACAATTCTTACTGATTGTATATTGGGAAATTTTGGATTAGTTGAATACGTGGATTTGGACACAGAAATGTACGGATTTGTTAGGTATTGGGGATTATGAATACTGAGGAAAATAAAGAGATACGTAGTAATAAGGAAATGACAGTGTATGAGTCAAGCTGTAATGACCTTACAAGATCAAGCCTGCATGTGACGGATATGAAAATAAAATGATGAGACATATAGTTCAATGATACGTGGAAAATGAAACAATGATAGTGATATATGAAAAGAGTTGTCGCATTTATCGTTGAGAGTATCTATTGGATAGTAAAGTCAATCGTGATGAATGAAACGTATGTGAAAGATACATGGAAAATATAGAGGAGATGATCGGTGACTGAGTATAATGGCTATAAGTGTAAGGGTTATAATGGATTAAAGTATAAGAAGAAATAAAGAATAATTATGGAATCAGTCCTCTATTTGAGGATCAACATATATAGAGAGGAGTTTGGTGAAAGTCTAAAGGGTATAGGTTATTAATTGGTCTCCGGATAAGATGAAATATGTTCTGGTGATGTGTAGCTGAATAAGTGTTGAAGAAGTGTTTAGGTGATTGTCGAATGGGACCTTAGTGCAAGGAATGTTCTGTTCTTTTATTGATGGCATATAGTGCGTATAGTTATGAATGATTGAAAAGCACTTTGGGACACTAATTGGCTGATGAGATTTTGTGAACAGTATAATGACGATAGCAAGACTTATGTGAATGACTAGAATAAAACGAGAGTATGTATGTATTAAATCAAAATGTGAATTGGAGTCATGTCTCAGGAGGAGATTTAGGCATACTACTGAGGTTTTATGCACTGTATGTACGGAAATGTAAAGTATTCAATGACAGAAATGGAATGTTGATTAGAGGTGATCCTATTGCTTTGCATTCTAGTAGGATCAATATAATTTGTGGATGAATTAGTGTTTGAACATGGCATATTGGGAGATTAAATGAAATAAATTACGAAGTCGTAAGACATATATATATATATATATGGAATTTGGAGTTACTTGGGATTGGTTATAGGCTGGATACATCCAGAAGTTGCGAAAGCTCAAAAAATTGGAGGAAAAACGTATGAAGTATAAGATTGATAATTGTAAAAGGAGACATTTGAAAAAAAAAATTTATAAATTGAGCATTGATTGTATCGCTTCAATCTGGAGACTTGGCAATCTGTATAGAAATGTTCCAGTAAATGTTATGATACAGTCTGATGAAATTGTGTGAAGTGATTTTGTGTGCATAGGGACAAGTATAATCGCATGGGCTGCTTTGTGACTAGTGTTTGGAAAAAAATTGGAGACTCTATTCGTACAGAAATGTGTTTAGAGGTAGCCATGATATTATAGTGATAATGATTAAGATAAATTGTTCGACGTTGATAAAAAGGTATTGGAGACTTTAGATTCCTATAAGGATACATTGTGTTAATTCGAGGAAAAGATGGGCATAAATGACTATTATATTGACAATTTTGAAATAAATGAAAATTACGCCCACTAAACTTAAAGTAGATAATGGGTAAGCAAAAGTGTTTCGGAAAATGGGGATCTTGGATAAGGGTAAGAATGGTTAAGAGTGAAGGAGTTTAAGTAGTGAATATGCAAGTCAAATCGAATTACAATATCGAATGATTCAAAGAAAAGGTATGTGTGCGATAAAAGTGCTAGACTAAAAAATGAATAAGAAAGTGAATAGTCAAAGTTAGACATTCTAGTAATCATATGTGAAAAGTGAAATTGTTTATAGATTTGAATGGTCAACAGCACAATGCGTAAGTGGTTTAGGTTTCATAGGGTTATAACCATGTTATAGAGTTACGATTTCATCGTAGGAAATCTTCGCTACACCGCATAATGCTTAACGGAGTCAAAGACCAATATGGATTTGAGGCGTGATGTGAGAGAAAGGAAAGTAACTTAGGAAAACTGAATGGGTTAGTGGAGGTAAAACCGGATCGGACAAATGAATTAGCGTAAAGTACATATTCGAATAGAGTGTATGAATACCATAGAACAATGAATTGTCTAAGGAGAGTTGAAATTGAACAGAAAGTCAATAGACTATAAAGAATGACTGCAGTAGGTAAATTAACACTGGTTTTATCAAAATGGAGCTAAGTGTCATTGTCTTAGTATCAAAAGGAAAGTGAAGGGACAAGGACAAGATAAATGATGTTATTGTAAGTAACACCTTGAACAGATGTACTCAATGGAATATGAATTAGTCTGTATATTACTGGAGAAAAAGGTATTGGATGGTAGTGAGAATAAGATAATATTAGTAATCTAGACTGGATGAATAAAACGTGATAAGTGAACGGGTTCGGAAATAAGGAAATGAATCATAACATCGGAACAAAAGGGGTATAGCTAATCTGAAAATGGTAAGTGATATAGTTAAGAGAGTGAGATCGCCAACTGACAATCTTGTGGGGTATGTTTATCATGACGAGTGATAATGAATTATGGAATGGAAAAGTGTATGGGACATGCAGGAACATATGATTACTGTCATACTGAACCATTGATTGAGAATTTGATTGAGAATTTCGAGGACGAAATTTTTTATAAGGAGGGGGGAATTGTAACATCCCACCCCCTACTGGAAGGGTAAAATGGTAAAATTGGCATAGGATGGGATAGATTGAGATTGCATAGGACTGCTCATGCATAATAGGATTGCTACACAGTAGCAATTGTGCACATGAAATTACAGTACATGCATTCATGACATTTCCCGGCTTAGGTTTCAAATTGAGATCTTTTGTGAAATTTATGGGATACTTGTATTTGAAAACTTATTCGGTGCGCCAAAATTGTTTTATATTTTATGGGATTTTCAGAATTTTTCTGGAATTTTCGGAGAAAATTCCCAAACCGCAAAACGCCGGCCTATGGCCTAAAGGTGTTTTTGTTTGGAAAATGTGGTTTTCGTGTTTGAAAAATTATTTGGAGTCGCCATAAAGTGTTTTCCATTTTGGAGATTTATGAAAATTTTTCGGAATAATTCGGGAAAATGCCCGGACCGGAAAATTTCAACCGATTGGTGATTTGGGGTTTTTGTACTAGACATGACTTTCCAATGGCACTGAAAAATTTGATACATGATTTTGGGATTTATAAATGTCGAGCCATTGGAATTTGAAGTCGAAATTGATTGTATTTGGAAAAAAGACACGAAACATACTTTAACTCGGACACGTGGCAAGTGACACATGTCACTTGCCTATTTTCTTTCCTTTGTTTATATAAATATCTAAGGATGGGCAAGCCTTCCACGGCACTTTGTTGTTAAAAGCAAGGTGATGTGTGTTCTTTTGAAATGAGCTTCCACGACTCTTCTTTTAAAGAGTACAAAAAAATTACTTTGAAAGGGCAAGTGTCCGTGGGTGCTCCTTCTCCTCCATGCACGGTTTCTTTTTTTTATCTTGGTTAACCTTTCTACTCATTCAAAAGATGATACTGATTGTTGAGAAGTGGAGTGATGACCAAAGATGTTGGTGAGAAGTAGAAGATTTGGGATAGTTTGAGAATTGTAGAGTTTAAAGCTTTTATTAGGTAAGGTTTTAATTATGCTTTGATTATGCATTTATTGAATCATAGTAGTTTGGAAGTGATTGTGCATTTAATATGATTTATGATGCATGAATTTCATGAAACTTATGGCTTGATTACTTAGTATAAAGGTATGTTGTGTGAGGGTAAGTGAATGAATATGGTTTAGATTAGTTTGAGCTTGGTTTTGATTGATTCTTGATGACTACTCTTGCATGGAATTTATGAAGTAAGTGTTGCCAAATTGAGATGGGTATTCCTAGTGAATGTATGAATGTTGAAGGGACTGATTTGTGTTTATTTGGATGCTTAATGATGTGTTAAAGGCATTGGAAATGAGAGAAACTAAGATGGAACCAAATCTGGAAAATTAGAGTTTTTAATCGATTGTACTGTTTTAATCATAACTAATTGTGTGGTTATCCAAATGAGGTGAGGTTTGTGCCCAAGTAAACTTTGGGATGTTGGCTTCATTTTAGTGTGAAATAGGTGTTGGTAAATTTTAATGCTAGAAGGTCGAAGATTGGCATGGAAAGTTTCTGTTTTGTTGGCTGTAAACAGTACCCGCAAATTAGACCAATGAGTTTTGCTGATTTTTCTAAATTAATTGGTATGGAATTAGGGAGAATGGTCTTCACGAAAGTTGTAGCCTATTGAGTTAGCTTTCCATTGCCACTGATCTTGCTATTTTCGAGTTGTATGTTAGGAGATATGACCTGATTACTGATGACTGTTTTTATGCATTGGCTGAAACTTAGCTGGATTGGCACATTTAGTGCACATTCGGGTTTGGAGGAATTTTAGGAATTTTGTAATTTGATTTGGAGTTTGCATTGTACTGAAGAGTCCTAGATAACAGATTGATCTTGAAAATGATATATGGCTTATAATATTTGGAAATCAGATGTGGGAGATATGGAATTTCAAAATCTGGACCTACATTGTGATGTTAAGTGTTGTTTAGGTCAGAAACTTGCATGACAGATTTGAAAATGTTAGAAATCGAATTGGAGTTTGAGTTCTTCATGAACATTGAAGTTTGGGATCTTATCTTTTCAGGAACATAAGGTTGTGATTTTGTGACATTTGTGCTATGAGATATGTTGAATGGAAAATTACTGTCCAGATTGGTTGATTTCATAAGACAGATTGTTTATGGAATTGTATGATATAGTTAACAATCGAATTTGATGTTGGGTTGTTCATGAGAGTTGTAGATAACATTGTGAACTGATTGCTCATATTTTGTGGTAATTTTAACTAAAGAATCAGTGAGTTATGGAATTGGTAAGGTACTGTCCTGTTGTGATAGGTTTTGTGTAGGCGGTTGGTGTGATTGGATTTTGACACCTTTAGGGTGAAATTGATTTTCATGGTCTTCTTGAGAATTATAGAGCTTTTCATGATCTTTCCAACAAGCTATGACTTGTATTTTTCCGAATTGTATGCTAAGAATTATAGGAGTTGGAAATTTGGATTGAAATCAGGAAAAAAAAAGGAAGAGGAATGGGTCGAAGTCGGTCACTGTGGCACGCGTCGCCTCGGTAACTAGGCTTAGCGTCACCAGGCGACACGCGTCGCCTGGTGACGACAATAGGTCGCCATGAGGCGACATCTCGCCCCAGCGACGCTGCTTTTCCATTTTTTATTTATTTTATTGGTTAATTGGTTAATTTGAATTTTGGTTTCTTTTGTCAATTTCTTTTCCGTCCCGTCCGATTGACCTGATTCTAGAGGCATCGGATTTGTAAAATATTGAATTTCATTTTGTAAGAAATTGAGAATTTTGGACGGAAATTGACGTGGGCCCGTAACTGAGCCTTTACTCACTATTTTATTTAATTAGGGACTATAGAGGTCCAAATTTAGCTACGCCGCCAAAGCAGATTTCTTATTTTTAAACGGATTTTCTGATAGAAAATACTGGATTAGGGTCGGGAATCTCATGAACATGCATTATACACATACATGTGCATTATACTAGTTCGAATTGGAAAATTAATGGTCAGTTACTTCTCTGCTTATTATAGAGGCACAATTGGAGTGTCGACCACCGACGTTGTAAAGACTTCCGACATTAGCTCGAAATGCAGGTGAGTAACCTAGTTGGTTCCTCAACCTTAATATGTTTAAGATTTTGCAATTATGCCATGTGGAGATAATGGAAGGTTTATGTGTGTTTAATTTTGATTGATTTGGACCAAAGGTGTCTCGAAATATTTGGAATGAGATAATGAAGTGCTACCGTGTGTAATCTGTTTGTGAATGGAGATCTCGGACCAAAGGTCCGAGGGAATGGGAAATCGATATTGAAGTGTTAATTGTTGGTTTCGATACATTGGATGTGTCTTTAATATGATATGGTATGATACAAGAAAGGGCAAATAGCATTGATATATAAATGGAAACGTGGTCATTGAATTATAACTGACTGTAAATGGGAATTGGAGCATAGGCATTCATGCATAATGGTATGATCAGATAAAGGCAGTTGTGACCGGGGCAGCCACCGTATCAGGGCATATCACGCCCAACGTATATGAGAGCTTTCAGCTCAACGCACAGGACCTCAGGTCCAACGTATTTAGAGCCTCAGGCTCAATGTATCAGGGCTTCAAGCCCAATGTTTTCAGAGCCACTGGCTCAACGCAAGGTGCCCGTCACTGGGACAGTTTCAGGTGCACGGTCACAACAACGTAATAAAAATGGAAAGGGTCTCATGTGCATTGCATAAGTGGTATGATTAATGTGAATTGTATTGCATTTATGAATTGTGATCATGTATGATAATTGGTATACTGATTGACTATGCATGAGTTGAGTGAACCATCGATGATGGTTTCTCACCGAGTTCATAAACTCACCCAACATTGCAACTATTTTCAGAATTGAAGAGTACCCGTCGGTGAGATGGGAGTATGATTCTGAAGAAAGTCGATGTTTGAGTCGGGATCGATTCACGTCTGCATTTGTATCATTTTGAATTTTGTATCAATTGTCTTTTCCGCATATTTGTACTGTTATTGAAAAGGGCCCAATTGATTTGTAATATGAGTACTGAAAGAATATTTTGATAGCAAATGTATGCGCGCACTCTATTGGTTAAAAAAAAAAAAAACAATGTATCACCGAGTTTTGAATCGCATTCTTTGAATGCATTGATCGCTTCTAAAGCATACCACCCTCGTGGGTCGCGGGCTCGGATATCACCGTCGATATCGGGTTCGGGACTTGCGGGAGTGAGATGCTACAGACGTGACCACATGCGATAGGTCCCAAGTGCCAGTAGAACTCAAAAGGTCATGAACCTGCAGGCAATGATCTCTAGGGTCAATATTCTGGACTCTTTGGCAAAGAAGCGCATTTCCCACCCATCGGTCAAACCAAACCGAGATGCCACGCCCATCCCCAAGCCGCCACATAAATCCATCCTTCAGAAACGGAATAGCTTTATGGATAGCTTTCCAGCTATTAGAAGCTGTAGCAGGGGGATGACTTAAGAGGAGAGGAGTATTACGAAGATACCTCCCATGCAAAACATGACGCCAAGGCTTATCAGCAGAAGTGACGAGGGACCAAATCAATTTCCCAAGCATGTGAGACCACCTCGATTTGCAATGACTTTATCTAGAGACTACCTTGGAATTGACACACCAAGCTCTTAAAAACAATCCAAAAACCAGAATCGGAAATTGCGGACTCCACTCTATGCAAAAGTAAGCTGCTGAATCCGGTCTATGTGAAGACTCCTTCAATAGAAGTTAATAAAACCTTCATACTACTATCTCCCTATATGCAGTGATTGTTAATACAATGTTCTGCCATATTTCAAAATAAATGTTGCTTGCAGTGATGACATAAATCATGCACAGCAACAATCCATCAGACGAGTATCATTCAAGGTTAATTTCTATATTGCCACAAGCCATAGAACGCATAGTTGATGACAAAAACCACCTCCAAAAACATCACATATATCACGTACCATCAACTCCATCTGGGTAAAAGGTGCAGTTAAAATTACAATAGCATTCTATACTATCTGCTTTGTGTTAAAAATTTTCCAAATGTCTAATTTCAGGGAGAAAAAGGGAAGAGCAAAAGACTGTTACAAATGAATTATATTGTGTTGGTAACTAGCTTGTCTGATTAACTTCAACTTTTAATCTACACCCAGTAGTGTGCATTACAAACAACTCATGAACAAACAACAAACAGACATACCCCAATAACTCAGAATTAGATAGAGAAATGAGAAAGAAACTCTCCATTCTTTACATAATTATACATTTTAAGATTACTAAGAAAATTGCTAATTTCATAGTTGATAATAGTACGGTGAGCCATAATTGTCAAGTCTCGAGTTTATTTCTTTTGAATTATGCGGATGCAGGAACCAAATATTCTGATAAGATGGGTGTTAAACCCCCGGATCAAACAACTCTCAACATTCTAAATACTATTCTTATTTCTTTTTAACTTATCAAACATGTAATGCAGAATCAAGGAACAACTATTGAATTCAACAAGCTCCATCAAAACCCATAAAACATTCTCGCTTAGAATGCATCATCACATTACAATAGTCGATTAATAATTTCATGCCCAGATTATAAGGCGAATATGTATGAGAAGATATAGTCTCGAATACATAAGTTTGCACCTTTAGTCAAATCAATTATAGGACCTTATTATTGACACTTCTTTATATAATCAGATTCTTATGCAATCAAGTAAATACATTCCTTTAGGATGAAAAAAATAAACGTCAGGCTAAGATAAAAAATGATATATTGGCTTTTAATATGGTTAAAACAATACAATTAAAAAGCTAAGGCTCAAACAAGGGTTTAATCTAAATGCCCTTTTCACCTTAATACTCCTAGTCCAAGTATTGGTCTTAATGTACACAATAAAAGCAAGTTCTAAAATCATCTAACTATGTAATGATAAACACACAACAAAGAAAAATAGAGCACGATATAATAATGATAATTGCTTATAGGTTCAAAACATTACAATTTATGTAAATAAATACTAAGAACTTTCATGCAAATTGGCTGTCAAAATAACCATTCATAACATAGCAAAATAAGAATCCATCTAACCATCCCTTCTTCCTCTCATATTCTAGCCTAACTCAATGACTCATAATAAATAAAGATGTTTCAAGAAAAAATTGACATATTAAAAATTTCCACAAGAAGTATCAATCAGCAAGAACTAAAATATGCTTAATAAACAATCAAATTCACAGTAAAATCACAATACCTCTTCTGTAAACAAAGATGTACATTATCCCCAATAGATACAGCATACAATATTGATAAAAAATATGAAAAGTAATTGGAGGAGAAAAGGTTAACTGATACTCCCCTAATAGTAATAGATTTCCAACCTTATCCAATGTCACTAACATCCATCTATTGCCAGTAAAATCTTCTTTACTCTAATATATAGGGCTGATGTTGCCTTTAAAGTATGTGAAATTCATCATATCTTAACTCAAGTAACAAAATTAGAACTATTAGACTAGAACTATGAAAACAAACTAAACTACTAATAAAAATCATATAAACTACTCAATTTAAAAAAAAAACTATTTGTGGGTTGCCACCCAAGTAGTTCTTTTTTTTGAGCCTTTTAGGGAAACTTCTTAGTAATCCCTTCTTCAACCTAATTATATAATCAGTTACTCACTTCCACTTGTCTTCCCAAATAAGGGCTCATTAGCCTACAAATAGGCCATATGCTACAATATAATAAGGACATATGATATCAAACTAATAAGAATAAGTGAATATGTTAAAGCCCTTTTTAGTAACAAATTGTCAATATAATAAGGAAAAATAAAACTACTTGGATCTTTGATTGACCATAGCAGTTTGTTTTATGGGAAGTAGGAATCCTCTCTCCGTAAGACAACTACTGCTAATTCCTCCATAACTATTTTCTTTGGCTCCTCTTTGTCATCTTCCTCTTTCTCTTCTAGAATAATAAGTTTTATCTTTCGTCTCAGCAATCTTTAGCTTGTCTCCACTCTTTAAAGTTGTTGTGTTCACTTATTCTCTCAAATTTTGCTTATTGTATCTAGATAAAACATGTATTTGCTCTTTAGAAAC
Source organism: Erythroxylum novogranatense (assembly GCA_029891385.1). Lineage (NCBI taxonomy): Eukaryota > Viridiplantae > Streptophyta > Magnoliopsida > Malpighiales > Erythroxylaceae > Erythroxylum > Erythroxylum novogranatense. The sequence goes on along the minus strand of CM057232.1, from coordinate 33,950,824 downwards.
AAGCTCAATAAGTAATCCAATAAAAAGTCTTGTGTTATTAAAAAAAGGCGAATAGATGTTTAGTTTTTTGATGTCAACCTCAGTTTTAGCCGTAGGTTTGATATAGATCGCTTCATGACATCAATCCTCTTCTTACTATTCTTGTTGCAGAAATCTAGGTCAAGCTTGATCATTCCATGTAAAATCTAGATATTTTCTCTACCCTAGATTATAAGTATTCCCATAGGGGATGTTTTGAGGCCAGTTTTCCATGCAAATTTGTTATTCCTGTATATTATCCGATGCCTGAAATTCATGATTGGGATGGCCACCCCAAAACATTTCACAATGCATCATCGATACTAATTGAGCTTCCATTTACATGTCACTATTCTTCTTGTTTCAAAAGTAACCACATCTATCTCATCAAAGTGCTTTAATATTATCAATGCTTAATTTCAACTTAGATTTAAAAACCTTAAACTTTTTAAAACTTCAAATCAATATTTTATTTGGTGTAAATGACTATATTACATACTATCTTCAATAATGTTGAGCAAGTTTTATATCTAATAATAAAACTTTCAATACCTATAAGTATCTGATTGTATCTTGTAGTATAAGATGTTATCGTTCCCAAGAGAATTATACAATAGCTAACAATTTGAACCTAACTTTGTCTTAAGGTAACACAAAATTGATTTGAATTAAATTTAAAATAAAAAGGAAATAATCAAATAAAAATTGAGCTGTTAATAAAAATTAAGATTGATCAAGATTGAATATTTAAGAACTATTCTTTCTCTATTTCATTCCCTTAGTTTTATTGAATCAATTTATGTGTTTGATCCTAGCTTTCACTAATCAATTAACCCTAATTAAATTTGAAATTTCTAGATTTGCATTCTTTCGATTCACAAAACTCTTCTTAATCTCTTCAACTAGATCTGCAGCAATCTGTTAGATAATTAATTTCACAATAAAGATCTCTTCTCAATTGATTGTTAATTTGATAATTGTAGGTCTATTAAATTGCTAACTCTAATTGTACAATTTAACACTAATTACAATGACTCACTCTCTTGATTTGTTTTCAAGTTTATGCATGAAAAATTATCACAAACTTCTACAAATATATTGAATTCAACAATGAATAAAGTCACAAAATAAATATAGAATAATTCATAATCTAAGTTTAGAACTCTATGAACATGTTTAACATCTTAGGATTCCAATTACATATCAACAATAATGAAAGAAATAAAGGAAAAGAATAAAAACTTTATTAGCTCCTTGATCTAGAAAAATGAAAATTTTAGATGTTCTTCTTATCTCTCCACTTTGATCCACATTGAATCAATGGCTAATGTTTTTTTGTGTTTTCTTATTATTAAATAATGCATTAACGTTCTAGGGTTGTGTCTAGTGTTTCTCCACTTTATTAGGTTCAAAAATTGCTTTGAACCCAAAAGATACAAAAACTATCGTGTATGGAAATATCTCGTAATGATTGTGCTCTTTGAGTCACAACCTTTGATTGACCTAAGTCATGAGTAGTCAATATTTAACACTACAAGTGCACAGTGTAATTGTAACTAATATTGAAAAATGTGGTTCAATTCCACGAGGACGGTGAGTACTAGTAATTGCCATTATTCTATTATCTAGCTTATGAAGTGAATGTGGGTTTTGAATTAAAGAAACTAAAATTAAGCAAACAAAGTAAATAAGCAACACAATTTAAGCAAAGAATTGTGAGATCACTAAGTTAATTACTGATATCAATTAATTAGTATATAGGCTTTGAATCCTCCTAAACGCTTAACATGTTGGACCCCGAACGTTTCATAGAAGTTAGAATTATTTGAATGAGAAATTTTAGAGATTAGTCATAAGTAAAGAGCAAATGATGAAAATTCTTGAACCAAGGAATGATAGGTAAGGGTAAAACAACGAATAAGAAATGTGAATATGTCCAATTTTTGCTTTTGTGTTTCTAGTGGATAAAAGATTTTAAAGTGAGAAGAATTAAGGTGAAAGTTAGAAGTAAAATGAAAACTAAAAAGAAGTTGCATTTGCGTAGTAAGTTGATGAAGGAGATGTATTTATAGGTGTATGTTCTGTCATTGGTGTTCATGATTAATCATGGATTATAAATTTCTTTATAGGTGATATTGATTTGAAATGGAGTTGAGAATGAGGAGTAAATGAAGTAGAAAAGGTTATCTTAGTATGATTTGTGATAAGAAAAGATTGTAAAACAAAATGGATGGTTGATTTGGAAAATATTCACGGAATATGCTTCATTCTTTTAGCCAAAACTTTTTCTCTTGTTATCTAAACGAGATGATTATTGATTTAGATTAAAATAGAAACATATAGCTATATTTCTTATGAAGACATCAAATTTAAATTTTGTCCTTAAGAATCTCAAAATTCGTCATGAAGTTAAGAATTGGGTGTAATACATTGGTGGATGAATGTAAAGTACGTATTCTGAATTCGGAGGAAATTCTGGATCGATCTAGGCTAGATTAGAGATAGTGTGTCTTCTAGAAAGTTATAAGTCTTTCTTTTAGCTTTCCAACGATATATAGTACGAAAATTTTGGACATCTGAGCTGAAAGTCATGGTCCTTATAAGGAAAGATGTGCAAGAGAGGAGTTGTATCTTCTGCCTTCTTGCTTCTTCTATGATGATGTCATCTCCTTCTGTGTTTCCTTTGTGATGATGTCATCTCCTTCTGTGTTTTGCTTCGTCTGTTTTTTTGCTTTTTCTGCCTTTTCGCTTCTTCTGTGTTTTGCTTCTTCTGTCTTTTCGCTTCTTTTGCCTTTTTCACTTCTTTTTTGTTTTATTTATTCTATCTTTTCACTTCTTCTGTCTTTTGTTTCTTCTATCTTTTGCTTTTTCTGTGTTTTGTTTCTTCTGCCTTTTGCTTCTTCTGTCTTTTGTTTCTTTTACCTTTTCGCTTCTTTTGTGTTTTGCTTCTTCTGTCTTTTCACTTCTTATGTCTTTTGCTTCTTATGTCTTTTGCTTCTTCTGTGTTTTGCTTCTTCTGTCTTTTTGTTTCTTCTTCCTTTTCGCTTCTTCTGTGTTTTGCTTCTTCTGTCTTTTCGCTTCTTTTGTCTTTTTTTTCTTCTGCCTTTTCGCTTCTTCTGTGTTTTGCTTCGTCTGTCCTTTTGCTTCTTTTGTCTTTTTGCTTCTTTTGTCTTTTCGCTTTTTCTGTGTTTTGCTTCTTTTATTTTTTGCTTCTTTTGTCTTTTTGTTTCTTCTGTCTTTTCGCTTCTTTTTCCTTTTCGCTTCTTCTGTGTTTTGTTTCTTCTGTCTTTTCACTTCTTTTGTCTTTTGCTTGTTTTGTCTTTTGCTTCTTCTGTGTTTTGCTTGGTCTATTTTTTTGCTTCTTTTACCTTTTTCCTTCTTCTGCCTTTTTCCTTCTTCTGTGTTTTGCTTCTTCTGCCTTTTTACTTCTTCTGTGTTTTGCTTTTTCTATCTTTTTGCTTCTTTTGTCTTTTGCTTCTTTTGTCTTTTGCTTCTTCTACCTTTTGCTTCTTCTGTATTTTGCTTCTTCTGTGTTTTGTTTCTTCTGTGTTTTGTTTCTTCTGTCTTTTGCTTCTTCTATCTTTTGCTTCTTCTGTATTTTTGCTTCTTCTGTCTTTTCGCTTCTTCTGTGTTTTGCTTTTTTTTTGTCTTTTGCTTCTTCTGTCTTTTGCTTCTTCTGCCTTTTGTTTCTTCTGTGTTTCGCTTCTTCTGTGTTTTGCTTCTTCTGTCTTTTTGTTTCTTCTGCCTTTTCGCTTCTTTTGTGTTTTGCTTCTTCTGTCTTTTTGTTTCTTCTGCCTTTTCGCTTCTTCTGTGTTTTGCTTCTTCTGTTTTTTTATTTCTTCTGTCTTTTGCTTCTTTTGTCTTTTTTCATTCTTCTGCTTTTTCCTTTAGCTTCGTCTAATCCTATTGTTTGATCTATTTTGACCATTAAAATAATAAAATCCAACCTTAAGGTCTTCTTTAAAGTTGTAGATCTCAAGGTTATCATTGAAATCATCCTAAGATGATCTTAATCCAACATCTCTAGTGAGAGTTATGTTATTTGTCCCGCGACAAGTTCAATATGATTGAGGACCAAACCTTGATTGATTCTTTCGGTCATAATTTTTTTATTCGACCTCCAAATGATGTGATTCTTAAATCACTAGTTTCTTAACACTTTTTTCTATCCCTCCATAGATTTTGATAGATTTTGGTATTGGTGTGAAAAAGATGTATTAAATCAAGTAAGGGTATTGATTGGAAGAGTGAAAATTGGGTATTTTATTGAACATGCTTCAATTATTTGATGATTTCTGGATCAGTAGAGCTCCGAATAAGATGATTCTTGTTTCAAGATAAACTAGAGATATGAAACTACAAATGGTATGAGGAAGTTGAAATCTAATTCAGTTTCTAAGATGTTTAAATTTCGGATAGAAGTTGTGCATAGTATACTGATTTGGACAAGAGCAGTTCAAAAATGTTTGAATTGTATCTTTTGAATTACTGAACTAAATGGATTGATTTTGACGTCATTGGAAACTTAAGACAAGGAAGTACACTTTTCTAGAAGAAAGAGTTATGTCATAATATTCAAGGGTACTTTTGGCAAGATACTTAAATATAAAAGACATAAGGCAGAAATGGAAGGGCAAATGGGACAATTCTCAATCTTTGATTTAAGAAGTGTTGTCTTGCTTATAAATGAAGAAGAAAAACGTGAATTGAAGGGAAGAGAAGAGAATAACGAAATGAGAAAGAAAGAGAAAGAGAGTTTGACTGTTGGAGAGAAAAGAAGAGAGTTAAGCTAAGGTTTCAATTTCTTTAGCCTATAAGAGAGATTTTAAGGTTGTTCAAGAAGAGAAAAAGGTAAAGGAAGAGAAGAGCTTCCATTTGAGCCAAGGATCTCTTCATTTGGTGAAGAACCAAAGGGATCGAAGAGACCTATTTCAGTTAGATCAGCTCACGGAACACAGATTAAAGATACAACAGGAAAGAGCCTTAGAGATCTCAGGTTTTTTGCAAAGAGAAGAGAGATTATGCGCAAGTCTATAAGCAAGGAAATCAAAGTGGGTACATGTTTATAATAGAGTAAATAAGCCATTGCTGTTTTCTTAAATCAAAGAAGTTTTCTAATTTTCATTTGCATCATAAGTGTTGCATTATTGCTCACGAATGATTGTGAAATCTGCTATATGTTTATTACATGGTTTGAGTGATATCTTTTGGAAAAGATGCATGTTTATGAAATCATATTTTCAAGAATGGTTTTCAAGATATACGTCAAGCATGTGAAAAGCAAGTTTTTATGAAAATGTGTCATACGGGCAAAATATTTTCAGTTTATGAATTACATGTTACGTGGGTTTGTGGTGGTCCCCTAAGTTAAGTCACGTGCACGTTGACTCAAGTTTAAGGCTTCTTCTGCCTGTCTGCTAGTGGCATGGAGCTCCTTTAAGGACTCCCATAAGTTTACGGCTACGCAAAACCATTATGTGGGATTGCACTAGTACGTTCTATTCACGGCTACACAGGACCCTTATGGGAAATGTGTAGTACGTTCTGTTTTGGATCCACCCAAACCATTATGATGTGCTTTTGTGTTTATGATTTGCGAATAAGTTGAAAAATGCATAAATTGTGTTGTTTGTGTTTTCTATTACTTGACAAGACAAGAATTTTAAAAAACACGTGTTTAATAGACTCAATGAAAGTTTTATATGGCAAGAAAAATGGTTTCAAAAATTTTTGCTTATCTTTTTGTTATAAACTGTTGCTCACGAGCTTTCAAGCTCACCCCCTTCCTGTCCCCACCTCCAGGTGATGAGTAAGAGGTGAAGTAAAAGAGAGTCAAGGCATCACTCCAAATTTTCTTATGATGTATTTTGAGTTAGTATTGGAAAACACAAGGCTTTAATCACATTTCAATAATTTGTAGCTCATGTAATTTTTGTATTTTGAGATTTCGGATTATGTTATAATGTGGCTTAAAAGGTCATTATAGCTTTATAAAACCCTTTATTTTGAGGGTATTGAAATGTGAGTGATGAAAATTAATTGTATGTAATGTATTAAAGAGCATGATGAAGTAAAGATATGAGAGTCTTATGATATTTCCGCAAGAGTCAGAATTCGCTTTCAGAAATTAGGATCCAACATTAAAGTAATATGTTTGTTTTGATGTTTGATTGTCATGGGCACGCCACCCTTGTGGGATGACGCCTAATAAGAGTTTTTGGAAATAACCCTATCGGATAATACGATTCATGATTTCGCAAGAGTTAGGTTCCATCCGATTGATTATTTGTTATGCAATTATGTCGTTGATTAATTGAACCGTGGAGATTCTGAAGGTATGCTGGTAGTTGACCTTGAGTCTATTAACAACTAATCCTAAGGTTTCTATCAAATTACTCAGGTTAAATCTTATAGGATTGCTTTACTATGTTATGAATCCCTCTATTAGGTTTGACCCTAATCTAAAAGATTTATGTCCTTCTATCTCTAAGATTGCAATCAACTCTTTCCAATTATCATAGATCTATTCAAACCTAGGATTTCTCAATTGCTAAGTATGAATCAGATTCAAGTCTAATAAATCATATTAAAAGAAAATAATAAAATAGATAATTAGATCATAATAATCAACCAAATTAATTGCATTTACAAAAAAGAGAAAACATGTTTTTTGTACCAACTAAGGTTCATCTAGTCTAAATACTAATAGAAAATTTAGCTATACATTGACAAACATGAAATCATATCCACATAGACAGAAAACATAATAGAAAACAAGCGAATCATAATTCTAAATCTCCCTAATTGTTCTTTATCGTGTATTGTAGTAATGTACACATCCGATCTTACGTTCTGATGGATCTGTCGATAAAAAATCCATGTCTCCCGCTCCTTAAACTCCAAATCACCTCTATACTTCTAAGAATGACGTATGCCACTTCCTTCTATGATTTTACTTTGAAACGTCAATTTTATATAAAAATCTAGATTTTTGGGTTATGTATGGTCTTTTACACGACTGTGCATTGTGTATGAATAAGATGTCAATATTATGATTAATATGTATATTCAATCTATAGTACTTAAACATGAAAGAAATAAGTTAGTATGTTCACACTATTTGAATGATTCATGCTTGTCGTTAAATTTATTCCATAAGAATCAATGACATTGTATCATTATTACATGTTGCATGAATGCACAATTATGTTTTTATTCGTGTATATGTTTTTATTTTGTTTTTGCTTGAGAACAAGAAAATGTTTAAATGTGGAGATGTTGATGGGTGTAGCTTGTACTATGTTTTGTTAGAATTTAAGTGTGTTTTCAAGTGTTTCTTTGATGATTATCATATGTATAGGCTTAGAATTATGTTATTGTTAGTGTTTATATGTATTCTAAGTGTTTGTTTAGTTTAGAGCAAGAATTGGATATTAATTTTGTGAGTGTTGAAAATCAGGGAATTAAAGAATAAAGAAGATGGAGAAAGCTTGAAGGTCTCATGATCATGTACAATTGAGCACGATCGTTATAGAGGTGGAGAATGGTTCATAAATGGTTAATTGATCATAATTTTACCCCATATTTAATGTATTCTTTCTTAATATTTTATACTTTTGGTATATATTTGGTACTTAATTCGTTTCAAGTTTGTTTACAGAGCATAATTGCCTTCATGGACTTAAAGAAGAATAATTCAAATGAAAATGTGACGTAAAACAAACAATCAACAATATGAAAGGAGTGCATGACTGTGCACGTTCATGATACTCAGCGAATTCTAATTATGCACGAATGACACTTGTAAACATACAATTATAATTATTAATTAATCAAAAAGGCAAACTATCATTAAGTAACCTTTTATGAGAATTCTTGTTTTTTCAAAAGATCAGTAGGTTTATTTATTGTAACACTTCTTTTCTTAATTTTCTTTAATGATAACCTAGTCTTTTGACGTGAAGATAAACAACTTATCATGAATATCCCTTAGCTAGTCAACTAGGTCATGTTATTTATTTCGGTTGGATGGAGTATCATTATAGCCTTTGACACAAAAACAAATATTTTTTCGTGAATGCCCTCAGTTACTCAACTATATAACAACTTTCAACTATCTACTAACTCTATTTTTAACCCAAAATTTTCAAAAAGGGCTACCATAATAGAAAGTTTATTTATCTTTTTCTAACCTGTCTCATTTCATTATAGTTAATCATTCTCATGAAATGGTACTAATAATGTTGACCAATTCAATTGACTATAATTATACATGTATACAAACAAAAGTGATAAAATGTTTCATATCCTAATTAACATACATATTCATCCCAAAAATCACTTAAAACACAAATTTCATATATTACTATACCTTTACAATTTAAATGACCATGTTCAAAACAAATCAATCCCTTTCAATTCTTGTCATTAAATCATTCACACTATTAACAGTATCATAATGCCAACCTAAAAAAAACTATACAATTTTAAAGTTTATACACAATTGATATATACAGATGCAAAATTCACACACACATGATAGGCAATTATATACACATCTCCACAGTTGAACAATACATTGTCCTCAATGTAGAGAAACAAAATTGTATAAATAAAGATAAATAACAATAAGGAAAAAGATAGAGAAAGAAGACTTATTGAGATTTGGCAGTCATGGTGTGGGTGATAGAATTTGGAGACACTCAATGTTATAAAATTCCAACAATTCACTCTTTACAAAATAAACATACAAAAACAAAACTAAAAAAATACAAAAAATACAAAAAATAATTAAAAATCCTAATTCTTAGGTTGTCTTCCGAGTAGCACTTGTTTAATGTCATTAGCTTGATATACTCTTCATATTTACCCTCAACCTGGGTCTATTATGAGTGACTTGTTTCCTCCTGTTTCGTCCAATTTTAGTTTAGTAACCTATAAATAAGCTACATGTTGCAATATAATAAGAAGAACATAATTGATAAAATTAGGAAAACTAAGCAAGTTTGTTAAGTAATAAACTATCAACAAAATAAGGAACGATGAAACTCCCTAAATCATCTAATAAATCCAACAATTTGTCCTGTAAGAAGGTGAATTGCTCTCTTTCTCCCTTATTCTTCCTCATCCCCTTTTTTTTCTTCCGTTTCTTAAATAGAGACTTCTTTATATTCTTCAACCTTTATTACCTTTTTCATCTATTTCTCTTCCTCTTCTTCAACCTTTGAAGATTTGACTACATCAATTATCACGAAGGATTTGCCCTCCTTTGTATTCTTTAACCCCTTATTTATATTGAATTTCACTTGTTCATCAACAATCTAAAGGATAAGGCTGCCATTATGGATATCTACCAAAGCTCTTCCAATGTTCAAAAAGGGTCTACCAAGAATTAGTGGATAGTTTCGATCCTCTCCAAAGTATAGCATAATGAAATTTATAGGATTGATAAATTTGTCCACTTTTATAGGCATATCTTTCACCACGTCAAACGGTTTCTTTATTGATTAGTCCACCAAAAAAATAAGCATAGAAGTTGGTTTCACATTACCTAGCCCCAATACTTGCACCCAATTCACATAACCATTTAGAAAATTCTAAATTAACAACTACATACGGTATAGTAAAACTCCTTAGATCTTTCAACTTTGAGAGCATATGGTTGGTAATTATGGAGCTACAGCTTTCTATCATGGAGTCTATTTGATTGTCATCCCAATTACTCTTGTTTAATATGATATCTTTGAGAAATTTTGCATACTCAGATACGCTCTTCAAAGGGTAAGGTAATTTACAATTTATTTAGTTTTTCTATGAGCTTTACAAATTGTTTATCCAATTCATTCTTATGATATCTTTTTGGGAATGATATTCTTGGTAGGTAAGGTGGAGGAGGAACATAGGGAATATCCTCACTCTTCACTTCATCCATTTTCTTCTTCTCTTGCTCTTCTATATGGTGGGGTTTAGCTTATTTTTTTGCTAGTTCTTCTAGCTCTCTCTTATTCCAAAGTGTGATAGCCTTCAATTTCTCCCTTTGAATTAAATTAGTATTGCTTGGGAGGCTCCCCATACTTCTCGTAGATATCACTTTGGCAAGCTGGTTCACTTAAACCTCCAAATTCTGAATAGAAGAGGTTTGCTACTTGTTTAAATTGCACTTTTAGCGTCTTCAAGGCTCTTTCATACTCGTAAGCTTGTCCATGTCCTTATCCCATTTTGAATTAATTGAATTGGAATATTCTTGCTGAAATCCCAATGGTCCTTGATTTCTTAACTAAGTCCCTATATTGTTAAACCAAAATAAATTAAGGTGGTTCCACTACCTAGGATTTTATGTGTTCAAGTAATGATTATTACCTCCTCATCCATATTGTGCTTTATTGAAATGCAATTGTTGCCAATTTTTATTTTCCACTAAAAAGCAATCAGTTGTGATTTGGCTCTCTTATCTACATAACTCGTATCTGTGTTGAATTAATTTGAATGGAGATAAAGAGGTGGTTGCCATATTGTTTAATTGCTTGGTAAGATTATCGATTTCATCCTGCAATGTTTTCACTAAATCAGCAGCAATCATTCCTTTTGGATCCTAGAAGGTTGATTGTTGTCTACTTTTTTTATGTCTAAAGACAACTATTGTTTGCCATCTCTTCTAACATATCGTATGCCACTTGCGCTAGTGGTCATGCAATTCCTTAATGACAGGCATTGAACCCTAACCTCATGAAGTCCATAAGGATCCTTTGCTCTCTGTGATGTATTTCCTCCACCAGCATCGTTTCTATCTCTTCTTGTCATTTAACTTTTTGAATTCCCCATTCTTGCCTTGTGATGTCTAGTTTGGTATCTATTCTACTTTTATCCAAACTTTCCTCTCTTTTTTTAATTGCTTAGGATTGGGCACCTCATTCACACAAGAAAGGGTAGCAATTCCTTAAATCAAAGGAATTCAAATCATTTTAATGCTAAATGCCTGGAAACTACACAAAAAAACTTGTTGAGCAAGTTTTATCATCATCATCATCATCATCATCATCATCATCATCATCATCATCATCGCATCCAGTCTGAAATACCACAGTGGAGCGAGGTATGAGAGATTATATAGTATGCAATCTTACCCTTATATAATAGAGAGGTTATTTTCGGTAGACCCACATATAGATGTGACATGCAAAGTACTGATGCGAGATACAGAATAAATAAGGAAAAAAGTACAAAACCAGCACGACAATGACTTTCCTACGATTTAGGCGACCATCCTAGGAATCTTTCGCCGGTATGTGGTCGAACTTCCTATGAGATACGTATATCGTTTACCCTTATCCTATCATGCCAGACTTTCCTACTTCTAACAACTGCCTCAGTGAGGGCCAATTTTGACATATCATTTTTTATCACTTCCCTCCATGTCTTGTAAGGCCTTCCTCTCCTCCTCTTGTAGTCACTTAGGTCTATCAACTCACCGCGCTGTACTGGAGCATCAGAGGACATCTTACGCACATGGCCAAACTACCTAAGCCTTGTCTCTCTCAACTTGTCAATAATACTTACCACCTGTAGTCTCTCTCTAACTACCCAATTTTGAACCTTATCTCTTATAGTAATGCCACACATTTATCTAAGCATACGCATTTCTGCTACCACCAATTGTCTTGTGTGTCTACGTTTAGGCGGCCAATATTCTGCCCCATATAACAAAGTGGGCTGAATTGCCATTTTATAAAATCTTCCTTTGAGTTTTATTGGGACCTTTTTATCACATAAAAAACCTGCTGCACTCCGCCATTTGATCCACCCAGATCTAATATGATGTAATATATCGCCATCGATATTCCCATCTCTCTGAATTATAGATCTGAGGTATTTGAAATTCGATGTATGTGGTATGATGTCAGTGCCAATCACTACCTCCTCTTGTTGTACCATCTGGCTACCTAAGAAATGACATTCTAAATACTCCATCTTGGACTTGCTCATTTTAAAACCTTTCGACTCTAACGCTTCTCTCCAACATTCTAACTTGACATTGAACAAATTTTATATCTGATAATAATACTCTTAATACCTGCAAGTATATGAATATTATCTTGTAGTATAAGATGTTATCATTCCCACGAGAATTATGAAATAGCTAACAATTTGAAACTAACTTTCTCAAAGACAATAAGAAATTGATTTGAATTAAATTTAAATAACATAAATTGAAACAAATAAATAAACAAAGCAAATAATCAAATAATACGTGAACTAGGAATAAAAATTGGATCAATCAAGATTGAATATTTAGGAATTATTATTTCTCTCTTTTGTTCCCTTATTCTTGTTGAATCGATTTATATGTTTGATCCTAGATTTCCTAAGGTATTGACTCTCTTAAGATCTAATTAATTAACCCTAATTGAATTTGAAATTTACATATTTTCAATCTCTCAATTACAAAACTCTCTCTAACATCTTCAATTAGATCTGAAGTAATCTATTAGATAATCAGTTTCATAACTAAGATCTCTCCTCAATTAATTGTTAATTTAATAATTATGGGTCTATTAAATTGCCAAATCTCATTGTACAATCTAGCACTGATTGTTTTGACTCACTTTATCAATTTGTTGTTAAGTTTATGCATGAACAATTATCATAAATATCCAGAAATTTATTGAATTCAACAATGAATAAAGTCCCAAAATAAATCCATAATAATTACTAATATGAGTTTAGAACTCCTTGGACATTTTTTACATCTTAAGTTTCCTATTAAATATAAAAAACAATGAAAGAAATAGGGGAAAAGAATAAAAACTCTATTTGCTCCTTGATATAGAAAGATAGAGTTTTTAGATGTTCTTTTTGATCTCTCCACATGGATCCACTTTGATTCAATGGCTATTGCACTTTTTTTTCTATTTTTTCTTGTTCTTAAATAATGTATTAAGGTTCTAGGGTTGTGTCTAGGGTTTTGCCACTTTATTTGGTTTCAAAAATATCCCCAAACCTAAAAAATATGAAAAAGTCGCGTATGGCAAGCTCTGTCAAAATCGTGCTCTTTGAGTTAGGATCGTGCTCCTACTATTCAACCTCTGTCGTGATCATATTCCTGTTGCTCAGCCTTTTTCATGATCATGCTTAATTGTGCACAATTGTGAAACCTTTAAGCTTCATCCATCTTCTTCATTCTTCAATTTTCTGACTTCCAATAGTTACAAACACATTAAACACCTCATGAAGCATAAAATGCAATTCTTGTTGTAAACCAAACAAACACTTAGAATATATACAAATAATATCCATAACATAATTCTAAGCTTATACACATGATAATCATCTAAAAAATAATTGAAAACACACTTCAACATATAGAAAATCATAGTTCAATCTGCATCATCATAAATTTAATGAAATATTTCTCCTTTTATGAATTGTGAATTGTTATTAAATTACATGCATTATACATATAAATTTAACAATTCATTACCATAGTTGTCCTTTCACTAGATCTGATTTAGTCATCCTTTAACCTAACAAGTCTCATATAATTTATGATGAGCGGATATATATATATATATATATATACACGAGGTCCCATGATTGTGTATCTATATATATATAGATAACTAACATAACATAAAAGGATACTCTTAGTTATCAAACTTTGTTCTCTTTCTATATATGGTAAATATATATTTCTTGATCTAACATATACCAACCATTAGTATAAACTTTGATTAATTAATTTTAGTCAACAGTATATTTCTTATTATATCATAAAGATTATGACGATGCTAAATCCAAATTTAATATCATATCTGAATTAGAAATATATATAATCTTTATCGTATATAGAATTGATTAGAATAGTCAAAAGTATCTTCTTTTAATGACAAATACCATCATACCAAAGCAAATGCCTCAAATTATATCTTTATTTATGCTTTCGGTAGGTTAAATTGAGGAAACAATTCCTTTAATGTACTATACCATTTAGCTTTACTTTATGAAACTAGTGCATTATGTTATTATGATGTTAGCATCGTCTTACTGTCTTGCCTTTAAAATTAAAGAGATATTAATCAATTTTATAATGTCACTACAATTTATCATTTATATGACATTAACATATCTCTTAAGCTTTATCATTAAAATCTTCAATATGCATTGATAGTACTATTACATAATAAAATACCAGTTTTCTTTATAATTTTAGAACTCTTCTCAAACCTATGTATAAGAAATTTGTTTTACTAAAACTTAGTATCAACTATAATGAATAAGCTAATTTCTGCATATAACGAAATAAATCTAAAGAAAGAAAGTAATATGTTATATGTAATAAAAACCAGATAAGATTATGACTTCAATCATATATATAGCTACTCTTACTATTTTATTTGAAATAATTACCTCTCTACTTTTATGAAAAGATTACTTTAATCATTTCAATGGCTAAGATCTCATTTAAATTTAGTTGATATTAAGTTTATTTAACAAATCAACTAAGATTTGTCTTGATGATATCTCTTTGTCAAAATATATCTTGTATGTTATTCCTAACTCAATTTCTAAATTCACATGATTATGAATCCAATCATCTAAATGACATAAATTTAGTTAAGTAAGGCAATTGTTACAAGACTAAATGTGTTAGTGTTAAAGCTATTTTGAATTTGTTCAACACCTTTAATGATAAATAGTAACTTTAGTTTATGCATATAATAATGAAAGGAAACATTTATATTCTAAATATGTATATTAATTTAATGAAGGATTTAATTTTAAATGATCTCATCAAACAACAATTATATGTAAAATATTATATGTATAAACATTTAATTCAATATGCATATAAAATATGTCAAACATATATAAAATATGCAATTTAACATACAAAAGTTATCAAATTATATACATACAATTTCAAGTTTTATTTGATTATAGTTATTAATATAATTATAATATTCTATGATAATATTTTCAACTCTTTTGATTATAAATTAGATTAAATTATTGATTCTTACGTAAGTCAAATTCTTATTCTAAAATAATTTTAATTTTATTTAAAATAAAAAACTTAATTATTTTAATAATTTATTTAAAATTATTTTTAATGTAAAAATTTACATTTAAAATTAAATAAAATATTTAAAACTCCACAGCAGCCACAACCCACGAGAATAACGCGTCTGCTGAACTCCATTCGCCACCATCGTGAGATGTTCCTTCACGTTTTGACCAAACACCATGAATGTGACGCCAGTGTTGTACCAGTTTTGAAGCCAACTTCAACCGAGAGCCGATGATTATGACCAACGACGACGACTACACAACAGTGGCAACCTATCAAGTGGCAACCTATCACTTTTAACAATCTCCATTGTTTTGCTATCACATCTGTTGGAATTTTGAATAACAATGACAGCCTTAAATAAACATAGAAATAAATTAACCTTCCTAAATATTAGTAATTAGGAGAATAACATAGGAATCAAGAAAATGTCCACTACCTCATTAATTTCATAACTAACTGATTAAATAAACATAATCACATAATTAATAAAAACAATAATTTTGAATCAATATTCAACAACATCTGTCAATAATTAACATCAGTCACACACTATCGCGTCGCTGAAGAAAGTACAACCGTTGCGAGCGCTTGTTCTTGTTCTAAAACTTAGATTCAACCACACAAGTAATTCATATAGCTACTAACAACCTCATTCCAGTCACCTATGACGTCGTCTTCGAACCCAACAAGATGAATCCAAAATGACTTACCCTCTGATTATAATAGTAGGAGACAATAACAGGAGAGGTTGGCCCGAGCTTATTTATTTATAGGAAAATGGATTCTTTTGATTTCTCTATAAATAGATCTAACATCATGGTGGTCTAATTTGATTAAATGGTTTGGAGTTTATGTCTTTCATCTTAATACTGTGTATGTTTTAAGAGAATGGAAAAGAACTGAGAGTAATGGAAAGGAAATTAATTAAATTTTTCTTGTATGGTTAATTAATTAATAAAAGAAAGGAAAGTAATGAGAGAGAAATTAAACCTCAAAATTTTCCTCTTAATCAAAAAAAAATTTCCGTCCAAAAGTGGATGGAAATGGAGGGAATTAAAAAAATTTACACAATTTTATCAAAAATACCCTTTTAAAATACCTCTTTATAAAAAACTATTTTTCTCTTACCCTATTGTCTTCCACTTTTTTTTCTCCTGCAGTCTCCTGGCGTTTTTTTCTTCTCCCGCAACCACCAGGTATGTTCTCAATCTCGATTTTCAATTTACATATTTTTTTAGCTAGCTATTATTGTACTCATGATTGCTGAAGAGGTAAATTGACAAAGAAAACGATTGCCAATTGCCATAAAAGATGCTTGATGTTGGAAATGCCATTGCTGAAAAAAAGAATCAGATTGCTGAAAGAACTCGTCCACGCGTGTACTCAGAACAAGAAGTATATACAGAGTTATTGAATATCGGAATTGAATCTCATCTTCGTTACAAGGCTTATGATTTTCTCACAGAAAACACTACAAGGGTGTGGAATTTTTTTGTTTGCCCAACGGAGGAGCGCAAGGAACACTTGCTCCACATGATGTACGGTACATGAGGAGACATGATTGATGCTTTGGTTGGATGATGTTTTAGCATTTTTTGCACTTTCAGTACTTCTTTGTTTTTTTTTGGACCGATGCTTAAAACTTTTTTAGGTATTTTATGTTGTTTTGAACATTTTTAAAAACTAAATTTTGTTAGACTAAAGTTGAAATTTTGTTTCGATGAACTAAGCCGAAGCTTTTGGTGTGAAGTTATGGGATGATATGCCATTAGTTACCATTACATTGCAGGGGAAGCACAGATCGACCTGCGGATCATATCATATATGTTCAACATTTATTTAATTGTTTGTATTTCTTATTCGTGTCAAAAATATAACCACATAAACATGGCAATATCAAACTAAATTAACATTATTTCAAGGAGTTCGAAATTGGTTTCTAATTAGGTGTTAAATAGAGCTCAAATTTTATTTGAAAAATAGCGAACTGGATTTGCATGCTCTTGAAGACTTTGGATGTTCTAACCAAAAATCACATACGTGTCGAAAAATATGGATTTTTACAAACAGTTATATGCATGGGTAGATTTGTCAAATTTATATATTATTACCTAATTTTCATTCTTTTCCATCTATATATCCAAACAATGGAAATTTTATTTCCTCTCACTTATTTTAAGAAACTCTAATCCAAACGAAGGAAATTAAATTTCACTTCTTTTCCTTTCCTTTCGTTTCCTCATTTAAATTTACTCTCGTTTCCTTTACATCTTAGATTGCCATACACAGTGTAAGTTTTTTTGACTTAAAAATATTTAACTAGATACAATGCTGATTTTAAGATTACGGTTTAAAATTTTACATAATCAATTATATAATTATTATTAATAACAATCAAATAATAATCAAGTTGCAGAACCAAAGATGAATTTGATACCATTAATAGAAAATTAGGCATAATCTTACCTCTTACCTCACATGCTAGAAATAAAATTAAAATGTTTATAATTTTAAATGTCAAAATCACTTAAATTCATAACTTAATTAATGTATAAACACAATAAAATATAAATCATAAAATATATTTTATTATAAAGCTTGATTTTTTCTTTTCATCTCTGTCGAATCACACAAGTATTTAACTTTTAACTATATTAACACGAACATGTTGAGGAAATTTTGTAAGTAGTATAGAGAAGGGTAAGTAAGAAATACTAGACTTTTAAAGTTTACACCTATTTATGATAGATTTTAAATATTTTAGTAATTTAATTAAAATATATTTATACTTCTAATTAAACTTTAGTTAGAATTATAATGAATGCTAATTAAATATCAATTGAGATCAAATAAGTCTATATGCCAAATATTGGTTCTTATTTATGGAAAATCTTATTTTTAAAAGTTTCTCAAACTTTATAATCAAGCTTGTCTTGATTAAGTTACCTTTTCTTTCTTTAACCATTCTTCATGTGTTACCTTTTAAATTTCTAAATATATTGGCAATAAATATAAATTAGGATCAATCATGTTTTAAATCATGAACTTTGTTTGATTTTATAATACTAGTTAGAATTATCAAAAGTAGTAATGAAAATATTTAAACTTTTAATTTGTTGTAAAGTAGCTTGTCATTAACCCTCTACTTAAGAGTGTTGACATGATGTAGCATATCAGTAAGAGTATCTGATCCAATGATATGGAAAAAAGAGAAGCCTTGGATGCTTTAAACAAATGCAAGGACAAACCAGTAGTGAACCCTTAGGATAAATGTAGCACCCCACTCCCGCGAGACCCGAACCCGATATCGACAGTGATATCCGAGCCCGTGACCCGCGAGGGTGGTATGCTAGAGCAGTCAAATACACTTTAAAACACTCACTATGCCATTTTCTTTTTCTTTGCAAACCAATTGAGTGCGCAGAAAATGGTAAACAAATTGTGTCCACTTTATTTCGAAATCATTTTCAGTAAAACAATTACAATCAAAAAGGCACTCAATAACAATTAACCATTTTACATACAGACATCCATAATCAAAATGGGTCCGATAATGATCCTGAACACTTGCAGTGATCACAGGACAAATACAATGTTAACCAAATAGGACCCACTGAACTAAATAACACTACACTAATGCAGATGTGAATAACACTGATCCCGACCCTTACTCTGCCTTGCTAGCGGTAGTCATACTCCCGTTTGTCTAACGGGGTACTCTTCATTTCCTGAAAAATAATTGCAATGTTGGGTGAGTTTGCGAACTCAGTAAGAAACCATCATCGATGGTTCACCCAACTCATGCATATACACCAATCATATACACATAATCACACAATAGCATTACAGAATTATCACATGCAATTTCATTTTTCACATTTCGCAGTCAATCATATACATATGCAATGCGCATGTGACACTTTCATTTTCTTTTCGTTGTTGTGACCATGCGCCTGAAATTGTCCCAGTGACGGGCACATTGCGTTGAGCCAGTGGCTCTGAAATCGTTGGGCGTGATATGCCCTGCGGTGAGCCTGTGGCTCTAATAATCGTTGGACCTGAGGTCCTGTGCATTGAGCTTAAAGCTCTCATATACGTTGGTACCACCGGTCACAACTACCATTATCTGATCATGCAATTATGCATGAATGCACATGTCTCATTTTCCATTTCGATACCATGTTTCATATCTTCGGACCTTTGGTCTGGTATTTCAATCATATGCAATTTCAATTCATTTTCACTGATGCCAATTCAATTCGTTAATGCATTCATAAACATTTACTCACATTAGCACTTCAAGATCACATTTTCACTATTTCAAACACCCGTGGTCCGAAATCAATCAAAAGCAATCACACATATATCCATCCTTAACTCTACATGGCATGAGTGCATACAATTAAACACATAAGGTTGAGAAACCAACTAGGTTACTCACCTAATAATTTCTGAGCTAATGCCGGGAAGTCTCGGCAAAGTCAGTGAATTGACATCCCAAATGCGTCTCTAAAACAGTCCAAATATCCAACATTACCAAATTAGCAATCAGAAACAGTTAATAATGCACATGTAACAATTAAATGTGTACAATGCATGCTCATGACATTCCCGGAACTAAACCACAAATTCCCATTACAAAAATTCCTTCTAACAATAAGAAAGCCATTGACACTGAAATCATTCAATTTGGACCTCTATAGGTCCAATTATAAATAAAACACGCATTAGGAAAAACCATTTGCCGGTTCTCTCACTTTGACCTAATTGGTTCACGTCAATTTTAGCTCTAAAAATTTCCAATTTCACAAATAAATAAAATTAAATATTTTTCAAATCCGATGCCTCGAGAATCAGGTCAAACGGACATCGAACGGAAAAGTAATTGACAAAAGAAATAATTAGGTCACATAAATCCCAAACTTCCTTCTTTTTCCAAATTTTCAATTTTCACTAACTACAAAAATTGTTGTGCCTCATGTTCCTTTTTACATCCAACCCGTTTATTTTTCTCTCACACAAGCATACATTTAAACCCATACAAACCTACCACTATCATGATGAAATAAATGCATAAAGAATCCCCATGAATGCTTCTAACGACCAAAAGAAGAAAAACAAACATCAATACTCACCAAACAAGTTGCAAGGTCTAATTTCCTCAAATGAATGAACATATTCAGACACATGTTCTCTTACACTAATCTCTCCACATTAAATCCCACAGAGAACAAGAATATCAAGAGCTTAGGAGAAATACAAGCGTACTAGAAGCTTATAACTCTTAACTCCTGTAGAAATCCAAAATAAGTTGGTTAAAAGGAGGTAGAAACTTCAAATTATTATTTAGATCATTTCAAACTAAGAGAAATCATAGTAATATCTTTCCACTCTTTGACCATAATGGAAATATCATCTCTGGACAATCCAATATGAAGGAGTTGGTAGTTAATCATTTCAAAAGCTACTAGGTACCAATATGAAACAACTCCATTATTCGACGAGTTAAGAAAAATTATTAAGTTCCTTATCTCTTAAGACATATCTATTGATCTTACTAAATAAATCATAGTTAAGGATATAGAGACAACAGTATTCTTCTTCCCTCTAGATAAAGTAGTAGGTTTAGATGGTTATAATGCTAAAATTTTCCAAAACTCTTGGAACTAAACTGATGAACGAGTAACATATATTGTCATCGAATTCTTTAAATATGGCAGAATTCTTATTGAGTTAAGCAAGACTCATCTATGCCTAGTTCCAAAGGTACAAAATCCTTAACCTTTCAATGATTATAGACCCATTACATACTACAACATGATCTACAAAATCACTGCAAAGATAATTGCCAAGATATTAAGGAGAACATTGCCTGAATACATCAATTGATGTTAATATACCTATATATAAGGTAGAAATATTGGTGACAATATTAAGCTGGCATAAGAATTATTCAAAGGTTATAGCTCTAAATCGACCATTACTAAGGCTTTTGATTCCTTGAGTTTGGACTTTGTAATCTCCTCACTACATACCATGAGATTGCCTAACACATTCATAACATGGATCAAGGGCTACATTACTTATGTAACCTACTTAATTCTCATAAATGGGGAACCTTCAAACAACATTAAAGCTGCAAGAGGTATAAGGCAGGGTGATCCATTATCACCTTACATTTTTGTCTTCTATATGGACGTCTTTTATAGACTCACCAAGTTCAAAATTATAAGGGGTTCGACATTTAATTAACTTATTAGGTTTCTCTTTTAATCTTAACAAAAGCTCTTTCGTCCTCTCTACTGATTCTAATGTAAATGTAGGAACAACACTCACATTTAAAGGCTTGAACCAATAACATCCCTTGTTTAAATATGTAAGGATCCCCATCTCAATGAAGAAACTCACCAACAGAGACTACTCCCTCTCTTAAACTCCATTGAAAGGCAGTTTAACAACTAGTACAACAAATGTTTTATCTTATGGTGGAAGGTTTAAGCTTATGCTAGCCATACTATCCAATCTCTATACATACTAGATCTTACATATTGCTTTACTTAAATGAGTAATGAAGGATATTTGATAGGTGTAGATTATATTATGTTTTTATAAGTGTTTAAGTGTTTTTTCAAGTATTTCTTAGATGATTATCTTGTGTATAGACTGAGAATTATGTTATTGATAATGTTTATATGTGTTATAAGTGTTTGATTGGTTTAAAGCAAGAATTTGACCTTAATTTTATGTTTCAAGAGGTGTTTGATGTGTTTGTGAGTGTGTGGAAATAGGAAAGTGAAGAAAAGAGAAGATCTTGGTGTATGGAGGCTAGTCACAATTGTGAAATTATAGTCACAGACAACAATTTCAATAGGTTTTACCTTTTCCAACTCACAACTTTTTAATCTTTTGAGGATTTAGGGCTATTTTTGGAACCAAACAAAGTGGGAAAACTTTAACGCACTATTTAAGAACATGAAAAACGTAAGAAAAAGGTTGCAACCTGTTATGTGCTTAAATGATGGTTCATTTGTGAGAAGACTCCCATTGAAGCCAGGATCCTACTTAAGCAGATGGCCACTAATACTCAACAATTCAGCACTCGCAATAACGTTTGACAAGTAAACAAGGTAAGTACTTTACAATTGAACATCGTTTAAATGAGCTAACATCTTTTGTTAGACAGATTGTAGTTGGATAGGCCTAAGTAAAAACATGTGGAGTATGTGAATGTTGTAGGAGGCAACTTCCCAAATCAATACAACCTGTACTCGCAAACTTATAACCCAGGATGGAAAGATCATCCTAACTTGAGTTGTGGAAGGAATAGGCAGCAGAATTACTTCCAAAATCAATCGTAAGGAGAACAATAGTTTTAGCCAAAATTGTAAAGAGAAAAAGGAAGCTCCTCTTCTAGTTCAGGTACATCTCTTGACGAATTTATCAAGACCTCTACTGTTAAAAATATTCAGCTTAGTCAGAGTATGCAACAGATTAGTCAGGGTATGCAGCAGCTTCAACAGAGTATAATGTAGCTTAGTTAGAATATGCAATAACTTGAGTAGGGGGAAAAACCACATGGGTCAGATGCCAGCGAGGCTCAATCATCTCGAATCATAAAATTAAAAAAACAATCAACCAAACCTAAAGTGAACCCAAATAATGTCAGCGCTATAATCCGAAGGAGCGAAAAGGAGATTGAGGGTCCTAAGAGAACTCCACCGAGGATTGCTACTAAGGAAGAGATTGAGAGGAAATTAGGAAAGGAAGAAAATCCATGATCGAGTACACAAGTAAATTTTGAAAGCCTTAATATCATTAAGACTAATCCTCCACCTTTTCTTAGCAGATTAACAAGACCGAACAAGGAGGAGAAGGACAACGAGATATTTGAGACTTTCCAAAAAGTGGAATTCAATACACCTTTGCTCGAGAAAATTAAGTAAGTACCAAGGTATGCCAAATTCCTCAAGGAATTGTGTACATATAAGAGGAAATTGAGGGGTGATGAAAAAGTGGTGATGGGTAGAATGTGGCTGCGGTTTTTAGAAAGAAGATGCCCCTAAAATGTCGAGATCTAGGTATGTTTACCATTCCTTACAAAATTGGTAATAATGTGATCAATATAGCTATGTTGGATTTGGGAGCTTCAACTAATATGATGCCTCGTTCAATTTATGATTCATTAAATTTAGGTCCTCTGAAAGAAGCAAGTGTTATCATACAATTGTATCACTGCACTAATGCTTACCCTGATGGTGTGTTTGAGGATGTTTTGGTGCAATTAAATAAATTAGTGTTTCCTACAGATTTTTATGTTATTGATATGAATGATGGTATTTCATACAATCTGATACCTATCTTGTTGGGGAGACCGTTTCTATATACAACTCAATATAAGATTGATGTTCATCAAGGCACCCTCCCAATGGAATTTGATGGGGAAGTGATTCATTTCAATATATTTGATGCCACAAAACATCCACATGATGATCACTGTGTTTTTGTTATTGATGCGATTGATTCTTTGGTACAGGAAATGTTTAAATTAAGTTGCAAGGATCATTTGCAAATAGTCTTGACTTTGGAATTGGAAGCAGAAGCCAACATTGATGTTGAAATGGGAGAAGAGCTGATGGAAGTAGTGGCCACTTTGGAATCATTAGAGATTTCTCCAAAAAAGTATGATTTGGTTTTTATGAAATTATCTAAATCTCACCAGAATTTGTTACCTTATGATGTACAGGCACTAGAATTGGAACTAAATTCAATCCACAACCACCTCAAGTATGCCTATTTAGGAGATAAGTAGACTCTCCTAGCCATCATTTCGGTAAAGTTGACTTTGAATCAAGAGGAAAAACTTGTCCGAATGTTAGAGCATAAGAAGGTCATCAGGTGGATGATTGCAGATATCTAAGGAATAAGACCATCTATATACATGCATTGTACTTTGTTAGAGGAGGGTCTAAAATCCACAAGGCAAGCTTAGCGTAGGTTAAATCCTCCTATGATGGAAGTTGTGAAGAAGGAAGTGTTAATGCTTCTCGATGTTAGGGTTATTTACCCAATCTCTGATAGTAAATGGCTATGTGCTATCCAAGTGGTTCCAAAGAAGTCTGGAATCACCGTTGTGACTAATCAAAAAGGTTAGTTGGTTCTCACTCGAGTGCAAACCAGGTGGTGAGTATGTATTAACTATAGGAAGTTGAATTTTGCAACTCATAAAGACCACTTTTTCTTTCTCTTTATTGATCAGATGCTTGAGAGATTGGTTAGTTATGATTATTATTATTTTCTAGATGGCTTTTCAGGTTATCTTTAAATCTTGATCGCACTGGAAGATCAGGAGAAGACCACATTCACATGCTCATTCGGTATGTTGGCTTACCAAATTTGAATTATGTAATGCACCCGCCACATTCCAAGATGTATTGTAAGCACTTTTTTGAGTATATTGAGAAGATCATAGAGATTTATGGATGATTTTAGCATAAATGGTTCTTCTTTTGATGAGTGCCTTGAGAATATTGCTAACATCTTGAAACAATGTATTGAAACTATCCTTATGTTAAATTGGGAGAAATGTCATTTTATGGTGGATCAAGGTATAGTTTTGGGTCATGTTATATCTTCTAGGGGTATTGAGATAGACAAATCTAAGGTCAATCTTATTTCTTCTTTACCTTGCCCCTTTACTATGTGGGAAATGTGTTTTTTTCTTGGATATACAAATTTTTATCGAAGGTTTATTAAGGATTTTTCGAAGATAGTCGCACCATTATATAAGCTCCTACAATAAAATGTCTCCTTTGAGCTCAATGAGAAGTGTAAGGAAGCATTCAACAAACTTAAGGAGCTTCTGACATCCCCACCAGTGATTCAATCGCCAGATTAGAACCTTCCCTTTGAGATCATGTATGATGCAAACGATTATGCAATAAGGGCAATTATAGGAAAAAGGGTGGGAAAAACTTTGAGTGCCATATACGATGCTTCCAAGACTCTAAATCCAGCTCAATTAAATTATTCAACTACTGAAAAAGAACTGTTAATTATGGTTGTTGCTTAAGAAAAATTTCAATTTGATTTGCTTAGTGCTCAAGTAATTGTTTATTCTAACCATATAGCTTTATAATACTTGCCCACAAAGAAGGAAGCAAAAATCGAGGTTGATCAGATAGATTCCCCTCCTTCAAGAATTAAATTGGAGATTGGAGATAAGAAAGGGGCAGAAAACATAATGGCTGACCACCTCAACTATTTGATAAAGGAGGAAGATGATATCCCTCTGCAAGAGACATTTTTAATGAGCAATTATTTTCTATCGATTTGACACCACCATGGTATACATGCATTATAAATTCTTAGTTACTAATAAGTTACCTATTGGTTTGTCAACAGCTCAGAGGGATAAGCTACGAAATGAAACGAAGTATTATGTTTGGGATGACCCATATTTGGAGGCACTGCGTAGATAAAGTCATCAGAAGGTGTGCACCTAAAAGTGAAACACCCTCGATCTTAGCTTTTTGGCATTTATATGTATGTGGAGGATATGGAAAGGACAACTAATAAAGCTATAGAGAGCAATTCTACTAGTCATCATTGTTCAAAGATGCATATACCTTTTGCTACTCATGTAATTGATGCCAACGATCAAGTAACTTATCCCGTAAAGATCAATTGTCACAAACCCCGATGTTTTTTGTGAATTTTTAATGTTTAGGGTATTGACTTTATGGGGCCTTTGCGTTCATTTTTTGGCTTTACTTATATATTACTTGTAGTTGATTATTTTTCTAAATAAGTGGAAGCCAGAGCCACAAGAACTAATAATACAAAGGTTGCTACAGATTTTGTTATGGCTAATATTCTTTCTAGGTTTAGGATACCAAAAGCAATTATTAACGACAGAGAAACCCATTTCTGCAGTAAGGTGATGGAAACAATGTTTAGAAGATATCACATCATGTGCAAGGTTTCCATTGTTTACCACCTCCAAACCAACAGGCAAGCTGGAGTCTCAGATTGAGAAATCAAGTTGATTATAGAGAAAATAGTGTAGCTGAATAGGAAGGCTTGGAGAGTAAGACTAGAAGATGCACTATGGGCCTATAGGACAACTTATTAGACACCAATTAGGATGTCTTCATATAGACTGGTGTTTAGGAAGCCATGTCATATTTTGGTGTAATTACAACACAAGACATATTGGGTTATTAAAAGATAAGATGAATTTGGATGGTGCAGGTATGCATAAGAAGTCGCAGTTGCAAGAGTTGGAGGAGATACAAAGTGATGCCTATCAGAATGCAATGATATATAAGGAGAGAATGAAGTTCATGGCAAGATGATTTCGAGAAAAAGCTTCTCGATGGGCCAGAAAGTGCTACTATATCACTTAAAACTCAAACCATTTCTGGGTAAGTTGCATTCCCATTAGGTTGGCCCATTTGCCGTTATTCATGTCTTTCCTTTTAGTATAATAGAGATACAGAGTCTAAAAACTTACAAGACATTTAGAGTGAATGGTTATCGCTTGAAAATGTATTATGAAGGCTTCCAAATGGAGTATTTGGAAGTGTTAATATTGGAAGAAGTGACAAGTGTCACTTGACACATGCAACAGGGAATCGAGTCATCATAAACAAAGGCACTACTTGGGCGGCAACCTAAGGGATGTCAATTTATGTTTATTTACATTTTTACATTTTCTATTTTTATTAAATGCTCCACTTCTTATGTTTGATGTTACATTGGGACAATGTAAGTTTTAAGTGTGGGAGTAGGGATCTTAGTTTTTATACATGTTTTTAGCTTAATTGTAGCTTGTATAACTTCTTAGACGATTTTCAAAATCAAACAAACAAAAAAAATTCACTTGTTTTATATTGTTTTTAAGATTATTTAGTCATAATTAGAGTGTGAATTGAATAGAAAAATTCAGGGCAACCTTAACATGTACTTTTGCTCTTGTGATTGTTTAATGTGCGTTATCTTTAGTAAAGCGGTGATTAGTGGAAGACAAAAACTAATGAGATTTTGAGTCGTATTAGACTAACACATCCATATCAGTCTCATTGTCTTTTGTTATGTGTGACCTTCATGACATGTACTTCCTGAATTTTCTTTGATTTTCTATTTAAGAACAAATTTTTATGACATGCATTTACATGAAGATGATTAGGCATTCTTTGTTGTTTCGAAGCTACATTAGCCAAATAGCCTAACTATGTATATGAAGTTTCCTTTATTAACCCCCTTTGAGCTTTGTTAGCCTAACTAAATGTCCTACGCAAGCCAAAAAGCTAGTGAAGCATTTGTTAATTTTTGATGACTATAATTGTATAAAAGCGTAAGTGTGGGGGTATGTGTACTGTAAAAACTTCTATATTTTTTATTCAGATAATAGATGCAGCTACTAAAATTCTTATATAAAGGTAGGGTACATAGTTATGGGAGTCTTCCTAATTAGGAAAACTCCTTATTTGGAAATACCCCTAATATAGCTAGATATTATAGCTAAGGATACTCTATAAGGATAATTCTTTAATTAAGGGACTATCTATTATTACAGGATTTTCTACACTCCCCCTCATGTTGGTGTAAAGATGTCTATCATGCCCAACTTGCTAATTTGTTCTTCAAATGGTTGTCTGAATAGCCCCTTTGTGAAGACATTTGCTCTTTATTCTTTAGTAAGAACAAATGGGATACATATGCTTCCATCTTCCATTTTTCCCTTATAAAGTGCTTATCCACCTCTATATCCTTTGTCCTTTCATGAAGTAATGGGTTGTGTATAATATTAATTGTAACATCCCGTCACCGATTGGAAGGTTATATTGGTAAATTGAGACGAGCTAGGATTTTTACCGTATATTATTGACTGACCATTCTTTTGGCCTCTAATTTTAGAGGAGTGAGTCTTTTGCACATGCACATTTAGGTACATGCATTCATGACATTTTCCCGGCATTCGATTTTGAATTTGTTATGAATTGTGATTTGTGAGATAATTAGATTTGATTATGATTTATTTGGAATTTTGGAATAATTGAGTTTGAATATTGAAATGGAACTGTATTTGAGTGATTGCCAATTGCTAGCGACTCTTTGGAATTCTTCTGGAAAATTCAAGAGAAAAAGCCCAGACCAGAAAATCCTCCGAGTGACGGACCGATCGATTTTATAGGATTGAAATGACTGTCTAATGGCTATGGGAAAATTTGCTATATGATTCTAGAAATTAATATGACGAACCATTAGAATTTGGAGACAAATTGGACTAGAAATGATTTTGAAAAGAGAAAGAGAGTTACAGAGTGTTGAGGATTTGACAAGTGGCAAGTATCTAAGTTGATAAGTTTTTGATCAACCCTCTTTAAATGCCTTAGAATTCGAATTTGACAAAAAAACACATTTCTTCTCTATCCTAGGGCATTCTTTCCTCTTCCTCTTTGGTGATTTTCGATTCCATACCCGATCCTTCCTTGTTTGCTTCTTCTTCTTGTGTTAAGCTAAGATTAACTTTTATGTTGATGAATATTGGTGAGGATGTTGATCGGTGAGAGTTTGAGAGAGGGCTGTTGGTGTTGAAGAAGATTGGAGGATTTTCAGGTGTTAAAGATAAAAGCCTGATTTGGTAAGTAAATTGCATATATGTTGTTTATTGAATGATTAATTGCATTCATGATGTTTATGGTGAAAGATTGGGGTAGTTGGTTGAGTTATGACTGAGTTTTGAGAGAGAAAAGAGTGGGAAACTGGTCGGAGAAGATGACTTGCGACTCGCACATCGCGACGTGCGCGAAGCCTCGCCACGGCGAATCAATATTTAATTCGTCACGACGAGCGGGAGGAAGACGTCGCGGTGAGCTCTAAAATGTTGGACGTCGCAGCGAGCTCGAGTTTTCCACGCCGCGACGAGTCCTCTCTCATGCGTCGCGGCGAGCCCCAAGAAAAACGTTCACCGCGGCGAGCGACATCACACGTCGCGGCGAGCGCCTTCAAGATGCCGCGGCGAATGATTTGAGGTCGCGGCGAGGGAGAATTTTCTGAATTGATTTAATTTAGTTTTTGAGGCATAGCTAATGATGTAGACCTCCAATTGAGGTAATGTATGACTCGTTATGATCTAGAGAAAGAGGTCTACAATTGATGTGAAGAATGAAAGTTTGAATTTAAATTAGTAAGATAGCAATTAGTAAAAGACAGTTAAGAGTGTGATTGAAATTCAACCTAAGGATTGTTCTTGATAATTGGGGTATAATTGTGAGGTCCCTAAATGTAAAGAAAGGCTATTGGAGATTAGAACTGAGCATAAAGAATGAATTCGATCTAGAGAATAGTGATATTGATTTTGAGATAATACCCTAGTAAGTATGACGTGATAAATTGATTGAATATTAGAATTGAAATTGGGGAGTTCCGTAATATGTTATTGAATTGGAATTGAGTCATTATTGAGCAATTGAGTGAAAAGTTAGAATTTGACAAAAGAAACTGGAAAATGGGAGATAGCACCGGGAAAGTCATGAATAGGCATAGTACAACTTTTATTCAAGGCATGTGCATCATTAAATTATTTTGACTGTGCATTTTGTAATGGAAACTATTTGACTGTCATAGAGGCTCCGATGGATCGATATTTCACGGATATTACTGGGAATTCCAGGCTGTAGCTCGGAAGTACAGGTGAGTAACCTAGTTGGTTCCTCAATTTTTGATTGTTAACTGTTCAGTGTTTTGGAATGTTGTGGAATATGATTGTTTCGATAAAATGGGATCTGACTGCATGTGATTGTTGTGAATGCTTCCATGGGATAAATTGTGAATGCATGGTATTACAAATTTGGAAATGAAATGACTGTTTCTGATAAATTGTTTATGATTTCATGTGAGAAATGAACTCCATAATTGATTGATTAATAACGGTTGTGATTGGAGCTGCTACTGAGAGCTACAAGCTCTATCACTGAAAAAGAGCCTCGAGCTCAAAAGGGATTAGTGCATACCCAGAGGACTCTCCTATCCCTACTGACTCGTGAAAAGTAGGGCATACCCAGAGGGCTCTCCTACTTCCTAAGACGCGATTTCTGTTTACTGAGCCTGAAAAGGGCATAATAGAGCTATATGCTCAACGTTTACTGAATACTGTCACCGTTTAAGCGCTCAGTCACAGCTTAGAATAAAAGAAGGGATAATAATGGGAAAGGATTATGTGTACAACTTTTATGTGTATGGACTAAAGTGGGAACATGGGAAAGAGGTTTTAATGCTTTATTTTTGCTTGATGATACTGAATGTGAAATTGACTGAATCTGTGAATCGCTTATGATATGTATGAATTGAGTGAACCATCGATGATGGTTTCTCACTGAGTTCGCAAACTCACCCAACATTGCAAATATTTTTTTTTCAGGAATTGAAGAGTACCCTGTTAGACAAACGGGAGTATGTCTACTGCATGCAAATCAGAGAAAAGGGTCGGGATCAGTGCACGTCTGCATTATTGTTATTCTGTTTTTGTATAGAATTGGTATTTTTGAAATTTTCGCATAATAGGACTGTTATTTTAGAGGGCCCCAATTGGTTATTGTGATATTGTATTGCGATTTCTGAAATAGTGTTATGATTGAAAATGTTTTCGTATCACGGGCCCAAAATTGTTTACTGATTTACGCGCACTCGACTGTTTTCAAAAATAAAAATGTTTTATTGAGTTTTCTGAACTGATTTGACCGCTCTAGCATACCACTCTCGTGAGTCACGGGCTCGGATATCACCACGATATCGGGTTCCGGTCTTACAGGAGTGGGATGCTACATTTGAATGGCTCAATGGTAAGAGACGTCCACGAAAAGTGGAACAAAACCATTGAGCCAAGTGGCTTAATGGTAAAAGGCGTGCAATTAAAGTGCAACAAAACCTTGAGGTCTTGGGTTCGAGTCGTGGCTCACCCTTGACCAAAGAGGACAATACCTGGAGTAATGGCGGTAGAGGCCGGGCTCTACATTAATGGCTGCCTTATTGTCATAATACAACTTTATAAGAGGCTTAACTTCCAAATTTAACTCAGACATAACTCTTCGAAGCCCTAAAACTTCACATACTCCTTGAGCCATAGTTTTGTACTTAACTTCTGCACTACTTCTAGCTACTACATTCTGTTTTTTACTCCTCCATGTGACCATATTCCCCCATTGATAGGTGCAGTAGCCTGATGTTGACCTTCTGTCAATAATGGAGTCAACATAGTCTGCATCCGTGTAGATTTCTATGCCTCTTTCTTCCTTCTTTTCAAAGAATAACCCCTTAATAGGACATTCCTTTAGATACTTCAAAATTCTGATAACAGCCTCCCAATGTTCTTCATATGGTGAGTGCATAATTGATTTACTAAGCTCACTGCAAATGCTATATCTAGTCTGGTGTGAGATAAGTAAATTAGTTTCCCAACAAGTCTTTGATATCCTTCCTTATTTATGAGAGTACCATTTTTGGGCTACCCAAGTCTTTTCCCTTATTCCACTGGTGTATCACACCATTTACAGTCACTTAAACCTGCCTCTTTTAATAAATCCAAGGTATACTTTCTTTGAGTCACCACAATTCCCTTATTGGATCGGGCTACTTCCATACCAAGGAAATATCTAAGTTGCCCCAAGTTTTTTACTTCAAATTCCTTCCCGAGTTAAGCTTGTAATTTCTCCATCTCCACTTGATCACTTCTAGTAATTATGATATCATCCACATACATTATTAGGACAACGATCTTACCTTCCCTATTTTTTTAGTAAATAGGGTATGATCTGATTGGCCTTGGGAATACCCCTTACTTGTTACAAATTTGGTAAATCTGTCAAACCAGGCTCTCGGGGACTGTTTTAGTCCATATAGGGAGCTTCTAAGTTTGCACGCCTTGTCTCGAAAGCTTTTCTCAAACATAAGAGGTGGCTCCATGTACACTTCCTCTTCCAAATCACCATTCAAGAAGGCATTTTTTACATCTAGTTTTATTAAAGACCAGTCTAAACATGCAGCCACTCCTGGCAGTATTCAACTTTGCCATTGGGGAGAATGTCTCAATGTAGTCCACCCCAAATGTTTGAATATAACCCTTTGCCACCAACCGAGCTTTAAATCTTTTTATTGACTCATTTGTATTGTATTTAATGGTAAATATCCACTAGCAACCAACCAATTTCTTTCCTCTTGGTAGATCTATTTTCTCCCACGTGCCATTCTTTTCCAAGGCCTTCAACTCTTCCAAAACCCCCTCCTTCCACTCAGGAACAACTAAAGCATCATGTATATTGTTTGGAATTTTTGCACTGGTTAGTGTGGAAATAAAGGCAGAAAAAGTTAGAGACAATTTTATAGTAGAGACAAAGTTGGAAATAGGGTATTGTGTGCATGATCTTTTCCCTTTTCTCATTATAATAGGAAGAAAAATATCACCAGGGAGATCATTTGAGTTACCTGATTGCGTGCTATTGATCTCAGTTTCTGATTGAGAGGTGTCAAGACTTAGATTCGGAGATGATAATTGGGTTGTATCAAAGATTACTTCCCTTACTCCCCTGCTATATATTGCACCGTAGAGTGTTTTCTATTTTTCAACTTCCTTTTCAACTTTGTCTTCTTGATTTTCTATTTCCTCCCCCTAACTAGTAAACTTTTCTACTGCTGATCCTTCTGGGTTTAATATCTCAGTTTTTTATCCATTAGATCTCTCATCTTCCTTACTGAAATACCCCCTTGAAGATGACTGTGGCTATCATACGGTCTACTCCTAAAAAATGTAACATCCATAGAGGTAAAAAGAACTTTCTAGATATTGGATCAAAACATCTATGTCCCTTTTAGGTTCTAGAGTAGTCAACAAAAACACGCTTGATAGATTTAGGATCAAGTTTGGATTTCTTGGGATCATGGTTATAAACAAACATAGTGCACCCAAATATTTTCAGAGGGACATGTGGGTTCGATTTTATGTTAGGGAAGAAAGAAGAGAAGATTTGTAATGGGGTTTAGAATTTTAAGGTTTTGGAGGGAAGTCTATTGATCAAAAAATTGGCAGTGAGAATTGCTTCTCCCCATAGGTATTCTGGGACATGTGTTTGAAAGCTAATAGCCCTAGCTACCTCTAAAAGATGTCTGTTTTTTCTTTCAAAATTTCCATTTTGTTGTGGGGTGTAATTGCAGGAGGTTTGGTGGATAATCCTTTGCTATCTAGAAATTTTTTTGCTACCAAGTTCACATACTCCTTCCTATTATCATTTTTTAACATTCTAATCTCCTTTTGAAACTGAGTTTTCACCATGTTATAGAAGGATACTATTGTGGAACAAACTTCCGATTTATCTCCCAAAAGAAACACCCATGTAACCCTAGAGCAATCATCAATAAAAGTGAGGAACCACCGATTTCCATTAGGTTTTTGAGTTCTAGAGGGACCCCATAAATCACTGTGTATTAACATAAATGGCTCTGGACATCGACTGTTTTAACATGGTAATGACTTCTATGAAGTTTAGCTAACTCACAACATTTACATTGAAAAATAGCACTTTTATTAATAGATAAATGAGGTAGCACACACTTTAGGTATTGCAAATTAGGGTGTCCTAATCTATAATGCCATATCATTATTTCTTCCTCCTCCTTGTTGACAGTAATGTGACAGCTCCCTTCTCCATGTTTCTTGCCTTCTTCTTGCAAAATATATAAGTCTCCAATAACCTTAGCAACCCCAATCATCCTCCCCGATTCTAAATTATGAAACATATAATGAGTTGACCAAAAATTAGCTTTGCAATTCATATCTTTGGTCAGCTTGCTAACATAAACAAGGTTATATGAAAGATTTGGAATGTGAAGAATATTTTTTAGTGTTAAGGTTTTTGAAATAGGGATTGTCCCTTTCCCTTCTATTGAAGCTAGGGAACCATCTGCAATTCAAATTTTTTGGTTCCCTACAAACGATGAGTAAGAGGAAAAACATTTGGAGTTACCAATCATGTGATCAGTGGCTCTAGAGTCAACTATCCAAGAGTAGAAGGATATAGAACAAACAAAGGCTTTTGGAAAGATTATACCTTATTGAACTATAGAACAATAGGTTTTTTTTTTGTAATTCTCATATGGAAGAAAGGTGTACAGATGATCAAACTGTCCCTTTGTGAAAGGAAAGGTCCTGGTTGAGTTAGAAGTTTTTTGGTCATGATTGGGCTGATTCCCAGCTTGCAAATCCTTCCCTTCTCCTACTCCATTAGTCCATTTTTTCTTCCAATTTGTTGGTTTACCATTTATCTTCCAGTAGGTATCTTTTATATGCCACGGTTTTTTACAAAAATCACACCAAGTTTTCTACTTGTTTTTACCTTTTTCACCCTAACTGTCATTATTCTTTGAGACCAAGGCTGAACATTTATTCTACAATTTTATAGTTCCATTTTTTCCCAACATGACACTTTTCTGAACTTCTTCTCTTCTAACTTCAGAGAAGACTTCTCGGATTGAAGGTAGTGGACTTCTTCCCAAAATCCGTCCCGTAACTTCATCCAATTCTTCCTTCAAACCAACCAGAAAAACAAACACTCTTCCCCTGTTAGCTTTTTCTCTATATTGGGTTGCATCTTCTGGATCTTTCCACTTTTTTTCCTCAAATAGATCCAACTCCTACCATATTATAGTTAGCTCATTATAATAGGCTGTCACATCATGCTTACCTTGCTACATCTTCCACATTTTTTAGTTGAGTTCAAATAGTTGAGAACAGTTTTCTAGGTCTGAACATGTTTCTTTAACTACTTCTCATACATCTTTAGCTGTTACGAGAAAAATAAAGGGCCTTCCAACCCTTGGTTCCATGTAGTTGATAAGCCAGGCTGTAATCGTGGCATTCTCCAAGCTCCATTGGTTGAAATTGGGGTCTTCTGGTCTTAAAGTTTGGACCGCTCCTGTTATGTACCCTATTTTTCCTTTTCCAGTAATTATTAGATGGACTGATTGGGACCATTTTAGGTAGTTTCTTCCATTCAACTTCTGGATTGAAATATGTAGGAAATTTTCTGGTTGTATGCTAACTGAATCAGGTTGATTCCCTGATCCAGAGAGAGGGGTAGAGCTGTTAGTGGTCTCGAGGGATGAAGATCGAGATCCCACCATTGCAGCCTTGTAATTCATGGAAGAGCATGAGGCTCTGATACCATGTAAAAACTTCTTTGCTTTTTATTCAGATAATAGATGTACAGTTGCTGCTATTCTTATATAGAGCTAGGGTACATAGTTATGTGAGTCTTCCTAATTAGGAAAACTCCTTATTTGAAAATATCCCTAATATAGCTAGATATTATAGCTAAGGATACTCTATAAGGATAATCCCTTGATTAAGGGACTATCTATTATTACGGGATTCTCTACACAAACATATGGGTTGGTTATATTTGTTAAAATTTCATGTTATGAATTCTCATGTTGATGTAGCTTTTATCACTATTATATTTGAAAAAAAAAGAAAAAAATTATATAAGTTTGAATAAAAGCATTAAGGTGGAAATACAATTGTTAATTATTGGTTTATCCTCCTTAAGTTGTATTGAATGGGTGGTTTGAATATATTGCATATGAGGCTAATGATGTTGGCCCCCAAATTCTTTTCTTATTAAATAATCATGATTTAAACTAATTTTGAGGTTTTGGTAGATAAATTATTTTTGGAGTAATTAGCATGTCAATGTTAGTAGGATTTATTACTTGGATCGATGGAATTAAAGTATTAATGTTGAAAGATTGTATAAAGGCATTATGGGAAGGACACTTAAGGTTAAAAGATATAAAGCTTATATTAGAGGGGAAAAGGGTCATTTTATGATTATTAAGAGTATAATTTAGAAGAAAAGAATTGTGAGTGAGAAGATAAAGAGGGAGAGTGTCGTTGGAGACAAAGGAGGAAAAGGAGAAAAAGAGAAAAACTAGGGTTTTGGGAAATCTTGAAGAGTTTGAAGATTTTGAAGCTTTATCAAGTAAGTTATGCTTTAAATTTCCTAGGTTTGGTTAAATGAAACTCAAAGGAAGTTGAATATGGGTAGAAAGTTGTTGATGAATGATATAGGCAAGTGTTCTCTTTTAGGGTTAATGATCAAATGTAGTTTATGAATTTGTTTTGAGTGATTTGGGTTGAAATGAAGTTGAAAATAAAGTAGAAGAGAAGGTTTAGGTTTGATATGGGTGATATATGAAAGGGGGAAGGTTAAAAAGGTTGAAAATGTAGTGAAACACATTCTCAGAACGTGTTTCTGGATAAGTTCGCAACGGTGAACTCCTGACGTCGCCACGATGAACTTTAATTTTCCTACACAAAACATATTTTGGTATTTTGGATATAACTTTTTTCTATAGATGCCCAAATGTACTAATTTTTTGTTTGGTGTAAACTAGAGACATATGGCTACAAATTGTATGAAGGAATCACATCTAAATTCAGTCTCTAAGAATTTTAATTTTTGGAGGGAAGTTGAGCATAGAATTTTGTTTCAGCATAAGAACAGTACGAAATTGTTTAGGTATAACTTTTTGATTTCTAAACCAAATTGAATGAAATTTTGGTTATTGTTTAAGAAAATCAAGTGGGGCAAGAGAAGTAAGAAGAAGGGCATCCCTAAGCAAGTCTATAAGCAAGGAAATCAAGGTGGGTATATGTTTATAATAGAGTGAATAAGCTACTCATTGTTTTCTTTAAATCAAGAAAGTTTAATGATTTAAATTGCATCATCAATGTTGCCTTTATTGCTTCTTGAATGAATTATGAAATCGTTATACATTTGCTATATAAATTGTATTGATGATTGATGAAAAGACTTTGAAAAGGATTTCTCTTTGAAAAGATACATGTTTATGAAATCATGTTTTCGGAAATAGTTTCCAAAATATATCAAGTATATGAAAAGCAAGTTTTCGAAAAAGTGTCATTTTGGGCAACAAGTTTACAAGTTATGAAATATGTGTTATGTGGATTTGTGGTGGTCCTTCAAGAATGTCACGTGCACGTTGACCAAGTTAAAGGCTTCTCCTGTCTGCTCCCTAGTGGCATGGAACTCCTTCATGGACTCCCTCAAGTTTACGACTACACAAGATCATTATGTAGAAATGTGTAGTGCGTCATGTTTATGAATCTACCCAAACCATTTTGACTTGCTTATGTGCTTATAATCTATTGACAAGTTTGATGTATATATGATTTATGATTTCTCATGAATTGTTTGATAAATTGAGAATTTTGAAAAATAAGTGTTTAATGATTTTCATAAGAAATGAATATGGTTTCGAAAATGTACAATAGCAATGAGGTTAGAAAATAGTTTTTGTTTGTTTCTTGATTATAAATCTGTTATCCACAAGTTTTAAGCCCACCCCCTCCCATTCCGTCTCATCTTCAACTGAGGAGCAAGAGATCGAGTAGTCAGGAGCCAAGGCATCACTCCAATTAGACTTATTTTTGCTTTTGAAGTTAGTTTTTATAAAACAAAGCTTTATTGCATTTTGAGAAATTCTACTTTTTGCAAACTATGTATTTTTGAATTATGATGTAATGTGGCTTGAAATGCCCATTAAAGCTTTTTAAAACTCTTCCTTTGGTTATCAATGAAATATGGTTGATGTTGTTTTTAGCTTTCAAAAGTTTCACATTACAATCGTTTTGCAATGAGAATATGATTTTGGAAGGTTGCTTGTGTTTAATTGTCTTTGGGTGGAATCATTGAAGATGGTCAAAAGAATTTATGTTTGCATTTAGTATGATAGGTAGTTTTAGGTTGTGGGTTCTATTTTAGGGGTTTTCGCAGCGGCAAAGCTAAGAGTTCATCGCGACGTAATTAACCTAAAATTTTTTATTTTCGTTGGCGTGGTAAGTTCATCACAACAAGACCAAATGGCCGCCGCAATGAAAATAAAATTGCAAGTTCGCTGCGACGAAAGTTAAATCGTTCGCTGCGGCG
The DNA here is from genome assembly GCA_029891385.1 of Erythroxylum novogranatense. NCBI lineage: Eukaryota > Viridiplantae > Streptophyta > Magnoliopsida > Malpighiales > Erythroxylaceae > Erythroxylum > Erythroxylum novogranatense. Next base: position 33,912,736 of record CM057232.1, on the reverse strand, counting down.
AAATTACAATTCGATGTAGCGACACCCGCCTTTGCTTCCGAAGGATTTTTCTTTTAAATTTTCAACTTCTAAGTCTCCCGCCATGCTCAAGTTTTATGATCCCATATCCGATGTTGGGCTCCGGAAACAGGGTCCAACAGATGATGTTTTAGATGGAGTAATCTTTGTGTCATGTTCAAGTGGTTTATTGTGTGAAAGCTTAATTGACTTGTGAAATATAATTGTTGCATTCATCATAGCTGACAGTACCTAGTTTTGTTAGTGTTTCAGGGAAATTGGAAGAGATTCGGAGAAGACCTGGGAAATAACCCAAGGCCATGATCATGATAGAAGCAAAAGCAAGGAGCCAAGATCATGACAAAAGTTGGTGCAGGGAGCCATGATTGTGTCGTAATGGGACATAATCATGATAGAAGAAAAAACTCTCGGATATGATCGTGCCACTAAAGGCCACGATCATTAGTGACACGATTATGGCCTACACTACTTGAGTTTTTGAGAGATTTTTTGGATGCTTTAGACTCAGAAAAGACCATAGGGTTACCCTAATTGGAAATACTATATAAGACTTAAGGACGTAGCCCCACGATTTGAGTTTTTAAGAGATTTTTTGGATGTTTTGGACTCAAAAAAGACCACAGGGTTACCCTAATTGGAAATACTATATAAGACTTAAGGATGTAGCCCCACGACTTGAGTTTTTGAGAGATTTTTTGGACGTTTTGGACTCAGAAAAGACCATAGGGTTACCCTAATTGGAAATACTATATAATACTTAAAGATGTAGCCCTAAAGGAGCTTTTACATTCTGCCACTTTTGGAAAGTTCAAGAAAGAGGGTAAAGAAGAGAGAGAGAGAAAAAAGAGAGAGTAGAAGCAGGTCCCGATGTTGCTGCTTCCCAAATTAGGTAGTCTCCCGACACTACTCCCTTCCTAAATTATCCGATCCAATTTTTATTTCCTTTCAATTTCATTTGTGTTCATTTAATGTATAAGATTGAAATGGATTGTATAATGATAGGTTTTGGATTGTTGACAGTGTTCTAACTCTTCCTTTAGGATTTCACCTTGATTTAATACTAATATAGTTGATTTTGTGTTTTATTGATTGGGTGTTGCGATTAACTTCGATTTTTGCATATTTTGGTAACAAACCAAAAGGGTGAGTTGGATAAAAATGATTAGATTGGATTAATGAGAGTTAGGCGATCCAATAGACCATATAGTTAATCATATCAATTTTTGTGTGGAGAGAGATCTCGTGTGAGACCTGGTAGTTTAGTAAAGAGCTTCTGATCTAATTTTAACTATGAGTTTTTGGTTAATTGAGAGATTACAAATTCTATAATTTAATTAGGATTAGTGATTGAGGGCACGAGATTATAATTCGAGAGAGAGTGATTCCCCCTATGATAGTTTAGAATCAACACCCTAATGACACATAATTGGCTAGGTTGGCATTAATGATATATTGTAACATCCCCTCTCCTATAGGAAAGGGTATTTTGGTAATTGGGACGGGTTCGGGATATTTAATTATATCTCGACATGCATATACAGCATATAGCCTCTATAATTACTGATTGGTTGCACTTGCACATAGTATACATGCATTCATGACATTTTCCGGCTTAGGTTTTAAATTAAACTTCTGTGTGAAATTAATGGAGTAATTGAGTTTGAAAAATTATTTGGACTGCACCATAAATCGTTTTACATTTTTAGGGATTTTTAGAAATTTTTCTGGATTTTTCCGGAGACAATTCCCGGATCGGAAAAATCGCCAATTGGCGAATCGATCGATTTTCGGTAGCAAAAATTGCTACCTAATGGCACAGTAATATGGGGTATATTATTTTGGGACTGAAAGTAGGGTCATTAGAGTTAAATGGAGTAACATTTTAGACTGGATTAAACAAATGATACTTTGACTTTTCTTATAATAATAAACCAATCAAATTTTGCCATCTTTTGCTATCATTAATTGCTCCTTTACCATCTCCCACGGTTATGTCTTAAGGAATAGAAGTAGAGAATTGTTTTAAATGCTAAAAACTCCTCCTCCACCGAAAACCCACTTCCTTTACATCTCCTTTGATTTCTCTTTTTGTTTCTCTCTTAAGTCACCTTCCTCCAAACATTCAGGATTCTCCTACTTCCAACTAACTTAGTGTCTTACCCTCTTCATGAAGAGTCACGAGCTTGTTGGATGTTAGTAGAAGTAGGTAGAAAGCATAGGAAAGAATTGAAGGAAGAGAAGGGAGGAAAAGCTAATAGGTAAGTTCTTTAATTCTTATGTTTAATGATGTTGTTAGCATGACTTGCATGTCATGGTTGGTAGAAGCTTTGAATGAGAGGTTGGGAGCATCTAGTATGCTTAGGGATGCATGATATTGATGTCTTTTATTGCTTGGATTAATGGGTATAAGGTTAGGGTTATGGATGAATTAAAAGTAGTATGATAGAAGTGATTATGGCTTAATTTTAAATGGAATATGGATAATTATTTGAGTATTTGAATTGAGGAATTTAGTGCTGCCAATTTTTCAGTATTAGCCCTAGTATATGTATGACTGTAGAAATATTTAATTTGTATTTATTTTGATGTCTAGTGATGTGAAAAAGGCATTGGAAGTGGTTGAACTAAGGTTAACCTTAAATCTGGAACATTGGAATTATAATTGATGTTACTGTTTTGTTCATAATTTATTGTGTAATAATGCAAATGAGGTAAGGTCAGTGGCCACTGAAACTTTGGGATGTTGGCTTCAATTTAGTGTGAAATAGGTGTTGTTGAATTTCAATGATAGAAGGGTGAATTTTTGAATGGAAAGTTACTGTTCCATTGCCTGTGAACAGTAACCGCAACCATGACATCTGAGTTTTGTTGATTTTTATGAATTAATTGAGAGGTAATTAGGGAAAATGGTCTTCATGGAAGTTCTAGAGTATTGAATTATCTTTCCATTGCTACTGATCTTGCTATTTTTAGAATTGTATATTGGGAGATATGAATTGATTACTAATGACTGGTTTTGAGCATTTTGGATGAAACCTAGCGTAAGTGTGATTTTGTGAGTTTACTGATTGGAGGCAATTTTAACATTTTATGTGGACTGAATTGGTGTGAGTGAGCTTCTGAAAAGTTGTAGAGGAAGAGATTACCTTGAAATTGATATTTGGTGTGTAATTTTTAGAAGTCAGAATTGGGAGTTATGATTTTTCAAAAATAAACCCTGCATTAGGTTAAGAATGGCTGATCATAACAGTAGCTTCCATAACAGTTTTGAAATTGATAGAGATCGAATTGGATGAAGAGTGCTTCATGAAAAATGAAGCTTATGATGTTATATTTACAGGGATATAAAGTTCTGATTTTATTGACTTGTATACTGGAAGTTATGCTTCTTGTAAGGTTACTGCCCAAATTGAAGGATTTCAGGGACAGTAACATTAGATGAATTAATTGACTTGTTTAACAATATAATTTGATGTTGGATTGTTCATGAAAGTTGTTGAGGACATTGTGAACTTATTGACCATATTTTTTTGGTAATTTATTTCTGAAGAATCAGTGAGTTATGAAATTGTCAATGTACTGCCCTGTGTTAATGGGAATTGAGTAGGCAGAAGGTTTGATGGGATATTTGACACCCTTAGGGTTGGAATTGATTTTTATGGTCTTCTTGAGAATTGTAGAGCTTTTCATAAGCTTTCCAACAAGGTATAGTTTGCATTTTTCAAAAATGTGTAGAAAGAGTTATGGGTGTTGGAAGTTTGGTTGGAAATCAGAAAAAAAAAGGGGGAAATAAGGGTTATTTATATAAATTGTTGAGTTTTGGTTTCTTTCGTGAATAACTTTCCCGTCCGACGTCCGATTGACCTGATTCCAGAGGCATCGGATTCGTTAAATATTTAATTTCATTTTATGAGAAGCGGAATTTTAGAAGGGAATTTGGCGTAGCCTATTGACGGAACATGTGAACCACTGTTTTATTTAATTGGGGACCTATAGAGGTCCGATTGGCGCACCGTCAGCGCCTATAGATTTCTAATTTTTGATAGAATTTTATTATGGGAAAATATTGGATTAGGGCCGGGATTGCCATGAACATGCATTATACACATTTCTTGATTTCATGTGCATTATTTAGTCATTTCAAGTATCCGATGGTAATGGTTATTCATTTAATGTGCTATAGAGGCTCAAGTGGACCGTCGTTCCACGGACTTGGCAGAGACTTCCCGGCACTAGTGTGGAAGTTATTAGGTGAGTAACCTAGTTGGTTATTCCAATCTATGTGTTAACTGTGGTTTGATTGCCTACGGGGAATACATGAATTATTGTTGTAAATTGATTGCCCTACGGGGATTACGTGGATTAAGACTGTGAATTGACTGCCCTACGGGGATCATGTGGTTATATATGGCCCAATTGGTGTGAAATAAGCATTAGGCAATCGTTAATTGGATTGTATGATTATATTGTGTATTTGGGTGTGTATTACCATGTTTATCGATATGGGACATGTGCATTCATGCACTGTCGCATCACATTGTTAAAAGGAAAATTGTGAACCGAGACGCCACTGAATTGAACCGAGCCTAGAGCTCGATATACTGAACCGAGCCTCGAGCTCGACGGGAGATAATTCTCCCCAGACGCGTCTATACTGATCACTGTTATACGCTCGGTCACGATACTGAAATGAACTGGAAAAGAGTCACATGTACATTGCATACTGAACTGAACATTTGACAATGTTATTATTCGCTGTATATTCTCGTCTGTGACTGAATTACTATTGTGTTTTGTATAACATCTGAGTGTATACTGTTACATGCTTATATGATGCATGAATTGGGAGAACCATCGATGATGGTTTCTCATTGAGTTCGCAAACTCATCCAAAATTGCAATTATTTTTCAGGCCTAAGTGTAGACAGATAGCTCCCTCAGGACTGTAGAGCCGTATACTGTGGATTGGCGATAGAAGCAATGGCTCAAAGGTCGGTCAGCTGGGCTTTCTTTTGGAGACTTATAGTTAGATCTGTTTCTTATGCGATGCAGTATGATACTTAATGTGCGATGTTTTGATCATGTGTAAATTAAAAATCTTGTGATTGTAAATTCTTGAGTTTTAAGTTAATGAAACGGAATCCAATTTGGTTTTTAAAAAGTAGTCAATTTCTTATTACTGTCTTATGATTGTGATGCCATGAGGAGTGTAGCGGTTGTTGTCATTAGTGGTCTCTTGTCGTGGGATATTTATCGGAATGACCTACGGGCGTTCCGGTGGATACGCTATGGTAAGGGGGCGCTACATATGTAGAATCTCCTCTCTCATAACTTGGCAATTTCTTTGGACTAATTTCTATAGTGACTTTTTGTGTTGCACAATTTCAATTCTTGTTTTTTGTTAATTTCTTGAGTTGAATTCCTGCAATCAAATTCTCATGTTTATATTCTTATTTCATTTTTATTTCACTTTGTTATTTCTTTGAGCCTTAAACACCCTAAAATAAGATTAGTTCACCCTCCTTGTGAGATCATCCCTTCAATTACTACAATTCACGCCGTGCACTTGTGGTATTTGAGGGTTATAATTATAAATCTCAACAAATATGATCAATTAGATATAAAAAACCTAACAATTCTTTTGATTGTAACAACTATTCATTAAATAGTAAAATTTTGTTGTTTTATTTAAACAATATATTATGGCAATTTCATATTACATCTGGCCATAAAACATGAATTTGATTCAAAATCCAAAGATGTTTTTAAAGAAATAGTTTGAACCTAATCTAAAATTGATCAACTTACGCTTAGCCCATTAATTTTAGGTTGAATTAGGTTAAAATTTTCATCCCTATTGAGCTCTCATAAGTCAAAAACTTCACTTTATATTTAGTCCAACACATTATCTGATGCAATACCTTTGGACTTCTTAATTTGGAAGAACCTCAATATTCTATATCTTCCCAATAAATAGTTCAATAGGAGCATTCCTCCTTTAATATCAAATTGGAATCACCTCACATATTTGAGCTTTACTAACAACTCTTTTTCTATTGATATTTGATATTAACATTTCCAATTTAGAGCAGTTAAGCTCAGCATATAACATTAACATTTCCTTGGTCTTTTGAAAAGTTTCTAAGTTGGATAATAAGTTTTCATCAGAAAAAGTCACCTTTTCCTCAAAATCCTCCACTTCATCCACATACTTATAAAAAAAACCTTTTGAGCAAGTTTGGAACAATCGAGGCATTGTTGATATTTTATTCTATAATTAGAATTTTTACCTATATACTATCTATTATCAATGCTTTTATACCCATCTCGATTACCTCAATACCATTCCCTTTTATTATAAGATATGTTTTTGTTTTTGATACTTCTTTATAAAGCAAAAAATTGGCATAAATTTTACCCATCTCGATTACCTCAATACCATTCCTTTTTATTATAAGATATGTTTTTGTTTTTGATACTGCTCTTTAAAGCAAAAAATTGGCATAAATTAAATGGATCTTTGTTATTAAAAACTCATAATCCAATTTAACATTGGTTGTTTTAGGTGTAAATAACGAAAGAGAATGTTTTGTTCCAAACAATTTTACATTCCTCAATTGCAACAAAGATTACTTGAGAACTTCATTTGTTATGCACACAAATCTTGAAGAAAGAGTTTGCTAACGATTGAATGCCAATCAAAATATGTTAATACTATTAAGACTATTTCAAAACCCCTAATTGCCTATAATAAATCCTCCTATACATTGCTATTCATAGTTGAAACAAATTGATGTAGGTAAAGCAATAAAGTGTTAGTTTATGCCCTTACAACCAATCAGTTGGTCTCAGTTTTATGTATGACATTATTATTTTAATTAATGAAAGCATTCTTATCTTTACGTATTTTGTTAATTACATTGATGTTTTAATACTAAAGGTAAAAATCCTTAGAATAATTAATTGTGTAAGTATCATTATAATAAGATCATAATTTTGAGATTCAATTTGCATTTATGTAGTATTCCTAAATTGTTCCTATTTATAGTTTCATCAAGACGGGATATTGATAAAATAGTAAAACTAACATACATTATACTTTTTCTTATAAAGAAAGTAATTGATCTCATAAATTAAAATATGAAGATACTTAAACAAACATGTGGATACTTATTAGAGAATAAATTCACCAAATGGAGTTAATTATGAGGATCGAAATGGAATGTTACTTATATATCTATAAATTTTCTCATTATTGACATTTAAAAGATGTTTTAAATATTAATTATAAAAGACTTAATAATTAGCAAGGAAGAACATCATTGGATTTATAAGAGTAGATATTATATCCATACTATATATTCAGTTAAAATATAGGATAACGAAAGGATTAAATTATACATCATAATCATGTATGGACAAGTTGGATCAAACTACTTTGACACCCTATTATTTAGGTAATTATGACATGTTACTAGATTTCAATTTTGATCTATAATTATAAATTATTTTATTAGAGAATTAAATATAAATTAAAAGAAGTTTTAATTTATCTAATTCTAATTATAACTTAGCATTAGAATTTATAATCTCACTAATAAAGTAGGATCCTAGTGGGTCACAAATAAAGAGCTATTAAAAGAAAAAATTAATATAAAATAAGTTGAGATTAATTGTGAAGCTTGAGAAACTTCAGAGATCAATTATGAGATATTTGATTTTATTAAACATAAAGGAGCTATAACTTCTACTATTTCTTTTATTTAGTTGAGTTTATTTTTCTCTACTTTATGTATATCATTAAAGGCTGGATACTTAGACATTTCATAGTTGAAACCTCAAAAATGGTTTCAGCGGAAATCTGAATGAGGTACAATTCAATTATTCTTACGATTCATGTTTTTCAACTTATTTAGTTATTAAGATTTGATTGGAAAGCCATAAAATTTTAATTTTATGTTGCACCCATAATTCAATCATTGTTAGCTTCTTAATAATGGTATTAAAGCCTACTTTAATTATTTAACTTGATTACTTGATTGTTATTGATTTAACAAAAATCAAGGCTTGAAATCTTGTTTTGATGAACTAGGTTTTGGTTTTAATTGATTGCTCTGAATTTGTTTTCAAAAAATGATAATATGTAACCTTTCATAAGTATTTACACACTCCCATAGGCTTGTTTGTCTTTTTTGTGATTTGTTTGTTTATTGGTTGTGATCGATTTTCAATTTGGTATTAGGTTTAGAGTGATTATGAATTAGGAATCCTTGTTAGAGATGCATGAAGCATCCTCAATGCCATGAAGATGACACCAATAAGTCTAGTCACCATTGGTGGTCTTCTTCATTGTTAGTGGTGACTATCGTTACTGGCAAAAACCTTGAATCTCAAAGACACCTCGGACAACACCAGATTTGACTGCATGCTCCTCACATAAAAGACTACATGTGCCAGATAACCCCCAATTCAATTTTTGTATTTTTTTATGCGTTTTAAGCAATGTTTTAAGTCGGGATCCCGTAGAAAATGCTTCTTTTATGTCTCAGGTATTAGCCACAGCTCGTATTCATTCAGTAATTCTACCCCTTCTGAACTCTTGAACCTCTTTTCTTAATATTGTAACTTTTTCATGCTTTGTCTTAATTGAGATTAAATTAGTTTAGATTCTTAATAAGTTTGAAAAGTGTTTTCCAAAGGAATATTTTTATTAGGAATTTTTTGAAATTTTATTTAATTTTTAAAGAGATGAATTGTTAAATTAAATGATTTATCAAATACTCCAATAAATATTACAAACGTCTCATACTTAATATTCTCACATGGTCAATAATTTTACAAGGCTTGTACACAGGGTTGTACATATTAAATGGTACATGGAGTACGTACATATTTGATAAAATATCTATTAATTTATTGAATAATATTATTATATTTAAGATTTTACCATTAATTCAAGTTTTAATAAATCAATGGATGATAACTATGAATTTTGAAATGTTTTAATAGTATCCATCTCAAATATTGTTTATTGGTGAGTTGTGATATTGAATTTATACCTTGTTTTATTAGAAATTATTGAATAATAATAATATAAGGTTGAATTAGTCTTTATGAGTCAAAACTTCTTAATATCCGTAATTTTCTTGATTTTTGCTAAAGAATTAGAATCTTTGGTTTTTCTTTTGATGATTGTCATATGTTACTAGTTGTACCATATGTTACCAATTGCACCATGCTAAATAGGTCAAACGATTTTTAATTAAAAACTTAGATTTGGTAAGTTTATTACTCGCACCAAAAGACACGTATGTTGACACCTTTGATTGGCCATCACAATTTGGCAAATTCTCCTGCTAGTTTCTGTTTGAGTGGGATGGGGGGTTGTCTTTGAAAGCAAGTGATACCTTAGTCCTTGTTTCGTTTCAAGGCTTGGCATATTCTTTGGGAGGAACTTGATAATTTCACTAACTTGGTCCAATGTCAGAAATATGGTTTCTGTTTTTATCTCTTTGTACGCATGTGCTAAGGCCCAGAATAGGATTTCAGTTTTTATGCATGTTGCATCCAGAAATTGACTTTTTCTGGGTACCAGAGAGAGTCAGTAGAATATGAAAACTAAACCAGAGCATAGAAAGGCATCACATGAAAAGGACTTAAAAAAATTATATGCAACGGAAATTGCCAATGGGAATTACAATTAGGCACGGTCAAGGAGACTTGTTCAGAGTCTCCTAGCTAAGTATCAACGTTTCCAAGTCCAAGTCTGCAGTCTTGACTAACGGTGTAGCCACCACAAATAGCAACTGAAATCACACCAACCTTATTCCGTTACTCTTTGTTTCTCTTTACTTGTGAGGTATAGGGGAAAAAACAAAAACTTAAATAACGAACAAATAATTACATTCAAGAATATTTCTTTTTTTATTGCGCCCAAATAGAAAATTTAATAGTTAGAATTATTCACATTTTATAATAGTTATTTGAAATCTAAAGTCAAGTTAACAGTTTAAAATGGATATTACTTGAGCAATTTCTATAATTTGAAAAGAGAAAGCGAAAATTCAATAAAATATATTATCTTTTTCTTTTAATTGAATGAATATGAGTATATAATTGTTATAATTTTACAATTTAATGACTTAATAAATAAGTGAAAAGGTGAGAATTTTGTACTATGTACACGAAAATAGCACCAAAACACCCACCACCACACAAATGGTCCACTTGGATGTTCTACTCATAAGGCCAATACCCTTGTTAGAAGAATTTTCATACGCAAAAGAACTCGTATTGAAATTGGGGTTTAATCCGTAAAGAGCCTGAACTCCCTCCACGTCATCCATCTTGAGGTCTACTTTCTTAGTCCTTGGACTCAAACTTGGAAACATCACAGCTCCCTTCACCGAAGTGTGTCCCAATCCAAGCACATGACCGATCTCATGAGTCGCCACCGATTCCAAGTCCACCGCCACCCTAGACTTCACCTTTGAAAAGTCCACTGCCCAGGTCTCTGCCGCATCAAGGTGAAATCGTCCACTCTCCGGCGAAAATGCATGCCCCAATACCCCCAACACCCCATCAAACGGCTCACCATCGCCGTGATCGCCGTGATAAAACCCAATTTTGATATCCGCCATCTTGTAGCTCTCCACCTCTTTGAAGCTAATCGGAATTACGGCCGCCCACCGTGAAAACGCCCTCTTGAAAGCCGCCCTCATCTCTGCTTTACTTATGTAGTCAATCATGTTGTCTGGTGAAAATGCATAGGTTAGTCTCATGGGTGAGCCTCGTACCCATCTAGGTTTGCCATAGAAGTACGCGAAATGTCTAGTTACGTGTAAGCCCTGATTAGTTGTTGTGTTTTGCGTAGTCCTGTCGGTAACTCCACACCTCGGAGACATAATCAGCGACATGGTGCTGGAGTCCAGCTTCCCTGTAACAGGCAAGCCCATGTTGGTCTGATAGGCAACAACAGCGGATTGAAGCTGGTCGTCGAAGACATCGGTGAGGTTGTTGGTCGATGACAGAGAGAGATAGCCGAAGCGGTGAAAGTAAATTTTGAGCTCCGACATACCAGCCACTTGGCTTCCAATCCCCACATCTAGGAAACGGCTGAACTCTTGCCACGTGGCGTTGAGAGTATCGGCTGTTAATACAGTTGTTGTGCCCGGTGTGGTCATGGCAGGAAAGCAAGGGGGTGAAAGGAAGAGGAGGGAGAAGATGGTGAAACTGAAATAACTGAATAACGGAAACATGGTTAGCTGTTCTGTTTTGATGTTCTGAGTTGGTGTTAGGCAGGGGTTATTAAGGGTTTTTGAATTTGAGAAAATGATATATATATATATATGTACAAGAAAAGACGGATAATTCTATATATTTGAGAAGGTGCTATTTGTTTTGGTGAGATAACAAAGTTAGGAAGATTCTGCCGTGCCCGCCTTTTCGTTGGAGATTCTGACTTTGATGGTTGTTATGGTTGCTTAAAAATAACAACCACAGTTTTCTTTCTTCTTTTGCTAATATAAATATACGCAAGACATACACGTAAAAGTTGCCCTGCTCTGATCCTGTACTCTAAAAGGACTGCCACTGCTTATATCGATCTTTGATTAAACCTGCATGATTCAAAGCCTTTGGGTTTTAATCACATAGACATCCTGTTGTAAGAATAAAATTGAAAACAAAAAACAAAGGGGAACTTCGATTTTGTTGTACTAAAGACACGATGTGGAAAATTTGTAGGTAATACACAGTCCAAATACCTCGTGATGGCCAACGTTTCTAATCTTTTTTTTTTTAATTATTATTTCTACTTCAAGTCAAACTATGTGCAAGCATGGCATAACAAGAAATTTCAATCATGATTCCGAAGGTCACATCCAAACTTCTGGAGAGTAAGTTGAACTTACCCTAGTTTAGTGTTAATCAATATCTTAATATAAAAAACGAAACATGTTGACTATTGTTTACAAGAAATAGAGGACGGCTCTGGGTTTGCTGACCGAGTTAGGTTTTGTCATAAATCGCTTTCGCGGTTGTGTATTCTCAATTAACTGGGTAAACTTGTCGTGTCGTGGATACCCAATGCATAAATAGCGGCTTATACTACCTGAAAAAATCATGAGCCCTATCATGAGGCTGTCCGTGTTAACTTGAACACCATGGAATGAGATATTTCCAAGGCCTTGTAGTTTACAAATGTCTAATCTCTTGGATATCTGTTCAATTAGAACATAAAGCAGTCATTTTTAGCTATATATATATATTCTACGTTTCTGTTCAAATTGCATATTTATCAGGTCTTCTAATCTTGTCTTCTTGTAGGTATAACCAAATCTGTATTAGAGGAGAAATGTTATAAAACTATAATAGAAGAGACTACATATTCTAGTTGTGCACGCTAAAATAAGTCCCCGATAAGGGCAGTGAAGTTCCAAGTATTGTTTGATTTCGCTTTCAAAGCGCAATAAAGTTGTCCAAGTGATGCAAGTTGCAGTAGTCCAATAATACATGACTACTTCTTTCACTTTCACTGTCAACATTATTTCCTGCCTCTGCTTCTAAATTGTAGGCGATTCCTACTAAAAGATCTTATTGGTTCCAACAATGTAATGCGCGTTAAGAATAATAATCCACTTAGACTTTACTTGGTTGGCATAAATTCTTACTTGGGAAACTAGTTTTTTTTTTAAAAAATTATACTGTTTGCTTTGCCTTGTTGCCAAGACTGTAGTCATTCTAGACTTCTAGTAGATGCTTACATCTGCAGCCAACTACCTTTACAACAATAATAAGAACAATAATATTCATTGAAAGTTCGTTGAGTACGAACATTTAGAATACGCAATCTTACTCATGTCAAATAGAGAGGTTATTTTTAAAAATCATATAAACATATATGTATATAACAGACATAACAATAATAATACCAATACTATAGATAAATATGTATAAATAAAAATAAAATGTAGTAAAATACATAATAAAATAAATATAAAGTAAGGTAAAGAATATCAATAAAATATAGAATAGGTAAATAGATATACAAACCAGAAAGAAGATAGGTATAAGAATAGATCAAACAAGCCATTACATAAAAATAATTAGGCTAAGTAAGAAATTATCTAGGCTAAATAATTAAGAGGAAGTATTATGAAATAAAAATAGGTTAAATACAAGACAAAAAGACTCAATAAGAAATGGTTCAAAAACTTAAGAGAACGATAACCTCTCTAACGCAATGTTGGTTGATGTCTTCATTAGTGAAGATAGATGACAAGGACACAAAAATTCTGTATCTAATAGTGTTTACTTGTTGTTCCAAATTATTTTTGTTTCAACTCCAAAGCACATGAACAAAAAAAATTTATTCCTTCCAAGACTGTGATACAAGATTTCTTGTCTCAAGAACAAAAACAAAACACATAAGCAACTTTTAGAAATATCCTTCCCTCCACATAAGCAATTTTTTATTTTTAATTATATTAATAAACTTATTATTATTATTATTATTGTTGTTGTTGTTGTTGTTGTTGTTGTTGTTGTTGTTGTTGTTATTGTTGTTGCTGTTGTTGTTGTTGTTATTGTTGTTATTGTTGATGATGTTATTATTATAAATTTTGAACTTATTATTATTATTATTATTATTATTATTATTATTATTAAATTTGTACTTATTATTATTATTAATTATTGTTATAAATTTTCTACTTATTATTATTCTTTTATTATTAATATTATTATTATTATTAATTTTATTATAAGAAATTAATTATCTATTATTTTATTTTATTTTCTTATTAATTTTATTATACTGAAATTAATTATTTTATTATGATTTTATTATTATTATTATTTATTATTATAAATTTTGTTGTTGTTATTATTATTATTATTATTAATTATTGTTATTGCTATTATTATTAATTATTATTATAACTTTTGTACTTATTTTTTATTATATAAAATTAATTTTTTATTATTATTTTATTATCATTATTATTCATAATTAATTTTCGTATTATTATTGTGATTATTAAATTCCTTATTATTATTAATTTTCTTTCTCTTCTTCTTCTTCTTGGTCCCGTTTGGTTGAGCTTTTGTCGTTAGAGCTTTTACGAGAAGAGCTTTTTAAAAAACAGGTTATTTGTTTGGTCATCAATTAAAAAATAGTTTTTAAAAGAGCTTCATCAAGAGATTGTTTGGCAACATAAAAATAAAAATATTTTATTAATTTTAACTATATTAATGTTTGGATATATTTTAAAATTTTGAAATGAATTATTATGTATGTATGTATCATTTTAAATTTAATTTATAGTGTTTTAAAGAATTCTAAAAGAGATAAATAAATAATTTTTATTAAATACTTTTGAATATTATATTTTAGTAGTTATATATATATATATATATCAATAGTTAATTTCATTATATTGCACTAAATATTTAAATTGCACTAAATAAATAATTTATGAGAAAATTGTTTTTAATATTTTATTTCATAGTATTACGAATTGTTTGAAATTATAATGAATAATAAATTCTTATTAAAATTAAAATATTATTATAATAATAGTGTTATAAATGCTTATTTTGTATGGGATTATAGCATCTAAAGAATAGAAATAAATTTAAACAATTTTAATCTTATTTAAAAGTCATATTATAGGAGGTAATTAAATAATTTTTCCTTTTATTTTTTAATTATTACCTATATATTGTAGTTCAAAATGTTGTTTTGTTGTATAGGAAATGTTCCAATGACTTGAAAGATATAAAACTTTTCATCAAAAGGAAAACTCAATTTTATAATGTTGGATAATCAATATTTCAGTTTTTAAATTATATTTTATCATTTCATTTATATTTTGTAATTATGTTTTATTTAAAATTCCAACGAAATTCTTTCTCTCTATATATTTTTATTTAGTATGTTATGTTTTTAGGTGACATTATAATTGTATTACTCTTTTAACAAAACAAAAGGTTATACTTACAAAAGAAAAGATATGAGATGATTGTTAAATTAATTACATATTTCTCACTCACTCTATTTGACTCTCTTCTTTTTTGGTAACTCTTAGGATTGGTTTATTCCATTTTTAAAACCTAAAACTTCCTTTTGTTCCTTAAGTTGTTTTCTCGCCTTTTTAAAATCAATTTGGTGACAATTTTTCAAAAAAAATATTAAGACAAATTTTTTTTTTCGACCTCATATCAACTATAGAACCTAAACTAACCCCTTTTTCTTCTACTAATTCAGAGGAATTTTTCCTTCTAGTTTCTAGCTTCTGTGCCTAATTGAGTTAAGCCTGTAAGTTTCATTCTCTCAAGCTCCCCATCCCACATTTGCTCCTCCTCCAAGCATTTCTCTTCTAGGTTTTGTCTCTACAATCTTGGCTTCTCCCTCCCCAACCCCATCTAATCCTTTTCTTTAGGTGGTGTCCGAATAACCACCTCTTTCTTCTAAACCAAAAATCAAGCTAACTCAACAATAAGAAGTAATATCCTTATTAAATGATAAGGACAACCCCTGATGTAACACCCCACACCCGCAGGATCCGAACCCGACATCCACAGTGATATCCGGGTCCGTGCCCCGCGAGAATGGCGTGCTAACCACTCAATCAGAAATCAGTACATTACTTTTAAATAACAAATACGCGGAAGTCTATCCAATTGGGTACAAACATTTTCAATAGCCACTGAGATCAATCTTACGAATACAAATAACCATTTTAGTACAAAAGTCAAGACATGCAATGCGAGCCGAATCGATCCCGACTTCGACCTTCACTTGAATCCTGCGAACATACTCCGTTTTGCTAACGGGTACTCTTCGATTCTGAAAATAAGTTGCAATGTTGGGTGAGTTTGCGAACTCGGTGAAAACCATCGTCGATGGTTCACTCAAATCATGCATTACGCCAATTACGCATAAAGACGACACGTAATATTAATTAATGATATTATATAACGATTTACGGTGGTCTATAACGATTTCTGACGTTATACAATATCGGTGACAATAATACGATGGCGTAGAACAATTTACGTAACGATTGTACGATGAGTCTATATCAATATACGATATCGGTAACAATATTACGATAACATAATGCGATTCACGATATCACATCACAATTTCTGATAAATCATGGCATCACTCGACCAATAATCATCACACAATTTGGCGATTCAATCAATCATGTATATGATGCATATGAGACTCTTTCCGGTTATTCGATGTTGTGCCCAAGTGCTCGGTCGGTGTTTAGTGGGGACGCGCGTCGAGATTTCTCCCTCGGGCTAAGCGAGACGATGCAGATGTTCGAGCTCTAGGCTCTTTTCGATGAGATTAGCAACTTGGGTCACGATCCTTTATCGATAATGCATTTATGCATGCAATGCGATGTTCAATAAATTCAGATTGATGGCTCAAGATATGGCTATAAAAGCCCGGTAGTGTATTTCTCAGTAACATACAGAAATTCGGTATTCAGTGATTCAGTAATTTACAGTGTATAGCTATAAAGTCCAGTGTAACAGTACTCAGTGATTCAGTAATTCAATCCAATACAGTAAACACATACAATGCGATCGTACTCCTTTCCAGTAGTCATGCAGTCATACAGTGCAATTCACATTATTCAGTTCTATACAGTAAGAGCATGCAACTCAGTCATATACATTTCAGTAATAATACAGTGCAATCCATTCACATATAATTCAGTAATCATGTACTTCACATTATCAAGTAATTTACAGTGAACATTTAGACACTCAAGAATTTGAGAAACCAACTAGGTTACTCACCTGTAACTTCTGAGCTACTGCCTGGAAGTCCCAGCAATGCCCTTGGAACGACGATCTAACGGTGCCTTTATAACGAGCGAAGACAAATCCATTACAAAATCGCTCAATTAAACGAAGACAAGAATGCATATGTCTCAAGACAATGATGTACAATGCATGTTCACGATTTCCTATTTAAACCCAATTTTGGTATCCCATGCTCAAACCTATCTCGTTGTTCAATTGATCGATAACTATTTGATTTATACCTAGAATTCAGTCAATTTCCTCAATTCGATTCCTATCGCAATTTCCTATTTATCGGGTCAAAACTTCAATTACAATTTTCAATTAACACCCAATAGTCTCAATTTGACGGTTTGGTCACACTATGTACCATAATTGACCCAATTCTCTATAATTCAATACCAAATAAATCAATTAGAACTCCTATACTTATCCTCAATTGTAGACCTCTTTCCCTAGTTCATAACAAATCTGAAATCACCTCAATTGGAGGTCAACACCCAAAAGTTATGCCCAATAAACCAATTTTAATCCAATGGAACAGTGTCTCTCGCCGCGGCATAAACGAAGTCGCTTCACAAGCGTCAACACGCCTACTGGCGCCCATGAGGCGAGGATCACGTCGCGGCGTCAAGTAATTTGACGCTCACCGCGGCGCCCACGCTAGCTCGCCGTGGCGAACGAACATAAATTCGTCGCCGCGAGGTTGGCGCGCAGGTTGCGGCGTGCGACGAAACTCGTCGTCTTCTCCGATCCATTTCCTCAATAAATCTACCATTAAATCACTCCAACCACTCAAATCTACACTAATAAAAGCCATAAATGCAGTAGGAATCATCAATAACAACATTAAAGCTCTTAAAACTTACCAAATCACAGATCAATCCGCAAACTCTCAAAATCCACCGTAAACCCTAGAAATCGTTTAACTCCTCCGATATACCAATATCAAAGCTTCCAGCCCTTAACAATCACTAAAACAAGTTAGGCTAACATCAAGGAAGAGAACCCATAACAGAAAACTCAAGAAATCCTCACCAATGAGAGGATTCGAGAATGTCGTAGAGAAGGGGGAGAGGAGAAGCTCGTGCCTTAACAAATTTTCCCCCAAAATTCAAATCTAGTATTTATAGACCTAAGTCTCCGAATCAGTCCAAATTTCAGTCTCCAATTTTCAATGGCTCAACATATTAATTTCCTATCAGTATAACTCTAAATTTTTCCATTATCATCGGACTATTCCTTCAGTATTATACAGTCAATCGGTCAGTCAGTCCAAAATTTCCGGTCCGGGCATTTTCTCCCAAATTTCTCGAAAATTTCCTATAAGTCACTATAAAATACCAGTCACTCATAAACTATTCTAAATCAGTCACTTGAACCCAATAACTCCGAATTCCTCAATTAAACACGATTCAGTCGGTCCAATCAGTCCTCAGTTCACTATCCAGTCAATTCAGTCAGTCTCAATTTACAATTATATACCGGAAATCATGAATGCATGTACCAATGAATAAATAAATATGCATATGCAGTAGACCTGTTCCTCTATAATTAGAGGCCAGTAACATATTCAATCAGTGAATGTAGTGCAGTCTATCAGTCTAACCCATAATTACCAAAATGCCCTTGCTCACAATAACGGGATGTTACAATTCACCCCTCCTAATTAAAATTTCGTCCTCGAAATTTCATATACGGCGAATCAAGAGGACAGGAGAATTGATCCACATCTTTTCTATTCTAATTCCCACTCATATCCTGATAATTATTCGCAAATCCGTACATTCAGTATCAGAAACACATTTATCATACCCTTTTAATCCAGTCCATAGAACATTTTGTAAATCAGAACCATCCTTTAGAGTTTAGACCACTTTACCAATCTATTATTATTACAGATTCACTTCACTATCTTCATTAACTCAAATCAATCAAAGTCTTCGACTATGTTCAGTCAATCTCAACTGACTCCAAGGATATCAGCCTCACAATTGCCTCAGCAGTCACATCAGTTAGTTACCCCCACAAAGTACTATTCGATTCCACACTTTAAACTCTTTTATTACTCTTTCGGTACATTCTTGTTGAACACTTCAATGGATCTTAGAGATTTCTCTAATGATTTCTTTAGCGAAGAAACACATACTCCACAATCTGATTATAAATATCATTTCCTCAAAAGTTAACTCCCATTTAAACTTCCAATACGGTTTGCATTTTTTGAATCACCAATTTGGTTTGCCGGTCCTTTTACACAGTTGATTTGGAATTCGATAACTCATACTACTTTCTTTTTACCCTTTACCGGTTTGATGCTTATCATTTGATAATAACATACTTATACACTATTGAATTTCTACTTAATCCATTTACTCTCTTTGCGAATTACTCAAATTCTCAAAATATCTTGATCATCATTAATTTGCATATCCAAGCTCTCACAAAGAACACTCAAGACAACAATTTCAAATAATTTGTCACAAGATAGTTCACGGTTATACTTGACCCGAATACATAGAATCACTATGCCTATATCTACAAATTACATTTCACTAACTATTGCCAAATCTTCCATTCAAAACAACATGATTAATACTTTGTGGACAGTTCTCCAAATGTCTCTTTCACAATCATCACCATACTATTCACACATTTTCTTCAAACATTTTGGCTAAGCTAATGCCAGAAAATCTTTGACACAGTTTGGACGTATTCAACCCTCAGTTAGTTCCAATTAACTCCAAATCCCGTATACTTATATTCCTGGAAAATTTTGCATTTTATCAATACCTCTATCACCATTAAGTCTCCCGATAAGTCATACTCAAATACTAAATCATTCACTATTCATTCGATCGGATTTAGATCCACTCTTATGAAACTCGCGTGCTTTACAATTTCCTCAACTATACGGTTTATTTACTTCACTTTTAAATGCATTTAATCGATCTTGATACTCATAGTCACTTTCAATTGTCACATCACACGCATTCTCGATTTCATTACATCGGATACTCCCTTTTCACCGATATTCGAGCTTAAAGTTCTAGTCACAAATTGCTCCAATCACAACGGTTTATTTATCGCTTAGAATCATGCTAAGCATGCACTAACACTTACACAAATCACTAACACATATATTATCACTTCACTTCATTGGTCACTATCGAACACTTATTCGTAATATTATACACGATTCACAATCACAAGTATGCACATTCGCAACACATTCAAGTCAATCACTTACAATCGTAAATCATTATTCATAAATTTCGTCATGGTAATCAATCCCGATTATAACTCCTTTCTATCATGGAATACCGTATTTTCATCACCATGTACACTTGAACTCTTGCCATTTCTATCATATTTCTCCTTTCATTTTCCTCACTGTTTCTAACTGCTTAAACGACTGATACATGCTCATACATGTGACTCATATGCTAGACCAGGATCGATTGTCCTTTATCACGTGACATGACTTAGATGCACGACTAGACACATTTTTGAGCGCCCATGTAAGATTGTACTACGGGCTCGATACCACAAATGTAACACCCACACCGCAGGATCGAACCCGACATCCACAGTGATATTCGGGTCCGTGTCCCGCGAGAATGGCGTGCTAACCACTCAATCAGAAATCAGTACATTACTTTTAAATAACAAATGCGCGGAAGTCTATCCAATTGGGTACAAACATTTTCAATAGCCACTGAGATCAATCTTACGAATACAAATAACCATTTTAGTACAAAAGTCAAGACATGCAATGCAGACGCGAACTGATCCCGACTTCTGACCTTCACTTGAATCCTGCGAACATACTCCCGTTTTGCTAACGGGGTACTCTTCGATTCTGAAAAATAAGTTGCAATGTTGGGTGAGTTTGCGAACTCGGTGAAAACCATCGTCGATGGTTCACTCAAATCATGCATTACGCCTAATTGCGACAAAGACGCACGATAATATTAATTAACGATATTATATAACAGTTTACGATGGTTTATAACGATTTCTGACAAGATACAATATCGATGACAATAATACGATGGCGTAGAGCAGTTTACGTAACGGTACGAGAGTCTATATCAAGATCTGATGATCGGTAACAATATTACGGTAACATAATGCGATTCACGATATCACATCACAATTCTGATGAAATCATGGCATCACTCGATTCAAGAATCATCACACAATTTGGCGATTCAATCAATCATGTATATGATGCATATGAGACTCTTTCCGGTTATTGATGTTGTGCCCAAGTGCTCGATCGGTGTTGATGGGGGCGCGCGTCGAAATTTCTCCTCAAGGCTAAGCGGGACGATGCTGATGTTCGAGCTCAGGCTCTTTTCAAATGAGATTAGCAACTTGGGTCACGATCCTTTATCTGATAATGCATTTATGCATGCAATGCAGTGTTCAATAAATTCAGTATTCAGTGGCTCAGTATATGGCTATAAAAGCCCGGTAGTGTATTTCTCAAGAATATACGAAATTCTAGATTATTGATGATTCAAGAATTTGATGTATAGCTATAAAGTCCAAAGGTAACAAGACTCAATGATTGATAATTCAATCCAATACAGTAAACACATACAATGCGATCGTACTCCTTTCCAGTAGTCATGCAGTCATACAGTGCAATTCACATTATTCAGTTCTATACAGTAAGAGCATGCAACTCAGTCATATACATTTCAAGAATAATCTGATGCAATCCATTCACATATAATTCAAGAATCATGTACTTCACATTATCAAGTAATTTACAGTGAACATTTAGACACTCAAGAATTTGAGAAACCAACTAGGTTACTCACCTGTAACTTCGAGCTATCGCTCGAAGTCCCAAAGAATGCCCTTGAACGACGATCTAACGGTGCCTTTATACAAGACAAGATGCAGTCCATTACAAAATCGCTCAATTAAGCAAAGACAAGAATGCATATGTCTCAGTACAATGATGTACAATGCATGTTCACGATTTCCGGCTCTAAAACCCAATTTTGGTATCCCATGCTCAAACCTATCTCGTTGTTCAATTGATCGATAACTATTTGATTTATACCTAGAATTCAGTCAATTTCCTCAATTCAGATTCCCTATCGCAATTTCCTATTTATCGGGTCAAAACTTCAATTACAATTTTCAATTAACACTCCAATAGTCTCAATTTGACAGTTTGGTCACACTATGTACCATAATTGACCCAATTCTCTATAATTCAATACCAAATAAATCAATTAGAACTCCTATACTTATCCTCAATTGTAGACCTCTTTCCCTAGTTCATAACAAATCTGAAATCACCTCAATTGGAGGTCAACACCCAAAAGTTATGCCCAATAAACCAATTTTAATCCAATGGAACAGTGTCTCTCGCCGCGGCATAAGCGAAGTCGCGCATGTGGCGTCTAACACACCTGGCGCCCAGATGAGGATCACGTCGGCGTCAAGTAATTTGACGCTCATCGCTTGGCGCCCGCTTAGCTTCGCCGTGGCGAAACGAACATAAATTAAACCGCCGCGAGGTTGGCGCAAGAGTTGCGGCGTGCATTTAAACTCGTCGTCTTCTCCGATCCATTTCCTCAATAAATCTACCATTAAATCACTCCAACCACTCAAATCTACACTAATAAAAGCCATAAATGCAGTAGGAATCATCAATAACAACATTAAAGCTCTTAAAACTTACCAAATCACAGATCAATCCGCAAACTCTCAAAATCCACCGTAAACCCTAGAAATCGTTTAACTCCTCCGATATACCAATATCAAAGCTTCCAGCCCTTAACAATCACTAAAACAAGTTAGGCTAGCATCAAGGAAGAGAACCCATAACAAAAAACTCAAGAAATCCTCACCAATGAGAGGATTCGAGAATGTCCTAGAGAAGGGGGAGAGGAGAAGCTCGTGCCTTAACAAATTTTCCCCCAAAATTCAAATCTAGTATTTATAGACCTAAGTCTCCGAATCAGTTCAAATTTCAGTCTCCAATTTTCAATGGCTCAACATATTAATTTCCTATCAGTATAACTCTAAATTTTTCCATTATCATCGGACTATTCCTTCAAGATATATCAATAATCGATCCATCCAAAATTTCCGGTCTGGGCATTTTCTCCCAAATTTCTCGAAAATTTCCTATAAGTCACTATAAAATACCAGTCACTCATAAACTATTCTAAATCAGTCACTTGAACCCAATAACTCCGAATTCCTCAATTAAACACGATTCAGTCGGTCCAATCAGTCCTCAGTTCACTATCCAGTCAATTCAGTCAGTCTCAATTTACAATTATATACCGGAAATCATGAATGCATGTACCAATGAATAAATAAATATGCATATGCAGTAGACCTGTTCCTCTATAATTAGAGGCCAGTAACATATTCAATCAGTGAATGTAGTGCAGTCTATCAGTCTAACCCATAATTACCAAAATGCCCTTGCTCGCAGTAACGGGATGTTACAATTCACCCCTCCTAATTAAAATTTTGTCCTCGAAATTTCATATACGGCGAATCAAGAGGACAGGAGAATTGATCCACATCTTTTCTATTCTAATTCCCACTCATATCCTGATAATTATTCGCAAATCCGTACATTCAAGATCGTAAACACATTTATCATACCCTTTAATCCAAATCCATAGAACATTTTGTAAATCGTAACCATCCTTTAGAGTTTAGACCACTTTACCAATCTATTATTATTACAGATTCACTTCACTATCTTCATTAACTCAAATCAATCAAAGTCTTCGACTATGTTCAAATAATCTCAACCGACTCAAGGATATCACCTCACAATTGCCTCAAGATCACATCGCTTAGTTACCCCCACAAAGTACTATTCGATTCCACACTTTAAACTCTTTTAT
Organism: Erythroxylum novogranatense; assembly: GCA_029891385.1. Classification (NCBI taxonomy): domain Eukaryota; kingdom Viridiplantae; phylum Streptophyta; class Magnoliopsida; order Malpighiales; family Erythroxylaceae; genus Erythroxylum; species Erythroxylum novogranatense. Next base: position 33,888,995 of record CM057232.1, on the reverse strand, counting down.
TACTCTTTCGGTACATTCTTGTTGAACACTTCAATGGATCTTAGAGATTTCTCTAACAGTTTCTTTAGCAGTAAAACACATACTCCACAATACAGTTATAAATATCATTTCCTCAAAAGTTAACTCCCATTTAAACTTCCCAATACGGTTTGCTTTTTTTTGAATCACCAATTTGGTTTGCCAGTCCTTTTACACACAGTTGATTTGGAATTCCGATAACTCATACTACTTTCTTTTTACCCTTTACCAGTTTGACAGTTATCATTTGATAATAACATACTTATACACTATTGAATTTCTACTTAATCCATTTACTCTCTTTGCGAATTACTCAAATTCTCAAAATATCTTGATCATCATTAATTTGCATATCCAAGCTCTCACAGCAACACTCAGTACAACAATTTCAAATAATTTGTCACAGTATAGTTCACGAAGTTATACTTGACCCCGAATACATAGAATCACTATGCCCTATATCTACAAATTACATTTCACTAACTATTGCCAAATCTTCCATTCAAAACAACATGATTAATACTTAAGCTGAACAGTTCTCCAAATGTCTCTTTCACAATCATCAGTCATACTATTCACACATTTTCTTCAAACATTTTGGCTAAGCTAATGCCATAAAATCTTTGACACAGTTTGGACGTATTCAACCCTCAGTTAGTTCCAATTAACTCCAAATCCCGTATACTTATATTCCTGGAAAATTTTGCATTTTATCAATACCTCTATCACCATTAAGTCTCCCGATAAGTCATACTCAAATACTAAATCATTCACTATTCATTCGATCGGATTTAGATCCACTCTTATGAAACTCGCGTGCTTTACAATTTCCTCAACTATACCAGTTTATTTACTTCACTTTTAAATGCATTTAATCGATCTTCGATACTCATAGTCACTTTCCAATTGTCACATCACACGCATTCTCGATTTCACTACGATCGAGATACTCCCTTTTCATCGATATTCGAGCTTAAAGTTCTAGTCACAAATTGCTCCAATCACAACAGGTTTATTTACCGCTTAGAATCACGCTAAGCATGCACTAACACTTACACAAATACTAGCACATATATTATCACTTCACTCATTTGGTCACTATCGTAACACTTATTCGTAATATTATACACCGATTCACAATCACAAGTATGCACATTCGCAACACATTCAAGACAATCACTCACAATCGTAAATCATTATTCATAAATTCTCGTCATGGTAATCAATCCCGCTTATAACTCCTTTCTATCATGGAATACGTATTTTCATCACCATGTACACTTGAACTCTTGCCATTTCTATCATATTTCTCCTTTCATTTTCCTCACTGTTTCTAACTGCTTAAACGACTGATACATGCTCATACATGTGACTCATATGCTAGACCAGGGATTAGTTGTCACCGTCACGTGACATGACTTAGATGCACGACTAGACACATTTTTCGAATGCCCATGTAAGATTGTACTACGGGCTCGATACCATTAAATGTAACACCCACACCCGCAGGATCCGAACCCGACATCCACAGTGATATCCGGGTCCGTGCCCATGAGAATGGCGTATAACCACTCAATCGTAAATCAAGACATTACTTTTAAATAACAAATGCGCGAAGTCTATCCAATTGGGTACAAACATTTTCAATAGCCATCGAGATCAATCTTACGAATACAAATAACCATTTTAGTACAAAAGTCAAGACATGCAATGCGCACGCGAACCGATCCCGACTTGACCTTCACTTAAATCCTGCGAACATACTCCCGCTTTGCTAACGGGTACTCTTCGATTCTGAAAAATAAGTTGCAATGTTGGGTGAGTTTGCGAACTCGGTGAAACCTTCGTCGATGGTTCACTCAAATCATGCATTACGCCAATTGCAGACAAAGACGGCACAAGAATATTAATTAACGGTATTATATAACGATTTACGATGGTTTATAACATTTCTTACAAGATACAATATTAGTGACAATAATACAAGATGGCGTAGAACAGTTTACGTAACGAAGCGATGAGTCTATATCAAGATACTGAAGATCGGTAACAATATTACAAAGAACATAATGCGATTCACGATATCACATCACAATTTACAAGAAATCATGGCATCACTCGATTCAAGAATCATCACACAATTTGGCGATTCAATCAATCATGTATATGATGCATATGAGACTCTTTCCGGTTATTGATGTTGTGCCCAAGTGCTCGATCGGTGTTGATGGGGACGCGTCGTGATTTCTCCCCGGGCTAAGCCAGACAAGATGCGATGTTCGAGCTCAGGCTCTTTTCAAATGAGATTAGCAACTGGGTCACGATCCTTTATCGATCATGCATTTATGCATGCAATGCAAATGTTCAATAAATTCAGATTCAAGGACTCAAGATATGGCTATAAAAGCCCGGTAGTGTATTTCTCAAGAATATCTGTAAATTCGGTATTCAATGATTCAAGAATTTCTGATGTATAGCTATAAAGTCCAAAGGTAACAAGACTCAATGATTCAAGAATTCAATCCAATACAAGAAACACATACAATGCGATCGTACTCCTTTCCAAAGAGTCATGCAATCATACAAGGCAATTCACATTGTTCGATTCTATACAAGAAGAGCATGCAACTCTACCATATACATTTCAAGAATAATACAAAGGCAATCCATTCACATATAATTCAAGAATCATGTACTTCACGTTATCAAGTAATTCTGATGAACATTTAGACACTCAAGAATTTGAGAAACCAACTAGGTTACTCACTTGTAACTTCCGAGCTATCGCTCGAAGTCCCAAAGAATGCCCTGGGAACGACGATCTAACGGTGCCTTTATAACAAGACAAGATCCATTACAAAATCGCTCAATTAAACAAAGACAAGAATGCATATGTCTCAGTACAATGATGTACAATGCATGTTCACGATTTCCGACTCTAAAACCCAATTTTGGTATCCCATGCTCAAACCTATCTCGTTGTTCAATTGATCGATAACTATTTGATTTATACCTAGAATTCAGTCAATTTTCTCAATTCAGATTCCCTATTGCAATTTCCTATTTATCGGGTCTAAACTTCAATTACAATTTTCAATTAACACTCCAATAGTCTCAATTTGACAGTTTGGTCACACTATGTACCATAATTGACCCAATTCTCTATAATTCAATACCAAATAAATCAATTAGAACTCCTATACTTATCCTCAATTGTAGACCTCTTTCCCTAGTTCATAACAAATCTGAAATCACCTCAATTGGAGATCAACACCTAAAAGTTATGCCCAATAAACCAATTTTAATCCAATGGAACAGTGTCTCTCGCTGCGGCATAACGAAGTCGCTCGCCTGGCGTAACACGCCTGGCGCTCATGAGGAAGTAGGATCACGTCACGGCGTCAAGTAATTTGACGCCACCTTGGCGCCCACGCTTAGTTTCGCCGTGGCGTAACGAACATAAATTAAATCGCGCGAGGTTGGCGCGCATGAGTTGCGGCGTCTTGCATTTAAACTCGTCGTCTTCTCCGATCCATTTCTCAATAAATCTACCATTAAATCACTCCAACCACTCAAATCTACACTAATAAAAGCCATAAATGCAGAGGAATCATCAATAACAACATTAAAGCTCTTAAAACTTACCAAATCACAGATCAATCCGCAAACTCTCAAAATCCACCGTAAACCCTAGAAATCGCTTAACTCCTCCGATATACCAATATCAAAGCTTCCAAATTTCTTAACAATCACTAAAACAAGTTAGGCTAACATCAAGAAGAGAACCCATAACAGAAAACTCAAGAAATCCTCACCAATGAGAGGATTCGAGAATGTCGAGAGAAGGGGAGAGAGAAGCTCGTGCCTTAACAAATTTTCCCCAAAATTCAAATCTAGTATTTATAGACCTAAGTCTCCTAATCACCCAAATTTGGTCTCCAATTTTCAATGGCTCAACATATTAATTTCCTATCAAGATAACTCTAAATTTTCCATTATCATCGGACTATTCCTTCATATTATATCAATCGATCGATCAATCAAAATTTCCGGTCCGGGCATTTTCTCCCAAATTTCTCGAAAATTTCCTATAAGTCACTATAAAATACCAGTCACTCATAAACTATTCTAAATCAGTCACTTGAACCCAATAACTCCGAATTCCTCAATTAAACACGATTCAGTCGGTCCAATCAGTCCTCAGTTCACTATCCAGTCAATTCAGTCAGTCTCAATTTACAATTATATACCGAAAATCATGAATGCATGTACCAATGAATAAATAAATATGCATATGCAGTAGACCTGTTCCTCTATAATTAGAGGCCAGTAACATATTCAATCAATGAATGTAGTGCAGTCTATCAGTCTAACCCATAATTACCAAAATGCCCTTGCTCGCAGTAACGGGATGTTACACCTGATCTTAAGAATAATATAATACAAATTGCAAGCAAACAAAATTGAAGTATAAAAGAAAAATTGAATTTGTAAAAAAATAAAATTGATAATATACCGGAGCTTAAATACTTGAACCCACTAGCCAAAGATGGTTGTCACAACTCACAATCTTTACATAAGAACCATGGAAAGATGCTTCATTGAAGAAGTAATTGTTAGGATACTAAATTTGTTCTAATTATAGGGGCGTTAGAAAAATTAATTTTTTACAATTTTTTGATTGGATCTTAATAATCAAATAACTTTAAAAAATATGAATCATAAATGAGCATGCAAGTAGGTCTAGGATCTGTCGATCCAACTTGAAGATAACAAGTTCAAATTGGTTTGACTAGACTTCGGGTTAGGCCTAAGCTTTTTTATTTTGTAATTCCAGATTGAGTCTAAGAGTAGCCTAGCATAAAGCCCAGTTATTTTCTATTAAGTGTAAAACGATATCGTTTTATGCTAAGTTAAATGTAAAAATGAACGAATTCTTTTCTTTCTTCCTCATCATCCCTCCTTGGCCTCTGTGATTGCTTTTGCATTTACCCTCACCCTTCTAGAGTTTGTCCAGCCCTCAGCGAATGCTACCATCCCTCTACCCCCACTTCTATTTGTGTTGTGGTTTGCCTCTCCTTGTGTTGCACCTCTAACTCTCCTCGCGTTGTGCCTATGCCTCTCTTCATGTCACACCTCCTCCCCCTTTTTTGTAAGATTTCTTTGGTGAGCACCCTTGAGAATTTGACTCAAACTCATTGCTTGTATTTTCAGTGAAGATCTATTTCTTAGAAAGTCAGACTTTGTATATTTTTTTATGCATATGGCTAATTCATTTTTTGTACAACATGAATTACTAATTTTAATTATTTCTTGATTAAATGTAATTTTAGAAGCATGAATTTCTAATACTTCTATTGTTATCACTTGCCACTATTTTTTGATATTATGAATGTCTCAAATACATGACTTGTGAATTAGGAAGAGAAGCATAGAGAATTGTTGTATTTTAAGAAGTCAATATAGTATTTGTATAAGTAATTCAAAATCTTTGTAATAAGGACTTAATATATGTGCGACTAGTTGTTTCCTCATAATTGTTCATTGGTTTACAAGTAACATATTTACTCATATGCAACAAAATAATTGAGATTTATATATTCTTATTTAAGCTTAAAATTTGGAAGTAAAATTTTGAAAATGATTTTTACTTTGGATTAATATGATAAAGTGGAAACCTACCTGAAAGACTCAAAAGGTAGAAGTCCCTTTTTTTTCCCCTTATCACAGTTTCTACCTACTGGAACTTACAAGAGCAATGTTTGAATGCACATATTTGAAGTATAGAAATCTTGAGTTGAAGCGTTCCTAATATTCGTAAATGGATTTTCTATGATTTTGCTTTATCCCACAAATCTCTTTCCTTATACTGATTGCCCTTAATGATGGAAAGTATTTCTCTAAAAATAGCATCTTCATTTTGATCCATGTGCTTACACTCCCAATAGGTAGATCAAAAAGCATGTATTTTTCTACATCCTTAGTGAACATAATAATTTGCTCTTCTGTCACCCCTAGAGGTTTCATACTAATATAGACCACATCAAGCTCCTTGAGATGCTTATGAGCATCTTCACCTACAAAATCATGAAAGTTGAGCAAAAAATGGATTAAGTCAGACTTAAGTTTATAAGTAACATGTTCAACAAGATTTGGAAAGTGATGCATAATGGTCTTTGAGTCAAATATGGGCAGCTAACTCTCTTAGAGTTTTTGGATTACCCATGGATTCCTCAAGTTCAATTCCTTGTTGTATTTTCGGAGTTGTTATGATTTCTCTTTATAGCCTTCATAGTGTCCTTTTAATCTTGGGATCAAATTGTATAGGTTCTTATTAAGGAGATCTCATTACTACCATATACAAACCTTTAAAACATAAAAAGATCAATAAATGACTATAAAAACTAATTATTCAAAAATATACAAAATACCAATTAATATCATAAACAAGAACTAAATCACTTCACTCCTTGGCAACGGTGTCAAAATTCTTGATACACATCGAACACACCAAAAAATAAAACTTAACTCTGCACAACTAAATTTGTAGTAATGGTGAGCGAGGATCATATATATAAAGAGTGTGTGTTAAGCTTTTATAATGAATAAACTAGTGTTTGGGATGATAAGTGATTAGTTGACTATATTTATATTCCTATATTTAGTGTGTTTTGTTTGTTATTTAAGAATCTTATGGCATTTATGGTACTTATTCTACTTCAAGTATATTTTTAAGTGATAATTGCCTTGACAGACTAAGAGGATAAGAATTTGGGTTAAATTATAACATAAAATGGAAGAATTGAAGCAACTTTAAAAATACTTGGTCATGTACTGGAATCATGTAAATTACTACAAACATATGGAGTTTCGAAGAAATTCTTTTTGCCTAAGTGAAGATACACGCCCGTGTATATTGGCATATATGGTTGTGTATCTGCCTATGTAAGCTTTTGGAACCATGTAAATTCATAATTTGAGGGGATTTTGACAGTGTATATTCTCAACAATATAGTTTTTGCTATAGAAGGATATATGAAGTCTATAACAGAGAGAGGTAGATTTCAGAGCTAGCGGAGACACTAAAAGAAGGAAGAAAAACATAAGAAGAAAAAAAGGCTACACATCACAAATTAGAAGATCAAAAGTGGAATCATCAAGATCAACTCCAACTTTCTAGATTTCCAGAATAAGGCTTCAAACTGATTTCATTATATTCTCTTTTTTCTATTCCATTGCCTTATATGCTAAATCTAAATAGTTATGTTTTGAATATGATTATGGATTATGAAATCTATATTAGGGTGTTATTCTTGAATTGTTTGGTATAATTTTTACCTTGTTGAACTTAATATATTACTACTTTGTGATATTTATTGTACTCATATTTGATTTGAATTAAGAGATTGAATCAAATTATTTATGTTAAGTTGCATAAGGAGAGTTGGTAACTTAATTACAGTTATTAGTTTAATTAGAAATTAAAGAGAGATCCTAATTATGAGATAATTATCTTTAGGATTGCTTCAAATCTAATTGAGTAGTTAGGAGTATTTTGAATAATCAAGGATTACAACTCAAATTTTATCTATTTCAATTAAGATTACTTGATTAGATCTCAAGAGAGGTAATCAAAACCTTTAGATATCTAGCATTAAGCATAGTTGAATTGTAAGTTAAGGGAAGACAAAATAAGGATAGAATAATTCTAAATTTTCACCATTGAGTAACTTTAATTTTATAGATATCTTTTACTTATTGAATCATCAAGTTTTGTTAGTATACTTTAACTTTTAGTTAATTTGATCTTTTTTACCTTAAACAAGTGTAATTTAAATTTTAAAGTGACTATATTCAATCTTCTTGGATCGATATTAGTTGTACTATAATATATAATTTGTATACTTACGATATAGCATAAAATAAGCAAAGAAATTTTTAGCAGTGTTGTCGTGGATTACAATTTTAGCATCTTATCCAATTTGAATTCTTTTGAACTAAAGAGTTTGATATTTTTTTCTTATATTATTGTAGGTGCATGAATGATTTCGAGCAAGGTAATGGATGCGTAAGTTTTTTACACGTTCAAGCAAGAGAGGGAGATTTAAAAAGCAAGACGTCAAAAGACAATAGAAAGAATAATGGAGAACGAATATAATCAATGAGAATTACAAAGAACCCTTATGGACTTCATGAGACTTAGGTTTAATGTTGATCAGCAAAGGATAATAAGACCACTAGACCAATATATTTGAAATGAAACTAATATTGTTGAATATGCTACAAACCATCGTCCAATTATATAGACTAGCCAATAAGGATCCTAATGCTCATTGGCCAACTTTCTAGAGATTTATGACATATTCAAATAATGGGCTGTCAAAAGATGTAGCCAAGATGAGGCTCTTTCCTTTCACATTTAAAGATCGAGCAAGGCATGCTTAAACTCACTCAACCCAGAGAATGTCACAACATAGAAGTAGCCGTTACAAACCTTTTTGGTTAAGTACTACCCCTTAACGAAGAACACTAAACTCATAAAGGAAATCACAAATTCCCAGCAAAGTGAGAGGAAGTCCTTATATGAAAATCAATTCAAAGAATTGCAAAGGAGCTACCCACATCACAACTTGCCAAAAGAGTTCATTTTGAAAACATTCTACAATTGAGTGAATCTAACCATGTGAGGTGCCATATTTACAATAGTTAGTGTCTTTTAATGAGGAAAATGGTTGAAACAAAACTTGATTTTTTTATAAAAAAACGGAAAATAACAACTATCTGTGGACATCTAAAAGAAGTAAACAACAGCTAATCTTTAGAGATTAAATGGAGTGTTGGTTGTGAATTTAGTGATAACATTACAAACTGAAGTAACAAAACCAACTAAACAATTGAACATCCTAAAAGTCACATCTTCTAGCCTGCTCAATGTATGTCAGCATGGATGTGAACTATACAAATAAGAAAGTCAAGTCTTAGCTTATTGCTTCCTAGTGGGAAACAACAATATGGAGTAGCTCAACTCTTTAAGAGCATAGTATGGTTAGGGAGGTAATAATTCCTATTCTAATACTTACAATCCTGTGTGAAAGAACCACCTAAAATTTTCTTGATCTAACAATGCATGAAATCAAATGAGAGCTCACACTATAAGAAAACAAGACAATTAGCGACATTTTAAATACGTCACAGAATCTTAAAACATGTCGCAGAATGCATTCCATGACGTTTTAAAAAATGTCACAAAAAATGTCGTGGAATATGGTGTAAGCAAAAGGTTTATGCGATGTTGTCATAAATCATAACAAAAAATATTGACATTCCATGATGTTTCGAAAAACGTCACAAAAAGATTGATCTTTCTGCAAAGTTTGTAGGAAACGTCACGGAAAGTCACATTCTGACTTTCCGCGACGTTCATATTCTGACTTCCGCGATGTTTCCTAAAAACGTTGCAAAAAGTTATACGTTTTGAAAAACGTCGCAAAATTTTACTTTCTACAACATTTTAAAAACATCGAGGAAAGTCTTCCCTGACGTTTTTGGGAACATCGTGGAATGTGGCTTTTCGCGTTGTTTTTATGAAACGTCACGAAAAGTCAGATTCTACAATGTTTTTGAAACGTGCAGAATGTTTTACAAAACGTCACAAATGGAGTTATTTTCTTTTAATTATTAATTTTTTATTTTTTGAAAATAATTTAAATTTAATAATTTTTAATTTTAATAATTTTTGAATGACGTAGAAAGCCACATTTCGCGATGTTTCTAAAAACGTCGCAGAATGTTTTACAAAATGTCGCAAATAGAATTATTTTCTTTAATTATTAATTTTTATTTTTCAAAAATATTTTAAATTTAATAATTTTCAATTTTAATAATTTTAAATAAAAATTTCAAATCTTATTTGTTTAATAACTATTCAATATTTTATGAATTTTATTTATTTAATATTCTTCAATTTTTTAGTATATCATTAATTTTAAACATTCCATTATTATTATTTTTTCATTTTTGAAAATTATTTTAATTTAATAATTTTTAAAATTTTAATTATTTTTAAAATATGAATTTTTTATATTTTAGTATTATTGTTATTTTTCTTTGAATATAACAAAGGAAAAGGCCAAAATAACTAAATAATTTTTTTAAAAAGAAGTAGAATATTTACTTTTTTTGGAAAAATAGAATAATATTTACTTAAAAGACCCGACGGTGTACAAATCTAATTCTACGATATTGCCAAAGTTGTCTTCAACCTAAAAATAGACCCTTCTCCCTCCGTTGGCCAACTCGACTGATCCAAAACTCAATACAAACAGTAATGCCATCAGGACACTTTGCTTCTAGAAGGTGCTAAAACATCAAGGGTGTTATGATGAGCATCATTGTGATCACTGCCACGCCTAAATGCACAAAGGGGGGAAAAACACAAAGTGGTTACTTTTAATTCTTTACTGTCGAAATATTAAGGCTGATGCATTGCTGGTCATATCAGTGTCATTAAATCCAATAACAACACCAAGACACGGTACTAGTAACACCCAATTCACCTCTACTATGTATATCTGCCCATGTATTTTCCTTGATGTGTGTACTATCTTCACCCGAGAAAAGCAACCCAGTGCTCCATTGTTGGGCCCCAAAATTTTTCTAATTTATGTTATTAAGCATGAAAAGTAAAAGCATTAACATTAACAGTATGAACACGCCGCGACGTGCGGGGAAGGCAACGTCGCGACGTGCGAGAAAAGGGTGCACGCCGCGGTGCACACTTGAGTGCACGCCGCGACGAGCACAGGCGTTCGTCGCAACGAGCGAGGCTTCGCCACGGCGAGCCCCCTGTTTCCAGCAAAGATGAATTTTAGTATTTTGGGCATATCTTTTGTTATAGATGTCCAATTGAGGTGATTTTGGATTCGTTGTGATCTAGAGAATGAGGGCTCCAAGTTTTATGAAGAAGGGAAGTTGGGAATTAGCCTCTAAGGGTTTTGGAATTTAGATGGAAGTCGAATGTAGACTGATAATGCTAGTGATTTTATTTTTCAAGCTTTTTGACTATTTCCTTTGAATATTGTTTAAATGGGAACTTGGTTTGTTATAGAAAACCAAGCCGACCTGATCCAATCGCAAGAGGAAGGACCACAGTGAGTTGGATTCTCGAGCGATATTAGTGTTGGAGTTATGTAAATATAGTGCCCTGGAAAGCAAGTGTATTTACATGTAACTTTATCTTCTTGATTCTGCTTTGTAATGAAAATATTTATTATTAATAAAACAAAAGAGTTTGGTTTTATCTGTATGAGCATTATATATCTGGTCATAAGGTACCAAGATTCATTTGTAAGTAATATACATATACATAGAGATGTATGGGAAACATGTATATTATTAGAATCAATTAATTGATTCACAGTTGAATAATCAAGTTGGTCGTTTGATTATGGTTTAGATCAGTAGTGTTGCGATTTATCTCCATATAAGTAAAAGAGTTTACTTAAAGGGAATGATGAGTTTCATATCATGATAGTAGTAGACTATCGATAATGGCACTATTAAATGAATTGAATCAAGTATGTTTTCAAGAATAAAGTGGCCGTTACTTTAATCTTAAAACATACAACTTAAGCATTCGCTATTATGAACCACAATCTTGATGAGTGGTGAACTCATATGTGTTTCATTATAATTTTGATATGATCGGAATGGATTCTTACAGGTATTAATCCGAGGTTCGCATGTTGGAATTATTAATTGAAACATGTATCGTGAACATTCACTCAAATAAAGAGTTTATAGTGTTATCATCTCTTCTAGATGTTTTAAGGAGATTTGGTGATTAAGCTGGTGCGATAGTTTGATGGACTAGCTACCCATCAAGTCTTAACACTAAGATGAGATCTTATGTGTTAATCACCATATAAAGTAAAATGAGAGATCTAGAAGGAAAAACCAACATAAGGGCAAAACGGTAATTTTACCCTTTGTTGTGCGGATGGCTATAATAAGGTTCTAAATAGGGTTTGCAATTGGGCATATTCTCATAATATTTAATAATTTAAGAGTTTAACTAATTGTCTTTAGTGGAATGATATTTAGTTAATAAGCTAGAATTAATTCCAATGAGATTGAATTATTTCTGGGCTTATTGGAGCTTGAATTATCAAAGTCCAATAAGATTCCCCACTTGGCTTTAAGGAAGGTTATAAAGCTAAGTAAGAAGTAGTTTGGAGGCTTTAGAAGTCCATAATTGAATGATGGGCTTATACTAATTAATGGTTAATTGGAAGCCCATATGTTCATTTAGAAATGGGCTTGTTTTGGTTTAATGTAATTGATTAGATTAATTATATTAAAACAATTTTTTTTAAATGGAGAAGAAGCAATTTCGAAATTGTGTTAGGTTAGATGTGTAACCACACATTTGACATTAAAATACTAAATAAAGATGGTCTTTATTATGGTTCATCATTATTAAATGGAGTTATGAACTTACCATTAAATGGTTTAATGGTTGGCTTTTAATGTTGGCATGTAACCTATTTGCATTCATTAGATTAAAGATGAAAGATGTGCATTAGATGGACCATCTTCCTTCTTTCTTCTTGCCAAAACCGAAATGGGTATTCAATTATAGGTTATGGTCTTTTCAAATAGCCATTTTAAAGATAAATGAAGTAAGTCTCATTTATTGGCTATTTGATGAGTGATTAATGTAAGAAGTGATGCATTGGATGCCTCTCACTCTTTCCATTGATGCATATTTTGAAATTGAGATGTAAGAAAGGGTTCTTGCATGGTTTCTAGACATTCTCTCCTTTCATGCAAGGTAGAACCGAAATTCCTAAGTGAAAGAATTGAAAGAGTTTCAATTTTGGTTCTTCTTCTTCTAAGAAAATCTCCTCCAAATATTTCTTCTCCTTTCCCACCAAAGGATTTTGTTAACCTAGTTGTCCTTGAAGAACAAGTGGTAAATCTAATTGGTTGAGGATACTACAACAAGGAAGAAGATAGATTGCTAAAGGAAAAGACTCAAAGGCAAAGGATTTGGATATAAGAAGGAGAGGATATAATGAGGATTTAAAGTCAGCGAAGGAGTCGGTAATTCTTTTTATCTTGTTCTTGGTTTTATTATCCTTATACCATATCATGTATGGATTAGCATGTTGATTTGGATATATTGCTTCCGCTGCAAGATGATTTCTTAAAAAGTTTTGAAATCTATCGTTTCTCCATACTAAGCATGCTTTCTTTTTCCGATCCAACAATTGGTATCAAAGCCGGTTTTTCATGCATGATTTCGGTTCCTATATGGTGGATGCATGGGTTGGCAATCTTTTTATGTATACTGCATATTTTTATGTGATAGAAATATATATGGTGTATGTTGCTCTTTTGGTTGTCCATAGAAGTTAAATTTTATCTTGTAAGATTTCTTCATTTGGTTGTAACAAGGAGGGTGGTCTATCATCACCATGTTTCCTCCTTGGTTTCTTTTTTCTATTTTATTTGATTTTGTAATGTACAAAATTGATGTAATGATGAAGAAGGAGCAGCCATGGATTGAAGAAATGGAAAGGTAAAATTTTCGGTGTATCCTTTTGTGTTTTGGCATAAGTTTTGTGAAAACTAAGTTGCTGGAATTTTTGTTTCAATGAATCATATTTCAGTTATGATTGGAAAACAAGTGCTGGTTTTTTGTTTCAAAGAATCCAATTTCAGTTTTGCTAAAATACTAAGTGCTGTGTTTAATTTTCATGAAATGAGTTTCTTGTTTTAATAAAACAAGTGCTGGAATTTTTGTCAAAACAAAGATTTGGTTTTCTAAAATCTAGTGCTGGATTTTTATTTTCAAAATGACAAAATTCTAATTTCATAAATGCCATTACATTTTATTTACGAATGGGCGGATCATGTTAGCGAAGAGTTGAGCGGAAGATCCAAGATGAAGAAGCATATTTTGGGCCTAAAAGGCTTGTAATTATTTTATGTTTCTAGGATGGACAATCAAAAGTGGCTTTATTAGTTCATGTGATGAATGGAGAAATGAATGCTTGTAATATGTGATATTATGTGATTGCATGTCATTTAGAAAATTGCCAACCCTAGGCCTTGCCATGCATTCATTATGTATGAGATATATAATGAAACAATATAGGATGGATAATAAATTGCATCTAGACAAGATGATATTTAAAACTTAAAGCCCAAAAAGATTGAGTGGGAGAGGATACTCCTGTGAGAGTCCACGGTTTCCAAATGATGGCCCGTTTGCATGTGGTGAAGTGTTACTCCCCATCGGAGGGCATGGATCCTAGATCTTACATGGTTTGGGTCTCCTTAAGGATAAGTCCACTTAATGATAGCAAATGTGACCTCCCACCGAGGCATGATTTGTAGGTATCTTTAGTGAATGAATCAAATGGTTATACACTCAATATTTTTTATCAATAAACTGCCCACCGTAGCTCTGTTGGTAAAAGTATGGACCAAATTAAGACGCTTCTTAAAAATTGAGCATGAGATGCTTGGTAGTTTTTGAGTGGGAGGGTCCCATTTTTCTTTTAATAGATAAGATGGCCCACCGTCACTTAATACATTATAGATAAGAAAAATAACCGTTGTATAATGTTTTAATTTTTAAGTTTTGTTAAATCTATCATCATGCATACATGCATCATGATTTTATACAAAGTTCCATAAATTGTTGACTAGTATGCTCATGTTTTAATAATTTATATTTTCGGACATAATCAACCACAAAATGAATCCACTCACCCCGCTTCTTGACTAATAACAAATTGGAAAATGGAGACAAGTTTAATGAATGGAGACGTAACCTTGACATTGTTCTTCAATATGAGCGTATTTCATGGGTGTTAACGAAAATGAGCCTACACCTCTAAGTGGAGATGCAACTCTGAGCAAGTCCAACAACATGGCGTTGGCGAATCTTGACAAGACTACTAAGTGTTATATTAAAGCTTCGTCAATGACATGTTGCAAAAGCAAATTGCTTGTATGAAAGCGCTAGCTAGTAATGGTCCATCACCTACATGAGATGTTTGGTGTGAGGACTAGGTCTGCAAGAGTGAAAGCTATCCAAACCATTCATAATCTCGCAGGCAGAAACACAGGTGAGCCGGTGCGGGATTACATGATGAAGGTAATCTGCGGTCACTAAAATTTGAGATGCTTAGGCGGATATTGATGCGGACACGCAGATGATTATGATCATCAATAGCTTAAACTTTTCTTTTCAACAGTTTAAGTTGGACTATGAGCTCAACAGCAAGGATTACACCTTGAGTGAGTTGATGAATACCCTCCAGAGCACGGAGGAAATATTGAATATTAAGGCTCATGGGCCAGAAGCTAATGTAGCTTCTTCTTCTAAGCCCAAGGGTAAGGGCAAGGAAAAGAAGAAGGGTCCAATGAAAAAGAAGGCCCAAATAGGGGTCAAGGCCAAACCCATGAAAAAGAAGGCCAAAGAGAACATCAAAGGAAAGTGTTTCCTTGTGATGAGATGGGCCCCAAAAAGAAGCTATCGATCTACCTAGAGTCCCTCAAAAGCAAACAAGGTATGGGCTTCCTAAGTTTGTTAGGAACTAGAAATGTGGCAGATTTATCTACTTCTTGGATATTAGATTCAGGAGCCACTAACCATGTTTGTAATTCTTTGCAGGGGTTCCAATAAAGGAAAAGACTTCCTAAAGGCCAGTTTCAAGTTAAGATAGCAGATGGTTCCTATGTTTCAATGAGAATCAGTGGGAGTAGTTATCTTGGACTTTCCTAGTGGTCATAGGTTATATTTGGAAGATGTTTATTACATGCCAATGATTGTAAGGAACATGATTTACATGTTTTTGTCTAATAAAATCGCTATTCCTTATATTTTGAAAAGGTTGTTTCAATATATGAGAATAAGGATTTTATTTGTGAAGTTTATAATTAAACAGGATTGTTTTTATAGAACCTATGAAAGGCTCACTAAACACCACGAAATTGATAAAACCAAGACAATCCAATATCTCTAGCATTAATTCAAAGTATCTGTGGCATCTAAGGATGGGTCATATCAATCGAGAAAAGACTTGACAAGGCTAGTAAAGGATGGGATCTGATGGGCTTGGATAGTGATCCATTACCTACTGTGAATCTTGTATTGAAGGAAAATGACAAAAGCCTCATTTCCTTCTAAAGAAAACAGATTTGAATCCACATTGGACATGGTACATCTTGATGTGTGTGGGCCCATGAATGTACAAGCTAGAGGAGGTTATGAATATTTCATAACTTTTATAGATGATTACTCAAGACATGGCTATTTGTATTTGATGCATAAAAGAGTGAATCTTTTGAAAAGTTCAAAGAATTCAAAATCAAGTCGAGAAGCAACTTGGCAAGCCATTAAAACGACTTCGATCGGATCGAGGTGGTGAGTATTTATCCGGAGAGTTCCAGAATATTTAATTGACAATGGAATTGTTTCCAATTTGTCGACTCCTCGTACACCTCAATGAATGGTGTAGCGAGAGGAGAAATAGAACTCTATTGGAAATGGTAAGATCAATGATGTCCTATGCTAGCCTTCCAGAATCGTTCTGGGGATATGCCATACAAATGGCAACATATCTTCTTAACTTTGCTCCATCCAAATCGGTGCCTAAAACACCTAGGGAGTTGTAGACTGGCCGAGTGCCTTCATTGAGGCACTTGAAGACTTGGGGTTGTCCAGCCCATGTTCTAAAGCCTGAATCCACAAAGATGGAACCAAGGTCAGAAGAATGTTTGTTTGTAGGATATCCTACGGGAACTCGAGGGTACTATTTTTACAGTCCTCATGATAGGAAGGTATTTGTGTCGACCAATGCAAACTTCTTAGAGGAAGAGTTTGTGAGAAATCATAAAGGAAGAAGTGAAGTAGTACTAAAGGAGTTAGCAATTTCATCCGAACCAAGAGTTGTTTTGGATATGACAGAACAAGATGTCGAAATGGATTCAAGAGTTGAATCAGAAGTGCAACCTGAACATCAAGATGTGCCTAGACGTAGTGGGAGGGTTGTGAGACAACCAGATAGGTATTTGGGTTTAGGAGAAGGCTTAATTGCCATCTCAGACCAAGAAGAAACAGATCCCGTTATGTATACGGCTATTAATGATGTTGATGCAGAAAATGGCTCAAGGCAATGGAATCGAAATAGATTTTATGTATACTAATGAAGTGCAGGTCCTTGTAGATCTACCACCAGTGTCTAAAACCATAGGGTGTAAATGGATCTACAAAAGGAAAAGGGATCGGATGGAAAGGTAGAGACCTTTAAAGCTAGATTGGTAGCTAAAGGCTATACTCAAAAGGAGGTATAGACTACGAGGAGATTTTTCTCCGGTTGCCATGCTTAAGTCCATCAGATTCTTTTGGCCATAAGACCTATTTCGATTATGAAATATGGCAAATGGATGTCAAGACCGCATTTCGAATGGAGATCTTGAGGAGACCATTTATATGGCCCAACCGAATGATTCATTGAGCTAGGTAATGAGCATAAGGTTTGCAAGTTGCAAAGGTCCATTTATGGACTTAAGCAAGCATCTAGGTCTTGGAACATTAGGTTTGATAAGGCTATCAAAACCTATGGGTTCATACAAAACCTAGATGAGCCTTGTGTTTACAAAAGAATACAAGAAGGTAAGGTTACTTTCCTAATCACGTAAGTTGATGACATTCGCTCATTGGGAATGATGTGGGAATGTTATCTGCGGTTAAGGATGGCTGAATGAGCAGATTTTAATGAAGGATTTGGAGAGGCTACCTATGTTCTAGGGATCAAACTTATAAGGGATCGTAAGAACAAGAAGATAGTTTTGTCTCAACTAATCTACATTGAGAATATGCTCAATAAGTTCGCCATGCAAGATTCCAAGAGGGTTTCACTCCTACTAGACATGGAATCAAACTTTCAAAGGAACAAGCACCTAAAACCCAAGAGGAGGTTGAGCGATGTGTAACATTCCATATGCTTTGGCAGTTGGTAGTTTGATGTATGCAATCTTGCACTAGACCGGATATACATTACGCATGGGGATGGTAAGCGATTTCACCAATCCAGAATGGAACATTGCACTGCGGTTAAGTGTATACTTAAGTATCTTCGTAGGACGAAGAACTTAATGCTTGTTTACTCGAAAGTAATCTTATTCCGGGATATACGGATTCGATTTTCAATCGATGTTGATTCAAGGAAATCAACTTCGGTTCTATATTTACTTTAGAAGGTGGAGCCATAGTTTGGAGGAGTGTCAAGCAATCTTGTATTGTTGATTCGACTATGGAGGTCGAGTATGTTGCTTGCTTGTGAAGCGTGAAAGCGATCCGGCTCGGAAGTTCCTAAATGATTTGGAGGTAGTTCGAGGCGGAAAAAGTCATTACACTTTATTATGATAATAGTGGGCGGTGGCTAATTCTAAAGAACCTCGGAACCACAAAGCTGCCAAAACATTGGCGAAAGTATCATCTCATAAGGGAGATAATACAACGTGGAGAAGTGGATGTGGTAAAGATTCCTACTGAGTAAAACCTTGCGATCCGTTCACAAAGACATTGACTCAAAAGAGCTTTGAGGGTCACCTAGAAGGGATGGGAATGAAGGATATGTCAAACTTGCTTTAGGGCAAGTGGGAGATTGTTGGAGTTATGTAAATACGATTGCCTCGAAAGCAAGTGTATTTACATGTAACTATCTTCTTGATTCTGCTTTGTAATGAAAATATTTATTATTAATAAAACAAAAGAGTTTGGTTTTATCTGTATGAGCATTATATATCTGGTCATAAGGTACCAAGATTCATTTGTAAGTAATATACATATACATAGAGATGTATGGGAAACATGTATATTATTAGAATCAATTAATTGATTCACAGTTGAATAATCAAGTTGGTCGTTTGATTATGGTTTAGATCAGTAGTGTTGCGATTTATCTCCATATAAGTAAAGGAGTTTACTTAAAGGGAATGATGAGTTTCATATCATGATAGTAGTAGACTATCGATAATGGCACTATTAAATGAATTCGGAATCAAGTATGTTTTCAAGAATAAAGTGGGCCGTTACTTTAATATTAAAACATACAACTTAAGCATTCGCTATTATGAACCACAATCTTGATGAGTGGTGAACTCATATGTGTTTCATTATAATTCTTGATATGATCGGAATGGATTTTTACAGGTATTAATCCGATTGTCTCGCATGTTGGAATTATTAATTGAAACATGTATCGAGAACATTCACTCAAATAAAGAGTTTATAGTGTTATCATCTCTTCTAGATGTTTTAAGGAGATTTGGTGATTAAACTGGCACCAGTAGTTTGATGGACTAGCTACCCATCAAGTCTTAACACTAAGATGAGATCTTATGTGTTAATCACCATATAAAGTAAAATGAGAGATCTAGAAGGAAAAATCAACATAAGGGCAAAACGGTAATTTTACCCTTTGTTGTGCGGATGGCTATAATAAGGTTCTAAATAGGGTTTGCAATTGGACATATTCTCATAATATTTAATAATTCAAGAGTTCAACTAATTGTCTTTAGTGGAATGACATTTAGTTAATAAGCTAGAATTAATTCCAATGAGATTGAATTATTTCTGGGCTTATTGGAGCTTGAATTATCAAAGTCCAATAAGATTCCCCACTTGGCTTTAAGGAAGGTTATCAAGCTAAGTAAGAAGTAGTTTGGAGGCTTTAGAAGACCATAATTGAATGATGGGCTTATACTAATTAATGGTTAATTGGAAGCCCATATGTTCATTTAGAAATGGGCTTGTTTTGGTTTAATGTAATTGATTAGATTAATTATATTAAAACAATTTTTTAAGTGGAGAAGAAGCGGTTTGAAATTGTGTTAGGTTAGATGTGTAACCACACATTTGACATTAAAATACTAAATAAAGATGGTCTTTATTATGGTTCATCATTATTAAATGGAGTTATGAACTTACCATTAAATGGTTTAATGGTTGGCTTTTAATGTTGGCATGTAACCTATTTGCATTAATTAGATTAAAGATGAAAGATGTGCATTAGATGGACCATCTTCCTTCTTTCTTCTTGCCAAAACCAAGCGGGTATTCAATTATAGGTTATGGTCTTTTCAAATAGCCATTTTAAAGATAAATGAAGTAAGTCTCATTTATTGGCTATTTGATGAGTGATTAATGTAAGAAGTGATGCATTGGATACCTCTCACTCTTTCCATTGATGCATATTTTGAAATTGAGATGTAAGAAAGGGTTCTTGCATGGTTTCTAGACATTCTCTCCTTTCATGCAAGGTAGAACCGAAATTCCTAAGTGAAAGAATTGAAAGAGTTTCAATTTTGGTTCTTCTTCTTCAAAGAAAATCTCCTCCAAATATTTCTTCTCCTTTCCCACCAAAGGATTTTGTTAACCTAGTTGTCCTTGAAGAACAAGTGGTAAATCTAATTGTTTGAGGATACTACAACAAGGAAGAAGATAGATTGCTAAAGGAAAAGACTCAAAGGCAAATGATTTGCATATAAGAAGGAGAGGATAGCGCAGCGAGGATTTAAAGCTGTAGCTAAGGAGTCGGTAATTCCTTTTATCTTGTTCTTGGTTTCATTATCCTTATACCATATCATGTATGGATTAGCATGTTGATTTGGATATATTGCTTCCGCTGCAAGATGATTTCTTAAAAAGTTTTGAAATCTATCGTTTCTCCATACTAAGCATGCTTTCTTTTTCCGATCCAACAATTAGGTGAGTAATATATTTAAGGTTGTCGTGTGTATGGGCAATATGTGTATGCTTGCTTGCATGTGTGTGACACTGCTTGTGTTGAATTATGAGAAATATTGCAAATGCATTGTGATCATGATTATGTACTGCCTTGATGGGCATTATGGCATTGTGTAAGAATGAAAAGTATGAAAGCTTTGATAAAATGCTTTGAGCATGAAACGAATTGTTATGTGCTTTGTTTGGGTGAGAGAGTAACGGATCGTTAGTCACGTGCATGTCGATGTATAGCCTTTTCCCGACTGCCCGCTTGAGGCCACGAGATCTTAAGAAATCGAACTCGGATAGTTTACGGAATAAACTTCGGTTTATCCGGATCGTTTTACGGAACTCTCGAGCCATTTGTTGTGCATTGCATGATTGATTTTTTAGAAATGATGCATAATAATTGTTATCTTGTGAAGTAGGAATTGCATGACATATTCTCTTGATGGCTATAGGAATGTGAATCAATTGATAAGTGTTGACTTGCTATACTTGTGTATATATATATATATGCTTGAATGTGTGGCTCATTGCTAATGGCTATAAATTTATATGTCACTGAGCTTCGCAGCTCACCCTATTATCTCCCACTCCTCAGGTGTAGAACGAGACGATCGTTGATCTTGCAAGGCATCGGAAACTCCAAGATAGTTAGGAGCTTTGTGTTAAGTTAGTATTTTGGTTGGCCCTCCGAGCATATCATCATGGAGCATATTCATGTATTTTGGATTTAAACTTTATTTTGTATAATGCTATTTTGAGAATACTTGTTTGAATTTCCTTCAGATTGTAATGGCATGAAGCCCCTTGGTTTATGGGGTGTTTAATTCATAGTTAGAATGATTGTGTGTATGTTCTTATGTGTGTGAAAATGCATGTGTGAATCGATTTATGTATGGATGTTGGGATCGGGTCCGATTTGTGTGGAAGCTTGTCGCTGGCGCAGCTTGAGAGGCCACCTCGGGAATAGGGATTCGGGACCCGGGCCCAACATCCATACTGACAGATTATAGAGAAAACAACTGAAATTATTGCTTGACTTGCCACCATCGTTGCAAGAGTTGCAATAACAAATACTGCCCATAATACACCATCTGAAAGAGAGGAACAAAAGTTGGAAACCTAAAATTGTAATAAACTCTGCAATTAAAGGTTATTAAGCATGAATTGTCCAAATTAAAGGTTATTAAGCATGAATTGTCCAAATTGTGTTATTATGGCTTAGTTTGATTAAATTAGGAGTATTAGTGGATAATTGAGATTAAGTTGAGTTTAATGTGGTTTAAATGAGAAATAAAAAGGGTCAAAGAATATGAGGGCATTTTGGGAAGATTGCATGAGTTGGAGTGATTTAGGCTTTACAAGGAGGGGTAAGTTGGTATTTGTATTCCCTTAGTCTTAAGTGAGAATTCGAAGGAATTAGAAGAAGGAAAAGAAAAGAAGGAGAAAAGAGAAGGGAGAGTTGTCGTAGGTGAAGGAAGAAGAAGAGAAAAATAGGGTTTGTGATCCGAGAGATTTTCGACAAATTCGGGACATTTTTCAGGTAAGTTTCGCTTTGGTTCATCTTGATTTGGTTGAATTAAACCCTAAGATGGATTGAATGTATTAGAATCGGTGGTTTAGGGTTTTAAGGGAAAAGTGGATAGATTTCCTTGGGTTGTTGAGTTTGTGTCTATTTTTAAGTTGTAAATGGGTTAGAAATGTAGTATAAGACTTGAATCAAGGTTTAGATGTGTTGCTTGGGATTAAGAGAAGGATTGAGGTTGGAAAAATGATAGAAAATCGGGTTCGGAGTCCTTCTCCAGGCCTGCACGTCGCGATGTGCGTATGAACACGCCGCTACGTGCGGGAAAGGCAACGTCGTGACGTGCGAAGTTGCACACACCGTGACGTGTGAGAACGAGCACCTCGCGACATGCGAGAAAAGGGTGCACGCCGCGGCGAGCACGGGCGTTCGCCGCGACGAGTCCCCTGTTTCCAGCAAAGATAAATTTTGGTATTTTGGGCATATCTTTTGATATAGATGTCCAATTAAGTTGATTTCAGATTCGTTGTGATCTAGAGAATGAGGGCTCCAAGTTTTATGAAGAAGGGAAGTTGGGAAGTAGCCTCTAAGGGTTCGAGAATTTAGATGGAAGTCGAATGTAGACTGTTAATGTTAGTGCTTTTACTTTTCAAGCTTTTGACTATTTCCTTTGAATATTGTTTGAATGGGAACTTGGTTTGTTGTAGGAAACCAAGCCGACCTGATCCAATCGCAAGAGGAAGGACCACAGTGAGTTGGATTCTCGAGCGATATTAGGTGGGTAATATATTTATTGTTGTTGTATGTATGGGCAATATATGTATGCTTGCTTGCATGTGTGTGACACTGCTTGTGTTGAATTATGAGAAATATTGCAAATACATTGTGATCATGATTATGTACTGCCTTGATGGGCATTATGGCATTGTGTGAGAATGAAAAGAATGAAAAGTATGAAAGCTTTGATAAAATGTTTTGAGCATGACACGAATTGTTATGTGCTTTGTTTGGGTGAGAGAGTAACAGATCATTAGTCACATGCACGTCGACGTATAGCCTTTTCCCGGCTGCCCGCTTGAGGCCACGAGATCTTGAGAAATCGAAGTCGGATAGTTTACAGAATAAACTTCGGTTTATCTAGATCGTTTTACGGAACTCTCAAGCAATTTGTTGTGCATTGCACGATTGATTTGATAGAAATGATGCATAATAATTGTTATGCTGTGAAGTAGGAATTGCATGACATATTCTCTTGATGGCTATAGGAATGTGAATCAATTGATAAGTGTTGACTTGCTATACTTGTATATATATATATATATATATGCTTGAATGTGTAGCTCGTTGCCAATGGCTATAAATGTATATGTCATTGAGCCAGAACTCACCCTATTATCTCCCACCTCGGGTGCGAGCAGGCGATCGTTGATCTTGCAAGGCATCGGAAACTCCAAGATAGTTAGGAGCTTTGTATTAAGTTAGTATTTTGGTTGGCCCTTCGAGCATATTATCATGGAGCATATTCATGTATTTTGGATTTAAACTTTATTTTGTATAATGCTATTTTGAGAATACTTGTTTGAATTTCCTTCAGATTGTAATGGCATGCAGCCCCTTGGTTTATGGGGTGTTTAATTCATAGTTAGAATGATTGTGTATGTTCTTATATGTGTGAAAATGCATGTGAATCGATTTATGTATGGATGTTGGGATGGGTCCGATTTGTGTGGAAGCTTGTCGCTGGCGCTGCCTGAAAGGCCACCTCGGGAATAGGGATCCGGGACCCGGGCCCAACATCCATACTGACAAATTATAGAGAAAACAACTAAAATTATTGCTTGACTTGCCACCATCGTTGCAAGAGTTGCAATAACAAATACTGCCCATAATACACCATCTGAAAGAGAGGAACAAAAGTTGGAAACCTAAAATTGTAATAAACTCTGCAATTAAAGGTTATTAAGCATGAATTGTCCAAATTAAAGGTTATTAAGCATGAATTGTCCAAATTGTGTGATTATGGCTTAGTTTGATTAAATTAGGAGTATTAGTGGATAACTGAGATTAAGTTGAGTTTAATGTGGTTTAAATGAGAAATAAAAAGGGTCAAAGAATATGAGGGCATTTTGGGAAGATTGCATGAGTTGGAGTGATTTAGGCTTTACAAGGAGGAGTAAGTTGGTCTTTGTATTCCCTTAGTCTTAAGTGAGAATTCAAAGGAATTAGAAGAAGGAAAAGAAAAGAAGGAGAAAAGAGAAGGGAGAGTTGTCGTAGGTGAAGGAAGAAGAAGAGAAAAATAGGGTTTGTGATCCGAGAGATTTTCGACAAATTCGGGACATTTTTCAGGTAAGTTTCGCTTTGGTTCATCTTGTTTTAGTTGAATTAAACCCTAAGATGGATTGAATGTATTATAATCGGTGGTTTAGGGTTTTAAGGGAAAAGTGGATAGATTTCCTTGGGTTGTTGAGTTTGTGTCTGTTTTTAAGTTGTAAATGGGTTAGAAATGTAGTATAAGACTTGAATCAAGGTTTAGATGTGTTGCTTGGGATTAAGAGAAGGATTGAGGTTGGAAAAATGATGGAAAATCGGGTTCGGAGTCCTTCTACAGGCACCGCGTCGTGACGACGCGTATGAACACGCCATGACGTCTTGGGGAAAACAACGTCGTGACGTCTTGAAGTTGCACACACCGCGACGTGTGAGAAGGAGCACGTCGTGACATGCGAGAAAAGGGTGCACGCCGCGGCGAGCACTGGCGTTCGCCGCGACGAGCGGGGCTTCGCCGCGACGAGCTCCCTGTTTCCAGCAAAGATAAATTTTAGTATTTTCGGCATATCTTTTGATATAGATGTCCAATTGAGGTGATTTCAGATTCGTTGTGATCTAGAGAATGGGGGCTCCAAGTTTTATGAAGAAGGGAAGTTGGGAAGTAGCCTCTAAGGGTTCGAGAATTTAGATGGAAGTCGAATGTAGATTGTTAATGTTAGTGCTTTTACTTTTCAAACTTTTGACTATTTCCTTTGAATATTGTTTGAATGGGAACTTGGTTTGTTGTAGGAAACCAAGCCGACCTGATCCAATCACAAGAGGAAGGACCACAGTGAGTTGGATTCTCGAGCGATATTAGGTGGGTAATATATTTATTGTTGTTGTATGTATGGGCAATATATGTATGCTTGCTTGCATGTGTGTGACACTGCTTGTGTTGAATTATGAGAAATATTGCAAATGCATTGTGATCATGATTATGTACTGCCTTGATGGGCATTATGGCATTGTGTGAGAATGAAAAGAATGAAAAGTATGAAAGCTTTGATAAAATGCTTTGAGCATGACACGAATTGTTATGTGCTTTGTTTGGGTGAGAGAGTAACGGATCGTTAGTCACATGCACGTCGACGTATAGCCTTTTTCCGGCTGCCCGCTTGAGGCCACGAGATCCTGAGAAATCGAAGTCGGATAGTTTACGGAATAAACTTCGGTTTATCTGGATCGTTTTACGGAACTCTCAAGCAATTTGTTGTGCATCGCACGATTGATTTGTTAGAAATGATGCATAATAATTGTTATCTTTGTGAAGTAGGAATTGCATGACATATTCTCTTGATGGCTATAGAATGTGAATCAATTGATAAGTGTTGACTTGCTATACTTTTATATATATATATATATGCTTGAATGTGTGGCTCGTTGCCAATGGCTATAAATGTATATGTCACTAATCTTCGCACTCACCCTATTATCTCCCCTCCTCGGTGCGTAAGCGAGACGATCGTTGATCTTGCAAGGCATGGAAACTCCAAGATAGTTAGGAGCTTTGTATTAAGTTAGTATTTTGGTTGGCCCTCGAGCATATCATCATGGAGCATATTCATGTATTTTGGATTTAAACTTTATTTTGTATAATGCTATTTTGAGAATACTTGTTTGAATTTCCTTCAGATTGTAATGGCATGCAGCCCCTTGGTTTATGGGGTGTTTAATTCATAGTTAGAATGATTGTGTGTATGTTCTTATGTGTGTGAAAATGCATGTGTGAATCGATTTATGTATGGATGTTGGGATCGGGTCCGATTTGTGTGGAAGCTTGTCATTTGGCGCGACTGAGAGGCCACCTTTGAATAGGGATCCGGACCCGCCCAACATCCATACTGACAGATTATAGAGAAAACAACTAAAATTATTGCTTGACTTGCCACCATCGTTGCAAGAGTTGCAATAACAAATACTGCCCATAATACACCATCTGAAAGAGAGGAACAAAAGTTGGAAACCTAAAATTGTAATAAACTCTGCAATTAAAGGTTATTAAGCATGAATTGTCCAAATTAAAGGTTATTAAGCATGAATTGTCCAAATTGTGTGATTATGGCTTAGTTTGATTAAATTAGGAGTATTAGTGGATAATTGAGATTAAGTTGAGTTTAATGTGATTTAAATGAGAAATAAAAAGGGTCAAAGAATATGAGGGCATTTTGGGAAGATTGCATGAGTTGAAGTGATTTAGGCTTTACAAGGAGGAGTAAGTTGGTCTTTGTATTCCCTTAGTCTTAAGTGAGAATTCAAAGGAATTAGAAGAAGGAAAAGAAAAGAAGGAGAAAAGAGAAGGGAGAGTTGTCGTAGGTGAAGGAAGAAGAAGAGAAAAATAGGGTTTGTGATCCGAGAGATTTTCGACAAATTCGGGACATTTTTCAGGTAAGTTTCGCTTTGGTTCATCTTGTTTTAGTTGAATTAAACCCTAAGATGGATTGAATGTATTAGAATCGGTGGTTTAGGGTTTTAAGGGAAAAGTGGATAGATTTCCTTGGGTTGTTGAGTTTGTGTCTGTTTTTAAGTTGTAAATGGGTTAGAAATGTAGTATAAGACTTGAATCAAGGTTTAGATGTGTTGCTTGGGATTAAGAGAAGGATTGAGGTTGGAAAAATGATGGAAAATCAGGTTCGGAGTCCTTCTCTAGGCCTGCACGTCGCGACGTGCGTATGAACACGCCGCGACGTGCGGGGAAGGCAACGTCGTGACGTGCGAAGTTGCACACACCGCGACGTGTGAGAAGGAGCACGTCGCGACATGCGAGAAAAGGGTGCACGCCGCGGCGAGCACTGGCGTTCGCCGCGACGAGCGGGGCTTCGCCGCGACGAGCTCCCTGTTTCCAGCAAAGATAAATTTTAGTATTTTCGGCATATCTTTTGATATAGATGTCCAATTGAGGTGATTTCAGATTCGTTGTGATCTAGAGAATGGAGGCTCCAAGTTTTATGAAGAAGGGAAGTTGGAAGTAGCCTCTAAGGGTTCGAGAATTTAGATGGAAGTCGAATGTAGATTGTTAATGTTAGTGCTTTTACTTTTCAAACTTTTGACTATTTCCTTTGAATATTGTTTGAATGGGAACTTGGTTTGTTGTAGGAAACCAAGTTTCGACCTGATCCAATCACAAGAGGAAGGATCACATGAGTTGGATTCTCGGCGATATTAGGTGGGTAATATATTTATTGTTGTTGTATGTATGGGCAATATATGTATGCTTGCTTGCATGTGTGTGACACTGCTTGTGTTGAATTATGAGAAATATTGCAAATGCATTGTGATCATGATTATGTACTGCCTTGATGGGCATTATGGCATTGTGTGAGAATGAAAAGAATGAAAAGTATGAAAGCTTTGATAAAATGCTTTGAGCATGACACGAATTGTTATGTGCTTTGTTTGGGTGAGAGAGTAACGGATCGTTAGTCACATGCACGTCGACGTATAGCCTTTTTCCGGCTGCCCGCTTGAGGCCACGAGATCCTGAGAAATCGAAGTCGGATAGTTTACGGAATAAACTTCGGTTTATCTGGATCGTTTTACGGAACTCTCAAGCAATTTGTTGTGCATTGCACGATTGATTTGTTAGAAATGATGCATAATAATTGTTATGCTGTGAAGTAGGAATTGCATGACATATTCTCTTGATGGCTATAGGAATGTGAATCAATTGATAAGTGTTGACTTGCTATACTTTTATATATCTATATATATATGCTTGAATGTGTGGCTCGTTGCCAATGGCTATAAATGTATATGTCACTAATCTTCGCAGCTCACCCTATTATCTCCCACTCCTCAGGTGCAGAACGAGACGATCGTTGATCTTGCAAGGCATCGGAAACTCCAAGATAGTTAGGAGCTT
The DNA here is from genome assembly GCA_029891385.1 of Erythroxylum novogranatense. Taxonomy (NCBI): domain Eukaryota; kingdom Viridiplantae; phylum Streptophyta; class Magnoliopsida; order Malpighiales; family Erythroxylaceae; genus Erythroxylum; species Erythroxylum novogranatense. The sequence goes on along the minus strand of CM057232.1, from coordinate 33,860,468 downwards.
TGTATTAAGTTAGTATTTTGGTTGGCCCTCCGAGCATATCATCATGGAGCATATTCATGTATTTTGGATTTAAACTTTATTTTGTATAATGCTATTTTGAGAATAGTTGTTTGAATTTCCTTCAGATTGTAATGACATGCAGCCCCTTGGTTTATGGGGTGTTTAATTCATAGTTAGAATGATTGTGTGTATGTTCTTATGTGTGTGAAAATGCATGTGTGAATCGATTTATGTATGGATGTTGGGATCGGGTCCGATTTGTGTGGAAGCTTGTCGCTGGCGCAGCCTGAGAGGCCACCTCGGGAATAGGGATCCGGGACCCGGGCCCAACATCCATACTGACAGATTATAGAGAAAACAACTAAAATTATTGCTTGACTTGCCACCATCGTTGCAAGAGTTGCAATAACAAATACTGCCCATAATACACCATCTGAAAGAGAGGAACAAAAGTTGGAAACCTAAAATTGTAATAAACTCTGCAATTAAAGGTTATTAAGCATGAATTGTCCAAATTAAAGGTTATTAAGCATGAATTGTCCAAATTGTGTGATTATGGCTTAGTTTGATTAAATTAGGTGTATTAGTGGATAATTGAGATTAAGTTGAGTTTAATGTGGTTTAAATGAGAAATAAAAAGGGTCAAAGAATATGAGGGCATTTTGGGAAGATTGCATGAGTTGGAGTGATTTAGGCTTTACAAGGAGGAGTAAGTTGGTCTTTGTATTCCCTTAGTCTTAAGTGAGAATTCAAAGGAATTAGAAGAAGGAAAAGAAAAGAAGGAGAAAAGAGAAGGGAGAGTTGTCGTGGGTGAAGGAAGAAGAAGAAAAATAGGGTTTGTGATCCAGAGATTTTCGACAAATTCGGGACATTTTTCGTAAGTTTCGCTTTGGTTCATCTTGTTTTAGTTGAATTAAACCCTAAGATGGATCAATGTATTAGAATCGGTGGTTTAGGGTTTTAAGGAAAAGTGGATAGATTTCCTTGGGTTGTTGAGTTTCAGGTCATTTTTAAGTTGTAAATGGGTTAGAAATGTAGTATAAGACTTGAATCAAGGTTTAGATGTGTTGCTTGGGATTAAGAGAAGGATTGAGGTTGGAAAATGATGGAAAATCGAGTTCGGAGTCCTTCTTTCAGCTCCGCACGTCGCGACGCATGTATGAACACGCCATGACGTCGCGGGAAGGCAACGTCGTGACGCATGAAGTTGCACACACCATGACGTGTGAGAAGGAGCACGTCGCGACATGCGAGAAAAGGTGGTGACGCCTTGGCGTAGCACCTGGCGTTCGCCATGACGAGCTCCTGCTTCAAAGAAAGATAAATTTTAGTATTTTCGGCATATCTTTTGATATAGATGTCCAATTGAGGTGATTTCAGATTCGTTGTGATCTAGAGAATGGAGGCTCCAAGTTTTATGAAGAAGGGAAGTTGGGAAGTAGCCTCTAAGGGTTCGAGAATTTAGATGGAAGTCGAATGTAGATTGTTAATGTTAGTGCTTTTACTTTTCAAACTTTTGACTATTTCCTTTGAATATTGTTTGAATGGGAACTTGGTTTGTTGTAGGAAACCAAGTTTACCTGATCCAATCACAAGAGGAAGGACCACAGTGAGTTGGATTCTCGGCGATATTAGGTGGGTAATATATTTATTGTTGTTGTATGTATGGGCAATATATGTATGCTTGCTTGCGTGTGTGTGACATCGCTTGTGTTGAATTATGAAATATTGCAAATGCATTGTGATCATGATTATGTATGCCTTGATGGGCATTATGGCATTGTGTGAGAATGAAAAGAATGAAAAGTATGAAAGCTTTGATAAAATGCTTTGAGCATGACACAATTGTTATGTGCTTTGTTTGGGTGAGAGAGTAACGGATCGTTAGTCACATGCACGTCGACGTATAGCCTTTTTCCGGCTGCCCGCTTGAGGCCACGAGATCCTGAGAAATCGAAGTCGGATAGTTTACGGAATAAACTTCGGTTTATCTGGATCGTTTTACGGAACTCTCAAGCAATTTGTTGTGCATTGCACGATTGATTTGTTAGAAATGATGCATAATAATTGTTATGCTGTGAAGTAGGAATTGCATGACATATTCTCTTGATGGCTATAGGAATGTGAATCAATTGATAAGTGTTGACTTGCTATACTTTTATATATCTATATATATATGCTTGAATGTGTGGCTCGTTGCCAATGGCTATAAATGTATATGTCACTAATCTTCGCAGCTCACCCTATTATCTCCCACTCCTCAGGTGCAGAACGAGACGATCGTTGATCTTGCAAGGCATCGGAAACTCCAAGATAGTTAGGAGCTTTGTATTAAGTTAGTATTTTGGTTGGCCCTCCGAGCATATCATCATGGAGCATATTCATGTATTTTGGATTTAAACTTTATTTTGTATAATGCTATTTTGAGAATACTTGTTTGAATTTCCTTCAGATTGTAATGGCATGAAGCCCCTTAGTTTATGGGGTGTTTAATTCATAGTTAGAATGATTGTGTATGTTCTTATGTGTGTGAAAATGCATGTGTGAATCGATTTATGTATGGATGTTGGGATCGGGTCCGATTTGTGTGGAAGCTTGTCGTTGACGCAGCCCGAGAGGCCACCTCGGGAATAGAGATCCGGGACCCAGGCCCAACATCCATACTGACAGATTATAGAGAAAACAGCTGAAATTATTGCTTGACTTGCCACCATCGTTGCAAGAGTTGCAATAACAAATACTGCCCAGAATACACCATCTGAAATAGAGGAACAAAAGTTGGAAACCTAAAATTGTAATAAACTCTGCAATTAAAGGTGTCTCACTACCTAATTTTTAGACATACCAGGAATAGCCTTGTAAACGCTACTTTGAAGGTCCTCTTTGTTCTTGGAGATATAAGCAGCCTCACCCATATAAGACAAAACTTGGCAGGGGTACACAAATGCTATGAAGGCAATCTTCATAAAAAGAACTAAACAACAATTATGAGATTTTTCATTATTTATACGAACTGATCATAAAGCACCGAAACAAGATTAGAAAATACCCTGACAGAAAGTTGTGATAAATGACCAATATCAACAAACATAGCTTCTGCACCTGATCATACGACATACATAAAAGAAAAGTTCAATTAAGTAAGAAAATAAAAAGTGACACATTTTTTTATGTATTTGCATCTCAAACACCCACCTCTAACACAGAGAATAATGCCTCCAAGGGAGTTCCATCCATCTTTTCCAGTTTTTTTAAAGAATTGATAGATGTAATAAGGGGACAAAGCATTGAAGACACGAGCATTCCAATAGAATATGTTGTAAATTCCTACTCCACTAAGGCACAAAAGTCATGTTATCATTATTAGAGCAAAGATGAAGCCAACTTTGTGTGTCCCATTATGCTGAAGTGCAAACAGGATCACCAAGATAATGCATGTAAGAGCTAGAATACAGCCTGCCAGGTTTTAACATGTATAGATTTAGAATGGTGACAGAAAAAAGGTAGCCATAGTGTACATTCAAGATGCTAAGAAAAGGGAGAAGTTAGAGGACTCCAATAGAATGACAATATTAGAGATTTAAGAATGTCAACAAACCATTCTAAACAACATAAAAAATGGGGTAGGGAGACTAGTAGTAAATACAAATTTCAGATAATAAGAAACTATAGATATCCTATCTGCTTTCCATTTACGCTCTCTTAAAACAAATGAATGTCAATAATTACCCTTTGATAAATTTCTATACTTAACTTGAATCCCATTGATTGCAGATAAAATTGCAAAAGAAACATGCACAAGCATGAATAATACAAAATTTGTTATTCAATTAATAAAGGAATAGAAAACTTTTAAATAGAAAAACACATAGGATTGCAATGTATGTCTACCTTAATAACGAGACTTGTACAAGATTAGAAGGCCGCCACATCTCCCCTAATTCTACCAAATATTACCTGAAAATGCCAGCCCAACCAAATCCCAATACTTACAATGAGAAAACTTGAAGTCTGTGCATAAATTGACATTGTCGCAATATCCTTGGCTATTTTATACAATTATGTGAATAACCAACCAATCACAATCATTTATATCCTAGTAACTGTAACATCCCACCCTCAATTGGAAGGGTAAAATAGTAAATTTGACATGGGATGGAATAGATTTGGAGTGCATAGGACTGTTCATGCATAATAGGATTGGTCCACAGTCACGTTTGTGCACATGACATTACTGTGCATGCATACATGATATTCCCGGTTTGCGTGCCTAAGATAATTTTATTGGGATTAATGTGGTTAATGGGTTTGAAAAATTATTCTGGTTGCGCCATAAATTGTTTTCTATTTTAAGGGATTTTTAGGAATTTTTCTGGATTTTTTCGGAGAAAATTCCGAGACCGGAAAAATCGTCAATTGGCGAACCGGACGATTTTCGGTATTGAAAATTTCTGTTAAATGGCACTGGAATATTGGGTAAATGATGTTTGGACTGTAATTGGGACCATTGGTACTGAATGATCAAGAAATGTCATTTGTTAGGATTCTTTTCATGTTATTTCAAATTTATTAAAAGGACTTTAGTCCTTTTCCTCTCTTCACATGCCAAGTGGCATGATGACCCATCTTAGCATATTTAATCTAGTATCAGAGTGGCGCAGCGGAAGCGTGGTGGGCCCATAACTCACAGGTCCCAGGATCGAAACCTGCCTCTGATACCACCTAAATGTAACACCCCACTCCCGAGTGACCCGAACCCGATATCGTTGGTGATATCCGAGTCCGTGTCCCGCAAGGGTGGCGTATTATATCAGTCGATTAAAACTCGGTATAACATTTTCTCCTCTCTTTATTTATTATTATTTTATTTTAAACCATTCATTAACGCAGCATAAACAGTAGAAACCTGAGTTCACGTTCACAATTAATCATTTTCAGTTATTACAGTCGTCCAATAACAATTTACAATCAGTCAATGTGTAAAACAATACAACCACAATGGGCTCGTTATAAATACAAAACATTGTTGCATAATGATTGCGAAATACAATTCGATAAGACACTAATGCGGACACGGACCGATCCCGACCTCTATCCTTTACTTTCTGATGAGACATACTCCCGTGTCAACCGGTATTCTTCAGACTGAAAAATAGATGCAAATTTTGGGTGAGTTTTGCGAACTCGGTGAGAAACCATCATCGATGGTTCACTCAAATCATGCATTATTACATGGCGTCTAAAGATATCTGAGAGTATTCAATTCGCGAGAACATAACAATTTACATTAAATAATGATTTGCATAATATGTAACAGTTTACATGAAATCATGCCATCACGTAATCGATAATTTTCACAAAGCAGGTCATTCATATGAATGCAATGCATATGTGACTCTTTTCAATTATTCGATGTTGTGCCCAAGTGCTCGGTCAAGATTGATGGGGACGCTGTGATTTCTCCCTCGGGCTCGAGGCGCCAAGATCTGAAGATTCGAGGATAAATCCCTCGGACGAGGCCCGGATCAAGAATAATCGCAACTTGGGTCACAACGTCCATTATTTATTCATGCATTTATGCATGTAATGCAAGACTCGATGGTTTTGAGAGTATGACTATAAAAGCCAAAGATTGCGATTTCAAGAATCCAAATGATATGGCTATAAAAGCCCAAGATTGCGATTTTCAGTTTCATGCGATAGTCCAATCCAATACAAGAAAAGCATGCAAATTAATCCTATACAGTTCAGTAACCATACAATTCACCTTTGCAAGTAGTTTCATTCAGTACAGTAAAAGCATGTAATTCCATCCAATATGTTTCAGTAATCTATGTAAATCACCTCGGCAAGTAATTCACATAGGGCATTTAGACATTCAGGAATTTGAGAAACCAACTAGGTTACTCACCTGTATTTCCGAGCCAAAATCTGGTCGTCTCAGTGACGTCGGTGGACCGACGCTCCAAGTGTGACTTTATAACAGTGACAGTATACAAACATTATCAATTGTTCAATCAGAGCTATTTCAGAATGCACATGTAACACTTAAAAGGTGCACAATGCACGTTCATGATATTCCCGGCCCTAATCTTACTTTTTCCATCAGAACGATCCGTCTAAAAATTAGAAACATATTGGCGCTAACGGTGCGCAAATCGGACCTCTATAGGTCCCCAATTAAACAAAACAGTGATTACACAGACTTTTACCCGGACTCACGTCAATTTTCCGTCCAAAAATCTCCAATCTCTCAGAAAATGAAATTCAATATTCTACGAATCCGATGCCTTAAGAATCAGGTCAATCGGATGTCGGACGGAAAAGTTATTCACGAAAGAAACCAAAATTCAACACTTAATATATATATATTGCCCTTATTTCCTTTAACCGAAATTCAATAAATCATAACTTATTCTACACAATTCAAAAAAATGCAAACTATATCTCGTTGGAAAAGTAATGAAACCCTCTACAAGTTTCCTTTAGTCCAGAAAAATCAATTTCACCCCTAAGGATGTTAAACATCCAATGTAAGGTACTGCCCACACATTCACTTCCTAAAACAGAACAGTCATTGGAAAATTCATTATCTTTCATTCTATGCTGTCAAAAATTATACAATAAATATGCTCATCAAGATCACAATGTTATCTAAAACTTTCATGAAACAACCCAAATTTCAATTCCCTTGCTAACTAGGTCAAATAATTCACTCAAGGTTGTTGTCCCTGAAATCACTCAATTTGAGCAGTAACTTTCTATCAATCATATCTCCCTGTATACAAGTCAAACAAATCACCACTTTATATCCCTGAAAAGATAAAATCTCAAACTTCAATTCTTCATGAAATAACCAGACTCCAATTCAGCCTCTAACAGTGTCAAATCTGTTATGCAAGTTTCTGACCTAATCAGCAATTAACATCACAATGTAGGTTCAAATTGTGAAAATCCATAACTCCCACATCTGATTTCCAGAAATTATATGCCATACACCATTTTCTAGATGAATGTGTCATCTAAATCTCTTCAGTAGATTTCCAACACCAATTCAATGCACAAAAATTACTAAAATTTCTCCTAATCTGATTGTACACCAAGTTTGACATTCCAGCTAAATTTCATTCAATGCATAAAAACAGCCAACAATCATCAGTCCATAAATCCTAATAGACATATCGAAAAATTGCAAAATCAGTGGCATTGGAAAACTAACTTAATAGGCTTCAACTTTCATTCAGTCCATTTGTCCTAATTCCTTCTCAATTAATTTATAAAAATTAGCAAAACTATAGGGTATGATTTCGGGTACTGTTCATTCCAGTCAATAGCAGTAACTTTCCTAGACAAATTGCACCCTCTTAAAGCTAAAATTGGACAGTGCCTATTTCACACAAAAATGTAGCTAACATCCCAAAGCTTAAGTGGCCACAAACCTCACCTCATTTGCATGACCACACAATTAGTTTTGCTAACAACAGTACAATCAGTGAAAACCCTAATTTTCCAGATTTGGTGTTAACCTTAGTTCTATCATTTCCAATGTCATTAACACATCATTAAACATCCAAATGAACACAAATCAGTTCTTATACCATTTATACATATACTAGGGCTAATACACAAAAAAATTTGCAGCACAAAATTCTTTCTTTCCAAGTAAAATCAATCATCAATATGCCATCACTAATCAAACTAAAACCACTTCTAACATACTACTTTCAATTCATAATTCAACCTAACCTTATACCCATTAATTCAAACCATGATAGTCATTAATTTAATGCAACCCTAAGCATAATAAATACTCCAAACCTCCCATTCAATGTGTCTACCTACCATGATTCATAAATTCATACTTAAGACATCATTAAAAACTTAATGAAAGAACTTACCTCTTTAGCTTCCAATCCTCTCTTCTCTTCACTTCCTTCTTAACTACCCTTGCTAACCACTTCTTCTAACTCATCAAGGCAAGGCAAGAACTTAATTGTATAGAAGAGAAAGCCTTGAATTTGGGAGAAAGGAAGAATGAAAGGATGAAATAAATGGAGAAGAGGAAGTATATGGGTTTCGTATAAGAGAAGCAAGACCAAGCCTTTTGTTGCTTTCTAAATGGAAGTGTCGTGAAGTGATGAATGGAAATACAAGCATTAAATATGCTAAGATGGGTCATCATGCCACTTGGCATGTAAAGAGAGGAAAAGGACTAAAGTCCTTTTAATAAATTTGAAATAAAATGAAAAGAATCCTAACAAATGACATTTCTTGATCATTCAATACCAATGGTCCCAATTACAGTCCAAACATCATTTACCCAATATTCCAGTGCCATTTAACAGAAATTTTCAATACCGAAAATCGACCGGTTCTCCAATTGGCGATTTTTTCGGTCTGGGAATTTTCTCCGAAAAATCCAGAAAAATTCCTAAAAATCCCTTAAAATAGAAAACAATTTATGGCGCAACCAGAATAATTTTTCAAACCCATTAACCACATTAATCCTAATAAAATTGTCTTAGGCACGCAAACCGGGAATATCATGTATGCATGCACAGTAAAGTCATGTGCACAAACGTGACTGTGGACCAATCCTATTATGCATGAACAGTCCTATGCACTCCAAATCTATTCCATCCTATGTCAAATTTACTATTTTACCCTTCCAATTGAGGGTGGGATGTTACAGTAACAACTTAGTATGTCTCATATTTAGAGCATGGTTCTCTAGTTGAAACACAAGTACTCAGCAGAAAAATTTTGTACTTGAGAAGTCAGAGCATAACTCTTTTTTTCCTTATTTCAAAATAAAGACTTTAAAGCCAATCCCCAGACACTTAATCAAGAGCATAATTGAAATAAACTGATACTAGTCCTAGCAAAACAATCGGTAGTTCTATTAACTCCCATGTGACGAGCATAACAAGAATCATATCTTTAATTGTCCCAGGTAGATTAATTAAATAAATGGTTTGTTTTAGTAAGATTTTTGGATAGGCATCTTGTCAATGATAGCACTTGCCATTTCATGTTCTAAAATGCTAAATTAGAAATAAATAGAAAAAAAAACAATCCCTCTAGCTAGCTATTTGGACTGCTCACTAGTCCGAAAAAGAAGGGCACTAAGTGCACTTCTTTGAGCTTCACTCATGTAAATCTTATTCCGTCTGTAAAATGTGATCAACAAATAAAGTCCTGACATGAAAAACTTCATCAACTTGCAAATTAAGAACAAGTTTCTCAAAAAATCATTTTATCCCAAAGAAAATGTTTGCCTCTAATCTCCATAGAAAACTCCCATTCTCTACTTGCCCATAACAACCACCTTCATATGATTCCCAGATAATATGGACAAAGAAAATAGAAAAGAAAAGGCTGAGAGTTGGCTAATACCATCCCCTGAGTAATTGCTGGAAATTAAACCATAGTTACACAAAGAAAGTATAGCAATAAGAACACATTATTGTACACACACTTGAGGCAACTCAATATCATCAGTTCACCTATTTGGCAAATCCAAGCTAACTAATTAGTTGGATAATTAACCCAATTAATTAATTAGATAAAAAAAAAACTACACTCAATAGCCTTAGATGAACTTATCATACATTACAATACATGCAATCCAATTTACCTATCATTTCCAAAAAAAGGGTCCAAAGGCATCAGAGTGAACAAGAAATTATTGACTTAAACAATCAAAAAACTATGCAACTGCAAGGGAAGACATATCGACTTCACAAAGTCATTCAGAAATGAAACTAAACCAGAGAAAAATTTGAAGATGACATTCAAGAGTGAGTAGCAACCACGCATAAAATGGGCATTTTTTAATGAAAAACAAACTATTCTATGAGTGTGAGAATCTGTATACCAACTGTTGAGAGGTGCTTTGCTTCTGAATTTGCCCATTCCATAAACTCATCAATTTTCCCATTACAAGTTCGAAAATTTCTATATCTAAGATATGCAAGGACTTCAATGAAACCTAATTCCAGAACAAAAATAAAAAAGCACCAAAAAAGAAAAAACAAAACTCACTTAGCATTCTTGGTAACGGACTTTGATTTACCTCCTTTCATCGTGAATCCTGCAAGTCAAATTGCAGATCAACTACAAAAACTTCGAAAATAAATCAAACAAAGCGGAATCGATGAAAACCTATACAAAACTAAAAAGGAACTTACCGGTGCAATTAGGCAAAGCTGTGCTTCGTGTTTCAGAGAGAGAGAGATAGAGAGAGATGAGAGGAATGGAAAAGAGTGGAGGGGGTTATTTGTTAGGGACCGAAATGTGGAGAAGAAGAAGAAACCAGAAGAAGAAGCGTGATAGAAGAAACTAGCAAAATGGTGAGAAATGAATACTTTTAAATATTAACTGAACAAACCGCGACATTTTATTCAGCAAAATGTCACGGTTTCTATTTTGTGACATTTTAATAAAAAAATTCGTAAAAAGTATTACAAATTTGTGACGTTTTTACAAAACGTCATAGAAAATTTGAACTTTTTGTGACATTTTTTAAACGTCATGAAAAGTCTTCACATTCAACGACGTTTTATTAATAAATATCGCGGATTGTGTTGTTTTCTTGTAGTGTCAAGGCCCATTAGAATTTTAGTAAGATAGGCTCCGTTCTTTGGAATTGAAGATGGAAAATTTGATCGATGTTTTAAACTCCAAATCATGGGCCATGATAAAAACCAAAAGAGGATGGAAGCTAAATTTGGCCAAAATATTAAGAATCATGCTTCTTTCATCCATAATTTGGAGTTTTAAGTTGAATAATTACCTAATGCATTGTCTACATGAAGTCTGTGAAGTCTCCTAAGCAATAAAGAGTCTAATATAAGGGATCAATTGAAGGTCAGCATAGTTATATAAGTGAAAGCAAGTTAGAAGAACCAACCGAGATGAAGGTTGAATCTTATAACAATATACACCAAAGGAAAAAGGAAAAAGATGAAGAGAAGAAAGAAGAAACTCATTGTATTCCTCCTCCCCGTATGCACCATTGATTCCATTTCTATAAAGGTTGTAGAAGAACAAATTGGATGCATAATTTAGAAAGTTCAGGAAAAAGCTAAAGAAATTGCATATTAACTTGTCATTTGTGGAAGCTTTGGAAAATATGCCCAAGTACACGAAGTTCCATAAGGATATATTATTAAACAAGAAAACGTAAAAGGATAATCAAACAATCTCTTTAATAGAAAGTTGTAGTTTCATAATAACCAACCATATGCCTTCAAATTGAATGACCTAGGGATTTTCATTATACCTATTATAGCTGGTAATTTATGATTTGCTAAATGTTTATGTGATTTAGGTGCAAGTATCAATCATATGCCTTTATATCAATTTTTAGGAAATTGTGGCTAGGAAATGTGAAGCCAAAATCTATGCTTATTTAGTTGCTAGATCAATCCATAAAGAAACCATTTGACGTAGTGGAGGATGTCCTAGTAAAAGTGGACAAGTTTATTATTCCTATGGATTTCATAGTGCTAGATTTTGAAGAGGATCGAAACTATCCGTTAATTCTTGATAGACCATTTTGAATGTAAGAAGAGCTTTAGTGGATGTTTATAAAGGGAAACTTATTCTTCGAATTGGTGATGAGCAAGTTAAATTTAACATGAATAAGGTATTGAAAATTTTGAAGGAAAGTAACTCTTTCCTAAAGATACATATAGTGTATGACTGCAAAAGAGAGAAAAAGGAGTACTATAAGGAAGAAGTGAGCATTGGGGAAGTTGAAGATGAAAGAGAATGAAAAAAGTAGGAATTGGGTGTTCAATCGAAATAAGAGATCTTAGTGAGAATAGAAGCACCTGTGTCACCCTTCATTTAGAAAACACCCGTTCTAGAGTTCAAAATCAATGGAAAATAAGAAAAGATGGTGGAGACAATTGGAAAGGGAACGAGAACTCTAAGGTGGCAAATTTCAGACATAAGAGGAATAAGTCATAATGTTGTAATGTATAGGATTGGTTGAAAATAATGGAACTAAAATGGTCAAGCTAATGACCTTAAACTTAGCATTTTATGTCATAGTTAGGTTTTTCATACATTTGTGTTTGAAGATGCTCTATTATTGTTCATGTTTTATGTTTATTTTGTAGAGAATTGATTGATGGATCTTCTTAGCATAAAATGTGTCTAAGTTCCTTCTCTGACTCCATCACTGCCACAATACCCATAAGTATTCTTACCCTTATTTTATTCTTTATATTTATATTTATATTTTTGTTTGTTATATTTTGTATGTATGTTATCTCTAGTTATGCTTCTGTGTAGTTTCCAAACTGAGGACAATGTATTATTTAAGTGTGTGATCATAAATACACTTGCATAACATTTGTTTATGAATTTGCATTTGCATAGTGTTAGTTTTTTATTGTGTTAGCATGATATTACTTATGTCGTTACTGGGATTTAACAATGTCAAGTACCGCTACTACACATATTACCAATTTAGTTGCTTATGTAAACGCATATCATTTAAATGATCATTTTTTAATGAATTCACAGGTTGATCACTGTTGTAGGCATTAAGTATTTGATAAATTGTTTTTTAAAAAATTATTGTCACCTAAACTACCATCTGTTATAGGTACCTCCAAGGCAAGCATATTCAATGTTACAAATTTCACATCCTAGATACTCATTTTGGACGGAAAAGGGAGTGTTAAATATATCAATATCCTACATCAAATAATAGTGGGATTTTAATAAGTCTTATACAATTTCAACAATCTTTCACCTTTAAAAAATTAAGTTCAATTTTATTGTGGTATTATAATATACTAATTTAATATCGAGCCTTCAATACAGAGACAATCCTCTTCTCTTCAAATTATCTTCTATGATTAAATCCAATTCAAACATTAACCATATTTAATACATACATATCTACACATGAGAAAAACTCTACATTTAGTTTCCTTTAATTATTTATATATTACATTTAGTTCAATATTACATGTACATTTTATATGTTAGTATTCATAATGAAATTAATATTTTTGAAATATTTATATTCACATTCTTCATTTGAATTTATCATTTTGATTTAGATATTTTTTAATTTTATGTAATTTACACATTTTAATCTGTAAATTAGAAACTACCTTTCTCAAGTTACACGTTATAAATTTGTTCATTTTACTATAAACTTCTTGATTATTCTTTTGAATTATATTAACTATTTTTTTCTCTTTGGCACACAAGTGTTAAGATACAATTACTTGTATAATATTTTTACTTTGTAATAATTTTAAAATATGCATTCTAATATTACTCAAAATTTGTGATTTTAAATATTTTCACCTTATTGTATGCCTCATGACGTTCTAAGAAGTTCAACCAATTTGAGTAATTTTAAACTTGAGTATATTTCTTCAATTGAATCAAAATATGAATTGAGAATAGACGAGAACCATAATATTTGAGATTCAATGAAAAAAACTAATTTTCTTTGAAATTGGACTGCAAGATAGCATTCTTTAATTTTTAATCTACATCATGAAGTTAAATAAGTTTAGTTACACTTACATGCATACTTTGATCCACCTGTCACTCTTATCTTAAACTAATTAAACTAATGTGTGACAACATGAGTATATCTTAAAGAACTTAAATGGGATGGGACTAATGCTAAAGTCAAGATTCCACAGGCTTAAGACAACGATTGGCTTTCATTGTCTTCTTCGTCTCTTTCTTGTCACAAACTAAATATAGATTTTGGTAATTCAGCACCACCATTATATATCTATTCACGGATGTTGATTGTTGGATGGGTTCAAGAAAAACACGGGAATTCATGTGATATTTATACGAGAGAACATGTGGCATAGGGATTCAACTCCAAATTAAATGATGGTGCGAGCTTTTGAGTTTTGGAATTGAGTGTTGGGGATTTTGAATTGGACCGACCGAACTAGGAACAATTAATTAGTTATAGCCCCTTTTTTGTATTTTAACTAAATACATCAAAATCTATTTAAAAATGATGGAGATGCAAGTGCGACTCACTCTCTATATTAAGGGTTTCAGAAGTTATTTTTTAAAGATTTAAGAATTCATTTGTTAAAAGAAATAAAATTAAAGGGATTAAGTATTCGAAGAACCAAAATCTACAAATATTAGAAAGATTTATTATCCTTTCATTTGATGATTTTATTTTAAAGTTGAAATACTTACTTAAAACTCATTTGTCATATTTTAAATTTTATATATGATAAAGAGTTTGAAATAAGAATGATAATATATTTGATCAAGTTTGGCCTTTTTAAAAAAATTATAAGCTCAAGTTGAAGTCTAATCCAAACTCGAGATTGAGTATGTTCAAACTTCAAAATTTTCCAGCTCCTTTGTTGGGTCGAGTTTGAGCTTTTTGATAAATTTCAGTCCATACATGCTCAATTCATTCCATTAAAAATAAAAATTTCTAACATTTTATTAATTAAAACAATAATATTTTATAAAAAGATAGTTAAAATTGATTATATATGTTAGTTTATGTTTTATGGCTAATAAATTTATTGTAGATTTATGAGATAATTATCTAAAGATATTATTTATCTTATTTATATTTGTCTAAATAAGTTATGTATAAGATGAAGTTCACATGATATATGAACATTGCAAATGAAACTATGATATTTATATTACATTTATGTACTACTTTAAAATTGTTTCTAGCCATATTCTATTAAGACCTGATATTGATAAAATAGAAAGATTAGCAGATGTATTTATTTTATGAAAGAAATAATTGATCACTTAGATTAAAGTATAGAACTACTTAAACAAATATGTGAGTGTTTGTGAAGAAACAAGTCCATCAAATCGTCCCAACTTGATAATTTCATTTAGAACATTACTTATATGTCTATAAAATTATCATTTTGATGATTGTATAATTGATCTTTTTAAGATCACTAAAGTATCTTATATAAGAGTTTGTTATGTTTTGATACTATTTTGACAAATTATAGTCAAGAATAGGTCGATTGGTTGCCATTGGATATAATATAAACTATATATAGGGTATCAAAAGATCAATATAGGATTCATCATTCTAAAGTGATTACGGATTATTTTATTGTTCTCAATTAGTGTCGAGTTAGAACATCCTTAGCCAAAGTAGAATGATATTTTGAAAATATTATTAATAGAATTAATTACCATTAGTAGAGAATTAATATAATTAGACTCAAATAGAATAGACAATAATTTTACACTTCATGTCTAATCGAATATTGTATAATTATATGATTGAATTATATAAAATTCATGCACCAAAAGATAGTTAAAACTACTTAGATATTTTAATATTAAAATGACCATAATGTGTTGTTAGATATTAATATTGATACATGAACATATCTATTTAGTTAGAAATTAAAGATAAAATTAAAAGAGTTTAGTTTGTCTAAACTTAATTATAATTTAGGGATATAGTTTATATATATTCTCAACATATTTAGGAACTTAATAAGTTAAATATAAAGAATCATTAAAGAGAAAATAATTTAATTAAGTTTAACTTGATTATAAAATTTAACAAAGTTTAAAGATTAAAGATGGGATATTTAGTAATAAGAATCGATACAAGGTATTATATGATGCTCCAATAATTCTTCAACCGTAATTATTCAAATTGTTCTCAAAGCATAATATTAATTACCAAAATCCTTATTAGTTCTAAAAAAGGATGTTCATCATATGAAAAATTTATCTGAGCAAGCATGAATATTCGAAACGTCACATTCAAAAGTATATACAATAAAAATACCTTTACTCAATTTGATCTGTTGTCCCCACCTAAACTCCACCCTGTCAATCATGTACATTGGGATTATTGGTAATCTCTTTATCTCCTAAAAATATAACAATAAGGGGTGAGCAACCTACTCTGTAAGGGTAACCAATCGTACCCTTAAAATCACACACACACATATATATATATATATATGTCAAGTGATTGAAACATACATATAATACTAAAATACATAACATTACTCAGCCTATTTGAATAATTAATCAACATCCAAAATTTTATCAAAGTAATGATTAAGAATAATATTATTTTATTACTACCATTTATGTTTTATCTCATAATTAATGAATTGCCTGGGCCCTATTTAACTTAGTAGGCTTACATTTAATGATCTATCAATTTATCTCTACTCATCATAATCTCTCACTAAGTATAAATGTAATTAGATGTACAAATCTCGACACATGGTACCCTAATTTCTCAATCTAGTTTGGTATTTCGGTATCACTTCAGTATATAGCCATCGACATAGGATATTCCCAAGACTTAGGATATTTCGGTACCAATTCAGTACCTAGTCATCAATATAAGACATCCTCAGGACTCGGATGCCCTGGTACCTACTCCACGATAGATACCTAGACATCCCTCGCTCATATTTAACCAAGCTATAAATCTATGGCTATCGAATATAGTCTATCCTAGGCAAGCCACAAATTCACGATTTACACCATTTATTCATAACCTATTATAAGCCAGTCTTTATTTCATTTCATGAATTTGATTTATTTACCTTAATATTCTCATATTTATGCACAATTGAAAATGTAAGTTAACACATCTTTCACCGAATTAATAAGCAATACACCTCATAATACTAGTACTTTGTTAATTAATTGTGAAATAAATAAACATATTTCATATATTTTAGAAATTCATTTATGTAACTATTAATCATTAATTTGATTAATGACTAATTCAAAATATGATTCACTATAAAATAATTTATTAATAACAAAATTCAAAATTTTAAGAACTCGACACTATTTTAAGAGTACAGTCTTAAGGTTATCCTTACCTAAATTTTATACTTAACTAATTAGTAAGTCCAATTTATCCTTTAATTTTACCTTTGGTGCTAAGCATTACAAAATTCTATAAGACTTATTAAAGGAAAATTTTCAACTCGGTTACACTTAATAATCCAACATTATTCCCTTTTCCACTTTATTATTAATTATTAAAAGTATCCTCACTTCATCTATCCACCATAATTACTAAAATGTCATTAAATATTAAAGTCCTATTTTACCCTAGCCACCATAATTACTAAAATATCATTAAATATTAAAAGTCATATTTTACCCTCATTAATTTTTATTAATACAAAATACCCTTCTTGGAATTAAATTCCATTTTAACCCTTAAATTTTTACAATTCTTATTTTGCCCTTAATACTACTTAATTATCCCAAATTGCCTTCTTCTTTACCTTATCCTCTTCTCCTACCTCCTCTTTGTTCTCATTTTCCAACCACCTTTTCTCCATTTTTATTTCTTTCCCATTACTTCAATTTATTGTCCCAAACAATCACAACATACAATCAAACTATAAAATAGTGTAGGATAATTAAAACTCACAAAAAAGACATATAATTGTTGTTGGAAAAATTTTATTTATGTGAATCATATGCCTTTCTAAGGAATTTTTGGGTATTTAAATGCAAGAGCAAGATGGTGTATTTAAACACTTACCAACTAGATGAAAATGGTGAGGAAGAAGAAGAACACTTACCACTTCAAGCATTGCTTTTCCACCCATATTTTCTTAATCATCTCCTGAACCAGCTATGGTCCCTCTAATAATTTAACACCCTCTATATACCAACATATCAGATCCCTACACCGCATGCCATATAATGCCTCAGATGGTGTCATACCAATGCTAGAGTGATAACTATTAGTATACACAAACTCCATTAAAGGTAGATATCTATCCTAATTGCCCTCAAGCTTTAGCACACAAGCTCTCATCGTATCCTTCAATCTCTAAATCGTATGCTCCGACCACCCATATGACTGGGGGTGGAATGCAGCAGTCAAATTCAACCTAGTCCCCAAAGCTATCTACAAACTCATCCAAAATCAAGAAGTAAAAACTTTGGATCTTGATCTAATACAATAGACACTAAAACCTCGTATAACCTCACAAACTCATCGACATACGACCGGTAAGCTTGTCCAAGGAGTCTATCTATTATGTAGGTAAGAAATAAGTTGATTTAGTCAACCTATTTATATAATCACCCAAACTAAATCATGTCTACATTTGGTTCTTAGTAACACTACCATAAAATCCATCGTAGGCTATAATTTCCCTACTAATTCTTGATACTCTACCTTGACCTGTTAATAGGTCAAACAAATTAATACAAACTATGCAAAATCTTTCTTCATCATTGGCCACCAGTAATGAGGCTTTAGGTTTTGATACATTTTTGTAATACCGGGTGTATAGCAAATGGTGCACTATAAACTTCCTTCAAAATCTCCTCTCATAGTCTATCTGTTTCTGACACACAAGCTCCCCTCCAATCACCAATGTTCTATCCACTCTTACTGAAAAGTTAGTGCCCTATTATGTTGCACTCTCTCTCATATGCATCAGATAAGAATCCTGAGCTTGTGCCTCTTTAATACTATCTCCCAAATCTAGTTAAGATGTAATTTTGGAAATAAACCACTCACATAATTAATCTCCAATCTCACATTTAGTGCTCTCAACTCCATCATTGGTATTATATTGTGTCCACTCAAATTAGCCATTACGCTTGAGGTTTTCCTACTTAAAGCATCCACCATTATATTAGCATTCCTCGGATGGTAATTAATAGTACAATCATAATCCTTCAACAACTTGATTCATCTTCTCCACTTTAAGTTTAACTCCCTCTGAGTTAAGATACACTTAAGGTCTTATCATATGTAAGGATTCAGAATATCTGATCATATGAAATAATGTCTCCAAAATCCTAAGAGCCTACACAATCGCCGCTAACTCTAAATCATAAGGTAATTTAACTTATGCAATCTCAACTAAAAAGAGGCATAAGCTATCACTTTTTTAATGTTGCATCAATACACAAACTAAACTTACCCTTAAAGCATTAGTATATACCTCACCAAAATTGGGTTAAAAGTCAATTTCTGATTAAGTTCCCCAAAACTCTTCTGAAATTGATTGGTCCACTCAAACTGAACTCCTTTTTTAATGACTTAGCCAACGGGCTATTTATCATTGAAAACCCTTATACATCCAATAATACCCAACAAGTCCTAGTAAACTTCTTATCGCTAATGTATTTATAGACGACTTGCGCTTTATAATTGCATTTACCTTAGCAAGGTTAAGCATCACTTCCTCTCAAGATACCTTATGTTCAAGGAATTCTATCCGCTTTATCCATAATTCACAGTTACTCAAGTTGGCATACAATTGTTTGTCTTTTAGAATATGTAGCACAAATTTGAATTGTTGTTTCTACTACTCTTTACTCTTTGAATACCCCAATATATCATTAGTGAATACTATCACAAACCAATCTTGAGACTCCTAAAAGTCCTATTCATCAATGCCAAGAATGTGGCTAGTGTATTATTAGTTAGCTCGAAAGGCATCACTAAGAACACACAATGACCATACTGAGTACAAAAAGTTGTCTTATGAATACTTGACTCAGCTATCCTCAATTGTCAGTATCTCGATCTCAAGTTAATCTTGGAAAATATGACAACTCTCCTCAATTAATCTAAAAGATCATCTATCATTGTACTTTTCCTTCATTTTCAACCTGTATACTGGCAATCCATGAAAATCTCATACTACCATCTTTTTTCTTTACAAACAACACCAGAGCTCTCTAAGGTGATGTGTTGGATCTAATAAAGCCCTTTTCAAACAACTGCTCTAACTATTGTTTTTAACTTATGTAACTCAATAGTAGTCATCATGTAAGGTGTAATAAAAATTGGTGCGACTTCAGGCATAGTTGTAATGGTGAAATGTATCTCTTGTTTAAGTGTTAAACCTAGTAAATC
Source organism: Erythroxylum novogranatense (assembly GCA_029891385.1). Taxonomy (NCBI): domain Eukaryota; kingdom Viridiplantae; phylum Streptophyta; class Magnoliopsida; order Malpighiales; family Erythroxylaceae; genus Erythroxylum; species Erythroxylum novogranatense. The sequence goes on along the minus strand of CM057232.1, from coordinate 33,840,580 downwards.
ATCTAAGAATACCTCTGAAAATTCTCTCACCACAGGAATATCCTCTAACCTAGGACTCACCTCCTTCATATCTATAAGACGAGCTAAATATGTCTCACATCACTCCAATATCATTCATTTAGTAGTCATGTTTGAGATCACACATATCAAAATCACTCTACGATCCCCTATAAATGTCACTTTTAATTTACCCAAAGACTCTATAATCACCTCCATATAATAATACATTAAATCTTGATATTGTGTTAACCATTCCATCCTAAGAATTATATCAAATTCTCTTAAATCTATCACTATCAAGTTAGCTAATAGCTTCACTCCATTAATCCACAGTAGTATGCCTCTCTTTACACTATTTACTAACATACACTCTCCTACTGATAACCACACTCTTAAGTCATATCCTAATAGACTAACCTCACCTAAAACTCTAAAGGCAAACTCTGATGAAATTTAAGAATGTGTAGATCCTGGGTTTACTAACACATAAGCCTTAATATCAAATAATGAAATTGTATAAAAAATGACATTGTTAGTTGCGAGTGCCCCCTCTTTTGTCAAATGGTATATCTTCTCTTGAGTTTAAACCTATATTGAGGATGTCCCACTAATACTTGTACCCACTGCTAGTCGGCATCTAACTCTTCTACCATCACCTCTACTACTAATTCCACTCCAACCTCTACCTAAACTAAAGGCACCACTTTGAACCTTTATTATCTCCTTTGCCCTCACTCCTGAAATGTCCCCTATTGTCAAACAACTCCTCTGTAAGTGCCCTCAGTCTCTAGAAATATAACATGCCTAACTAATCCCAGTGGATCCCTAACATGCTCCTCTATGAACTCTCTCACAAATATCACAACTTTGTAGCCTTACAACTCCTCTATTAAAAGGTTCATTAAACCTCTGATTAACCCCCTGTCAGATCCAACTGATGAAATACTAATAATGCTATATTGTCTTGAATCCTTGCCAGCTCCTCGATCTTTACCAAACTGGTAGAAACTAACACTCCTGCTAGATATAACATCAGCTTTCCTAGATTCCCCTAAACTAATAGACCATGTATGACTAGTTCCCATCTTAACAAACCGACTCCCCTCTCCATAATGACTCTCTGGTTGCCTTTTTAGCTCTCCTCTCCTTCTGCCTTATTCTATCACATCTTCTACTCTAAGTGTCGTCTCTAGTAACTTTTTGAAATTAGAAGCAGTAGCTCCCAAACCTAAGTGAATATCTGTCCTTAGACCCTGCTCAAGTCTGTAACATTTGTCCTTTGAATTTGCCACAACCTTTAATGTATACTTAGATAATGTTGCAAAGTGAGCCTTATCATCTGTCACCGACATCTCCTCTATCTGAACTAAACTCATAAACTCCATCTTCTTTCGATCCTAATATATTGATGCAGTTTATTTATCCCTAAACTCTCTCTAAAACTCCTACCAAGTCATCTCTCGTGCCTTACATTATAAAAACTAACTTTGTCTACTCCCACCATACCTCAGCCTCCTTAGGATCAGTAGTACCTCAAAACTATATTGCACTCATCTTACAAATCCTCTAATAGTGATCCACCCTAGAATCACCTCGGGCTAGAGCCACAATGACAATCTACTGCATCAAATGAAAGAACTGCACCATTTATGGTGGCACTGGCACTTATCCTCCTATTCGATCCATTCTAGCATCCCCCTAATCAGGCATATCTGGAGAATGGATCAAATTACCTAATTCTTTGGTCGACTCGAGGCCAGCAATATCATCTCCTGAAACCATCCTAGATAAGGCAAGGACATATCATTAGTTTTTATTTTCCCTTAATTTATCCCGAGAAATGTAAACCTGCTCTAATATCACCTAATGTGATGCTCCAGTAATTCTTAAACCATAATTATCCAATTTGTTCCCAAAGCATAACATTAATTACCAAAATCCTTGTTAGTTAAAAAAAAAGGATGTTCATTAACCACAAAATTTTATTTAAATAAGCACGACTATCTAAACTATCACATTCAAAGTATATACAATAAAATAACTTCACTCACTTTAATCTACTAGCCCTACTTCAACTACACTCTATCAATCACGTGCATTAAGGTCATCAAAAATTTCTTGTTCTCTTAAAAAATATAGTGACAAGAGGTGAGTTGCCTATTCAGTAAGGATAACTGACCATACCCTTAAAATCAGATATATATAGTCAAGTGATTAAAATATACATATGATACTAAAATACACAACATTACTCAGCCTATCTAAATAATTAAAAAGCATCCAAAAATTTATCAAAGCAATGATTTAGACTAATATTATTTTATTACTACTCTTTATGTTTTATCTCATAATTAACTTAATTGCTTAAGCCCTGCTTAACCTAGTAGGCTTACATTCAATGGTCTGTTAACTCATCTTTATTCATCATAATCTCTTACTAAGTGAAAATGTAATTAGATATATAAATATCGGTACATAGTACTGTTAAGTCAAAATGACTTTACATAGAAATGATTTTGAGGTATAACAAACAAAGAGAGATCATATACAAGAAAAACAAAGCAGATACAGACGCAGACGCAAATGCAAAGCAAATGCATACGCAAATGCAAAGCGCATACGCATTTAAATGCAAAGAGACGCAGACGCAGACATAAATACAAAGCGAGACGCAGACGCAAAATGCAAAGCGACGCAGACGCAAAAGTAAAGCAGATTTAAATGTGAAGCGATGATCAGACGCAAAGAAAAAAATGACGCAAGAGTCGATTCGAGAAAGAAGTTACAAGACTCAACCGATTAACCGTTTCTTTAAAGATTAAAGATTCAAGATTCAAGAATCAAGAAGCGATTAGAGGCGAAGGCTATAAATTCAAGTCAAGTCGAAAACTAAAAGTGCTGATTTTAGAAAAATTACACAAAGTGAAAAGCAATTAAGTGCAAACTAGTGAGTGCTATCTTCAGAATAAAATGTTCAAATATTTTTCGAAAAGAAAAAGGTGTGCAGATAACTGCAGAGGCTAAGTGTGAAAGAATCTTGGTTATAGAGACTTGAAGAGGCTCGTGAAAGAATACTTGTAACGATTGAAGAGATAGTGAAATCTCAGAAGAAACTCTGAGGACTGGACGTAGCCTACGGTTTGGGGTGAACCAGGATAAATTCGCGTGTCTACCACTCTTACTCTCTATCTCGTTTTTAGTTTCAAATTTTATCATTACTTACTGTTCATATACATAGTATTGAGAAGTTTGATCAATCGGAATAAATAAAAATTCTGTAAAGATTTTTATTCCTAACAAGTAATTCTGAAAAGACTTATAAAGAGGGGAATACACAATTCAACCCCCCCTTCTCGTGCATTCTATTATTGTTTTCTAAGTGTTGTATTAACGTGTGATTCACTTCAATTGGTATCAAAGCAAGGTATCCAAGAATCATTTTGGCGAAGTGTGGATTAAAGATAATGGCGGAGTCACATGTATACATCATTTGAAGGAGCCTCGATCACTAGACCTCCGGCGCTCAATGTAAAAGACTATCACTCTTTGGAAAGATAGGATGCGGTTATTCATCGAATCTACTCATGTTGACCTTTGGGACGTTATAGAGAACGGACCTTACACACCTGTAGATGAAGAAGGCAATTCTATTCCACGGAACAGATGGACGACTGATCAGAAAGCAAGAATACAGTTAAATTCAAAGGCAAAATTTTTCTTGACATGTGCCCTAAGCAGGAGCGAGTATGACAAAGTGCACGGTTGTGACACTGCAAAAGAGATGTGGGACACATTGTCTATTGCTCACGAAGGCACAAGCCAAGTTAAAGAATCCAAGATAAGTATTCTTGTGCATCAATATGAACTTTTCAGGATGGAAGATGAAGAATCTATTGATCAAATGTTTGGAAGATTTCAAACAATTATTAATGGATTGAAAGCTCTTGGAAGGACATACAATAATCAAGATCATGTTCGAAAGATTCTAAGAAGTCTTCCTAAGAGATGGAGACCTAAAGTTCTTGCGGTCTAAGAAGCCAAAGACTTGGCGTGTTAAAATTTGGATGAGTTCTTTGGGATCCTTAAAGATTCATGAAGTAGAACTCAACGTCGAAGACAAGCCCAAGCGAGATAAGTCAATAAGATCAAGGCCGGACAAAAGAATCATAAGACTCAGAGAAGGAGGAAGTCATCAAAAGCGTTGAAAATTGAAGAATCAAAGGATGACAACTCCAACCAATCCGAATCAGACTCAAGTGATGAAGATGACGAATTATCTTTCATTTCCAGAAAGATAAGAAGCATGTGGAAGAAAAAGCCCAGAGGGAACCAGACATTCAGAAAGAATGGGAAAGATGAAGCTAAACCAGAGAAGTCTTCTATCATTTGCTACGAGTGCAACCAGCCTGGACACTGCAAGTTCGAATGTCCTACTCTCAAGAAGAAACCAAAGAAGAGTAGAGAAGGCAAGAAAAACATGATGGCAACATGGGAGGACCTAGATTCATCTGAATGGAATCTGCTCGAGTCATCGTAACATGCAAACATTTGCCTAATGGCCGAGGAAGATAGTGATGAGGAGGTAAAATCAGATTATGATAATTTGCATGATGCCTATTCAGAATTGTTAGAAGATTCTCATGCTATTCTGAAACAGTACAAGCTGTTAAAGAAGAAGTATGTAGAAAATATTAGACATATTGAGGTAATAGAGAGAAAATGTTTGTTTAAAGAAACAATTAGAAGATAAAAAGAAAATTGTAGATGATCGGAAGAGATTAATCAACTTAAACTAAGGATTAAGAATTTATCGGTGATTTAGCTACTTTCACGTAAAGTACAAAGAAAATGAATGAGATGCTTGGAAAATGTAGACATCCGAAAGTGATAATTGGATTAGGGTTTACAGAAACAAGATTTGGCCTCGTAAAAATCATCATTCAAAAAGAAGATATAGGATGATTCATTTTAATCAACATTATAATAATATGCATCATAGATCACATCATATGCATACTACTAACCATAAAGGACCCAAGAAAATTTGGGTACCAAGAAATAAAATAGTTTCTCCTGCAGATATCCTTCCTTGGAAGATACGGCAAGCACCATTGGTATTTAGACAGTGGATGCTCGCGACACATGACGGGAAGAAGGTCTATGTTCCTAGACCTTCAATATAAGAAGGGAGGATCAGTAATTTTCGGAGACAACCAGTAGGGCAAAATTATTGGAATCGAGAAAATAGGTAAAGATTCCTTTGCATGCATAAATAATGTACTGTTTGTTGATGGTCTAAAGCATAACTTGATTAGCGTCAGCCAATTGTGTGATTCTGGTTTCATAGTTACATTCAATCAAAATTTTTGCGAAGTCAGAAACAAAGATGGGTCTATACTTTTCTCTGCCAAGAGAAGAAACAACCTTTACAAAATCAATTTAGAAGATTTTCAAAACAAAATATTTCATGTTTTCTATCTTCAAGAAGAAAGACTAATCTGGCATAAAAGCTAGGTCATGTCTCTTTGAAACATATTTCAAAATTGGTAAAACATGATTTGGTAAGAGGTTTGCCAAAATAAGTTTTGACAAAGAACTTTTCGTGAAAATTGTTTGAAAGGAAAACAAGTTAAAACCTCTTTCTTCTAAAAGTTTTGTAACCTCATCAAGACCTTTTTAATCGCTACATATGGATTTATTTGGTCATACAAGGACATTAAGTCTTGGCAGAAAGAAATATGGACTCGTCATTGTTGATGACTTTACTCGATTTTGTTGGATATTGTTTTTATCACACAAAGATGAGTCTTTAAGTGCTTTAGAATCTTATCCAGAAAGTTACAGAATGAAAAAGGAATGTCCATAGCTTGAGATCGGGAGTGACCATGGTGGAGAATTTGAAAATGAGAAGTTTAGAGTATACTGTGAGGAGAATGAAATTTTTCACAACTTCTCAGCCCCTAGAACTCCACAACAAAATGGAGTTGTTGAAAGAAAGAATAGGACGATTCAAGAGATGGCAAGGACAATGCTATGTGAGACGAATCTTCCTAAGTATTTCAAGGAAGTCGTGAATACAAAGATGCTATATTCAGAATAGGATCATGTTGCGACCTATGTTGAAGAAGACTCCTTACGAGTTATGGAATGGAAGAAGACCAAGCATATCTTACTTTCATCCATTTGGGTGCAAATGTTCCATTCTGAATACAAAAGAGCTGTTGGATAAATTCGATTCGAAAACCTATCCAGGAATCTTCCTAGGCTACTCATTATCGTCTAAAGCGTTTCGAGTTTACAACTTGACTTCAAAGATTGTTGAAGAGATGATCCATGTCAAGTTTGATGATAATTCTCAACCCCATAAGGAAGATGACATGGAGAATGAAGGTCCTTCAAAGAACTTAGATGATACCTCAGAAACTCCCTCGTCAGACACTCATGAGAACAAGATTAAAGATATTCCAGAAACTATAGAACTAAGACGAAATTGGAGATATAAAAGTTCTCATCCAGAAGAACTAGTTATTGGTGACACCTCAGAAGGAGTTAGGACAAGGTCCAGATTCAGAAGAGAAGCTAATGTAGCCTTTATCTCTGAAGTAGAGCCTAAGAAGGTTGAGGAAGCTCTTCAAGACGAAGCTTGGGTGTTAGCCATGCAAGAGGAGCTGAATCAATTTACTAGAAATAACGTCTGGTCCTTAGTCCCAAAACCTTTTAAGAAATCCATTATTGGAACCAGATGTGTTTTCAAGAATAAGTTAGACGAATCAGGTAGGGTGAGTCGTAATAAGGCTAGATTAGTAGTATAAGGCTATAATCAGCAAGAAGGAATAGACTACAATGAAACATATGCTACAGTGGCGAGACTTGAAGCTATAAGGATTTTGTTAGCATATGCGATCTGTCATGATATAAAATTGTTTCAGATGGATGTTAAGAGTGCATTTCTGAATGGTTTTATAGATGAAGAGGTGTATGTGAAACAACCACTTGGCTTTGAAGATGTTAAAAAACCAGACTATGTCTATAGACTTCACAAAGCCTTATACGGTCTGAAGCAAGCTCCTAGAGCTTGGTATGATCGTCTGAGTACCTTCCTAATAGAGAATGGTTTCAGTAGAGGTCAAGTTGATAAGACGCTCTTTAGGAAGAGTTTTCAGAATGATTTTATCTTAGTACAGATTTACGTTGATGATATCATTTTTGGTGCTACTTCAAAAGAGTTATGTTTAAAGTTTGAGAGCTTAATGAAGAAAGAATTTGAAATGAGTATGATGGGTGAGTTAAAGTTCTTTCTTGGGTTGCAAGTTAAGCAGATCGAAGAGAAGATCTTCATTCATCAACAAAAGTATGTGAAAGAGTTGTTGAATAAGTTTGATATGAATAATGTGAAGCCTATAGCAACTCCAATGCATCCTTCAAACCTTTGTCGAAAGACTAACTTGGTAAGAAGGTGGATCAAACCCTATATAGAGGATGATCGGCTTTTCTTGTATCTTCTGACAAGTAGACACGATATTACATTAGGTGTATGTCAGGTGCAAGATTTCAAGTCGATCCTAGAGTCTCATTTTATTGTTGTTAAAAGAATTTTGAGATATCTCGCAGTACTACCGATCTTTGCTTAATGTTCGAGAAAGGTAAAGATTTGAGTTAAGTGGATATTGCGATGCGGACTATGCCGAGATGTAATCGAAGAAAAAGCACAAGTGGAGGATGTCATTTTCGAGGAAATCTAGTCTCTGGTCAAGCAAGAGACAAAGCTCAATTGCTTCTATCAACCGTGAAGCGTAATATATGTCCGCCGCAAGTTGTTGCTCACGACGCATTTGTGGATCAAGTATCACTTGAAGACTATTCGATTAAAGAGGAGGAGATTCCAATTTATTGCAACAACACCAGTAAGAATAAATCTATCAAAGAATCCAATTCAAGATTCTAGAGTGAAACATATAGAAGTCGACATCATTTTCGAGAGATTATGTTCAGAGGAAAGTGGTGCTTCTACGGTTTGTTGAAACAGAACTTCTCAAGGCGACATCTTCACTAAACCACTAAGTGAAGAATGGTTTCAGAAGATAAGACGCAATCTTAACATGGTGTTAAATGAGCAGTCAGGCTAAAGTAACGTGGAAACTAACGGCGTTAGTTACATTGAGTTACAGCTGGTAACTTCTCTCACAAGAAAGATTTTTGGAGGGAAAAATCTGATAATCTCGAGGTTCTTAATGATTCTAGAATCCACCGGACCATAACCCTATATGTAGACTGAAGATGAAATTATAGCAGTCTTTTCATCATCTCCTGACGATTCATTTCGCTTACCAATTCTCTCAAAAACATTTCGCCAAAAGTTCTCCGTAAGATATTTTTCACTCTATACAATGGAAGCAGCCATGGTTTATGGAAGACTTGTGGACTTTGAGTCACTAAGAAGAGACGACATGGATGTAGAACTAGAAATCATAAGAGCTGGTTGGAAGAACTTCTTTCAGATACAAGAACCAGTCTATACGAATGAAGTATATGAGTTTTGGAAAAACGCTCGTCTGATAGATAACACTATTGTATCCTCTGTAGAGAGAATATCTGTTCTTGTCATAAAGGATTTGATAAGGAAGGTAACTGATTGCCCATCAGTTGGTGAGAAATTGTCTACCAAGGCCGGATGGATGACCTCAGTCGGAATGGAAGAAGAAGATATCAAGAGGCAACTATATGGCACAAATAATTCAAGGGAGAGGAAGACATCAAACTTGATTCCGAAGGCTAGGGTGCTTCACGCAATTTTGTTTAATTGCATTCTACCCAGAGTCGGTTCAAGACATTTAGTGACCACATTGGATGAACAATGTCCGTTTCTACCCATCAATCGAAGCCCCATAGATTTACCCTTCTTAATCTTTCACTATATGGTTAAGGGGTTAAAGGGAACTACCAGTTATCCTTATGGTATGATTTTGATGAGGATTTTTAAGGAATCCAGTATTCGTCTGCACCACGGTATCAGACAAACTGTTCCTGTGAAGAGAAAGATCGATGCACACACGATACGGCGAATGGGTCTGAACACAGTAGACAAAGACCAAGCTGACTCTTCAAGGAAGTCAAGAACTGAGGGGGAGCTTGTATTGAAGAAGACTCATGTCTCAAGTTCTCAATCTCCAGTAAGTATCAAATCACCTACTGCTGAACTAAGGAGAGTGCTAGGTAGACCTCTCATAAAAATGGCGAGTCCTCTTTTCAAAGAAAGCCAATCTCAGAGGACAAAACAAAGTGCGCCAAAGAGACAAGGAGAAAGTCTTTTGAACGAAGTTGTGAAGAAAGCAAAGAGATCACTAAGAATTAGGACTCGAGGCAACAGGAAGAAAAGATTGCCGAGAACAGAGTCGAGAAGAAACTTCTAAATCTTGTGCACCCAGAGCCACAAGATCCTTAGTCTCTATTCGGAAGAAGATACGCCGAAAATCCAAAGAGACCGAGAGGAAGAGAAAAGCAACATCGAGAAAAGAAAATCTCCAACGAAGAAATCAAGAAACTAATCAAGCAGAGAAAAAGACTAAGAAGGTTAGTCGAAAGAAGATCATTTCAACTGCTGAGGACGTTAGTCAAAAGAAAGAAACTATTGATACTGTTCAAGTAGAAAACAGTCGAAAGCGGCATAGCTCAGATACCCCTATTGTTCAACAAGAAGAAGAACCACTAAAGAAAGCACGAGTCAGAAACACTGTTGCTCAACAGAGGAGCGAGAGATGAAAGCCTGCTCAGATGACTCCTAATGAAGCACATCAAGAAGCAACAACAGTATCAGATTCGGAGGATGATAAACCGTGTCTAATGGTATACAACTACCACAAGTTTTTGAGGAAACAGAAGTTGAAGATCAAAATGGTGGAAGTAGTTACCAGACAGAAGACTGCTATTGCAATCGGTGTTGAACCAGTGAAGAAGATAGTAGCTGTGGTACAACCTATGGTGATTAATCATAACACATGGGAGTTACTCAAAGAAGACGAAAAGATCTTCTATGATACTTTGGGATTTGCTGCTACTATGCCATATCCTACAAAACGTCCCTGCCATCCGTGTACTATTTTCCCAATCACTAAAAATATAGAGATAATGGTTGCACCAGATATACAGCCAAGATTCTCAAAAGATTTTACCAGGGGGAAATCAAAATTATATCCTGAAGATGATGCTAGTAATGATCTGTCCGCAGATCAAATTGCAGAAGAGGTGCGAAAAATTGATGAAGCATGCACTCCTGCACAGAAGTCAAATAAAGCGAGCTGCAGCCATACTAATAGTGAGGAAGACTGTCTAGTAGGGGGGAGAATAAGAACAGGAACATTTACTGAGTTCCTCGTTCAGACAGTTCTTCGTATTAGCCCTTTGTCTAATACACTGTCTATTGAAGCACAAGCCCTACCCCTGCAAGGAAGACAGTTGCTGATGCTGCCTGCTACTTTTGATTTAGATCTTCGTGAAGCTGAAATGTTCATTCATCCACCTACCTTTGAGATCAATGAAGACTACATCCCATCCTCTGATGCTTACACTACTTCAATTCCTTCGCTCCTCCATCAGCAGAAGTTGATCAAGCCTCTTCGTCGGTTGATCCACCAGATGAAGTGTAACACCCAAATACCCCCTGGGAGGATAAATGGATGCCACCCAAGACATGACAAACAAATCAAAACGTTTCACACTTGCATTTTTAAAAACTAAACGTAACACACATATAATACATCTCATAATTTCAAAAACAAATCGAAAGAATATTTACAGGCCTAAACAAACCAAACAAAATACATTTTCGTTCAACACAAAACTCAGACTCTTTTGGCCACTGCGGTTGACTTGTCCCAGTCCTTAATTTTTTAGCTCCGAACCTACACGGGGCAAATCCACCGTGCTAAGCATATAGCTTAGTGAGTAATAACTAATCTATATTAACCGATTTGTAAAAAGTAAAGAATGCATTTCGTAATGATTTTTATACTAAAAGTAAGCGGCTAAGAACATAGGAGATCCTTCGTAATCGAATAATCAATCGATATCGAATACGTAACAAATCAAACTATAAATTCATGAATGAAGTGGGTAACGGACTTATACAGAGATACCATAATTAGTATCAACAGAGAGACATATGTCTCGATATCGAGACACCAAAGTGTCAAATAACGAGGAGCATTGCAGACCCTTCTAGGCATGCCTATTTACCCACAACTAGGACTTAACAGTTGTAAAACAGAATAAGGTCATTTCAGTCATTTCATGTGCAGGCAAATAGCACTTCTAATAAATCAATCCTAGACATCATCTAGGTGTACCTAAAGTACTTACACTGAAATTTTCTACCTATATTTCGTATTGAAATTACTGACTTGTATTACTTACTGCAATTATTGACATTACTGAAAGTCCTGATTACTGACCTTAAATCACCCTTACTATTTATTGCCTCGAAGTCCCGGCAATATCTGGCAGTGGTCGTTCCTCTATAATAGGGAACACAGATAAAAATTATTATTGTGCATAATTACTGTATGATAAATGAGTATGATGCATGTTCATGCAAATTTTCGGGATTCTTCTACTGTTTAAAAAAATATGTATTACTATTCACAAATATGTATTATTACTGTTCACAAATACGTACGGATACTGTTCACTATTCACTATTCACTGTTCATCACTATGCTGCACTGTTCATCATCTTCTTCGACTTCCGAAAATTTCTTCTTTTCTTTTTACTTTATTTCACTTTCCTTTCTTTTCTGCTCAATTCTTCTCAATTCTTTTAGCATCATCACTTAAAACTAACCTATTTAACAAATCTAACCTATCGTAATCATCCAAATCGTCAAATATTATAGATCTAAAAATTTCTTTTACCAATATCAGATCTCATCCGACTATCTTTATAAAAGACAAGAGCAGACCATAGATTCATTATCAAAAGGACTAACCTCGTGATTTGCAGCAGAAAAGCAGATCGAAATCAGACTGACAGAGCTGCGGAACAACACCGATGAACACTATCGATTCTGTCTCCAAATAATTAATCAACCCTTATATATTCGTCCACTTATTCAATTAGTACTATTCAGATGAATAGTTAATTACCAAAAAACACACTTATGAATTCTTAGAACAAACAAATACCCAGAATTTCCAGACAGCTTCCAAAAATTCACCAAAAATTCCGTCATAAAATAATGACTTCCAAATAATTGTTCAAAAAATACTAAATACGTCACCAAAAATTTCTAAAAATCATCAAAGTATCCAAAAATTACTAAAATTATCTTAATACAGTCCGAATCAATCCGAAGTGTCATTAAACCAACGTACCCGAAAAATGCCATGAATGCATGCTAAAATGTCAAAGAGACATAACATAAATCGGACTAAATTTGCTTCATATGCTAACCCCTAATTTGGGGCGTTACAAATTTTCCCTCCTTAAGAAATTTCGTCCTCGAAATTCAGATCTAATCCGAAGAATTGCGGATACTGAGGTAACGGCTAGTATGTAACGGTCATGTAACGGTTAACAAAAAAAACGGCTAGTAACGGCTAGAGAACGGTCATAAACGGCTAGTTAACGGTACAAAAATGTTCTATAAATAGAGACCATTCCTTCCTCATTACTTCATCCCTCCACATTCTTTCTTTCTTACCTACCTCAAAATTTCTTCTAACCAAATTTCAAAATGTTATCCGCTATCGCATGCTTTTGTGTAATTCTTATCATTATGTATCTTTATCTCGTTCTTAGTGTTAGTGTAGAGCTAAATGAAGCTCGCACTTTTTTTCTTCTTCTTAGCATTTCCTATGATCCTGCTGTTGCTTATTGGCATAGCCTTTGAGCAAGGCATGTAATTTTTTTTTTCATAAAGGAAAAATAAATGTTTTACTTTCACTTTCTAATCAATAACGCCAATATAACCAAACGCATCTAATACCACCAAATATCATAGCAAAGCACTATAGCCACAAAACCAATGTTTCTTCACATAGTTACATAATCATACCAGCCAATGATCTCATTTCATAAGGAACATCATATGAACCAATCATCGCTTAAAGGTTCAATTCATATCTTGCGATCATTAATCTCATCTTTCACGTATTCCCTCTTGTAAAATCACGCAACAATGTGATCAAAGAAACCTAATATCAGATATCATCTCATGATCGATCATATAACTCGTCACCTTATTCCACCAATTTCCTGACATACAGTCACATGCATCTCCCTCTGAACACATTACATTCACATCGCTACAGTGGTAATACAATTAACTCATGTGTCTTCTATACAACATCAGATACACACAAACATACCAGGATAGTACTCATTCAAACAATTCATAAACCTTCAGTTCTTTTATTCATTGACTCCGTATCGTATTCAATTCTATCAATACCGCAAACTATCCGACATGTGTCACTACACCTACTGTGTCTCTAAGCTTGCAAAGCTATGGCAGTAAGTTTTATCAACTAATCACCTCATGCGACATCATTTGTCTCTATGCATACAATTTTTTTTTTCTCTTCATTCCTGCAAAACATGAATGAGTTCACCCAAGTTCACTTATCAACATTTGTTCTCAATTGCTCTTGGACAAGACTTCTCTACATTCACGCAAGTCAGAATAAAATTCTGAATCTCTCCCACTTAGAAACTGAACCATTCCAATCTTTTGTCACAAATTTGCCAATATATCAAAATGCACCAAAATTGATCTTAAGAATCACACTTTCAAACTAGTATTCTTATTTTAACTTTGCCATTTTTTTTCTTTTCCCGAAAATCGAGCAGCATAACGGCTGTATTTTATCCAGCCAAAAATTTGCAATGATCAAACGCACTTCTATAATGCTCACACAATAACCAAAATCATCGGACCTTCCATCCGGAATCTAACATCAGCAAACAACGCAATGCTATACCGAACACGTTATTTGACATCTTGGCTTCCTGAGTTAAAAATACATATCGAAAATCAAACTCGTACTTCTTGAACATACTGACATAGAATTCATTGCAGACCTAACTCCGTCTAACCATAATAAGCATGTGTACATGCACGTTCAATAGTCTATTCAACTTCCCATGTCTGAATCGCATCAATTCAGACACTTACGATATGTAACCATCATGACATTCTAATATCGAACCCATTCTTATAATCTTATCCAGAATCACAAATTCTCAACTACCTCATCAACAGTCTTATGAATCTTTTCATACGGACATTCTAGAACCAAAACATGGGACAAACCGCATTAGGCCAGACAAAACTCTTCTATTCAAGTACAAGTAATAGTTAAGCGCTGGTTAAACCAGAATCGCCTAAACCATGCTCTGATACCAAAAGATGTAACACCCAAATACCCCCCTGGGAGGATAAATGGATGCCACCCAAGACAGAACAAACAAATCAAAACGTTTCACACATGCATTTTTAAAAACTAAACGTAACACACATATAATACATCTCATAATTTCAGAAACAAATCGAAAGAATATTTACAGGCCTAAACAAACCAAACAAAATACATTTTCGCACAACACAAAACTCAGACTCTTTTGGCCACTACGGTTGACTTGTCCCAGTCCTTAATTTTTTAGCTCCGAACCTACACGGGGCAAATCCACCGTGCTAAGCATATAGCTTAGTGAGTAATAACTAATATATATTAACCGATTTCAGAAAACAAAAAGAATGCATTTCGTAATGTATTTTTATACTAAGCGAGCGCGAGAACACGGAGATCCTTCGTAATCAAAATAATCAATCGTAATACGTAATACGTAACAAATCAAACTATAAATCCATGAATGTATGGGTAACGGACTTATACAGAGATACCATAATTAGTATCTACAGGAGAGACATATGTCTCGATATCAGGAGACATCAAAGTGTCAAATAACAGGAGCAGCTGCAGACCCTTCTAGGCATGCCTATTTACCCACAATTAGGACTTAGCAGTTGTAAAATGTAACAAGGTCATTTCGGTCATTTCATGTGTGCAAATAGCACTTCCAATAAATCAATCCTAGACATCATCTAGTGTACCTAAAGTACTTACATGAAATTTTCTACCTATATTTCAGATTGAAATTATCGACTTGTATTACTTACTGCAATTATTGACATTACTGAAAGTCCTAATTACTGACCTTAAATCGCCCTTACTATTTATTGCCTCGAAGTCCCGGCAATATCTGGCAGTGGTCGTTCCTCTATAATAGGGAACACAGATACAAATTATTATTGTGCATAATTACTGTATGATAAATGAGTATGATGCATGTTCATGCAAATTTCCTGGATTCTTCTACTGTTTAAAAAAATATGTATTACTATTCACAAATACGTACAGATATTGTTCACTGTTCACTATTCACTATTCACTATTTACTGTTCATCACTATGCTGCACTGTTCATCATCTTCTTCGACTTCCGAAAATTTCTTCTTTTCTTTTTACTTTATTTCACTTTCCTTTCTTTTCTGCTCAATTCTTCTCAATTCTTTTAGCATCATCACTTAAAAACTAACCTATTTAACAAATCTAACCTATCGTAATCATCCAAATCGTCAAATATTATAGATCTAAAATTTCTTTTACCAATATCGATCTCATCCGACTATCTTTATAAAAGACAAGAATGGACCATAGATTCATTATCAAAAGGACTAACCTCGTGATCTGCAGAAAAGCGATCGAAATCGATCGACAGAGTCATGAACAACACCGATGAACGCTATCGGTTACCTCTCCAAATAATTAATCAACCTTATATATTCGTCCACTTATTCAATTAGTACTATTCGGATGAATAGTTAATTACCAAAAACACACTTATGAATTCTTAGAACAAACAAATACCCGTAATTCCTGCACGACTTCCAAAATTCACCAAAAATTCGTCATAAAATAATGACTTCCAAATAATTGTTCAAAAATACTAAATACGCCACCAAAATTTCTAAAAATCATTGAAGTATCCAAAATTACTAAAATTATCTTAATCTGATCTGAATCAATCTGAAGTGTCATTAAACCAATGTACCCGGAAAATGCCATGAATGCATGCTAAAATGTCAAAGAGACATAACATAAATCGGACTAAATTTGCTTCATATGCTAACCCCTAATTTGGGGCGTTACATGAAGTTAGCAGATTACGAGGTGAACTCAACGACATGAAGGAGACGGTGAATGATCTGAGAAAGATGATAGTAGAACTGCTGAAGATCCAGAATCGTTAATCATTTTTTATTATAACAAATAGGGGGAGATTAGGAAAATAAGATAATCAACAGAAAAGGAGAGGATGTTCAGACAAAGAAGGTGTGACCACAACAGACGAAGAAAGGAAGAAGATAAGTTTTTTTCTACTTTGCAAAATCTGTAAATTTACTTTGTTCTGTTTTCTTTTCTTGTATGTAATTTGTTATATTCAAAAAGGGGGAGATTGTTAAGTCAAAATGACTTTACATAGAAATGATTTTGATGAATAACAAACAAAGAGAGATCATATACAAGAAAAACAAAGCAGGCACAGACGCAGACGCAAATGCAAAGCAGACGCAGATGCAAATGCAAAGCAGACGCAGACGCAAATGCAAAGCAAACGTAGACGCAAATGCAAAGCAGGCATAGACGCAAATCCAAAGCAGATGCAGACGCAAATACAAAGCAGACGCAGACGCGCAAATGCAAAGCAAACGCAGACGCAAAAGCAAAGCAGACGCAAATGTGAAGCAGATGCAGACGCAGTAAAGAAACAGACGCAAGAGTCAGTTCGAGTTAGTTACAGAACTCAACTGATTAATCGTTTCATTAAAGATTCAAGATTCAAGAAGCAGTTAGAGACGAAGGCTATAAATTCAAGTCAAAGTCGGCGAAAAGTCATTGATTTTAGAAAATTACACAAAGTGAAAAAGCGATTAAGTGCAAACTAGCTAAGTGTTATCTTACTGTAACAAAGTGTTCAAATATTTTTCTGAAAAGAAAAAGATGTACAGATAGCCTGCAGAGGCTAAGTGTGAAAGAATACTGGTTGTAGAGACCTGAAGAGGCTCGTGAAAGAATACTTGTAACGATTGAAGAGATAGTGAAATCTCAGAAGAAACTCTGAGGACTGGACGTAGCCCACGATTTGGGGTGAACCAGGATAAATCCGCTTGTCTACCACTCTTACTCTCTATCTCGTTTTTAGTTTCAAATTTTATCATTACTTACTGTTCATATGCATAGTATTGAGAAGTTTGATCAATCGGAATAAATAAAAATTTTGTAAAGATTTTTATTCCTAACAAGTAATTCTGAAAAGACTTATAAAGAGGGGAATACACAATTCAACCCCCCCCCCCTTCTCGTGCATTCTATTATTGTTTTCTAAGTGCTGTATTAACGTGTGATTCACTTCAGGTACCTCAATTTCTCAATCTAATTTGGTATCCTATTACCTAACCATCAACATAAGATATCCTTAAGACTCAGTATATCCCGATACCACTATGGTATCTAGTCATTAGTACAGGACATCTTAGGGACTTAGGATGCCTCGATACCTACTCCACAGACAGATACTAGCCATCACTCCCTTATATTTAGCTAACATATCAATCTATGACCATCGAAAGTTGCCTATCTTAAGTAAGCCACATATTCACGATTTACACTTTTATTTACAGCCTATTATCAGCTAGTCTTTATTTAATTTTATGAACATGATTTATTTACCTTAATATTGTTACTTATACTTATGAACAACTGAAAATTTGATTAATACATTTTCACCGAATTAAGAAGCAATACACCCATAATACATTAAAAAAATATAAAAGTGAAATACCTTGTGCTTTGTTAATTATTTGTGAAATAAATAAACATATTTCATATATTTTATAAATCCATATATGTAACTATTAATCATTAATTTAATCAATAACTAATTCAAAATATGATCCTTTATAAAATAATTTATTAATAATAAAATTCAAAGTTTTAAGAACCGTACACTATTCAAAGAGTACAATTTAAGATTATCCTTACCGAATTTTGGACTCAACAATTGATATTCCCAACTTACTCTTTAATCGACCTTCGGATCTAGACATTAAAAAATTATATCGACTTATGAAAGAAAAATTTTCAACTCAATTAAACTTAATAATCCAAAATTATTCCCTTTTCTATTTTTTTATTAATTATTAAAATGTCCTTACTTAACCTAACCACCATAACTACTAAAATATCCTTAACTATTAAAATCATATTTTACCCATTTATTTTTATTAATACAAAATACCCTTTTCGGAATTAATTTTCCAATTTTACCTTTAAATTTTTACAATACTTATTTTGCCTCTTAATACAACTTAAATTTCTTAAATTGTGTCTTTGTCACCATCTCCTCTTCTCCTACCTCCTCTTTTTTTCTCATTTTAGTCACTTTTTCCCATTTTTCTTATGACTTCAATTTGTTGTCCCAAACAATCATAATATATAATCCAATTATAAACTAGTATAGGATGACTAAAACTCACAAAGAAGGCATATAATTGTTGCTAAAAAATTATAACTATATGAAGTCTATATTTTCTAATGAATTATTGGGTTGTTAACCTCCATAATTTTCTAACAATTTGTTGCAAAGTAAACAAAATGAATAAATACATGAGAAAAGTTTCACATGCAAGAAAAATATGATGTATTTAAACACTTATTGAACAGAAGGTTCGAGAGGGAGAAAAAGAGAGTAAATAGAACTAGCTTTTATTACTTCAAGTGTACATTTGACTAAAAGCTAGATTTCATTATAAACATCCGAACTAAGCCACTGTACAAGACTGAACTAAAACACTCTACTATATACAAACTAAAACAACAACATTTCATTTAGTAAAACAACATAAACTCACTACTAACTTTACATCCCCCCTTCAAGTTAGAGGTTGGTGAATATCAACCAAACCCAACTTGGACAAAAGGGAAGTAAAAAGAGGTGCAGCCAAAGCCTTTGTAAATAAGTCAGCCAACTGATGTTGAGAGGAAACATAAGCAGGAGCGATGAAACCCAACTTGAATTGATCACGAACAATATAGCAATCAATATCAATATGCTTGGTACATTCATGAAACACCGGATTGGCAGTAATATGAAGTGCAGCCTGATTATCACACCATAAAGGAATTGGAGAAGAAAATGAAATCTGTAAATCTTTTAACAAATAGGAAATCCATAGCAACTTACAAAATGTTGAAGCCATACTACGATTTTAGCTGAGGATCTAGAAATCGTAGCCTGTTTCTTAGTCTTCCAAGAAACTAAAGAATTACCCAAAAAAACACAAAAACTCGAAACAGAATGACAAATAGTCAAACACGAACCCCAATCAGCATCACAATAAATAACAAGTGAACAAGGAGATGAAGGAACAAGCACAAAAGAATCAGATGAAGCAGGAAAAAAACAAACCTTTTGAGCTTGCAAACCTGATTAGGACTAGCTGCAGTATACCCATTTGGAGGTATCATATAGACTTTGTCATCAATATGCCCATGCAAAAAGGCATTATTAATATCCAATTGATGTATAGGCCAGGGAAATTGAGCAGCTACAGCCAACAATATACAATCAGTGACAGTTTTTGCAACAGGGGAAAAATTGTCAGTGAAATCAACACCCTCAACCTGATGATACCCCTTGGCCACTAACCTGGCCTTATATTGATCAACAGTCCCATCAGGCTTAAGCTTGACCTTAAAAACCCATCGGGAACCAATGGCCTTCTTACCAGCAAGTAAAGAAGTCAATTCCCAAGTATTGTTAGATTCCAATGCAACTAACTCCAGCTGCATTGCCCTTATCCAATGATCATGAACCTTAGCCTGATGATAAGATTGAGGTTCCTTAATAACAGAAACATTAGCTAGAAAAGACATATATGTGGGGGAAAGATGGGGAGTAGAAATAAAAGGGAAAGTAGGGAGTGAATGGCTGGAGGAACTAACAACAGAAGGAGGAAATTGGTTTGTAGTGGCATGAGAAACAAAATCATTAAGCCATGTAGGTTTAGTTGCGACTCTTGTCCTCCTACACAGAGTAGGAGTAGGAACAATAGGGCATGGCAAAGAAGAAGAAGGAAGATCAAGGGAAGAATGATCAATGTGGGTAGGAGGAAAGTAGGAACAGAAGAATGTGGATCCAAAACATTAGAATATTGATCAGAAGAAACTAAAAGAAATGGAACATCCACTGGGGCAGTAGATAATGACTTATAAGGATAAGTAGTTTCATGAAAAACTACATCTCTAGAAACTAGAAAAGAACCAGAAGTTATGTCAAATAACTTGTAGCCTTTTTGCCCTGCATTATATCCCAAGAAAACACATTTGGAAGCTCTCGGATCAAACTTATCTTTATGAGGTTTGACATTTGTAACAAAACACAAACAACCAAAAGATTTTAAATGATCATACTTAGGAGGAAAACCATATAAAATCTCATAAGTGGTTTTCCACTTGAGTAGTGGGGTTGGAAGCCTATGGATGAGTTAAGTAGCAGTAAGAATTGACTCACCCAAAAAGGTTTAGGTAAGGAAGCCTAAAACATGAGAGCTCTAGCTATCTGTAACAAATGTTTGTATTTCCTCTCCACAATCCCATTCTGTTGAGGTGTACAGACACAAGACCTACGATGTAAAATGCCTAAATCTGTAAACAATTTATGGCATTCTCCCCTTAAAAATTCTACCCCATTATCTGTTCGAACTATCTTAACAGATTTCTAAAATTAGGTCTTAACCATCTTTAAAAACCTGTCTAAACACCCAAGAACTTGACACTTATGAGTCATGAAATAAGTCCAAGTTGCCCTACTAAAATCATCCACTATTGTTAAAAAAAATTTTCCCCCAGAAAGAGTATGTTGACTATAGGGTTCCCATATGTCAACATGAGTTAACTAAAAAATAGAAACAGTATGAATGGTACTATGAGGAAACTGCAACCGATGTTGCTTTGCAAGTGGACAAACATCACAAACATCAAACTCTTTAACATTTTTATTATCAACAGGAATAACATGTCTAAGTATAGTATCTGAAACATGTCCTAAGCGTTTATGCCAAAGCATGTATGTTGACATAGACTGTACATTATTATCATCACTTGCAATACTATACAATGAATATTTTGCTATTGTATCTCCCTTAAAAGTATCCTTGTCAAGGATATACAACTTGCCTATAACCTTTCCTACTGCTAAAATGCGATCAATCTTCAGGTCCTGCAAAATGCAGTGATTTGGAAAGAATGTAAAGGTAATAGAGGATGAATTGGCAAGTTTATTCACAGATAGCAAATTAAATTTGACAGTAGGAATATGCAATGTTGGGACCCGATCCGGGAACCGAATCCCAACCGAAACAGAAGCGAAAAGCGTAAACGAAAACGAAAAACGAAGTGGCAGAAAGCGAATTCGAAAGAAATTGAATTCGAAAGAACGGAACGGAAGGCGAAAAGCAAAGTAGCCAACCGAATCGGATTACGAATCTCAAAAGCAAACAGTACAACTAAACGGACAAAACAAAAGCGAAGATCGGATAAAAGCAAAAAGCGGAAGCGAACGAATCGAAGCAAATCGAATACAAATTAAAAACAAAGCAAACAAACTGATCAATTTAAAGTGAAACAAATTCCGACATCCGTTGGAACAAATACACTCATCGCGTTGGAAACCTAAAACTAATCCAATACGAAAATCCGGTATAATTTTTTTTCCTTTTTCTTATATTCACCTTTATTCGAACTAAGGCAAATCAAATACAATGAATTCCCACTTTTGGAAATTCATTCTCATGCAAATCTCAAAGCTTGAATCATATTCTTATATATCCATACAAATCTTAAATTACATTTTTATCCCAAATTTTATCGAAAATTTAAGAAGATAACATTCGATTTGACCTAACCCAAAACCTGCAAATGGTAAAATACACTTCTAAAATTCTCAAACAAAACTCAGAATCATCGGACTCTCCCGTTCGGAATCCAAACACCAGCAAACGCAAATCTATACCTAACACTTCCATAATTCTCAATCAGCCAATACAAACAATCTCATTATCCATATCTCAAATCCAATCCAATCCAATCATAGACCATTTGAAGTCATATATAATCGCAAACCAGAAATCGAAATCATATACAATCTACAATTATCAATTCCATATATATAATTCCCAAATTCACATTCACTATACTCAAATTTATACACCAATTCGTAATTCTCATACATTCTGAAATACATATTCGAATTACATCATAATCACTTACATACAAAACCTTAACGGCAATTCAAGCCGTAAATAATATTAATATCCAAATCTCAATTTACACAAAAATACAAACGATGCTAAATCGAACTTGGTGCTCTTTCATCTGATCTCCTACTCAAATACCTGGAGATTTGGGATGAAAGGGGGGTGAGCTCGACGACTCAGTGGATAACACATCTATAAATTGAAAAATAAGCAGAAATCATTTTTCATCAACTTTTGCCAAACGGCTCATTTTTCAAACTTTGCAACTTTTCAAACATTTCAACTTTTCAAACAGTTTCCTCAAACCTTTCAATTTTTCAAACTTTTATAACTCATTTTCTCATTTTTCAAAATTCTCACATTTTTCATAAACATGAATGCAATCATAGCAAATCACAAACCACATAAAATTACAAATCAAACACATAAAACATATCAAACGGCTTGGTTCGGTAAAAAATAGAACGCATCGCACATTCTCGCAAAGAGGTCTGTCGGTGTGTGGAATGTAACGCATTATATTTTCCCACATAGCGGTCGATGTAGCCGTGAAGGAGTCCAAATCGAGCTCAGTGCCACCAATGCAAGCGTGGGAGAAGGCTTTAAACAAATAGAGACAGTGCACTAACTCACAAGGACCTGACCAAACCCACTTAACACTTAATTCAAAACTGAAACTTTCGGATTGCCCGAAAGCACAAATCGAAAACTTGATTTTCATGCGTGTCATACTAAATATATTCACAGTTTCACATAATTCATACAATTCAATCAATCAAGCCAAGCAATTCCATAAATTCAACAATTTGAATATTTTATCAATGCACTCATAACATATGAATTTTCAGAAATTTCTATTTATTTATCAAATCATTTAAAACACTGAATTTAAGCTTGTAATAATTTTTCAAAAATCATTCAGAAACGAATAAAATACAAAAATCTTTTCTTTCACTTTTTTGCATTTTCGAAAATTCATATATGGCTTACAAATCAAAATATAAATATGCTATCCACCTCGAATTGATGCCAAAAACTTGATCCACACTTCAATTCGTGTATTCCTTCTATCTTTCTTCCAATTTAACATCACCTAAGCCATAATCATCCAAATTCAACATCATAAATCACTTAATTCTTCAAATTGGACTTAGAAAACACCAATTTCATATAAAATCAATCTATCTAAATCATAAATTTCAAAAATCCCCAAATCTTAAAATTGACCTAAACCAATTTTCAAAAATTCAATATCATAAATAACATAATCCTTAAAATTGATATCATAATTCATCAATTCATACTAATATCAAGATATCTAAAACACTAATTTCAAAAATTCCCAAATCTCAAATTTTTACCTAAACCTTAACTCACATAAATTCAAAATTAAATCAATTCATCATGAAATCTTCCAAAATTAATCATGGAAATCACAAACCCATCACCTTTTCCATATTTCTAAACAAAAAAATCACTAAAAACTCAAAGCTCAAATTTTTTCCTTACCTCTTTCTCCTTCAAATTTCGGATTTATAGAGCCTTAGAGGGAGCTTCCACCTTCTTTCATCCTTCTTCCTTGAAATCTACTCAAAAACAAGCTTTAAATCTCCAAAAATCAAAATCCCAAGCTTTCTCTCTCATCTTTGCCGAAATCCTCATTTCTTTCTCCACTTTTCTTCCTTTCTTTCTTATTCTTCTTTTCTTCCTCTAGAAATATCATGCCTCTTCCATATGGAAACGACAATCCTTGATATTTATGTGCCATGTCATTTAAAATGAGGGTCAAATGACCCTTTTGCCCCTCTTTTTAACTGGATTTCCCAAAATGCCCCTCCATTCAAAGCTTAAAGTCATGCTTACTTGCGGGTCTGATTCGCACTATCTAGTTGAAGGAATTTGTCAAAACTTCCTTCTAGAGAAATGTTCCTCTATGTATTAATTTCATAACGCCACAAGAATCATCCAATTCGGAGCACTATGTCAAAAGTTATGCTCAAAACATTTCGGGTATGTTCATGTTCTAACACATTTTTCAGCACGTTATTTCCATCCAGAAATTAACATTCTTAACCACAAAATTGAAACTCTAAGTCTTCATAAAAAGTGTAGCCTTATTTCTCTAGTTTAATTCAAAACAAGAATCACCTCATTTCGATTCCCAGATCAAAAGTTATGCTCAAAATACTTTCAGATGTTCCTAATCCAAAAACTGCACTCTAATCCAAACTTCCATTCATAATTTGAAGGTCTTAGGGGCAAAATTGACATTTAATTTCTTCATATGATTTGTAGCCCCTTGTCTTAACTTTATTTTGACTTAAGAATCACTTCAATCGGATCTCCACAAATTCCGAATTTCTTAAAATACTGAACTATGTTCAGAAAATTAGTCCACTCACTTTGATTAATTTAATTATCCTTAATTTAATCTGAAAAATTCACAAATTTCCATGAGGATGTAGATAATTGTCTTAGAAATCCAACGCTTCAAGAATCAACTCAATTGGATGTCGGACGGAAAAAATATAACCAAAAGAGTGAACAAAGGTCGAATTTGGAAAAGGAAGTAACCAAAAGAACCAAAACGACGTCGCAACACGCAAAGGAAAATGGCGTCGTGCGAGGGCGGAACGCCCGCGTTTGGGCGAGGCGAGGGCTCGCTCGCCCTCGCAAGGCATCGCCCTCGCGAGGCGATGCGTCGCCCTAGCGACGACGATGCTTCCTATTTTTTTAAAATTTTTATTTTTTTTCCACATGAAAATCTGAAACTTCCAAAAATTCATAATGCTTAATCCCGAACTCCAATTTTGAGAAACTTAGTCTCTATAGAAAGCTTGAGGGAAGCTCTACATCTTCCACGAAGGACATAAAAATCAATTTGACCTCTAAGGAAGTCCATTTTTCAATCAAAACTTCTGTCCTCTAATAATCATGCTAAAATCATAACAGAGACTTGTAAAAATCATAACTTATTATTTCTTAATCGAAAAATTCTATACTTTATATCAAAATAAAGATCAAATCACAATCTTCAACTTTCATGAAGAACATCAAAGCTCAATTAACCTCTAACTAGGTGAAAAAGTCATAACAAAAGTCAAAAGTCAACCCTATCACACATAAACTTTGATTGATCATAACTTCCATTCCTGATATCGAAAAATTACAAACTTTATGGCTACAGAAAACTCTTAACATAATCTACAAGTTTCATGTAGATCATTTTCTCAATTTTGACTAAATCAAAAGCCAACCCTCAAAGGCCAAAAAAATCAAACTTTTCACAATTTTTCATATTTTCACTCTTTTTCTCTTTAGTTCTTGTTTTTCAACTCTATTTTAATCAACACCTTCACTTTTGAATATTTCTTATTTTTACTTAAAAATCAGGGTCCAACATGCAAGGTATCAGTCAAGATAATGTCATTTGGTAACACAACATCACCAATATGATGGACGCGATTCTGAGTACCATCAGGAAGATAAACATGTATGTATTTGGTAGGAATAACAGGCTTTTTTAACAAAAAAACATCCACACACATGTGATTAGAAGCTCCTATATCTAATATCCAAAAATCTGAATCTATATCATCAAGACTAGAAAGGGCTAATATAGGAAGTGTACCTGTAAACTCTGAAATCTACGTAAGGTTCACCATAAGAGGATCAGTAAGGGCTTTGTTCTTAACCAGATTCAGCAACTCTTGCTTAATCAATTCAGATAGTGGAGGATTAGTAGTAGTATTGATAAAACTGTCCATAACTGATTTACTGCTATCTACAGTGAAAGAATTAATATCATTTACTGTATTAGCAATAAATGATTTCCCAGTCCCTTTCCCTTTTCTGTTTTGCAACTCCTTATACCAATCGGGTACACTAGTAAGTTTAAAACAATTCTTCTTTAAATGTCCATTTTTCTTACAATAGTTACAAAACAATTCACTCTTATCACCATTTCCCCACTTTTGTTTGAACTGTTTTTATCCCCCATCAACAACTCTCTTACCATCTCTAGTATTTGCTAACAGTGCACTATGATCTATTCCTTCACCAAAAACCATCTAAACTTCTCTTTGTTTTTCTACCCTCAACACCATAGAATAAACCTTATTAACAGAAGGTAGTGGCTCTATAACCTGTATCTGGTTCCTAACATGATCAAAGCTCTCATTCAACCCCATCAGAAATTGCATTAACTGATTTATTGAAGTTAAATCAACCAAAGTTTTAGGTGCTCCACAGATGCATTGTGCTGCCGCCCCATAAGTGCACTGCAGGACAAGCATGAGACACCAAAGCTCATCCCATAATTTTTTTAAACCAGTAAAATATTTTGCTACAGACATATTACCCTAAGATGCAACACTAATATGCCTCTGTAAGTGATATAATAAAAGCCCATTGCTCTCCCCAAACCTCTCTACTAAATCTGACCATAGTTCTTCGGCAGAATTTGTGTAGATAAAAGCTTCAACTATATATTTTGAAATCGAATTTAAGATCCAAAATCTAACCATATAGTTAGTCCTAATCTACCTATCACACTCAACTGAGCCTGGACTAGGTTTCAGAAAAGTACCATCTATAAACCCTAATTTCATCTTAGCTCTTAGGACAATTTTTAAAGATCTACTCCAGCACAAAAAATTGCTCCCATTCAATAATGCGGTAACCAAACTCATACCTCGATAATCTGAACCTTGGAGATACACCTGATTTTCTTCATGCATACCTCGTAATCGAGGGTCCAGTGTTGATCCCGTAGGGGATTCCACAGAGACTCCCTCCATTATCGTAAAAAACACAAGTTAAAATCGCAGTCATAGAAACTAATTCCAAACGTGAACCCCTAGCCTCTCGATTAGTCAAGACAAAGCTTCTTTCTTCACCACTGAAGAAAATACAGCTACCGTAGACCTCTCACACACTTCTCCGTGTTGTATGTAGTTTCAATCGACCTCCAGTAATGATCAATCACCCGGATCGTTACTGCTCTGATACCATGAACAGAAGGTTTGAGAAGGAGAAAAAGAGAGTAAATAGAACTAGCTTTTTATTACTTCAAGTGTACAATTGACTAAAAGCTAGATTTCATTATATACATTCGAACTAAGTTACCGTACAAGACTAAAACACTATACTATATACAAACTAAAACAATAACATTTCATTTAGTAAAACAACAGAAACTAAACTAACTACTAACTTAACAACACTTACCGGTTGGATAAAAATGGAGGATGAAGAAGAAATACTTATTTCTCTGTGCACTATTTGTATATTTCTCTTAACTAATTTGTGTGAATATCTTGTCCAATTATAATCTGGGATAAACTTATTTAAAAATTGGTTTGTAGAAAATAATCAAATTTTAAGATAAGGTATATATTTATGAATCATAATTTATTATGTTTTAATGTATTTTTAAAAATAAACTTGAATTTTTTATTATATTCAAGATCAAATCTCATCTCATTTTCTAACTATTTATATAAGGATATTTCTGATTGATATAAATTCAAACTTTTGTACTTACTTCGTTAATTTCAACGTAGGATTGAGTATATCTCTCATCTCTAAATTGAAAGACAAGAGATTTCTATTTTTTAAAAAAAAAATCTTTTGACCGTTCAATCTCCACATTTGAGTTTTAAGAAAACTAATATTTTTCTTATTGAATTGAATGTATCCATTCGGCATTAAATTCATGATCTAGCAGTTAAAATGTATCATACAAATCGATGAAGTAAGTTAAGGGGAGTTATTCTTGATTCCTGAAACCCCAATTTAGGCCTTCCGCTTTCGACTTATTTACAAGAATAACATCACCGGACTCTCTTTCTCTGCACTCTTACACTCGCATATATATGTATATATACACGCACAGACGTATACACACGTTGTGGAGTGGTGGTGGCATTTTGAGTAAATAGAGAATGAGAGTATGGATAGTACGCGTGGAATTACATGGGAGTAGCCAAAGCGTGGAGGTTTAGTGTCTCATCGGCGAACCTGGCTCTATTACAGCAACAACAGAACGGCATTGCCATCATCACCACCACAAACAAGCACCACCACCACCACCACCACCATCACCATCACCACCACCATGAGTGGTGGCGGAGGTGGAGATCGTCGGCCACTCGGAAGATCCCCTGGTCGCTGGTTTGCGGTGTAATGCTCTTCACGGTGGGATTAATCTCGCTATTCACGGGCCACGTGGCGTCTGATCTTGACTGGTACTCGCAGCGATTTGGCCCCGGGAACCGCTTCCCGATTCTGGTAAACTATTCCGGATGCTTTTCTCTCTTGTTCTTGTTCATTTTTTTGAAATGTTATTTGTTCGTCTTTTATTTAACACGTTCAATTCTCTTTAAAAAGGTAAAATTTGTCTGTTTATGCAGAATGCAATGAGGAGAGAGCCAATTGATATTTGGAAATCCAAGTACTCCAACTTGCTTTATGGTTGCAGTGCGAGAGGCCGTGCTTTTGCTCGTATGTGCAGTTCCTTTCTATTTCTAGTCTCAGTTGATTTCAGCATTGTGTTCGATCAATTTAGTTCCATATCCTGCGTTGTTGTGTAGCCTGAGAGAAGATATTAATTAAAAATTATTCGCCAGAGATGAGCTTGTGTGTGTAGATATCATGTTGATATATGATTTTGCCACCTCTTTACTTTTATGTACTAGGAACATTTTACCAGTTTTTATTTGAACCAAGCTGAGGAAGAATGCATGCAAGTGTAGTTTTCAGGAAGTTTCCCATTTGTGTTGTGTACTTTCTTCATTTATTTGTGATCATGGTCTGAGCTTCTTGACCTTGCTTACCTTCATCTCCAGCTGCTGTACGTGAGAACTCATCGAATGGATATTTGCTTATTGCAGCAAGTGGAGGGTTGAACCAAGAAAGAACAGGGGTGAGTGGAAGTTATGAACTTTTTGCTTGCAGATGGTGTATTCTATCAGTAGTTCTTTTGTTTGTTTTGGACCAATCAATATTCTTTTGATTGGATTGCTGAAGGTTCAAAGAAACTCCCAGTTCTTGTCTTTGCTATAAATCCTTATCCTTTTTCACCTAGGGCTAGTTCCTTTTGTCTCTTACTGAATTGTTTGACTCGCTTTCAGATAACAGATGCTGTAGTTGTTGCGCGAATTCTTAATGCTACGCTGGTAATACCAGAGTTTGACCATCATTCGTATTGGAAGGATTATAGGTGAGTTTGAATCATTCAAACAAGAAAGAAGGAAAAAGTTTTAGTCATTATCTTTACCTGTATCTATGTTCAAAGAGATTAATCCATCCTTTATGAGCAAGGGCATATGAATGTCTTTAGAAGTATTACCAAGTTGGAAAGTTCTCTTCTTCCGGATCCAAAACCTATTCACTATACCAACTTTATGATCATCTTGGTACTGAACATATGTTCCTTGGTATGCAGTGACTTCATCAACATTTTTGATGTTGATTTCTTCATTTCTTATCTTGCTAAAGATGTGACAATTGTGAAAAGAGTTCCTGATAAATTCATGCGATCAATGGAAAAACCTCCATATACAATGCGTGTTCCTAGAAAGTCACCTCCTGAATACTATTTGGATCAAGTTCTACCAATATTGTTGAGGAGACAGGTAATGATGTCACTTAACTTATGCTATTTTTACCGTTTTTGACTTTATGTTTATTTAACGTTTTCACTTGCTCTATTGAGTTATATCCCTGAATTACAGAATGGTGTCCATTTATTGTGTTAAAATTGTTATGACAAATATGTATCAAGAATGAGGATATAATCTATTGCTCTTTCCCATTTTTCCTATCTATGCTCATGTAGAAGCAAGGATCTTATAGCCCTTGTATCTTATTACAATCCCTTTTAGTTTGGCAAACATCATTAGCAAATCTCATCCAGCAATAATCAAATCCTAATGGTTGCATAGAGGAAGGATTTATAATTGTAATGGCTCACTAACTCAAGGAAATTAACTCTAAACTTTTGCAGGTTGTACAATTAACAAAGTTTGATTATAGGCTTGCTAATGACCTTGATGAAGAGCTACAAAAGTTGCGGTGCCGGGTTAATTATCATGCCTTGAGATTTACAGCGCCCATACATGAAATCGGTCAAAGTCTTGTCATGAAAATGAGGAAAATGGCAGGACGCTTTATTGCAGTTCACCTGAGGTGTGTCCATATTGATTGAAAATTCTTAACCTATATAAAGTTCATTGGCATGTCAATAAGAGGGTTTCTTAGACTGCTACATATGCCGGATGTAAATGCACCATCCCCTACCTTTTGTATGTTTATATGGTTGCATAGAGAGAAGAAAATATATAAAATGAACAAAAATGAAGATTAAGCAATGGAAAGGAAGAATATGGCTACTCTACATGACTGCCGATGAAATCTCTTGAAAATTTTGATTTTGGGATTTACTTTCTGGAAATTCCGAAGTTTAATATGTATAGGGATGAAAGGATGAAAGATTTTAAGGACATGTATTGCTCCTTTTGAGTAGTTTAAGGTCCAACAAGTTTCCATATTGTTTGGAAATATCCAGTTGGATATTTCCTCGATATTATTGACTCCTAAATAGTTAGGAAATTAGATCTGGTATTATGTATAGATATTAAGGATATTATGTAAAGATATTAGTTTCTTAGAATAGCCATCTCTATTTCTATATATACTTGTATCTATGTATTGATGTATAAGTGAGTGAAATACAATCAATAGAGAATTTTTGCATGGTATCAGAGCTATACTTGAACATTAAAAAACCCTAGCCGCTACCTACTGTCTCTAATCCTACTCCCTGCACTATCCTAAAACCCTAGCCGCCCCACCTGTTGTTTCTAAACTTGCCAATCTATGTCAACCATGTCTGACATTGGTCAATCCTCTAACCCAGGTCAGACACCTGCTCCACACAATACTTTCTTAGATTCTCATTTCATTCTGATCACTACTATACAACTGAATGGAGAGAACTTTCTTCGCTGGTCCCAATCAGTAAGAATGTATATCTGTGGGAGAGGAAAAATTGGATATTTGACTAGTGAAAAAAGGGAGCCCATGGCAGATGATCCTACACACGGAATATGGGATGTTGAAAATTCTATGGTGATGACATGGCTAGTAAATTCTATGGAGGAAGATATTAGCTCCAACTATATGTATTATCACATAGCTAAGGAGCTATGGGACAATGTGAATCAGATGTATTCTGATTTGGGAAACCACTCTCAAGTGTATGAACTAACTCTCAAATTGGGTGAGATCCACCAAGGTGAGGATAGTGTTACTAAATACTTTAATTTTCTAAAACGCTTGTGGCAAGACTTAAGACTTGTTTAATAACTATGAATGGAAATCCCCTGGTGATTGTAACTATTTTCAGAAAACAGTAGAGGATAACCGAATTTTTAAGTTCTTAATTGGACTTAATGTTGTGTTTGATGAGGTTAGAGGCAGGATTATTGGAAGACAACGACTCCCTACTATTGGAGAAGTCGTTGCAGAAGTTCGACGTGAAGAGAGTAGACGGTTTGTGATGCTTGGTAAACGAAATTCTATGTCTACTATTGAAAACACAGCACTAGTTGCTGGGAATACTACTGGTCGTACTAGGAAGACTGAGAAAAAATCACGATTTTGGTGTGACTATTGCAATAAAGCACAGTATACCCATGAAACATGCTGGAAACTTCATGGAAAGCCAACAAATGCGAAAGGATCGCATGAAGGGAGGTTTAATAAAACTTCCTCTAGTGATTCAACTCACTATGAATCATGGAAAATCCCATCAACACATGAGGTGGATGCTGGATAGTTCTCACAAAAGTAGATTAACTACATTATGAAACTTTTGAAACCCAAAACTGAATCCTCAAGTTCTTCTAATGCCTTTGTGGCACAAACAGGTAGGGATTTTACTACTTTATCATGTTCCTTTCCATATAATTCCACTCCCTGGATCATTGATCCAGGAGCATCTGATCATATGACCAGTTCTTCCAATTTATTTCATACTTATGATCCTTGTTTTGGTCATGAAAAAATTCGTATAGTTGATGGATCATTTTCTGTTGTAGCTAGTAAAGGTTCAGTAACTCTATCCTCAAATATCTGCCTTAAATCTGCCCTACATGTTCCAAAACTAGCTTGTAATCTACTGTCCGTAAGCAAAGTAACCCATGACTTTAATTGTACCATTACTTTTTTGACTCATATTGTGTTTTTTAGGAACTAACTTTGAGGAAGATGATTGGCAGTGCTAAGTTGATAGATGGTCTCTACTACTTAGTTTATAACTTGAAGAATAAAGAAGCTCTTGGTTTAAGTAGTATTCATTCTACCCCTGCTAAAGAACAGATTTTACTTTGGCATAATAGATTAGGACATCCTAATTTCTCGTACCTAAAAAGACTTTTGCCTCATTTGTTTAAGTTTGTGGATTGTTCAAAACTTTATTGTGAGCAGTGCATTTTGTCCAAAGTTCATAAGATTTCTTACCCAACAAAACCATATCAATCATCCAAACCATTTTACTTAATTCATAGTGATGTTTGGGGTCCATCCTGTGTAACTTTTATCGATGATCATACTCGGTTATATTGGGTCTATTTGATACGTGAAAAATCTGAAGTTGCTCAAATCTTTCAAAACTTCTATACCATGGTTGAAACTCAATTTCACACATGCATTAGTATACTTCACTCGGATAATGGTACCGAGTATTTTAATGAAGTCCTTCTGAAGTCTAAAGGCATTGTTCCCTAATCTACGTGTGTTAACGCTCCTCAACAAAATGGTATCGTCGAGAGGAAAGCCAAGCGGACAAATGACCATGCATCTTTTTTCTCTCCCACATTTTTTTTTGTATAAGTTATTTTTTATGGCATTGTTCACCAATCTACGTGTGTTAACACTCCTCAACAAAATGGTATCGCCGAGAGGAAAAATAAACATCTACTAGAAGTTGCTCGGTCTATTATGTTTACAATGAATGTGCCAAGATACCTTTGGGGTGAGGCTGTTTTGACTGCATCCTACTTAATTAACCGAATGCCTAGCCATGTTTTACATTATGCAACACACTTAGATATGTTTACACTATGCTTTCCTGAGAATAGACTTTACTCTACTCTTCCTCTTCGGGTATTTGGGTGTACTACATATGTTTACAAATTAAATAGGGGAAACTCCAAACTAGATCCAAAAGCTGAAAAATATGTCTTCATTTGGTATGCTCCTAGTCAACGAGGTTATAAGTGCTACAATCCGTTAACTCAAAAATTGTTGTCTCCAGGGATGTCACATTCCTAGAACATTTAAAAAAATTCTTTAGGGGGAGAACTCTAATGAAGTAGAAAATTTTTGGGTTACTCCTAGTTCCCTACCCACGGTCATTATTGACCATAATATAATTTCTGATAATGAAGCCAAAGATATTTCTTCAAATCTGTCCATGTCAGGAAATCCTGATTCATCCACAGGGGGGGAAATACTACTGTCCGCTCCTAAGGAACGGAATACTGAGCTTTATGTTTATACTAAGAGGAAGACTCAATTGAGAAGTAGAGAACAACCTACAATACACAGCCTCTCAAATCCCTCGAAGAAGGAACCTGAGAACAATTCAGGTAACCCTTATGCTACTTTACCCCTTATTGTGTCTAGTAATGATCAACATATACCTATTGACCCACAAATTACAAATAATATTCCTATTGATCTCTCTGCTGATAATTACCTTCCCATAGCATTTAGAAAAGGGAAAGGGGTCTGCACCAATCATCCCATATCAAATTATACATCTTATGGGAAACTATCACATACACAAATCATTTTTCTCTAAAATCACTAATCTGTTTGTGCCAAGAAACATTCAAGCACTTCAAGATCCATATTGGAGATCAGCTGTTATGGAAGAAGTAAATGCTCTTAAGAAGAATAAAACTTGGGAACTTGTGAACTCTCCTAGAGATAAAAGTTTGGAAGGTTGCAAATGACTTTTCACTATAAGTCTAAGGCCGATGGTAGTGTGGAAAGGTTGAAGGCAAGATTAGTTGCTAAGCGATTTACTCAAACCTATGGTATTGACTACCAAGAGACATTTGCTCATATTGCAAAGGTAAATACAATTCGAGTATTGCTATCCTTGGCTGTAAATTTTGAGTGGACTTTACATCAACTAGATGTAACAAATGTCTTTCTAAATGGAGACCTAGAAGAAGAAGTCTTTATGAGCTTACTCCCAAGTTTTAAAGATACATATGGGTGAAATAAGGCATGCAAGCTAAGGAAGTCATTATATGGACTAAAACAGTCCCCTAGAGCATGGTTTGACAGGTTTGGAAGGGTTGTGAAGAGCTATAGCTATTGTCAAAGCCAAGCTGATAATACATTGTTATACAAGCGGTCCAAGGCAAGTATGCAATCTATTCTTATTGTTTATGTAGATGACATTATCATAACAGGAGATGATATATCCGAAATAGTAGAGTTGAAGAAGAGATTAGCCAAAGAATTTGAGATCAAAGATCTTGGACCTCTAAAATACTTCCTCATAATGGAATTTGCTAGATCCAAGGATGGAATATTTGTGAACCAACAGAAATATATTCTGGACCTATTGAATGAAACCGAATTACTAGGATGCAAGGCGCAGTTGATACTCTTATTGAGACTAGTGTAAATTTCAGATCAGTTCAACTTGAAAATGTTATTAATAAGGAGAGATATCAGCAACTAGTTGGGAGATTAATCTACTTGTCACATACTAGACCTAATATAGCCTTTGCTGTGAGTTTAGTGAGTCAATTTATGCACTCACCAGGCCAATAACATCTGGATGCTGTGTACAAGATACTAAGATATCTAAAAAGAACTCCTGGGCAAGGTTTAATGTTTCGTAAGTGGAACAATCTTCAAGTAGAAGTCTATACTGATGCTGATTGGGCAGGGAGTGCTACAGATAGAAGATCAATTTAAGGTTATTGCACATTTGTTGGTGGTAACTTGGAGGAGTAAGAAACAAAGTGTGGTTGCATGAAGCAGTGCTGAAGCTGAGTTCGTGCAATGGCACATGGAAACTGTGAAGTCCTAGGGATTAAAAGGGTACTGGAGGAACTACAGATTCCTATTTTAGTTCCTATGAAAGTGTATTATGACAACAAAGCTACAATTTCAATTGCTCACAACCCTGTTCTTCATGATAGAACAAAACATGTGGAGGTTGACAAGCACTTCATCAAGGAAAAGATTGAAGAAGGATTAATTTGTGTTCCCTATATTCCAACATCATTGCAGGTAGCTGACATTCTTACAAAGGGATTACACAAGAGGCAGTTTAATGTTCTAGTTACCAAGCTGGCTATGGATGACATATACAAGCTAGCTTGAGGGGGAGTGTTGGGAAATATCCAGTTGGATATTTCCTCGATATTATTGACTCCTAAATAGTTAGGAAATCAGATCTAGTATTATGTATAAATATTAGGATATTGTGTAAAGATATTAGTTTCCTAGAATGGCCATCTCTATTTCTATATATACCTGTATCTATATACTGATGTATAAGTGAGTGAAATATAAACAGTAGAGAATTTCTGCACATATAGACTAAAAAAGAAAAGGAAAAAGTTCTCCATTCTCCCCATTAATATTTGTATTAATTTCTAAACTGATAACTTTTCCTGCTCAACAAGCAAATTTAATACATCTGATTTATTGCTTTTTTCCTTAATATTTAAAGCATTGCTCTACCTTGGTCCCCACCCCCTTTTTTTTTTTCCCCACCAGATGAGTTCTTGGATTGAGATATTGGTGTGTTTCCGTGAAGTTTGTAGGCTGTATATGAGCTAACCAAATACCAATTTTAGAACAAGTAGCTGTGAAGATACTCTCCCTCGCCCTCCCTCTCTATCTCTCTCTCTCTCTCTTGAATAGACCAAACCCTATAACTGGCAATATACCTCAATCACAATGGATGGGAGCATTGTAGCAGTAAATGGGCTCATTTTAGAGGTCACTGAAAGCATCACTAACGCACTTGCTTTCTTCTTAGCACTTCTTCAATTATTGATAAAAAGCTATTTATCACTCTCTCTCTCTCTCTCTGAGCAGGAAGACTATATATAAGAATCATTCAAACATTTGGATATGTTATGCCCCAATTTTTTATGCTTTATAAT
Source organism: Erythroxylum novogranatense (assembly GCA_029891385.1). Lineage (NCBI taxonomy): Eukaryota > Viridiplantae > Streptophyta > Magnoliopsida > Malpighiales > Erythroxylaceae > Erythroxylum > Erythroxylum novogranatense. The sequence continues at coordinate 33,804,001 of CM057232.1, read as the reverse complement.
GCATTGAAAATACAGAGCTTGCTTGCATGGATGACTATTCTGTTGGTTTGTGTTTGTAATAAATCAAGCAAGAAAATGCTACACAGGAAACACAAGATTTATATGGTTCGATAAGGATCCTATGTTCCTATCTGTTCTAGAAGTTCTTTTAGGTCTTCTCTTACAAGTTACATGAGGCATAACACCTATTGATGTGGAAAATTGATGCAATAGATATAGATCTTACTCTTAAAAAGAATTACTTCAACCGAAAATATCCTATCCATATACAGAATTGGAGTTATAGGCTCCAACTTCACACCATGCAAGAAGCATTTTCCCCTTGAGCCTTGCTCATTTGGTAGCAGTGAAATTGCCATACTAGATCTGTGCAGTGCCTCATTTTTCATAGGCATCATACGGAGCTCCACATCTCCCAACTGTTTGATCTTGTTGAAGTCAGAATTTATTAAGAACGTATAAAAACATTTTCTTGAATTTTAAGAAATTTCCATGGAGTGAAATTTGATGTTCATTTATATATTACTTACTCCACTCTTTAGGTAGTGATCTTGAACCATAGTTTGCAACTGTGTAAGTGCTGAAAATATTGACAACATTGCAACTGAATGATGAAAAGGAAAAAGAAGCATCCATATTCAACGCCAAAAAATCAACTGAACCTGCATTGACTTTGTCTAATCCTAAACCACAGCATGTCATGGGTGTGCTTTTTTTTGTTTATGCCAGTATACTTGATCTATTCCTAGTGCTTTATTTTAATTCTCATAGTAGTTGGTGTTCAAGCTCTATTGCTGTATCCCCTAGTCAACAATTTAAAATGGCTTTAGACTTTCTAAAATTGACCATTACATGGGGACTGCATGAATTCCTAGTTCATATTTTATATGCACATCTAGTTGTCTCACTTATGGATAAACCTTTCAAATTTCAGGTTTGAACCTGATATGCTTGCTTTCTCTGGATGTTACTATGGTGGGGGTGAAAAGGAGAAATTTGAACTTGGTGAAATTAGGAAGAGATGGGAAACGCTGCCGGTGAGAGTGTTATCTTTTGTGAAGTTTTCTTTTATAAGTAGAGAAGTGAGTCTCAACTCTTTCTTTCAAAGTTAGTTTTGTGAACTTTTAAGGATTCTTGATGAGTATACTCTCCGTTTTCATTTTTGGATGTCAACTGTTAATATTTTCTTACAATCACATTCAGAAAAGGGTAAAATTATGACTCTGTCATGCTTGATGGCATTTTGTAATCTGACAAAAAGATTGTATTTGCATTGCACTAAATCAGGATTTAAGTGCTGAGGATGAGAGAGCGAGGGGAAAGTGTCCACTTACTCCTTATGAAGTTGGATTGATGTTGCGTGCCCTTGGTTTTGGTAACGACACATATCTCTTTGTGGCGTCTGGGGAAATATATGGTGGAGAAGAGACCTTACAACCCCTCAGAGAACTCTTCCCAAACTTTTACACAAAGGAGTTGCTAGCTGATAAAGAACTAAAGCAATTTCTTCCATTTTCTTCTCGCTTGGCAGCCATTGACTACATTGTTTGTGAGGAGAGCGATGTCTTTGTGACAAATAACAATGGTAACATGGCCAAGATTCTTGCTGGTCGAAGGTGAGAAATATGACTGCTCTTATGTTTTGGGTAGATGTGCAGTGCTCCATTTCACTTTTGTTAAATTTCGTATGGAAAAGAGAGAGAGTTCATCTTTGTTTGTTGTTGGCGATGTTAACTTCAATTCCTTGACAAAGTATGAATTTTTATATGGTTAATCATTATTAGCAACAACAGCAGTAACAGTCGAGTAAGACAGCAGGATTCTCTTATATTTTGGTAATGAAACTTGGAAGTTCAACTGCATTGGTCACAAATGGTAAGAATTTGTTGATTCTAGAGATTCATGTTAATTTGTTCTTGAATAGCTGTGTCAAATTGGATTGTTTATAGCGTGCTAAATCAGGTTGTTCATTTAAGTGTTACTGATGTGTTTTTCCAGATTGGTAAAAATTGTTGCTGTCCTCTTTAGAGATCCTGTATTAATTGGTATTTGCTGTTTTCATACGATGAACACAAGGAGGTATGCAGGGCATAAGAGAACCATCAGACCCAATGCAAAGAGACTCAGTCCATTGTTCATTGCAAGGGAGAGAATGGGGTGGAGTGAATTTTCCAAAAAGGTTAAATCAGTACAGAGGGGATTCATGGGGGAGCCCGATGAAATAAAACCTGGTAGAGGTGAATTTCATGAATATCCAGCATCTTGCATTTGTGAGAAGCCTTTGAGCAATGATGATGCATCCGACAAGGAAAAAGGGCAGCTATTTGGTCAAGTTCGGGTTGCTTGAAGTATGCTGTGGAGATTCAGAGCGAGAAAAAGCTGTAAACTGTTGCAGAAAAGGGACTGCCAAAGAATTGGACTAAGACATGCAAAAGGCAGACCTTAATTGTTAGTTGTGCTGATTTTGGTTCTCAACCCCAACTTTGACATGATGGCACCGATTTCATTTTCAGATGCTTCAGAAATTAAACCTCCTATTATGGTATCTTGATTTGTAATACAAAATGAATCTGTGTACAGAAACTTCGATGAGCTGCAATTGTTCATACATAGCTCTAGGAAAATGCGTTCTGTAACATGCAAATAAGAGTTTTTAGCTCTTTTGCATGCGCTTACATCGATTCAGTTTAATCCCTATCTCGAGCTTCTATCTTTTTTCAGTTTGAAGTCAAGTTATATGTAGACACCTAACCAAACGTTCACGGACAGACAAGTAGTGGTTTGCTCAATGAGAGTCCGTCAAACGCGACATTCATCTTAACATGCCTTTGGGTGAATGTTCCCAGATCTTCAGATTATATTTATACACTAGCATCCTGTAGAAGTGTTTTTTTTTCCCAATCCAAATGTTATGAATTTTAGATCTAAGACGTTCACCTCCCTACCTTGCTTACAATCGTTTAGATACGCAAGAAAGAGAAACACTTACGAAGAGAAACATAATTCATTCAAAAATTACTTGTCCTTTTGCATACGGTTACAACGGTATATATGCTAACGTAATCAGAATGTTCTAGATAAAACCATAAGACCATGTGGGTCATTTGTGCCTGTGACTCTGCGCTACGTTTCACTTATTCAGCTCTTGCCTTCACGACGTCGTCTCCTTCTTCTTCCCCATGGCTTCACGCTTCCCCAATTATCGTAACATCCCCTCCGTCTTCAAGAAACACCTTGTCCAGCAGGTTTACGTCAGGGAATCTTTTTTGTAACTCATAAAACCATTCCCAGGTCGCCTCTTCCTTAGTTCTGCCCTGCAATTGCACCAGCAGCTGGGTAACTGCTCTGTTATTCCTTTTTACCATCATCCTTCCCCAGATTACCACGGGCACCTTCGACTGCTCCTTCCACACCGTCGGCAGATGACTAGAGGTAGGTGTTCCATCCGCAATGTAACCCCGTAATTGGGAAACATGAAAGGTAGGATGGATGGCTGTTCCCTCTGGTAATCCCAACGTGTAAATCACCTTGTTTATCTTAGCAACAATTGGGAAGGGTCTATAGTACAAGGGTGCTAACTTCTGGTTGGGCCTCTGTAGTAAGGATTGCTGACGATATGGTTGTAGCTTCACGTATACCATGTCCCCTACCTCAAATTCTCTATCGGAGTGCTTTTTGTCCGCCTGAAGTTTCATCCTCTGCTTTGCCCTGTTCAGATGAAATTTAACTACCTGTAGCGCTACCTCTCTGTCCTGGAATATTTGATCCATCACTACATCACTAGTGTCTCCTGCTACGTACGGTACATATATAGGCGGTGGATATCCATAAAGGACTTCAAAGGGCGTAGAGTTGATGGCTGAGTGGTGTGTGGTATTATACCATCATTCAGCCATAGTTAACCAACTCACCCATTTTTGTGGGATATCACAGCAGAAACACCTTAAATAAGTCTCGAGTGTCTTATTCACTGCTTCGGACTGTCCATCCGTTGGGGGATGGTAGGCTGTAGAAAAATGCAACCTCACGCCCTGTAGTCTAAACATCTCTTGCCAAAATTTGCTCATGAATAGTGAATCTCTATCCGAAATAATCCGTCCTGGCATTCCATGTAATTTAAAGATGTAATCCATAAATACTTATGCCACCTCCTGCACGGTATAAGGGTGCTTGATTGCTGTGAAGTGGGCGTATTTGCTGAAGCGGTCGACAACTACGAAAATGGCTGACTTTCCTTGGGATGGTGGTAATCCTTCTATGAAATCCATGGTGACCTCCCTCCAACATCCACTAGGAACTTGCAGGGGTTGTAGCAAACCCGGGTAAGCAGCATGATCGTATTTGTTCCTCTGGCAAGTGACGCAGGTCTTCACATGGTTCTGCACGTCCTTGGCAATCTGTTTCCAATGGAACAAGCTTTGTACCCTCTTAATTGTCGCTGTCACTCCCGAGTGTCCCCCCTGTGGACTGTCGTGTGTCATTGCTATGATTCTTTCCCGGAGCTCCTTATTGCAACCTACCACTATCCTTCCCTTCCATCTAAGCATCCCATTCCTCCATTCATAATTTCCCGTAGGATTTTCCGCTGCCTTAAGCCTTTCAATAAGATCCTTTATAGTCCTGTCTTCTTCCCACCCTGCCTTTATTTCATCCATCAAGGTGGTTTGTACCTGTGAGATTGCCATTGTGAGGAGTTGTTGACTTGAGATTCTAGACAAAGCATCGGCCGCCAGGTTCTCCTTACCACTTCTGTATGTCACCTCAAAGTCATATCCAATTAGCTTGGGGATCCAATTATGTTGAAATGGTGTTGATATCCCCTGTTCCAACAGGTATTTTAAGCTCCGATGGTCTGTCTGCACCCGAAAGAATCTACCACCCAAATAGTGATACCAGTTCTTTACTGCTTTGATAATAGCGAGAAACTCCTTCTCATAGGTGGATAGACCCTGGTGCTTGGGGGCTAACGCTTTGCTCAAGAAAGCAAGCGGACGACCTTCTTGTTGAAGCACCGCTCCTATCCCTTTATCACATGCATCTGCCTCAATTATAAATAACTTACTAAAATCGGGAAGGGCCAATACCGGAGCTGCCATTATTCTTTCCTTCAGTTGTTCAAACGCTTTCTGTTGTGGTTCCTTCCAGTCAAAACTTACTGCTTCCGATTTCTTCAGTAGGTTGTTGAGAGGTTTTGCTATGATGCCATAGTGTTTGATGAATCTGCGGTAATACCCCGTAAGTCCGAGGAACCCCCTGAGCTCCTTCATTGTCCGCGGCTGAGGCCATTGCCGGATTGTTTCTACTTTCTTCTCATCCGTTGAGACTCCCTTTTCCGATATTGAATGACCCAAATAGTCGATCTACCTGGCCCCAATTATACACTTACTTCCTCGCAAGAATAATTGTTGCTCCCTTAGGACTCCCAAAACCATGCGGAGATGCTCCAAGTGTTGGAGAAAATATGTATTGTAAATAAGCAAGTCATCAAAGAAAACCAATAAAAATTTCCGAAGGAAGGGCTGAAATATCTCATTCATAAGGCTTTGAAATGTAGAAGGAGCATTAGTGAGGCCAAATGGCATCACAAGAAATTCAAAGTGACCCTCATGGGTTCGGAAAGCGGTTTTAGGGATGTCCTCCTCCTTCATCCGAATCTGGTGATATCTGGACAGCAAATCAAGCTTCGAATACCAACTAGATCCCTGCAATTCCTCCAGAAGCTCCTCAATCAATAGAATCGGAAACTTGCTTTTGATCGTATGCTTGTTTAACTCCCGATAATCGACACACATCCTCCAGGAGTTGTCCTTCTTCCTTACTAAGATGACGGGAGATGCATATGGGCTGACGCTCTTCCTTATGAACCCTTGTGCCGAAAGCTCCTGTACCGCCGCTTCAATCGCATCCTTTTTTTCCCCCGAATAGCGGTAGGGCCTAATATTAATAGTCTCCACTCCCTGTTTTAAGTGAATTGCGTGATCACAAGCACGTTTTGGTGGCAAGGCCTTGGGTTCCGAAAAAATTACTCCATAATCCGCCAACAATCCCTCCATCTCATCTCTGCTCTGCACGTCGTCTTGGAGGTTTAAGTTCTGCATTTGTATTTCAATCGGGTCGGACAAGCTCAACATAAACAACGCCCCTTGCTTTGAGTCTTTGATTATTTTAGTAAGACTCTTACCCGAAACTTCCCGGGTAGGCATCTCGGGCTGACCCGACAAGGTCACTATTCTTCCTTCCCACTGAAACTCCATGGTGCGTCTCCAGAAATTACACAGAATGTCATCTAGTGTAGACAGCCATTGAACCCCGAGCACCATATCGCATCCTCCTAGCTTAATAACCAAAGCTTCGGTCGCAAATCTCTCCCCCTGCATATGCCATACAAAATGCCTACACACCTGTTTACATACCAGTTTTAATCCGCCTCCCACCGTGATGCTTATAGGATTTATCTCACTAACCTCCACCATTGCTTTCCTTACCACCTTCTCGTCTAAGAAGTTGTGAGTATTGCCGTTGTCTACCAGAATGTACAGGGGCCTCTGCTTATAGCTTCCCATCACCCGCAGTTGCTTGTAATCCGATTGATCCTTTAAGCCCCACATGGCCTCCAACGAAATATTAGGATTGAGGGGAGCTCCATTTTCCAGCTCTTCCTTTTCCGGTTCCTCCACTTCCGAGTCCTCATCTTCCACCATGTATAACTGAAATTGCTTCTTCTTACACTTGTGTCCTGGCGAATACTTCTCATCACACCAAAAACATAGGCCTTTTGCTCTTTTTTCGTCAAATTCCCTGCTGCTTGTTGTTCTACTACTTCGTTGATTTCTGAAATTAGCGTTCCTGCTTCCCTGTGTTCCTGGGGTGGGTAACAAACCAGTCCCCATTGGGGTGGGTAACAAACCAGTCCCCGTCTGTGGCTTTGATGCTGCAGATGTGTAATTACTGCCTTTGTACAAGGATGGTCCCCCGCTCACTGGGTTACTGAGCCTACTTCCCTTACCGAAATAGACGGGCACACTAGCGGCAACAATCGCCTCTTGTTTCCTCGCCCATGTATATGCTTGGTGCAGAGTAGATGGATCCATCATTTTCACTATTAGCCCCAACTCCGGTTTAAGCCTTTTTAAGAAGAACCCGACCAGATATTCTTCGGTCAAGGTGAGTTTGTTCGAATATCTGTCGAACAATGCGCAATATTCCAACACCAACTCCTCCTGTTTGAGCTCCTTTAGATCTCCTATAGGGTCTTCAAAGATATCCTCATCAAACCGTTGACGTAAGAGAGTTACGAACTCTTCCCATTTTAAGTCGTGCATCTCCTTCCGATTCCTAATAGTAAGGTGATACCATTCTAGTGCGTCACCTTCCATATGGATTGCAGCCAACCCTATCTTTAACTCATCAGCTATATGATCCATAGTAAAAAATTGTTCGCATTTGTAGCTCCAGTTCCTTACTCCGATACCGTCGAACGTCGGAAATTCAGTTTTGTGGGCTTTTATTATTCCCATTCCACGCCCTCTGTCTCCAGCGCTCCTTACCGAGGATTCTGCCTCGTCCTTGTCCTTGTCCATTTTCTGCATGAGTTGCTGAAACATGGATTTTATGTCGCTGATTTCTCTTTCATGCCTGGATTGAGCTTCCAGCATGCTCCTGATGCTTTCTTCCAGACGGGGAACCTCCGCTCCTCTCGTGTTATCCGCCATGCTATTTTCGAGGAAGGACTGCTTTGATACCAGATGTTATGAATTTTAGATCTAAGACGTTTACCTCACTAACTTTTTTTTTTTTTTGGTATAAACCATCCGATTTCCGGCACCACATGGGTGTTCAACTAATCTGGACTCGCCACGGGAGCTCGCACGAAACGGTAAATGGCTGACCACGAGGAACGTTCCATTCCCATGGGTGGGAGTCGAACTCCCAAACACATGGTTAGGGGGCAGAGGCGAGCTACCACCACGCCACCCCTCGTGGTTGTTCACCTCACTACCTTGCTTACAATCGTTTAGATACGCAAGAAAGAGAAACACTTAGGAAGAGAAACAGAATTCATTCAAAAATCGCTTGTCCTTTTGCATACGGTTACAGCGGTATACATGCTAACGTAATCAGAATGTTCTAGATAAAACCATAAGACCATGTGCGTCATCTGTGCCTGTGACTCTGCGCTGCGTTTAACTTATTCAGCTCTTGCCTTCACGACGTCGTCTCCTTTTTCTTCCCCATGGCTTCACGCTTCCCCAATTATCGTAACACCAAATGGAAATATAACCATAATACCAAAATTTGCAAAAAGGGACACCACTGCTGGTGGCTGAAGCAATTACTTTATGCCCTATTCCAATTGTCAGCAACCGCTAAGTTCCGGTAATTAAAAATCACAAGAAATGCGCACTGAAATATCCTACACGAACGCCTAAGATGAAAAAAAAAGATCATTAATTGAGAAAATAATAAATAAAAATGATATTCCCAGAGGTTTAACAATAAAAGAAAATGATCACAGAGCTTCCTGCATTTTCAAGCCTAGCTACAAGGACAATTTCCATTTACAAACTGTTACAGAAGATGACTAAAAGATCATATCATAATTTTGTGAAAAGCTACAATAGATATGAACATCTATCTGCTACATCTCATAATTAAAGGAAGCAAGAATTTCCATTCCTAGCTATCTACCCTACTACAAATATACAGAAAGCTATTCTGATCTTTTCTTTCGTCCAGTGAGCATCCAGCTTCTTTCAACTACATCTCACATTTTGAAGAACTTTCAATCATGCTTATTCCCTGCAACAATGGAGTTAGCTCCATATATGCTTGATGAAATGGAAACACATAGAGAAAGAGACTACTATATCAGCATTGTGGCCGTTGAGATCATACCTCTAGAAGTAATCCTATTTTTGTGACTTTTATCATGCGACGTGGACAGACTTTTTGAGGCCATCAATGAGCTTTGTAGGCCTTCCAGCAGCTATAAACAAGAAGAAAAGAAGCTCATCAAGGCACTCAATCAAAAGGCATGTTAACTTTTCAAGCTTTTCAACAGTATTACGAACAACTTAAGAATAAAAATAAGCTACATTTTCCACATTCCAATATCAATTATCAAATATTAATCATAATAGGATCCAAGTTCAATTGAGAGTAAATGTTATTTAAGTTGAGAAGAAAGTGAAGTCCCATTCATAAGCCCTAAATGGATGAATTGTAATCAAGGACAAATCAAGTGGGCATGATTTATAATGATAAAGATGAATAAATTACCAAATATGTAATTATTTAAAGCAACAAAATGGGTTATTTTGAAGGGCTTTAAATTCTAATCTTAACACTTACTCTAGATGTTGGTTGAATTCTGCGGTTGGATCTCCGAGGTTCAGTAGCATCAAGTGCTGAATTTGAAGCATTACTACTGAAAACTTTGTCCTCGATTTTACCCATCTTTCCACCAATAGGAGCAAGTTTTCTTTTACTTATTCTTTCAGGTTTCACATTTAATGACGGCACTTTTTTGGAGGAAAGAGTATCTGATTGGAGGGCTACTGAAGAAAACATGACTGGACCATCCGCTCCCTCTGAACCAGAAAGGGATTGCATGTTCACTAGGTTATGTTTCTCTGCAGCATTTTCAACATGAATCACAAAATCCTTGGTCTTAGCAATGTGATCTGCACTAGCACCTTCAGCAATAACAGAAACCTGAGAACCTGATAGATTGTCCTTCTGAGAAGAAATTGTTCGCGTGGAACCATACTGAAGTTTTCCAGACTTGAGAACTTTGGGCTTAGGAATGACAGCTTGCTTCTCATTTGATTCAGCTTTGGAATTATTGTTCCACCCTTGTAATCCTGATGCCTGAGATCTCGTGCGTTTGGTGAACTTAGTTGAATCATTTGGTTCATTAACTTTTCCACTTCGATCTGAAACATAATGCTTACTGACTTCCATGAATTTTCTTTTCTTTCCAGGTTTAGGTATTCCAAAAACAACTCGTGATCCTTCTTTCTGCAACCCAGTCCGGGTCATTCTCAATGTATCCAGTTTACTATCATCTCTACTTCCCTTTCCAATGTTGAATATTCTATCATCATCAGATATATCCAGTCGTGTTGGTTTACTGGGCTTATCCAATTCCTGAGCGTAAAGTATTTTTGACATCTTATCCTTTCCCTTGGCCTCCACAGCAGCCGCCTGAACCCTTTGTCGCTTCTCTTGTGGTGTATCACCCTGAAATTTAAAGGCAGTACAACAGTAAGTTAAAAGTCTAAAGCAATATCAGGGGGTGTGCCAGGGGGAAAAGAGGCAAAAGTGACAACCACCAGGTGAGCAGCATGATCACTATCTCTCAAACTGGACCATTCAATCCATTCTCCATCTTTCCACATAAGAGACGACCTGAGATGCCATGCTCTAACTAATGATGTTTCACTTTGTGCTGCAAGCAAAACAGCAAAAAACACATTTCAAGCAAAGAAATTCTATAGTTCAGCAAAAGAACATCACTAACGTAGAGATTATTGAATAGCATTACAGCAGCCTTGATTACACACCTGGAAAATGGACAGTCAACATAGTACCATCTGTCTTGTTCTTTTCAGTGATAATCCCTTCCCACCAGCTGACAGTTTAAGAAAAAATTGACCAGACGGGTAAGAAAATTCTTGAACATAATACAGAACTCAAAAATAGAGAGTTCATTATCCTTGTGAGGACAAGCCATACACCATTTAAACCGAATCTTTAGAATGAAAATGGAAATAGTAACTTCCTGGTCAACCATCTAGAAAAATACTTATAAACCCAGTTGATTGCACTTCTTAGAAGACAATCAGGAAAAATAAACCATAGATGTAATCCACTTCTGTTGTAGCACTGTATATGCTAAAGCTGATCATCTTTTCTAGATTTGCCTATCCGGCAGATGACGTGGTTCTATTGATTCCTTTCACCAACAATTAATATACGAATCTGGATCATGAAATTACAAGGCTTAGACTAGCCTTTTTACTGCCAATTATCAATCTAATATGCATACATCACGCACACTCAAACTTCAGTGTCTCATCAGACGATGTTACTAAAAGACCATGCAATAATAAATTTGGCATATTCATAAGAGAATATCGTTTGTGCAGAAAGAACAGCTTCTGTATCCTTTAGGAGAAATCACAACCAAATAATAATAATAATAAATGATTTTGAAAATTATTAAATTAGATAGTTTTGAAAATTAAAACAATAGATGATTCTGAGTAGCATTAATTTATTTCTATGCACAACCAAAATGCCACATAATTACAGGAACCCTACAATACCTAACACTCTCCAAAACATTCATAGGAACTTAACTAATGGCCTTTGAGTGATTTGGCTATATCAGTCATGTGAACTGTAAAGATAAATATTCAAATGTATACCTATCTTGCATCCATGCGTCAACTCTATCACCGACAGACCATGTATAATCTCCAATGGCAACCCTGCGTCTCTTTCTTGTTCCTTCAGATAGTATTGCTGCAATAGGACGAGTTATCCGTATCTTGGGCACTGCATCTCCTTCACTGAAAAGTGACACCCATTCCTTCAGCTTCTCCGATCCTGCCCCAAATCAAATAGTTGATAAAAATGAACAACTGCCTAGAAACCTAAGCACTGAAGCATTATCCATCGTAGTCTGTTCCCAAGAAGTATTTACCATTGATGGGGAACAAAGGTATTAGCAAAATCTTCAGCATTAATGGCTGATGAAATTCAACCAATCCAAAAATATGCACAGTTAAAAAGTAGCTTACCTTCAGCAGTTCTCAGTTCATCATACTCAACATGAGCCATCCCATCCTTTAGACTCAACACATTGGCTGAGAACCAGGCTGATTTAAATCCATTCCCATCTTTGAAAACCTATAGAAGTTATCATATTAATGGAAGGAGAGGAAAGAAATAGTTTATAAAAGATATTTTTGTTACGAACATTAAACAAGGGGACCCTCTAAACAGTCTCCAAAACCTAGAAGGTAAGTAAAGAAAGCAAGTAACATCAGAAGTGCATGTGCCTCAACATGATGAAACTATTGTTGGAAATTGTCAAACCTCAACATGGGAACCCTCCTTGATGCTATTTCCATTTAACAAATCCGTTTTCACAATTTCATTCTGAAGAGTTGAGGAAGATGTTAATCCATTCTCCGATTCAGGAATCACTCCAATAGTCTTAGATAAATCCAAATCTTTCCTGCCCTTTTGTGACCTAGTATCCTTTGCAGTGGCTGCACCACCACCACACATGACATCTACCAGTCTCACATCATCTTCACAGGTCTCTCTTGAAGCAGGAAACTTCAAATAATTCATACTCTCTGATTTTTTCTTATTTGATGGACCCTCTCCTAAGTGTCTGGAAGAAGTATCTGGACACCCAGATCTATCTGTTTTCAGATTTTCTCTACTGATATCAACAAACTTAGAACCTGTTGTAGAAATTAGTTGAGCTACTTTATGGTAATACTCTGAACCCGATGCTACAGCTTCATCCAAAGACAAATTATCACCCATGGAAACTATTTTCCCAGCTTGAGATACAGCCTCTGCAGCCAATTCTGCAGCTTTAATGATAGCATCCATGTTCTCAGCTTGTTTTGATGCCGCAGAAGCAGCTTCAACCCTCATTCTGGCAGCCTTTCTTGCAGCGACAAGGATGGAGCTAGAGTTATTTGCTGCATCATCTTCCTCCAAGATGGATGGAGTTGCTTTTCCCATGTTATTAACACAATCAGAAATTGGAACTGCACTGCGTTGATCATGGTTGCCATAACTACTAGACACTACAGCTTCGTCAGCCATCAATTTTGCTTGCAATGCAGCATTAGAAGCGACATTGGCAACTGCAGCTGCTGCCTTTGCCACAGCAGCAGCAGCAGCTACTGCAACAGCTGAGGATGCCAATTTGCTTTCAATATCTGGTAGCAATCCAATTTTTCTTTGCTTCTCCAGCTTATTCCATATTTCCTGACTGTGACCAACAGCAGCAGCAGCAAAAGCAGCAGCATCCTCTGCCTTCAATCTTGCTTCGTTTACTTTAGATAGAGTCTCATCAGACAAAACAGTCCTGTCTGTCCGTTCGTCCACTTTACTCAGGTCTGCAGTAGAAGAAGGCGCAGATGTAACAACTTTCTCAGGAGGCGCTTTAGAAACAAAGCTAAGAGGGGTTATGGTGGTAACAGAAGTAGATACATGACTTGCAACAGCAGAAACTGAAACTGCTTCTGTTTGAGGCAGAGGATTCAGAATATTCTGGCCAGGAGTCCCACAAACTGAAGCCTTTTTTCTTTTCCTGGTCTTGGAATCAGCAGACGGTTGATCAGATGATGCTGTCATTTTTTGTAAATCAGGTAGAGACACACCAGAAAACATGCCAGAAGCCCCAGTCTGCACCACAGGACCAGAGAAAATGTGCTTTATGCCCGAGGAATGAGGAAAGGATGATTCCTTTATAGGTGTCAATTGAACAGTTTCAGTTATGGGTAACTGCACAGGGAAACGACCACTTGCATCAAATGCAGCAGTCTGTGGGGAAGCAACCCAAGGAGCACAAAAAAGTGCCTGAGACATCCAGGATGGGTTATGTCCAGTAAAACTCCTTATAGGCGGACTTTGAAGGGGATGCAAAGGGGAAAGTGCTCGTTGATAATCCATAACTGGAGTCCTAGTTATGCCACTTGATTGCAAGGTTTCACTAGATGGGGTAGGTAAGCTCCAAAGTGGTGAAGAAAAGGGTACAAGAGGGTTTACAATTGCTTGATTCCCCTTGCTGCTAGCTCGTCCAACAGGAGTTGACAACACTTTGTTTTTGGGTGCACTTTGTTTAATTGCTTGATCAGGAACTCTAGCACCTATTAATCTCAACGCTTGCATGGTTAGTAAGTCAACCAATCAATTCAATAGTAACCCAAAATAAGAAATTAGTAAGATACCTGAGCGTGACTGCAAAGGTGTCTCAGGAGAAGTAAAACGAGACTTCTGACCATGAAGCCTTTCTATACATGAATGCCATGCGTTCTCCCAAATGCTCCTACCACCATCTACAGCATGTCATAATAAAGTGATTCATTATAAGATAAAAAGTGGATAGAAAATAACCAGGGGCAACATAAGAAAAAAGAAAGCACTGACCAGGTCCTCCAAAAGCCGATATCATATATGCTTCATCAGGTACTGTCCCTTGACTGCAGGATAATTGCAACAATCATTAAAAGTTGGAAAATTGCAACAATCATTAAAAGTTGCAAAAGAAAGGCAATCAACCAATGATAAATTCTTTTACAAAATACATCAGAAATAAAATGCTATATTTATGGGGGGTGGAAGTTAAAAACATAACGTACATCAAAGATCCATAAACAAAGATCTGAGCCCGCAACTGCACTTGTTGTAGGTCTGTGAAAGGTTGTTGAAATATTGCCGATGTTGAAGTAGAAGAACTCAAATCTGGCAGGTTAGTAGTTGATGCTGCAAGAACAAAGGGTTTTAAGCTGGAGGAGTCTACATGTCCATAACGCTGCATCTCATTTGGCTGCACAAGTTGAGAAAGCACAGATGGATTGAGTGTTACACTGGCTAGTTTATCTCCCCTTTCTATTCTCACAGGTGCTGGTTCTTTGGTAGTTCCTTTTTTAGAAGTTTCTTTTGCTGTGGCCTTACCAGATGATCGCCTTGGTTTACGTTCCGTGTTACGTTTAGATCCACTAAGTGCTATCACTCCTTCAGGTGCCTTCTGACTTCCATGCCAAAGTTCTTGACCAGCCTTGGTATTTGATTGGTCCAAGCCAGAAGTTGAAGGAGTTCCGTCCACAATCTATGAGAGGTGCCAAATGAAAAATGATGAATAAATAGCTGCGAACCATGTGAAGTGTAATTGTAAAAATTATACAAATAAACGAGTTGATATCTATTCTGTTAACTCATTCAAGAGAAGAACTTTTGCCATTTGAGGTTTCCTATTTGTCGTTTTTCGCCCTGCCTTTCTGGGTGGTTGAAAGAATAACCTAATCCCTGGAGACTTTGTATGGCTTAAATCCAACAAAATGTGTTTACTGAAGACGCAATCTGTAGAAATCTAAATTTCCTACTTTCCTATCTCAAAATACCAAGCTGGAATGGGACAAAAAGCTTATTTTCAAAATTGTCATAACTAGGACAATGTTGTAAAGCAAGTTTCCAAAAAGAAAAAGATTTCCATGCAGTTTTTTGGCAGTTTCAGAGTCCACGAAAGAATTGCAATAAGGAAAAGGTGCAAAATTAGCCTACTAAGTACACCATTGACAGCAATCTAATAGTTTCCGAAATAGTCAGACTTTCAGATTGAAAGAAGCACATACTGTTTTGCTAGTTTGTTTAAGGGAAACTGGGCGCCATTTTGCTGAATCTTCCTTCTTAGGTGTATCCGCAGGTGGATTAACTTCAAACGTGAAGCTCTTCTCATCTACAAGCGTATCATTTTTCTTAGGATCACCAGAAGCAGATGAAACATTGCTTATATTAACATCTGTGAACCCTTTCTCCCCATCCATGATATTTTCATTCTGAGAAATTCCAGCAGTTCTACCAACAGCAGAAGAAACACTAACTCGCTGACTGTGATTTCCTCCGCATTCTAATGCAAAAAATATATCTTGAGATATAGAAATTGCAGGAATAAAGAAGTTTGAAAGCTCCCCACATAAGATGTAAATTAACAAGGCATACAACATAACAAACAAACATTAGCAAATAGGGAAATTTAAGTCACTTACCACTTGTAATTGGAACAGCAGCCTGCCCATAATTTGTAACCTCAGTATCTGTTACAGCTTCATTCTCTTGCAGATCTTTTAGATCAGCAACATGGGCAGACTCTCTGAGGGCAGAAGGCCCAGCTCCAGTGTCTATAACATAAAAAATTATTAGAGAACAGAAAGTATGATATGAATTTTTGAGAAAGAATATGTAAACACTTGTCCAGCGGTTGTAGTTTACTGGAAATTCAATCTTTAATCACTTCAGTAGCAAGTTATCCATATTTGCATGTACCCATGCCCGTTCACATGTGGATCCCAAGTACAACATAAACATAGGAGCGGATTAGATGGATAGGTCAAACAGCAACAGAAGCAAATGCCATCTAGAAAATAGGTCCATCAAAGAGTAATAAGTTTAGAGGGAAAGAGAACGACCATTAATCCTTTACTTAAGCATATGGAGCTAGAGATGAATAACACAGTTTACAATATGATGTACTGAGCACAATACAACAATCTTCATACACTTACTGTAGCACTGACAAAGACTCACCAGAAATATTTTGGGATTTCTTTTCATCAATTACTTCTACAACTGATTCAGCATCTTCTCCATTTCTTTCACTTGAATCACAAAGTACTGGGCACACATCCATGACCTCCATGTTCTTTTGACTGCCTTTTTTACTTACTACTGCTTGAGCTTCACCATGGTTTTCTGCTTTACAAGCATCAAATGTTAACAAAGACTGATCACCTTCTAGCATCTGACCAGAAGCACCAGAATCACTGATCTCATTAGATTCCAAGGCAGGTTGTAGACCAGCTCGTAATTGATTTGATGTCTTGGAATCTGATGTGTGTTCTTTGGTTGAAACCCCACCCAACGTACCTTCGTCCTTACCAGAGTAGGCATACCCCACCAAGGGTACAGGTGATTTTTCAATTCCAACATGATCAAGAAGTACATCACCAGTGATGGCGTGCCCAGCACACCCAGTGATACCACCTATATTATCTAAATAAACAAGTTAGCACTTTAAACAACTGGGGCAAAAACTATATAATTCTTGAAACTTAATGGTCAGCACAACTACTCACCTGTTTTTTTTTCAGCAGCAGAATCAGACACTGATTTTGTGCCTAACGACTTGTTTTTGCCACCATCATCAAAGCGCATGGTCTCAACCCCTCTCTCTATGATGAGCGACTGATCAACAACAGAATCCATGTTACAGCTGTCTGAAGGCAACTCTGTGCTTCTGTTTCCTGCATCCGGAATATCTTGGTCACACACAGGAGTATCAACCTGCTCAACAAGACTACCTGTTCTGCAAATTAGCGTGGATTCAGCCATTACTGTAGATGAAGCATGACTCTTTCCATGCTTTCCTCCAAGAAGGTCAGCTGAAGAACTAATCACAGCCAAGCTGGAACAACCACCCCCATCGCTAGTGCTACTATCCACTTTTCCTTTTGAAGTTTCACTTTCCTCCTTAGACAAAAGAAGTGCAGTAGTATTACTTACCACCTTTGTGCTAGGTAATGGAGAACCATCAGAGTCATCCACTTCAAGTCTCTGCATAGCAACACAGCCCTTTGGTTCTACCTCATGAATAGATACCCCAGACTGATCAGCATTCTCTAAATTTTCAAGAGAACCAGAGTCATGTTTTGACATAATGCTTACTGGTTCCTCTGAATTACTCAAGTTAGTTCTATCAAAATAAGAAGAACCACTTCCAGACAAATCTGTCTCCACGATTCGATCATCCCTCTGAAGCCCCGGGATACTCTGATGCTGCTCCTCCTGGAGCTCACTGTTGGTATCTGGAACATTCATGCTGTCACCAGCTGCCTTGTTCCTAAACTTCAGATCCTCACTTAGCTCATCACCACCCCTAATAGTGTTTCCTGAAAATAACAATCTGCAATCAGCCTGCATCTCTGAATTAGAAGCCATTTCTTTCCTGTCATCCAAAGACATAGTAACTACATCGTCAACTTCCCTTCCACTAACATCATTACCTGCATCATCAGTCCCCAACCTCCTCTCAGTGACAGGTACGTAGCCATCAGCGGTAAGAGAAGTTAGGTCATTTGAAACCCTACTACCAGAAAGGCTATTCTCACGAGTTTGTGAAATATCATCAACCTGAGACTGAAGCCCTCCACTATCATTCAATGCACGAGTATTATCCAGAGCCTCGTGTGGTGGTCGTAAATGCTGTAAATCTGAAATAACACCAACATCAGACTGTGAACTATTATCCTGCTTCACATTGAGCTCCATTGGCTTTACTATACAACCTAGTTCATCACAGGAATCTAATTCTTTATTGCCTGTTTGCACTGGGACAATTTCTTCCTGCCCAACAGATTTTAATAACATCTCAACAGATTCTGAGGAAGTAGCCTCTGACCAAACATTGTTGTGCCTTGAAATTGGGCAAGACTCTGCTGCACTTGAGTTGAACTGTATCCTGCTATTACTGTGGGAGAAATCTTCAATCCACTGGTTATCTCCGTTGCTTTCAATACCAAGAAAGATCTCGGTTTCCACCAAACCATCAAATCTCAAAGATCCATGAACAGGTTCATCAAAATCAAACTTGGGAAGAGCATATGGCCGTAAAACAGGTGGAAAATTGTTGCTCCCTTCAGTAGCTAAATGAAGATTCTGGCTCTGAAAATCATTGTCATCATAATCCATGGGTATATGCCTGCAACAGTAAGAGATTAAAGAGACAGAGGAGGTGAGAAAGAAGGAGAGAGACTGAGAGAGTATGCCCACAAAGTGCACTAGATGTATAGATCACATGTTGAGGCTAGAAGGATACCCTGCCACAGAAAAAGCTGAAAAAAGAATGATCCCGCATGATGAACCAGCTACAAATACTTCAATAATTACAATGACAATATACACAAACTATGATCATGTCAAGATTAATGTAGACATACACAGGAAAAATATAAAAACTACTTTTTCTACCAAGTCCTTTTCATGAATCCAATGAAAGTAAATCAAAT
The DNA here is from genome assembly GCA_029891385.1 of Erythroxylum novogranatense. Lineage (NCBI taxonomy): Eukaryota > Viridiplantae > Streptophyta > Magnoliopsida > Malpighiales > Erythroxylaceae > Erythroxylum > Erythroxylum novogranatense. The sequence goes on along the minus strand of CM057232.1, from coordinate 33,785,183 downwards.
CACACCAAATGTTCTTTTTTTTTGGTGTATGTTCTGCAAATAATTGCAAGAGAACTTGCTCAAGTACGTACTATGACCACTTGACCCAATTTGACATCATATATGATTTTTAGTGGAAAAAACAGGACATAAGAACCTTCTAATTATACAATCTATTTTGAAGCAATTTGCTTAGTAAACACAATCAACATGATATCACAAATGGAACAAAAGAAAAAGCAAAATTTTGCACTATAAGTAGAAAAGGTAGAAAAGTAAAGTTTGTTAACTAAACTTCATTAATATCAAAACCACCAAAGTTTGGAGCATATCGAATAAAGGTAAAAGACTATGAAACAAATGATAAAACATTCCTTTTTTACCTCTTTAAAATTCTCGAAACAAGCTGTATCTTCACATTAATAACTAATGCCACTTAAATCCTTAATCGCAGTGCAAACAACTATACAACTGAAGAACATATCCAACATGTTCCATAACACAACACTAGGAAAGGGGCAGAGAAATGAAAAGAACACTACTAATTCGGGTCAAATTGCAGTAATGCAATACTGAGTCTAGCAACTCCCACATCTTGCTGTATTTAAAACAACCCAACTTGGCCAGCAGATCGCCAAACATTTAAACAGAAACCAACCATAAGGAACCATGTTTCTTTATTCTATAGAATAAATGGAGCAGTTTTATTTAATGAAAAAGTAATAATAATAGAGAACAATGGATACCTTAGAGAAATTTTAGTAAGATTAGAATTTCCACAATACTAGATTTGTTTTCTTTTGAATAGTAAAATTGACTAATAGTAATAAAGGATTGAATCCATAAGGATATGTTATGTTGTCATATACCCATTAGGATAAAGATTTGTTATGTTATCGTATATCCATCAGGATTTGTTTCCGTTTTATTTTATTTTAAGTTTCCTAGTTAGGAAGGTTTTCTTGTCTAGCAAGAAAAAAGACAATAAGTTAGCTTTAGGAAAGGATTTCAATCAATCCTTTTCATACTAGAATTAGGACTCTTACATACAATACCACGTTAGGGATATAAAAAGGAGAGTTAACATATGTTTAGGTACCACCGAAACATTAGTATTCTAATAAAGATTCTGCAATAAATTTTCCTGTGAGAGTGTCTTTCTCTTGTTGATTAAATCCTAAGTTTTATGCTTAGATTTGGTTCCAAGATTAACCTAAAATCTCTACCTAACTACTTCCGTTGTGCAGTTGGTATCAAAGCATTAAAATCCAATTTTCCCTGAATTACTTTCCTAGTGCCTTTCCCTAGTTTGTTTCTGTTCCACACCCACCAGCCCATCTTCCAGCCCTACCAACCCAGAAAATTTTTCCTAGATTTCTTTCCTAGTGCCTTTCCTCAGTTTTGTGTCTGTTCCACACCCTGCAGCCCATCTTGCAACCCTACCTTTCCTCAGTTTTGTTTCTATTCCACACCCTCCAGCCCATCTTCCAGCCCTACCAACCCAAAAAATTCACCCAAAAGCTAGAAAATTCACCCAAAACCTAGAAAAGTCGAACCAAAAGTTTTTAGTCTTGACCAACCAATACACATGGCTGATCAAGGAAAAAACCAAAGATTTGACAAAGTTTTGGAGGCTATTAATGGATTAGCGACTCGTATGGATCAACTTATAACCATTATGGGCCTTAATCAAGCCAATAATGGAGGAATACCACTTACGAGAGCTCAAGGAAGAGGTTTACCTCAAATCCAACCAATTGGCATAACTGATCTACCAAGGAATGCAAAAAATAGGAGAGCTCACAGGCAGAATCAAATGCCTCTTATGGAAGATAGTTCGGACCAAGACCAACCAAGAAGAGGCCAAAGGGGTAAAGATGATTACAAGATTAAAGTTGAAGTCCCTTACTTTAGTGGAAATCTAAGTATTGAAGGCTTTCTTGATTGGATTGATGAGGTGGAAAGTTTTCAAGAGATGATGGAAGTCACAGATTATAAACTAGTGAGAATTGTGGGCTATAAATTAAAAAGTGGTGCTAAAGTTTGGTGGAGTAATCTGTAAAAGAATCGGGAGACGAATGGAAAACCACCAATCAGATCTTGGAGAAATTGAAACAAGCCCTTTTCCTTAGATTTTTACCCTCTGATTATGAGCTGCACTTATTTGATCTTTATCAAAGTTGCGTCCAAGGGTCCAGGCGTGTGGAGGAGTATCATTCTGAGTTCTTGAGGCTGGCAGCACGCAATAATCTTGAAGAATTCAACATGCAACAAATTTCAAGGTATCTTAGATGATTAAGATCATCCATAAGTGAAAGGCTTGGAATGCATGCTATTGGGAATATAGAGGAGGCCTACTAATTGGCCTTGAGAGCTGAAAAGATGGAAAAGGCACCTAAGAGGTTTGAATACCCTAGGAGATCAACTCAACCAATTCAAAATGAAGTGGTAGGAAAGGGGAAAGCATTAGTTGAAACATTGAAAATTGATAATGCCCCTAAAGATCTAAGAGTGGACAAAAGGAAGCCTTAGGTGGCAGCAAAGTAGAGGAGTTCCTAAGGGTTCCAACCCATATGCACCACCAAAAATAGATGTGTTATAAATGCCGAAAGTCTGGATATATCTCTAGCAATTGTCCTGAGAGAAAGATGGTCAACGTTGCTGAAAAAGAAGACTACCTTAATGAAGGTGAAGAAGATTTGGAAGAGCTTCAAGAAGAGGGAGAAGAAGAAGAGGAGTTTGCTGAAGAATTTGCCGAGGACAGAGTTAGTCTTGTGGTAAGGAAGATACTTTGTTCATCTAAAACTGAGGAGTCACAACAAAGGAGAAGCATTTTTAGATCCTTTTGCACTGTTAATGGTAAGGTGTGTAACTTGATTGTAGACAATTGTAGTGATGAGAATTTAGTGGCAAGAAAGATGGTGGATCATATGAAGATCCCTACTGAGAAACATCCTCATCCCTACACCATCGGTTGACTTACTGTTGGGCCAGCATTGAGAGTAACTGAAGTATGTCAAGTTCCTATTTCCATAGGAAAATCTTACAAGGCTACCATTCACTGTGATGTGGTGGACATGAATGCAAGCCACATACTCCTAGGAAGGCCATGGCAATTTGACATGGATATTACTTATAGAGGAAGAGATAATACCGTCTCATTCCAATGGAAAGTCAAGAAAGTGACCATGATGCCCACAAATGCAGCCTTTGATAGGCCAAAGACTTTTAGAGAGGAGGGAAAGACATTGCTGACCCTTAGTGGGTAAGACTTTGAGAAGGAAGTGAAGGAGACTCGCGAGGTTCAGGTCTTGGTGGTAAAGAACCAATTATTGGAGGAGAAAGAGGAGGAGAATGGAGCTAATGCAGATCTAGTCCAGCCGCTTTTGGAGGAGTTTTCAGATCTAGTCCAGTCCAAATTATCTAATAAATTGCCTCCTATGAGAGATATTCAACATCACATTGATCTAATATCTGGAGCTAAGCTTCCTAATCTGCCCCCCTTATAGAATGAACCCTAAAGAAGCTGTTATTCTAAGAGAACAAGTGGAAGAATTGATGAAAAAGGGCTTGATCCGAGAAAGTATGAGTCCTTGTGCTGCTCCTACACTTTTGACACCCAAGAAGGATGGATCGTGGAGACTATGTGTTGACAGTAGAGCCATCAACAAAATCACCGTGAGATATCGTTTCCTATTTCTAGATTGAATGACATGTTTGATCAACTCTGCGGTTCTCAGGTATTCTCTAAACTTGACTTGAAAAATGGTTATCACCAAATACGGATCAGACTTGGGGATGAGTGGAAGACTGCAATTAAAAGAGGGGTTGTATGAGTGGCTAGTCATGCCCTTTGGGTTGTCCAATGCCCCTAGCACTTTTATGAGACTCATGAACCAAGTGCTTAGACCTTTTAATGGAAAGTTTGTGGTTGTTTACTTTGATGATATCCTTGTCTATAGCAAAACAATTGAAGATCTAGTACATTTAAGGAGAGTCTTGTCTGTTTTTACAACACAATAAGCTTTACCTGAACTTGAAGAAATGCAGTTTCTTGACTAGCAAACTACTATTCTTGGGGTATGTGGCTAGTTCTGAAGGAATTCATGTGGATGAAGAAAGGTGAAGGCAATTCGTGAATGGCCTACCCCTAAGAATGTTAGTGAGGTTCGATCTTTCCATGGGCTAGCTGCTTTCTACAGGAGGTTCATTAGAAACTTTAGTTCAATTATGGCCACTATCACAGAATCATGAAAAAGGGAAAGTTTGATTGAAATGAGGAAGTTGAGGAAAGTTTTGCTTTGATTAAGGAAAAACTCAACACTCTCCTATCCTAGCCTTACTGAACTTCGACAAGCTTTTTGAGGTTGAGTATGATGCATGTGGAGCAGATATTGGAGCTGTTTTATCTCAAGAAGGTCGACCAATAGCTTTCTTTAGTGAGAAGTTTAACGATACAAGGAAAAGATGGAGTACCTATGATCAAGAATTTTATGCAGTTGTAAGAACATTGAAACATTGGGAACATTGTTTGATTCAAAAAGAATTCATTCTTTACACTGATCATCAAGCTTTAAAGTTTCTGAACAGTCAAAAGCACTTGAGTAATATGCATGCCAGATGGACTACTTTCTTACAAAAATTTCCTTTTGTTATTAAACATAAATCTGGTGTGACTAACAAGGTGGTTGATGCACTTAGTAGGAGGACAGTATTACTTCCTACTGCATCCCAAGAGGTAGTTGGATTTGAAGTTTTAAAGGAGCTTTGTAAGGATGATGAAGACTTCAAGAACATGTGGTTAAAGTTTATTTAGAAGCAGCCTGCTGGTGAGTTCCACATTACTGATGGTTTTCTTTTCCACGGTAACCAACTTTGTTTTCCTCATATTTCTCTTAGAGAAAAGCTGATTCGTGAAGTGCATAGTGGAGGATTAGCCGGTCACATGGAAAGGGACAAGACCATTACTAGTCTTTAAGAAAGGTTCTATTGGCCTCAGTTGAAGAAAGATGTTAGGAATTTTGTGACAAGGTGACATGCTTGTCAAACTACTAAAGGAAGATCCTAGAATACAGGGTTGTATATGTCACTCCCTATCCCAGAAGATATTTGGGAGGACTTGTCTATGGACTTTGTCCTTGGACTACCTAGAACACAAAAGGGAGTTGATTCTATTTTTGTAATAATTGATAGATTTTTCAAGATGGCGCATTCATTGCATGTAGGAAGACTGCCGATGCATCTAGTGTGGCTAGACTATTCTTTAAAGAACTGGTAAGGTTGCATGGAATTCCTAAATCCATTACATCTGACCAAGATTCGAAGTTTCTTAGTCACTTTTGGAGAACTTTGTGGAGGATGTTTGATACTTCTTTAAACTTTAGTAGCACTGTTCATCCACAAACAAATGGTCAGACTGGGTCACTTAATAGGACTCTCGAAAATCTATTGAGGAGTATTTGTGGAGACAAGCCTAAGCAATGGGATTTAGCTCTAACTCAAGCTGAATTTGCCTACAATAGTGTTGTCCATAGTGCTATTAGTAGATCACCATTTTCCTTGGTATACTTAGAAAGTTCCAAAGAGTACTGTTGATCTGATAAAACTTGCGAAGTTACCAAACTTAAGCATAGCAGCTGAAAATATGGCCAAACAAGTGAAGAATGTGCAAGAGGACGTTCAAGAGAGACTTGAACGGACTAATGCCAAATATAAAGAACAAGCCGACAAACACAGGAAGTCTAAGACTTTCCCAGAAGGTGACAAAGTGATGATTTTCTTAAGGAAAGAAAGATGCCTTGTTGGAGCCTACAACAAATTGAAGCCGAAGAAATATGGTCCTTATGAGATACTACATAAAATCAACGACAATGCTTATGTTATCAATCTACCTAAGGAGATGGGAATTTCAAAGACTTTTAATGTTGTTGATATCTATGATTTTCATGGAGAAGAAGAGCTCTATCTTAATGACAACTCGAGGTCGAGTTCTTTTCAAGTGGAGGGGACTAATAAAGGATTGAATCCATAAGGATATGTTATATTGTCATATACCCATTAAGATAAGGATTTGTTATCGTATATCCATTAGGATTTATTTCTGTTTTATTTTATTTTAAGTTTCCTAGTTAGGAATGTTTTCTTGTCCAACAAGGAAAAAAGACAATACGTTAGCTTTAGAAAAGGATTTCAATCAATCCTTTTGATACTAGAATTTGGACTCATATACCATACCACGTTAGGGATATAAAAAGGAGGGTTACCATATGTTTAGGTACCCCCAAAACATTATTATTCTAATAAAGATTCTGCAGTAAATTCTCTTGAGAAAGTGTCTTTCTCTTGTTGATTAAATCCTAAGTTTTATGCTTAGATTTGGTTCCGAGATTAACCTAAAATCTCTACCTAACTACTTCTGCAGTGTCAAATATGAGGAAAAGCTTCAGGTAATGATTGAGTTTGTTATGGTTCTAGGATAAGTTATTATTTAAACTAGCAGAAGTCGTTGCATTTCAAAAAGAAAAATGTAGCAGTACAATAATCTAAATACAAGGTCGTGGCAGTGAATATGAAAATAATGAAAAGAACCTTACATTATTATAGGTACCAAGGAGTATAGTTCAAACAATCTTAAGCAAAGAAGCAAATATCAACTATTCTATCAAAGGAGACTACTGCTGTTATTCAATACCGTTGCTTGTTAAAGAATAAAAGCCGAACTTGAAATGCTAATTTCATCACTAGATTCTATAAGTTCAACTAATGTGCATAATTCAATCTTAAGCAATGAAGAAAAAATAATTAAGTATACTGTGTAACCAGACTAAACAGAATAAGTAAGCTAGTAGTTTGACACAATTCAAAGAAAGAATAAACTCTGACGTGGCATATGTAAATACTGAAAAACAGCACTTGCACTAAATATGCACAATTACAGATACGCATTAAAAAAAATAAATGGAAAACTTGGTCTTGACCTTGTATAAAACTGTCCAATCATGAACACGAGTGCATGGAATAAAAGCCCTAATTCCAGCTCGTTCAGCATTTAAAAGATTGATTCTCACTAAAGCCAGAGACCTCAATTCGTCCATAGCAACCAACCATCCCTTAAGGGGAGCAAATACGTTTACGTGTCTATAACTTCAACTAATTCATTAAGAACCACAGCAACACGGCATCATACAAGTCACAAAAAGCTCAAAACAATTCAAACCTTAGCTGCTTTATACTACGGAGGGGGGAAAAAAAAGTTTGTAGGAAATGAACAGTACCAGAACAATTAAGTCTAGAGACGCTACCTCCCTCCATCCGGTGACGAAATACAGGCCGTTAGATCCTCAGCTCTTCCCAGACCAGTACGATGTTCATTTACTGCTCCACAACCACAAACTAAAAGTCTAAAAGTAAGCAACCTCCCTCAAATTCGAAGACTTGAACTAAAAAAACCTAACAAAGTGAAGTGAAACAGATAGAGACAAAGAAGAGTCTCCTGTAATCACCGGGGGATAGAGTTAGGGTTGCGGTCAATCGAAACTCAGGAAGGTGAAGTTTGGTGTGCGTTGTGTGTGAGAGAGAACAAGGAAGCAAAAGCTTTATCACTTGGAAAGTGATCTTTATTCCGTTTTCGCAAATATAAAATGCGAAACGTTTTTCTTGAATGGACAAGTGACAGTGATCGAATTTTTAAAAGTGGGTCACTCGTAAATGAACCTGATCCAACGGCTGTAAGGGGCCTGGAGTACGACACGTGCCGTGTTCCCATTCGTAGTTAGAAAATGTAGCAGTAAGTTGTAGTGTGTTATTTAGATTGTTGCGGTTGATTTGGCCGCCGTTGGATTAAGAGGTTGGGTTTACATCCAACGATCGACATGGTGGATTTGAACTTAAGGAAAATCCCAAAACACGTGGCGGAAAGCAGTAAGGTCTTAAATTAGGATAAAGAGGAGAGCCTTGGACTCGTCATCTTGACCGTCGGATCTTAATACTTTTGACCTCCTGTCTTTCTGATAAAAGTTGTGATCAACCTTTGCCTTGACAAGTCGCATCACTCAACTGACATTCTAAGCTGCAAAAAGCTTAAAAGAACACATAAATTTATTCTCACAATAATTAAAATGTTGGCTTAATTATGGTTTGGCGAATGGTGTAGAGATTTAGTTGTATTCTGTTTGACTAATTATGTAATTAGTTAGAACTTAGTTACAAGTTTAGTTTCAGTAGTAGCTGTATATACTTAAACTTTTGTACAGTGTTTTGAGTTGAGTTGAATAAATATCATTTTCAGTCTCTCTCAACATGGTATCAGAGCTCTAATCGGGTCTCTTTCAATCTCGCTTATCAGAGCCCTAATCGGATCTCTTCCGATTTCGATACTTGTCTCATCCGATCTCGATTCTTATCTCCTCTGATATCGATTCTCATCTCCTCATTTCTTCATTTTGATTCCTTTGTTCTATTCAATCTTTCCACGATCCCTAATTTTTCTCAAATCCCTAATTTCTTCATGGCTCTCACTAATTCCGCTTCTTCTGCCGCTTTTCCTACCATTGATTTCACGAATCCCCTTTACCTTCATTCCTCTGATACTCCAAGCACCGTTCTCGTTTCACATCATCTCACTGGCCCTGAAAACTATTGTGTTTGGAGCCGTTCAATGAGGATCGCTCTCTTGGCAAAGAATAAACTAGGATTTGTTGACGGCACATTTCTTGCTTCGATCTACCTACTGAGCTTCATGGTCACTGGGCTCGCTGTAATGCTCTCGTTTTATCTTGGATCATCACACCGTCAGTTCTCAACTTTCTGCCGGCATCGTCTTTGCTTCCAATGCCGCAACCGTCTTGGAAGGATTTGAAGGAAAGGTTTGATAAGGTTGATAGATCTCGGATCTATCACCTTCATCGCGCCATTCGACTCAAGCTCAAGGAACTTCAACTGCTTTCGCTTATTTTCTAATCTCAGTTGCTTTGGGATGAGTATGATGTACTTGTACCACTTTCTTCATGTGTTTGTGAACAGCTCAACAAGACACTCAACACTCGATGCAAAGAACGATTATTTCAATTTCTCGTGGAATGAATGATTCGTATGCAAATGTTCGTAGCCAAGTCCTTCTTATGTCTCCTCGCCATCGATTAATCATGCCTATTCGATGATTTTAAAGGATGAATCTCAACGTCGACTTGTAAGTAGTGTGGATCTCCGTCGGATCCAATCGCTCTCTATTCATCTTCTTCATCTATATCATCTAAGAAGAAGTATCTCGGCATTTGTGATCATTGTAAAATGAAGGGCATAATATTGAATCGTGTTATAGACTTATCGGTTTTCGGTGATTTCAAATTCACTAAGAAGAAAAGACTGTTGCAAACAATGTCACTCTATCGAGGAATTTCTTGAGGATGATCCACCACTCAGTTCAACAGTTTTCAGCTTCCTCTGTTCACGCTGCTCCAATGTTTACTGTTGAGCAATATCAATAGATTCTTAATCTCTTGAACAAGGATATTACAATCATCTGCTACAGCTCATATGGCAGGTACATCCCTTCCTCAAGACCAGTTCATCGGATCCTTGACCTGAGGGCCTCTAACCATATGACCTTTGATTTTAATTGCCTTAATTCTCCTCTTAAATGTTCATCTAATTCATTTGTGCATTTGCTCTTTGGAAAACTGCTCTTATCACTCACATTGGCTCTCATTTTTTATCACCAAATCATCAGCTTACCAATGTTCTTTGTATCCCAGATTTTCAATACAATTTAATTTCCATTTCGAAACTAACCAAAGATCTCAATTGCTCAGTTGTTTTTTATCCTTTTTTCTGTCTTATCCAGGACCTTTGCAGTGGAAGGATTCTGGGGATTGGTAAGGAAAGGAATGGACTCTATTTCCTACAGCCTTGGCCTGGTTCAACAATTTCCTCCTAAAAAACATCTGTCTGTTTACCTTTCAAATCAAATGTAGTATCATTTTTTTCTGTTGAATCAAATGCTTGTTTATGGCATGCTAGACTTAGCCATTCTTCCATTTCAAAAATGAATAAAATTCCGTGTTTGAAATCTGTTTTACACAGTTCTAATGCTATTTCCTCTTGTCATATTTGTCCATTGGCTAAACAATCAAGATTACCATTTCCTATTAGTGATTCAAGAGCTGAGCATTCTTTCTCCTTATTGCATATTGATCTTTGGGGTCCATATCGTTTTTCTACTCATAGTGGCCATAGACATTTTCTTACCATTGTTGATGATAAAACAAGGATGACATGGATTTATCTTTTACATTTCAAACATGAAGCCTTTATCATTCTCAAACAGTTCATTGTCATGGTGCAAACTCAATTTCAAGCCACTGTCAAAATCATTAGAAGTGATCATGGGAGTGAGTTTTTTACCTTAGAGGGCAAATCATTTTTTTCTTCCCTTGGCATTATCCATCAGTCCTCTTGTATTAACACCCCACAACAAAATGGGGTGGCTGAAAGAAAACATAGACATATTTTAGATATTGCAAGAGCCTTGAAGTTTCATTCAAATGTTTCTATTAAATTCTAGGGTGAGTGTATCCTTGCAGTTTGTTACCTTATCAACAGGCTTCCCACACCTGTTCTTCAATGGAAAACACCATTTGAACTTCTCTTTCATAAACCACCAGATTTATCTCACTTGAAAGTTTTTGGGTGTTTATGTTATGCCACAGTCACCAAATACCAAGACAAATTTTCACCAAAAGCTATACCAGCCATTTTCATGGGTTACTTTTTAGTGCAGAAGGGTTACATTTTATTTAATCCTCTCACGCAAACATTTTTTGTAAGTAGAGATGTCATATTTCATGAAACAATTTTTCCTTTTCATAATCCACCAAAAATCAACCATTGTTTCCTTTAGATATAAATCGGTTTGGACCATTGCATGATCCTTATTTTTACTGATTGCAATCATCATCATCTTCCTCTCTTTCATCTCCTTTCCTCACATAAAGATCCTCTCCTCATTCTATATCTCTGCAGAATCTTTACCTACGGCTTCATCCCTTTCCTCACCACAGATATGCCCACTTCATCCTCACATTTTCCTCATCATTCTCATCCTCACCATCTGCTCCCACCGTCCAAGAAGTTCCCGAATAGTTCAACAACCCGTCATTTGAAAGATTATGTTACCAATGCTCCAAAGATCCTCTTCACTTGCAATAATGAGATAAGTTTCCGCTAACCCATTCTATTTCCTACTCACACTTACCTTTTCAACACAATATTTTCTTGCATCCATTTCTTTTTTACGAACCAAAACTTATAATGAGGCAATCATGCACAAATGTTGGTTAGATGCTATAAACAGAAATTGATGCTTTGATCAAATGCCACATGGGAGGTGGTTCCTTTGCCTCAAGGAAAACGCCTAATTGGTCGCAAATGGGTGTTCCATCAAGTACAACTCGATGGTACTATTGAAAGGTACAAAAAGCGGTGGTGGCTAAGGGATCTGATCAACGAGAGGGCATAGATTATCAAGAAACTTTTTCACCAGTTGCCAAACATGTCACCGTCCGGGTTGTCATTGCTCTTGCATCTCAAAACAACTGGCCCTTGCTCCAATTAGATGTGTATAATGCCTTTCTTGAAGGAGATTTGCATGAAGAAGTTTATATGGAGCTTCCACAGGGTTTTAGTAGTCAGGGGGAGTCTGGTGTATGCAGACTACTAAAATCTCTTTATGGCCTCAAACAAGCTTCAAGACAATGGAATCTGAAGCTCACTGAAGCACTTATCAATGCTGGTTATATACAGAGTAAGAATGACTATTCCTTGTTCACAAAGAAAGTTGACAACAAAATTGTGATGTTACTAATCTATGTTGATGATTTGGTGATTACTGGAAGTGATGATACATTGATAAATGATCTAAGAAACATGCTGCATAGAACCTTCAAGATGAAGGATTTGGGAGATTTAAAGTACTTTCTTGGTATTGAAGTTTTTAGATCTTGTGAAGGTATCTTGTTAACACAAAAAAAGTATGCATTAGAGCTAATTACTGATCTTGGAATGGAGAATGCAAAGCCTATTTCAACTCCTTTGGAGCAAAATTTGAAGCTTACTACAGCTGAATATGATACTGTAACACAAGGAAGTCATGAAGACGAGTTACTATCAGATCCAAGTGTTTATCAAAGACTAATAGGAAGATTGTTGTATTTGACAAATACTAGGCCAGACATTGCTTTTGGTGTCCAGCATCTTAGCCAGTTCATGCAGCAGCCAAAGAAGTCACACTATGTAGCAGCATTGAGGATTGTAAGATACATCAAATACAATCCAGGACAAGGAATTTTATTGGCAGCTGATGGTGAACCAGTTCTTTCAGCTTACTGTGACTCTGATTGGGCATCTTGCTCAATGTCAAGGAAATCAATTACTGGTTTTTGTGTGAAGCTTGGGAACTCACTGATATCTTGGAAATCAAAGAAGCAAAGCACAATATCTAGATCATCTGCTGAAGCAGAGTACAGAAGCATGGCTACAACTGTTGCAGAATTGATTTGGCTTATTGGTTTGATAGATGAACTGGGATACAAGCAAAAAGAACCAATTAAGCTACACTGTGATAATCAAGCAGCAATACAAATAGCATCAAATCCGGTGTTTCATGAGCGCACGAAACATATTGAAATTGATTGCCATTTTGTGAGAGAAAAATTACAGCAAGGATTGATCATCACTAACCATGTTCATACCAAAGAGCAACTAGCTGATCTGTTCACTAAAGGTTTGAGCATTCATCAACATCATTATCTTCTTTCCAAGTTGGGAGTGAAAGATGTTTTTCACCCTCCAACTTGAGGGGGAGTGTAGAGATTTAGTTGTATTCTATTTGACTAATTATGTAATTAGTTAGAACTTAGTTACAAGTTTAGTTTCAGTAGTAGCTGTATATATACTTAAACTTTTGTACAGTGTTTTGAGTTGAGTTGAATAAATATCATTTTCAGTCTCTCTCAACAAATGGCAACTCCATCCTGACATGATCGTTTTTTTGTATTAATATGTTCATGTTTGTTGATTCTTGTAAAAAATTGAACATTTGTTTGTTATTAGATGTTACGGCCACATGATTATCGCGTTGTGGATTTTTAACATGTTAATAACAATTATCATGCTCTTTCGTCTATGTGATTCGGTTAAATATTTGTATATGATTACAATTTTTTCTAGTGAAACACTTTATAATATTTAGTTAAATGTTATTTTCAAATATATTTAGTTGTTTCTTTATGATATTTTCATTCGGTCATAGTTTTCTTGTTTATGAAATAATTTTTTGATTATTATTACTTAAATGATCAATTAATGTTAATTCAATTATGGATAATATTTTATATTCCTCCTTTAGGTGTTTTATCCGCCATTATGTTATCATTATTACAAATTTTAATATTTGTGTGTGAATTGGGTTTAAGTTGATAAATTAATGTTCTTAAGTTTATAAGCTTCTTAAGTTTTATATGCCATTATGTTATCATTGTTACAATGTTTTAATATATATGTGTGAATTCTGTTTAAGTTGATAAATTAATTTTCTTAAGTTTATAAGCTTCAATGCCTTATAAGAGGCTCAATTATTGAGGCCTACCATGAATTTAGTTTAGATTATTTGGCACCATGAAATTTGAAAGAAATTTTCTAATCCCCCTATTCAAGAAAATCTGAATAAAAAAAGAGTTACCATCATCATCAAAAAGGAAAATGACGACCTTAGGAAGCAATTTATCCACCACTGTCATTAAAATAACCAACAACCTTGACAACCAACAACCTTGAAGCCTCTTATATCTTTGGACAACATGAGGACCAAATTGTTGAAATTTTAATGTTGAGGGATAAGTTAGGCAATTGCTACAAGTGAGGCAACATACTCATAAAAGATCACAAGCTCACACTTCTATGACCATCATTGAAAGGGCCACCATTAATACCCATATGGGGGCAAGTTTGAAGAGGGCTAGTTGTAAGCGCGTGTGGGCCAGCGTCATTCACTATTGATGCGCATCGTTGTGCAGCACATGCACAAACTCCACTCACAGCTGACGTCATGCTGGCGTCAATGGATGATGTCATGCTGGCACTACAGTACGGATTTTTCTCTAGTATTTTTTAAAAAGTACAAAATTTCAGATTTTCTGTAAGGGTATCCCGGATCTGGAAAATTCATAAAAGTAAGTTTTTTCACTTTTCTGGATTTATTACATTAGTAATAAATTAAAGTCTTACTTTAGAAAAAGGAATTAAGGTATTTTGAATCTGATTTCAAGTGGATTTTCATGTTTCAGATATCATATAAGGGAGATACTTCAAGTTTTCGTGTCTTAGGTCTCATGTTCTGTATTCAGGATCACATGATAGTTACTCAGAAAAGGAATTGAGACATTTTGAAGCCATTTTTTAGTGAATTTTTGTGCAACAAACTTGCCATAAGAGATATACATGACGTTCTCGTGTCTTCGGTGGTCAGTTTAGTATCCAGTGATGCACAATAGTCACTCTATTGAGATTTTTGTCTCAAATGAAGTTTTCAGATAATGCCTTCAACACGAGTGTGTGACAACGAGACTGTACATTCAGATTTTTGCATTTATTGATGTTACATTGCCACATACTATATGCCCATAAAGAATGTAAGGATAAAATAAGGATATATCCCTTGTGTTTGTGGACTTTTAAGAGCTAATGAAGATGTAGTCACCAAAGTGACATTTTAAGTCAGTATTTTGAATTGTTCTACTTGTATGTTGGGGATGTCTTTAATTTTATGTTTAGTTATTGTTCCCAAAGGTGTTAGCCTCACATAACATTTTGAGATGTGCATAAAGACATTAGATGGAGGAAAGTTGTTGCTCAAGTGATCTGTTTGCCCAAAGGTGGTAATGTCATAAGAGTTGATAGTTTGTACTCTGATCGCTTTTATGTGAAAGTCTAATTGCATAAATTATGTATTCAGCTTAAAAATGTTTCATAATATGTGTGATCGGATTTTTAGTAAAGATACTTTCATTGGCTTTAAGTATTGTTGTTGTCCTAGATTTGTGTTGATTTAAATATTATCTTTTTACAGTCACCTTTTCAGTCAATAAAATCAGTGTCACCATTGAAACCCTGACCGATTTCAATATGAAGAAGTGAATGAAGGATGTAGTGAATGCTATGGAGATATCTGAGGTTGATATAGCCATCTCCACCTACATCCATAAGCTTGAGAGTTCATAAAGTAGCCTATAAAGCCTAGGATCGGTCTAGCAGATTAAGTCTAATGACCATTAGGAGATCCATACCTAACCATCTACTAAGTGGACTTCCAGACGTAGATATAGCGAAGGAGTTTTTTGGTGATGTCTACTAGAGGTACACAATCTCCTTTAATGTTAAGACAAGTGCCTTAATGAAATAATTAGTCTCCATAAGGTATACAGGAGAAGGGGGAGTAATGAAGTACATATCAAGAATGATCCATCTTCATAGTAGACTGAAGATATTAAACATTCCTCTTCCTGATGTCTTAATTGTTTATCAGATTCTGAACACACTCCCTCCAAAGTTTAGTAATTTGGTGATGACATATTACTCATTGGATAAGGAATAAGACTTCAACACTTTGATAGCTCATTGCATTGCTGAGGAGGAGAAACTCAAATTTGCTACTCCTACAACCCTCGAAGCAATTAAAGGGAAGGCAATGATGAAGCTCGCTAAGATCAAAGGTAGAAAGTTGAAATCTTCTATAAATACTAATTTGGTCAATTCAGTGTTGGTAAAGGTCTATATAACATAAAGAAACCAGCAGTATAAGGCCTAGAAGGAAAGACTATAACCATCAGATAACTCCTTAGCTTATTAATCTATGAATCTAATTTGCGATAGTCGCATTAAGTATTTGGTAGCTATATAGTGGAGCATCTAATTAAGGTGCTTTTTATATCCAGGATAAAGCCAAATTAAAGGGAAGGAGGAACTGATGGTTGATAATAATGAAAAAGTGGAAGTAATATATATAAGGGATGTATGTACTGAACCTTTAATAAGGTTCATTTGGGTTTCACACAACACATTTTATATGTGATATTTTGATCAATTTTTGACAAAGAGGGTTAATGTTTTGTATTTAATACTTCTATTATACAGTTTTTGTTTAATGCAAACATAATGGTACAATTTTCTTATCATATGGTTTATACAGAATGTGTCTTACCTCAAATTAGATAAATACTTCTTCGTATCTTGCTGAACAAGTTATGAAATGAAGGACCATGATAAATGAGAAGTCATACATGGTGTGATATAAAACTTTAAGCCATATTTCCAAAGTTAGGGTTGAGAGATTGATCAAGGAAAGCATTTCTCAATTCTAGATTATGATGATCTGGGAACATGTGCTGACTGTTGCAGGAGTAAGTTGACTAATAAGAAAGAAGGGTCAACTTGTGCTTTTAACTTGTTAAGTATGATACATAAAGATTTCGTTAGACCTTATATAGTTGTATTGTGTAATTCTAAATATATTATGACATTTGTTGATGATTATTACCATCACTATTATGTGTTCTTGCTTAAAGACTGAATGTTAAGAACTAATTAGGAAAATTCATCAATATAGTCAGATTTGACCATGGAGGAGAATAACTTTAAAAGGTCCATTTGCCAAATATTTGGAATGAGTTGGAATAGTGACTTAATTCACTATGTCAAGTAGTTCTGAGCAAAATGGTGTGTTGTCGAAAGGCATAACTGCACCCTGAAAGGACTTGAAGAAGTCAATGCAGAATAAGGCTTTTCTACCTGGTTATTTAAAAGTGTGAAAATCAAACCTTACATACATTCGTGTATGGGACTGCTCTAGTATAATCCTTATAAATAAAGATTGCATGCTCGTTTTGCTCATTGCTATTTAGTAAGATATTTTGACCAATTTAAAGCTACAACTTTTACTGTATAGAAGGAGGGACTAGTGGAATCATAAACAACTAAGTTTTTAGAATATAATATCAATGATGATGGTGGGCTTTTTGACCCTTCGGATGATAACAGGGTAGATACTACAATTATTATGTACTTGCCACTGATACAGTTAGATTCGGTGGATCTAGGTCTCTGTACCATACCTGTACAAGAACAAGAACCCATACCTGTACATACATAGGTTTTTGGGGGTACAAGATCTAATATAGTTAGGTAAATCCATTAGAGTGAGACAACCTACTATCCCATCTGATTACATAGTCTATCGAGTGTACAAGACTATGCTATTAGATATATTACGAATTTAGTTACTTTTACAAAAGTTATTTCTGGACCCAATACGAATGTGGTGTGGGTTGCAATGATTGAAGAGATGTAAGCCATGAAGCATCGTAAGGTCTGGGAGCTAGTTGATTTGCATCGGAACTGCAAACCCGTCAGTTGTAAATGAAAATTTGGATATAAAAGATTTCATGATAAATATTAGCGATTAATGGGCTCGCTTAGTTGCCTAATGACTCACTCATAAAGAAAGGTTGACTTTATGTTACCTTTTCTCTTGTATCATCGTAGGATACATTTTGAGTAATTATGTCAATTTGTAGCTCATGATGATATAAAGTTACATCAAATGGATGCCAAAACTGCTTTCCTGAATAAAGACCTTTATAAAGTGGTCTATATGGTACAACTTGAAGGATTTCAAGATCCAGATAGAACTGACATGGTTTGCACATTATGTAGATCAATATATGTTTTACATCAATCCTTCTAAAAGTTATACCTTGATAAGGTTTGGCCTCTTTTGGCTTCATAGAAAATAAAATTAAAAAGATACTTGTAGTATGAGGTCAAGGGGAGCAAATTTATCTTCCTATTACCGCATGTGGATGATATATTGCTCACATTAAATTCCTTGACCATGTTGTATGAGGTTAAGCAACTTTTGGTCAAGAACTTTGACGTGATGGACCTTAGTGCAACATCTTCTATCCTAGGTATTTGGATTCACCGGGACAGATCTCAACACTCATCAAACCTCTCATAGAATACATACATTGAGTATGTGTTACAAAGGTTTAATACGATTAACAGTAAACCTGTCGTAGCACCTATCTCTCATAGTGAGAGATAATCTTTGGCCCAGTATCCAAATAATAAAATAAAGAGAGAGGTTATGAGGAATGTTCTGTATTCTAATACAGTTGATAACCTGATGTATGCTCAAGTATATACTAGGCAAGACAGTGCATTCACCGCTTGATTGTTTGGTCAATATCTGGTTAACCCAAGTGTAGACCATTGAAATGCAATCAAGCGAGTGTTGAAATACTACAGGGAATTAAGGATTATATGTTAACATATAAAAAAACTCAACAGGATAAATCTCGTAGGGAATTTAGATTTAGATTTAAGTTATATATCTGGATGATCAAAGTCCTCTTAAGGTTATAGTTTTAATTTTACAGATGGTATAGTGTTGTGGAAGTGTGTCAAGTAGAACAGGTAACTTCCTCGACTATGCATGCAGAGTGATGCATGCAGAGTGCATGCTATGGGGCTGTTTTACAGACGGTTTAGCTTAGAAACTTGATTTCTAAGTTATTCGTAGTTGATTCATTGGCTAGACTCATTTGGTTGTACTATGATAATCTTTTTGTTATTTTGTTTAATAACAACAAAGAATATCATAGGGTCTTAGCATTTAAAGCTAAATTATTTGGTCATAAAGGTGTTGATACAAAAAGGTAACATTAAGGTTTGGAGCATTTAAAGATTAAGGAAAGTTTGGCAGACCCTTTAACTAAAGGACTTTGCCCACTTGTGTTTGTGACATAAGTATACAGTATGAGTGTCTTGACATCCTTAGACACTGTTAGTTAAGGGATCGTTATGTTTTCTCCATATACATTTGTAAATTTTGATGTATTATGTTCATGCAAACAACGTAAACACTGTTTCACGTGAACATCATGTTTCATGCACCAACAACATAGGAAGCACCAAATGCTAGTTACTGGGAGATAAAACACAGCTCATGTGTACATTGCATGCAATGCATAAGTAGGAGCAAAACGACTTGCAACAATTGGCAACAAGAAGCACGGATGGATAAAATGCAGACGTTGGACAAAAGTAAAAAATGCACAACAAGAAAATAGAAAACAACATCGTAGAGACATGAGGGTTTTAAATGAGTGAACAGTGCAGTGGACCAACATTTAATTTAGAAAATAAGACATAATAGTAGCGTAAGAGAGGAGGCATAGTACCAAGAGCAGAGAAGGTGTTTCGGGTGGGACATTATTTCTTGGGGCTGAGCATTTTTTTAGGACAGACCCATAAAGGGCTATACTTCTCGACACTAGTTCGGAGATGACATAGACACCGACAACTTAAGTTAAATGTATTTCACCATTTTTGTTGTTTCTTTCTCTCATTAGAGATTAATTGTGTTATCCTATGTTAATTGAATTGTGTTTTGTGTATGGATAATCGTATTCTTGTTATTGTTTGATTATTTATGTATGAAATTGTGAAAAAATGATTTTAATGCTTTCATTAAATCATTTATTTGCAAACCTATTGCTAAAAATTTGATATAATCCGTAATTATTACATTAAAATTTATGTGTAGCGACTAATGATTCATAATCACTAGGGATAATATAACCTAGGTTAAATGGCACATCGTATATGGTTATTGCCTTGGATAATCAATTTTTCTAATTCGTAATGCTACTACCCAATTGAATCTAAAGATCGTATCTTAGATTATTCGATAGTTTGGTTTAATTAATGATCGTATCTTAATTAAACACTACCTAAGGAAAAATTTGGGTTAATTATTAACCCACGATTAATAGTTGCTAGAAGAGGTTTAAGAACAACATATCAACAAAATATGTTTAATTAGGGTGTAGGCCGAGATTGAACTAAAGAACTAGGTCCTTATCGAATTCGCCACTTTTATCATTTTTTGCATGCTTTCCTTAATTTGTTTTTATTAGTCTAGTTTCATTTTATTTTCTTATTTCCAAAATCCAAAACCTCCTTAACCTAAACACCAATTAATTTCATTTCAACAACTTTACACACCCTCTCTATGGGATCGACCTAGATTCATCACTGCTATAGTAGTAGTCTAGTTTTTATTTAGACTAGCATTATGATGCGCTGTCAATTTTGGCATCGTTGTCGGGAAGTGCAGTGTCTTAATTTTTGTGATTTAATTAGTGTTTTGTATATAATTGTTCGTAATTGGTTTCTTTTTAGTTATTTTGTGATCCCTTCTTTATTCTTTTTCATGTTTTTTATTTATACATAAAAAAATGGATGGAAGTAATTTTTTCTTTAACTCTTATTATCAATCCTATAACTAAGGTTGGACTGATCAACCTAAATTTGGTCATGGATGGGATAACCATCAAAATTACTTCTATGATAGTTTGCAAGATACATAATAATTCCTTTGTGGACTAGAAGCTTCTTGTCATAACTTAGGTATGCCTCTAGATGACTATATCAAGACATGTAATGCTGACCATCTTTAACTTCAACAAGGTATGCAATAACTTTAAGAGAGTATGCAACAACTTCAATAGGATGAAAGACAATCTTAGTCTAGTTTCAAAGATGTTGGGACCCGATCCGAGACCCGAATACCAACCGAAAAAGCGAAAACAAAAATCGAATCGAACAAACAAAAATAAAAAACCAAAGCGAATGAAACAAAACGAACACGAAGCTAATCGGAAATCGAAGCAATCGATAAAATGAAACGAATACGAAGCGGATCCATAAGGTGAAACACAATGCAAATCGAAATCGAATTATCGAATAACAGAAATACGAAATAAATACGGATCGAATATGAATAAAAAACGAAAGCAAAACAGATCGAATCAAAGAAAACGAATTAAATGTATATCGAATAAAAAATGGAAACAAAGTTAAAACAGCACAAAAATTTAGCAAAACGGATCCAACATCCGATAACACAAACGTGGTAAACAAAACAAATTGGTCGCGTTGGAACCCTAAGACTAAGCCAATCCGAAAACCGGTATAATTAATTTTTTTTCTCCTTTTCACTTTATTCAATCTTATTCAAAAATAAAACTAATCCATATTCAATAGGAATTTAATCATTCCAATGTCACTATCTTTTGCCATAATGATCCATAACCTCAAATTACTAGATTTCTCTTAATCATGCAATCTTAAATTCATCTTTAAAACTCTTGTTCTAATTTTCCTTTGCCATAAAAAAAATAATCACACAAATCTTATTCCCAAACAAGCCATACACAATTTAATGAAATTTCGGCAGCATAACGGCTGCATTTGACCTAACCCAAAACCTGCAAATGGTAAATAAACACTTCTAAATTTCCCAAACAAACATACAATCATCAAAATTCACCGGACCCTCCGTCCAGGATCTCAGCATACACAAACACAATCTTATTTCTAAAACACTTTAATAATCTTAATCACAAAGCAGTATCCTCGGACCTCCCGTCCGGAACCCATATAATCATCACATTTATATCTCAATCACATACACATTCATATATATACTAACTAGAATTTACTTACATAATCCAATGCCATAATCATACACAACTCAATTCCCTACATAAATTCATCATTCTTATACATATCCATACTTCAATCTCATACTCCAATAACCAAAACAGAAGTGGCATTTTCAAGCCACGGTACAAAACCAAGGACCAAAAATCCAAAATAACCCTATTAAAAAAACATGCAAAACTAATGTCTTGATCGTCTTCCACCCTATCTCTTGCTCGAAAAACCTAGAGATGGGGATGAAAGGGGGTGAGCTGAAATAACTCGTGGATAACATATTTATAATTGAAAAATAAGCAAAATCATTCTTTAAAACATTTTCCATTTAGAAAATTTTTCAAAAACATATTTCTTAAACCTTTCCACTTTTCAAAACGTTTATACTGAAATTTCCAATCTCTTCACAATTTCAAACCTCAAAATTTCATTCCTCGAAATTCCAAAGCTTTTCAAAATTCATAAATATAATCGAAAACATGAATGCAAGCACATATAAATGCATCACATTATAAATAAATCAAAAAGCACATAACATTTCAGAATGGTTTGGTTTGGTCCAACAGACGATCGCATAGATCAAGATAGCGGTCCAGTGTAGCCGTGAACATAACGTACTACACCTTTCCGCATAGCGGTTCGGTGTAGCCATGAACTTATGGGAGTCCTTACGGAGCTCTAATGCCACTAGCGGGCAGGTGGGAGAAGCCTTTTAAAAACGAGACCAGTGCACTGACTCCTACTTAAGGGACCTAACCAAACCCACAACACATAATTCATGATTGAAAATCGAAACACCCGAAGACGTATTTCAAAACTTAAAATTTTCATATCGTGTCATACTAGACACATTAACATTTACAATGCACATATATGCATATAACAATTCTCCATACATATGTCATATAGAAAATCAAAATACAATCACAATTCATCAAACTAGCTCACAACAATCAAAATCACAATCGATTCACAACAATTCATAAACAAAGTATGCTACACCTTTGATAATTTATCAAATCATTAAAACGCATTTAATTTAAAAATTGTATCAATTTTCATCAAATCATTCAAAACATTGAATTCACTTATTGTAGCCATTCCTTGTAAAGTTCAAAACATGGTGAATAATAATTTCTTAAAATCATTGTTCATTGAAATCAAAATTTCAAATATTAACATAGACAATAATTTATAAACAATTTGCTTCTTGATTTTTTGAAATTATTTAATTAGCTTATAATTCAAAGCAATAACATATTTAATCATTCGAAAACAATTCTCGAAATATGATTTCATAATTCCTTTCTTACTTGATTTTCAAAATCACGAATTTAAACAATTTTAGCACTTTTTTAAATCATTCCAAAACAATAAATTTAGTCATTCGAAATTAAAAGAATTTCAATTTCTTAAATCATTGGACATATAACAAATTTCTAAAGTTACTCCAAAAGCAAGGACTTAATCATATAAAATCAAAATTTCTCAAACATTTTCATAACCAAAGATTTTATAACTAATTCAAAGTATTGGAAATCATAAAATTTTCAAAACCTTTACATAAACTATATTTTATGAACACTTTCAACCACAATAAAATTAACAATTATTTCAATTTTATCAAATCATTCAAAATCAAAGAATGAACAATTTTCATAATTTATCAAATTATTCATAAATAATAAATTTTGAAAATTTTATCAATTTATCAAAATTCATATCAAAACAATGAATTTAACTTTGTAATAATTTTCAAATAACTCAAATCAACAAATCTAACCGTTATAAAATTTTCAAAATTTCAGAAATTTTCTTCACTTATCGAACATTCAAACTTTTAACAAATTTTCAAAAGCGCCAATCAGTTGAAAACAAAGAATTTAACCATTTGTAAATCATTTCGAAATCAATTTATTTAAAATCATTCGAAAATTCCTTTCTTAAATTTTAGAAATCACACGATTGACTTATAATTTAATAAATAAATATATTACCCACCTCAAATGATGCTAAAAGCTTGCCCGATGCTTCAATTTCTCGATCCTCGCTAAATAAAAATCCCTAATTCAAGACATAAAAATCCCTAATTTAGGAACATCAAAAATTGAACATCATCATAGCATAATCACTTTAATTAACCTTAGAAAATCCAAATCCATATCAATATCAAACTATCTAAACCAAGACTTCATCAAAATATCAAAGATACAAATCCTCTCTTACCTTCTCTCTCTTCATTTTCGGCATTCATCAAGCTCCAAAGGAGGCTTTCCTCTTCTTCCTCCTCTTTCCTCTTGAAAAGCATTGAAAACCCTCTAAGAAACCCATAAAAACCGAACCTCTAGCTGACGTTTTCTTCTTCTTTTTTCTTCCTCTCACCGTCGGCTTCTCCCTCTTCTTCTCTCTTCTATGTTTGTTTCTTTCTTTTCTTTTAAAACTATCAACTCCTCCCTCTTCTTAAAACGATAGCAGCTCATGCCCTTTCATTTAATGAGCAAAATGACCAACAAGCCCTTCCTTAAATGCCTTCTAACAATATAATTTAAATGAACTTCCTAATTTGCCCTTCATTAACCTTTAAAAACTGACATCTTTCCTCCTAATTTTGAGCAGGTAAACGAAATAATTTGGTAACACTTCCTTCTATAGAAATGTTCCTCTATGTCTTACATTTCCAACGACACCAAAAACACTCAAATTGGTTTAGAAACAAAGGAGTTATGGCCAAAACACTTTCAGACCTGCACTTAACCACTACTGAACCTTATGCCTAACTTCACTCCAGAAATTGAACACCTTAAGTGTTAAATTGAACTTCGATCCCTTCACATGATTTGTAGCCCCATGTCTCTATTTTATTTTTTCTCAAGAATCGATTCAATCGAATCTCCACAGATCCCGAATTTCACGAAATACTGAGCCATGTTCAGAAAATTATCTAACTCATAACCTTTAACCAATCCTCTGACTTTGATTCAATCAATCTCTTTCCATTTAATCTCCTAAAAATCATAAATTCCAATGAAAATGTAGCTAATTGTCTTAGGAATCCAACGCTTCGAAAACCAAGTCAATCGGATGTCGGACAGAGAAATTATAAGCAAAGGATTACAAAAGGGTCGGATTAAAACAAAAGAACAGAACTTCAATATATTGATAAAACCAAATTTTTTTCAAAAATCATAACTCTTGATCCCGAACTCCAAATTTGACAAATTGGTATCAAAAGATAGCTCAAAGGAAGCTCTGCAACTTCCATGAAGGACAGAAAAAACAAATTGTCCTCTAAGGGAGTCAAAAATCTACTTAAAGTTTCTGTCCTAATCATCTCTTCCTAAACAACTTCCAAATTTCCGTCGATCATAACTCCTAGCCCCAATATCAAAAAATGGCATACTTTATGGCGATAAAAATTTAGGAATATAAGATACATCTTTCATGAAGACCATTTACTCCAATTCAGACTAAATCCGTATAAAGAGTGACCTCAAAGTCGAGTACACGCAAATATACACTTATGGTCATTTTTTACAAAACAAACTTTGACTGATCATAACTTTTACTCCCGATATCGAAAAATATCAAACTTTATGGCGACGAAAAGCTCTTAACATAAGCTACAAGTTTCATGAAGATCATTTTCTCAAATTTGGCCTAAATCAAAAAGTCAACTCTCAAGTCAAACTTTCTATCACTATTCATCCCTAAAAGTCAAACTTTCTAAATTCTTCAAATTTTCACATTTTTTCTATTTAAATCATGCTTTTCAACTTCATTTCAATCAGCTCATCCACTTGAACTTTCATAAACTATGCAAATCTCCACAATAATCAAAATTATCAAAACCTAATAATTCTTTTCTCATGAATTTCCTCAAAGTATAAATGCATCTATTTCACGATACATATATAAAACCACTCATTTAATTTCACTTAATATTTCTAAATTTCCTTCAAAAATTGGGGTCCAACACAATTTTCAAATTCATTATCACTATCAATTCTTTTTCTCATTGTGTAATACATCTCAACCAAAGTTCATATACACAAATACTCAATTAATTTCATTTCTTGTTTCTAAATTCCACTTAAAAATTGAGGTCCAACAAAAGATGTGGACAACCAATAAAACTCAAGTACATCTCTAGAAGAATTGATGAATGTTGTGATTGCTAACAATCTCCAATTTCAACAAAGCCTATAATAGCAATTGCAATAGTTCTAGCAGGAAATGAAGTATATAATGTCTAGAAACCAGAACTTGTTAAGCAAAATGGGCGAAATGGTAGCGAGGATTGAACACCTAGAATCATAGATGGAAGAGGTGCAGTCATATCAACCGAGGCATATCCTATCGACGTTAGTGCAAAAACCTTCTAGAGTGATGAGGAGCTTAAGAATTTTGAGAGTAATACTCAAGGAATTGTGTGCGAAGAAGAAGTTAAGGAGGGGCTCAAACTAGAAAAAGACATATCATTTGGCTCAGAGTTGAGTACCAAGTTCATGATTATTTTTGAGACTAACTCTTCATATCATTTGGCTTATAGTTGAGTATCGAGCTCATGATTACTTTTGAGACTAACTCTTCACCTTTACATATCAGATTGGAATTAAGGAAGAAAAAGGCAAAGAGACATTTGAGATCTTTCTAGAGTGCATGGACTTAGTCAAGATGGAAAGTCAGAGGATAAGAAAGATGCTAAATATGAAGGATCATCAACTAAGACCCTATCTTGAAGAACCTCACAGAGAGGAGCCGCCTGTGACATATGAAGATCACAATTTTGTCACGTAAGGAGGCAACATGAAGTCGAGCTAGTGACTCTAAACAAAGGCATTTCTTGGGAGGTAACCCAAGCGAAGTAAATTTATTTTTTTTACACTTCCGCATTACTTTTTATATGCATGTGTGTTTCTAAATTCGTTTGTTCTATTTTTTTAATTTTTCAATCAAAATGAGAGAAAAAAGAAAACAACAATACGAACATTTTCTCTTTTCTGTTGATTCTAGGACTATATAGTCATGATTAGAGTGTGAATTGACTAGAGAATTTCCTAGCAACTTTAGCATTTACTTTTACTCTTGTGATTGGTCGATGTGTATTATCTTTAGAAGACTAGTGACTAGTGGTAGACAAAGTCGGTGAGATTTGGAGCCTTATTTTATTGACACATTCATATTAGGCCCATTGTCTTTTGATAATATGTGACTTTTATGACATTTACATCCTAGTTTTACCTTGAATTTCTATTCGAGACCACATTTTTATCAAATGCATTCACATGGATATGATTAGGCCTTCTTTGATTTTTCCGAACTACATTAGCCAAATAGCTATCCATTGTATGATTTTCCTTTTTAATAAGCCCCCTTGAGCTTTATTTGCCTTTTCTTTGTGTATTAGCCACATTACATGCTTTAACCTAATCAAATGTCCTTCTCAAGCCTTAAAGCTAGTGGAACATTTGTTGATTATTGAGTTTATGAATATACAAAAGTATAAGTGTGGGGATATGCATATGTGTGGGTTGGTTATAATGTTGGGATGTTATTTTATGCCTTATCATTGAAATTCCCAAGTTGATGTAGTTTATTTTAATTTTTATAAGAGAAAAGAAAAGAAAGGAATAGAAAGAGAGAAAAGAAAAAGAAAAAGAAAGAAAAAGAAAAAATGTTCTAATAAAGGTATCAAGGAGGAATTGCATATGTGTTGAAAAGTTGTTGATGATTAAAGCTTCTTCCTAAAGTTGTAATGAATGTGTTATTGGAGTATGTTGAATATGAGCTCGATGTTGGCTTGGATGGTTAACTCTTTTGTGGTTTCAATGTATTATCATCAATAGTATGAGTGATTCCTTTGGATTGATATATGCTTGATATGGTTTGTGTGTGAGAGCTATTTATCTTGTGAAATATAAATGTTACATTCATCATAGTTGACGGTCCCCAGTTTTTAATGAGTGTTAACTTGTGAACTTAATGTCATATTGAGTGTTAAGTTCTTGCTATGATTTTTGAAAGTCATTCATCTTTTCATATGATTATGTATTCTTGGAACATATGGGAATTAAGTAAATGCTTTTGGGTCTTTGAGCTTAATTTTAATGTTTTGCTTGAGGACGACCAAAACCTAAGTATAGGGAAATTGATAGGTGTTTAATTGATTATTTAATTATTTCATAACACTTAGTGATTAAAGATAATAAATTACTTAAGATACTCACTTTGACTTGTATGTGATTTTAGGCACAATTCGGAAGCAAAAAAGTTAAAGTGAGTCAAAAGCATGACATTTGGGCCATTTTTTGAAGATTCATTTTCATTTGTCTTTAAAGAACAAAAAAAGAGAATTAAAAGACAAGAAAAAAAATTAAAACACAAAGAAGTAGAAAATCTGCACTGTGCATGCTATGCAAGAACATGAATTTAATGGAAAGCATTTTGGAATTATATTAAAACAAAGATGGAAGGCTATAGTAAGTGGAAGCATGAAACAACAACAAAAGAAGAAAATAAGAGAATAAAACGTAGCAGGTTTACACTGTTTTTGCAAACAACATAAACGTTGTTTCACATGAATAACGTCTTTCATGCACCAGTAACATGGGAAGCACCAAAACGCTAGCTGTTGGGAGATAAAATGCAGCTCATGTATATGTTGCATGCAATGCATAAGTAGGAGCAAAATGACATGCAATAGTTGGCAATAAGAAGCATAGATGGATAAAAAGCAGGCGTTAGACAAGGGCCAAAACGCACAACATGAAGATAGAAAATGAAAGCATAAAGACATGATGGTTTTAAATGAGTGAACAGTGTAGTAGACCAAGATTTAATTAAAAAAATAAGATAGAACAGTAGCGTAAAAGAGGAGGTGCAGTAACAAGTGCAAAGAAGGGATTTTGAGTGGGAAATTATTTTTTGAGGTTGAAATTTTTTTTAGGAGAGGCCCATAAAAGGCTAGACATCCCAATGTTGGTTTAGAGGAGACATCAACGTCGATGTCAACGACTCAGATTAAGTGCATTTGACCATTTTTGTTGTTTCTTTCTCTATTTAGAAATTGATTGTGTTATCTTATGTTAATTGATTTTGGTTTTAGTTTTGTGTATAGATAATTGTATTATAATTATTGTTCGGTTATTTATGTATGAACTCATTGGGTTGTAATATCCTGTTTTTCAGAACATGCTTAGGGTTCAACCCTAGATCAAGCATTGTGTATACATACATAACATTAGCATTCATACACGAATTGATATTTGCATACATTACAAGTAAGTATATGCACTCATTTGACATGTCCCGGGGTATGAAAAATGTTAAGTGATCATGAAGTGAATTGTGTTTTGATATGTCTTGAATTTTGGTATGATTGGATTTCAATTAGTAAATTGGAAATAAATGTTATGGATTGGAAAATTGATGGATTAAAAGGTACATTTGGACTAGGAAAAATGCCAAGCAGTAGGATAAATTGATACATGAAAAATTAGGGTGATTAAAAAATTGAGTGACATTTGGCATAGTTAAATGTGTGACAAATGAACTAGTAAATAAATGTCAAGTGGATCAATTATTATGTGACATGAGGACCAATCTTGGAGTGATATGTCGGTTGATTAAAGGGTGAAAAATGGCAACATAATGAGTGGATTAGTGGCAGCATAATTTTTGACCAAATGGCTATCATGCTTTAAGAGATATGTCTTTGTAAGTTAATGACACCTAGCTAGCTTATTGATGTGGCAAATTCCAGCACCAAAGTTTCCGCTTCCTTTCTTGTTTCCTTCACCAAAATTGCTCCAGCTTTTCCTCTGAAATTTGCTTGAACCCTAGCCAATTTGTTACATGAAAACCATACCTAAATCCGTCACCAAATTGCCAAGAAAACTAGCTGAATGTGATCTTTATTTTTGTTGTCCAAAAATTACCTTGCTTTCACCATAAGTTTGTGTTGGTTTTGCTTGCTTGGAGACTAGGTTTAATCTGAAGTTTTTTGTTGAATTGGAAGCCTAATACGTAAGTAACAATATGAGTTTTATGGCAGGTTAAATGGTATAGGAATGATGTTTGAATTAGAATGAAATGCATGAGATATTGGTGATGATATGTGCAGGAAAAATGATGCTTATATGATGATTTCTCATTTGGTTTTGTTGGTGGAAGTTATTGATTTGTAAGTTACCTAATGAATGATTTTTGAATTGGTTCTGGACATGAAATTGATGTAGAATTGAGGCATGAATAAGGTGGAGTTAAAGGTGAATTGATGAATTTTGGTGAAGGGGTGTTGAAGGTGTAAGACATGAGTTAATTGTAGTGGTTTCACTGAACAGACATCGGTATTTTGACCATAACTTGACCTATAGATATCCAAATGGGGGTAATTTTAATTGTAGATTAAACTAAATACATAAGTCTACAAATTTCCTGAAGGAATATAATTTTATTTCTGACTTGAATGGTTTTGAAAGTTGGCTTGAAGTTGAGTTTTAGATTTTATCACTGTTTGAGGACAATTTGTAATATTTTTAGTATATCTCTAGGAATAATGAACCAAATCATATGAACTTTAGATTATTAGAAATTTAAGACATAGAAGAACATTTTTTTACAAGAGCATATTACCTAAAAACCTCAACTTCTATGTCATAATGGCCATAAAAAATTGACCCAAGACCTGTCTTAAGAAAATCTAAAAAAAAAAACTAGTGAAGGAATTGGATGGGGACTTTTGGATAACGCATCCCACAATTGTGGGAAGCCATACATGATCATGGAAATGGCTTGGAAGTAAAGAAAATGTTCTTTTATGTGATTTTTGAACCAATTTAAGGATAAGGTACTTAACTATGATGCATTTAGACTTGATTAAGGTTTAAAATGAACATAATTTGACGTTAGAAAAGTTGGTTAAATTTGTGATAAGTTTTGATTGATAATTGAGGTTATACTTTAAGGAAAAGAATGATGGATAACAATGCATCTAAGTTTGGAATGAAGGAGTGTTAAAGACATGAAGATATTCATATGAATGCAAATGTATTCCAAAGGATATTAATAATGCATTAAGAATGACTTAAATAATTTAGTTCCACCCTACCTTTAACTTGAGTTTTGGGTAGCAAAGTGGTATCAGAGCTCCAAGTATGGGCCTAGTGTAGCCCCACGTCTTGTGTTCTAGTCCTAGCATAACCACTGGTTCCGATCAAGTGTATGAAAAATAACGCAACAAAGCGTGGTAGTTATAGAGGTTTTGAAGTACCCTAACTAAAAGCTATAATTTTTAGTTTAAGTGGTATCAGAGCTCAGGTATGGGCCTACGACTTAGCCTCACGT
This sequence comes from Erythroxylum novogranatense, assembly GCA_029891385.1. Taxonomy (NCBI): domain Eukaryota; kingdom Viridiplantae; phylum Streptophyta; class Magnoliopsida; order Malpighiales; family Erythroxylaceae; genus Erythroxylum; species Erythroxylum novogranatense. The sequence continues at coordinate 33,754,247 of CM057232.1, read as the reverse complement.
CATGAGTTCGACTCCCCATAACTGTGGGAGTGCTTAATGGCGCTATGAATGCCGCACAACCAAACAGATGCGAGATGGACTTAAGTAATTTGGTTTAGCCCTACCTTCAACTTGAGTTTTGGGTAGCAAAGTGGTATCAGAGCTCCAGGTATGGGCCTAGTGTAGCCCCACATCTCGTGTTCGAGTCCCAGTATAACTACTGGTTCCGATCAAGCGTACAAAAAATAACGTCGCAAAGTATGGTGGTTATAAAGGGTTCGAAGTACCCTAAGTACAAGCTATAGCTTTTAGTTCATGTGGTATCAAAGCTCCAAGGTATGGGCCTGGTGTAGCCCCATGTCTCGTGTTAGAGTCCCAGTATAACCATTGGTTCTGATCAAGCATATGAAAAATAACGCAGCAAAGCGTGGTGGTTATAGGGGGTCTGAAGTACCCTAACTACAAGCTATATCTTTTAGTTCAAAAATGAGAATTGTGAATTATGTGAAATATTTGTAATACTAGAAAAAAGTTAGTAAATGTATGGAGCATGATCAAGTCTACTTAAAGTATTAACCTAAATGCAAACAAGACATATCCAAGTGACACTATGTGAATGATTATGAATTATGATTAAGAAAACATACCCAAGATAGTCATTCGGCAGGCATTGAACATGGCACATGCATGTATGTGCATAAGTGAATATGTATTTGATTGATCAACTTTGTAATTTGAATTCTATTTGTATTGTATGATGTATAGATGCTCAAATCAAATGTCATCATTAAGACATTACCGGTCTATCCAGACAATAGCATATACTGGAGCGTATTGTGAGTTAACCTAGTTGAATTGATATTGATATAATTATGATATTATTGATTCTGGATAATTGATTGTTCGAGGAGTTCGATATTCGGGACTGTATTGGGAGTGGTTGTGATTTGATTGTGAATAAGGAAATTAAATGCTTAACTATTTGTTGAATGACGAACTTAGATCTAATGAACTATGAAAATTGAATGTGCTTATTGATTGAAAGTGACTGATGATATATTATGTGAACTATTATACTCGATTACATGATGCAAGTGCACATAAAGGGGTTGTGATTAGAGTAGCCAACATAAAAAGAGCTTTAAGCTCAGTTATACACATCAAAGCCTCAAGTTCAATGTTTAATGAGCTCAGTATCCTTAATAAAAATGGGACAGTATTGAAAAAAGCCCGATATCCACAACAAATACAGGAAAGCGAAATAAGCACTCGGTCACAACAAAGTTAAAATGAAATGAGTCTCATCATCTGCATTTGTACATTTATGATTATGAATTATATGATTAAGAATCCATTTCTGAAATTATGATGATAAAGTGATATGTTACATTTGAGTAATTGATGTTAATGTGATTGATTGGGATATATAAGATCTGAAAGAGTATATGAAATGTGTGACATTCATTACATCTTATTGAGATGAGGAATGTTGTGAATTTGGTTATATGTGACATATTTAAGTATTTGTTGTGAGTGAGTCTGTCGATGATGGTTAGCTCATTAACTTCGCAAAACTCATCAAAATTGTAATGTGGATTTTCAGGTATAAGAGAGGAGACCTAGTTCCTAAGTTACTTTAGAAGAACAATTTTGGATTAAGAAATGGCTCAAAGGTTTGTCAACTAATGTCTGAGGAATAGTAGACTGTTTTTTGTAGAATTTTTGTATAAAAACTTGTAAACTTTCAAATGTTTTGGTATGCAAATATTTGTTTTAACGACTACAGTGTAAATCATGTTTGCAATGAAATGAAGAGTAGTAGTTTTTTTAAAGTATTGTGCTATTCTTTATGATGCCATATAAGAGAACATAATTGCTCTTACATGCCATTATTTTAAGATATGTACTTGAATGTCCTCTGGATGTTCTGGTATATACTCTATGAAAGTGGGGTGTTAAATGGGTATTATGAAAAGATGATTTTAGTATGTTCATTAAATCTTTTGTTTGCAAACCCATTGCTTGAATTTCAATATAATCTATAATTGTTTAGTTAAAATTAATGTGTAGCGACTAATGATTCATAATCAATAGGTATAACATAACCTAGGTTAAATGATGCATCGTATGTGGTTGTTTCCTTGATTAATCGATTTTCCTAATTCATAATGCTACTACCTAATTAAATCTAGAGATCGTATCCTAGATTATTCGATTGTTAGGTTTAATTAATGATCGTATCTTGATTAAACACTGCCTAAAGGAAAAATCGGGTTCATTATTAACCCACGATTAATAGTTTTTAGGAGAGGTTTAAGAACAACAAATCAATGAAATGTATTTAATTAGGTTGTAGACCGAGATTGAACCGAAGAACCGAGTCCCTATTGAATTCCCCACTTTTATCATTTTTCGCACGTTTTCCTTAATTTATTTTTATTAGTCTAGTTTTATTTTATTTTCTTATTTCTAAAATCCAAACCCTTTAACCTAAACATCAATTAATTTCATTTCAACAACTTTACACACACTCTCTGTGGGATTGACCTAAATTGTTGGTCCTAAATTTTTTTTTGGGATGAATAAGCATGATTTAAATAATTTTGAGGTTTTGATAGATTAATATTTTTGTAATTATTTAATTATGGCTAGGTTAGGAGGATTTATTGCATGGGTTAATTGAATTAAAGTGTTAAGGTTATAAGAACATTCAAGGGTCTTTTTGGCAAGACACTAAGTATAAAAGACATAAGGCATGGAAGGAAGGGCAAATTGGGAATTTCACACTCATTAAGGATAGAATTGGAAGAAGAAATTGTGGTCTTGCATTTTAAGAAGGGGAAAAATGTGAATTGAAGAGAAAAAGAGAGAGTGTCATAAAGAAGAGAGAGAAATACAAAGAGAAGAAGAGAAGGAGAGAAAGAAGAGAAAACAAGCTAGGGTTTCAATTTTCTTAACCTTTAAGAGAGAATTTGAGGTTGTTTAAGAAGGAAAAAAGGAAGGAAGAGAAGAGCTTCCATTTGTGCCAATAATCATTTCATTTGGTGAAGATTCAAGGTAAAATCATTATTAATCTTTTGGATTTTTAGAAGGATTTTAGTTTATGGAGTTTAGAAAATGAATGGGTCTAAGTATTCTAGAACCAATTTTGGTGATTGTGCTTTGTGGGATTTTCAATTGAAAACCCTATTGAATGGGATTTTTGTCAGTATATAAGGGGATCAAGAAAGGTAGGAGGAGCAAGATAAGATGCATTTTGAGCAAATCTCTAAGCAAGGAAATCAAGGTGGGTTACATGTTTATAATAGAGTTATGAGCTACCAATGCTTTTCCAAACCAAGAAAATAAAATGATTTCAATTATTGTATAAATTTGCTTTTAATGTTTTTGAGTGATTTGAGAAATTGCTACATGTTAGTGTATGAAATTTAATGATGAAATGCAAAATGGTTTTGAAATATTTATGTTATGCCTTGAAAAATGTCATGGCATTTTGTTGAATGAAAAGATGAGAAAGCATGAAAGTATGAGCATATGATAAAATGATTTGAGCATGATTATGTGCTTTTGTTTGGGCAAGAGTGGAACCACTCTGTTCGTCACATGCATGTTGACAAGAGCCTTCTCCTGGCTGCCTGCTTATGACATATGAGCTCCGAAAAATGGACTCATTCTGTTTATGGGATAAACTTCGGTTTCTCCATTATGTCTCTATAGATCCCTCGAGCCATTTGTTTGTGCATTGCATCTTTGAATTGTCAAGTATGTTACATAATTGAGGGTTCTGCATTGATGGCTAAGTATGTATGCTATATTGATGTGATGATATTTTAACTATGAGCTTTGAGCTAGAATTGTGAATTTAGCTGAGAATTTGAGAACGAAGTGTTTTATGAATTCATTATGACTTTTATATGACAAATAAGCATTTCAAATTTTTTTTCTTATTCTCTGTTATAAACTTGTTACACATGAGCTTTCGAGCTCACCTCCTTTCTGTCCCATCCTCAGGTGAAGAAAATGAGAGCGAGTAATCGAGAGCCTAAGGGAATTACTCCAAACTTGCTTATTTTGTTTTTTGAGTTGGTTTTGGGAAAGCACAATGTTTGAGTCACATTTCAAGTTTATTTGTTCAAGAATCTTTTGTAATTTGAGATTTTGAGACAATGATGTATTGTGGCTTGAAACACCATTAAAGATTTGTAAAACTTTATTCTTTTGATGTTAATGAAATATGAATGTTGTATGGATGATGTGAGTTGAAATTAGATGTATGTTAAGAAGTTATCAACTTGAGCAGATGATATATATATATATATATATATATATATATATATATATATATATATATATATATATATATATATATATATATATATATATATATATATATGTATGTATATATATATGTATACATAAATGAGATGTTATGGAAAAAAAAAGATAGGAATTTTGAACGACGAGATGTAGTTGAAGGGGATGAGTCAAATGAGTTGAGACTTAAGAGTTTGAGGAAGCCATTTTGATAATTGAATGGTTATGCTCAGGACATTCCAAGTTGTACGGTGCAAATTTCAAGTCTTCCATAAGGGTAAATCCGCGTTCTGACTTCAGAAGAAAAATTGTATTGATCTAGGCTAAATTGGACAAAGTTGTCTTCTAGAAAGTCATAGCTTATCTTTCTAGCTTTCCAACGATATATAGTATGAAATTTTTGGACATCTAAGTTGAAAGTTATGGTCTTTATACGTGGAGGTGCTCTGGAGAGTATAGTTAGTGATTTAGAACTTGTGGAGGTGCAAGGAAGACCCAGTAGAAATACCCATCTTCTTATGCACTGTAGACTAAAACATCTTTTTAAGCACTGTAGACTGAAACATCTTCTTATGCACTGTAGACTGAAACATCTTCTTAAGCACTGTAGATTGAAACATTTTCTTATGTTGACCTTCTGTATCTTCTTATGTTGACCAAAACATCTTCTTATGCATTGTAGATTGAATCATCTTACATCTTTTGGTCCAATTTTGACCCTTTAAATGACAAAATCTGTCTTCAAGGTCTTCATAAAAATTGTAGATCTATAAGTCGTCTTTCAAACTGTCTAAGAATGACCTTAATTTGACATCTATAGAGAAAGTTATGCTAATTGTCCCAAAGCAGGTTCAATGTGATTGAGGACAAAACCTTGTTTGATTTTTTTTCGGCCATAACTTTGTTATCCGACCTCCAAATGAAGTGATTCTTAGACCAATAGATTCCTAACACATTTTCCTACCTCTCCATAAAAGTTTATAGCTTTTGATACTGAATTGAAAAAGATTGATTGAATCAAATTAAGGGTATTGGGTTGGAAGAGTATGAATCGGATATTTTACTGAACATATTTCGATATTTTGATGGTATCTTGATTTGTAGAGCTCCGAATGAGATGATTCTTATTTCTAAATAAACTAGAGACATAGAGCTACCAATGATCTTAAGTAATAGAATTTTAATTCAGTCCCTAAAACTTACAATTTTTGGATGGAAGTTGAGCACAAAATATTTGTTTCAGTATAAAAATAATTCAAAAATGGGGCCCGACACTTATGGTATTAGACAACGAAGATGAACTGAGGATGACTAATGAGGGTTAATTGGAATAACCATGCATGGTAACAAGCATAAGCATATGTTTTTATAACATCAGAGTTGGGCTCCGAAAACAGGGTCCAACAGTTGTGGTATCAGAGCCCAGAATTAGGATCTTACATAGGCAACTTTCGAAATATGTGTCAATCGCAAGGGCGATTGTTAAGAGTTCGGGCTAATAGAATTAGTGAGAAGAATAATGATCTTTCAGAATATGAGAAAATGAAAGTTTGTGGATATTTAGAAATATGAAATATTATGTAGTTTGATATGTTAGATTCCGTAATTGTGGTTATGTCAGTGAATTTGGTGACGAAATTTTGTTGGGGATATGTACTTGAATCGATATGGATTTGAAAACATTTTCATGAATTGACTGAGAAGAAATAGAGACATGGGTGGAAATGACTAGATTTAAGGTGTACAAGCAAAATGGAGTTGAAAGGTTGAACTTGGAAGTTAGAATGATTGTTTAATTGCAATGATAAAAGTTATGATCTAGTACAAGAAGATATTAGTGGAATTGAGATTTCTGATGATGTTACAATTAGTAATGAATTCAAAGATAAAGAGAAAAATATCATCTAGGATTAATGGAGATCAAAGTATCAATTGTGTAAGATATAAATCGGTGAATTGACTGAGATAAATATGTGGACAAAATGGGATAGATTTGGTGATACCCACCTAAGTATATGCGACAGTAATTATGGTTACTACTTCATTGAGTTTTGGTGATTAGAATGTTATGACCTTGTAAGAATGATAGAAATTGGTCTTCTTGAGGTATTAAGAATGGTTGATCATGTGATGATGATAACAGATGATTGATAAAGATTGCATGAATAGTATAGATAATAGTAGTAAGAAATCTTCTTTCTAAGAAGAATTTCACTGAATTAGATTAAGCAGATCAGATAGTTTATGTTAAGAATGATCAATGAAAGAACAAATCAGAAATGAATACGTAATGATTTAAAAGTAAATATTTGAGTCATATCCCTAGCGGAGACTTAAGCATAAGAGGTAGAATATACTACTAAGAATGTATGCATTTTGCTTAATGTAAAGTATCCAACTATATGAGTGGATTCCTATATTTGAGGAGACTTTAATTACTAATATGAGGAGTATATAAGTCCATGTTATATTCTGTGTAAATATGTTTGGGAGATACAAATTTGACCTGATGAATGTATTACAACACTAGAAGTTAAGTTGCAAATAAATTGAAATGTGTGGAGAAACTAGTATGAATGAGCAAACATTAGAATAAGTCAATGTGAGATATGAGAAGGTCTAAAGAATGGAGAAGATCATTTGAGGAAGCAAGTCAATTGGAAAATTGAAAATAACGTGAGACAATGTTACCTTATTGAGGAATTAGTTATTTAAGGAATTATGAGAACTAATCATGGGCATATGGAGCTTTGGAAATATTTGTTTGAGTTAACAAATGGCCCCGATAGTACTATGGTATTAAAAATTAAAGCAATCTAAACAAAAATTTGATGATCGTATGAGTGATGAAAGTAAAGAGAATTTTGAGGAATTATACTGATATTAATTATATCGTATGGATTTAGAAATTTTATAGTATACAAGGATGTTGTATAAGAGATTTGGATAAAATACAATGTAGCATAATAAAGTGATTTCATATGTATGGAGACAACTAAAGTCCTATGAGTTGACTATTCGATACATGATTTAAAGCTGCTATAGTAGTGATTGCTTTGAAAGTTTGGAGACAGTATATGTATAGGAACATCTTAGATATATATATATATATATATACTAGTACAGATCATTAAAGTTTGAGGTAATTATTGATTTGAGAAAATTGAATACGAGACTGAGACAACAGATATAAATACTGAAAGACTATGATGGTACAAATGAATATTTCCTAGTAAAGTTAAAGTTATACCTAATGCATTAAGCTGAAATCCCAATAGTAGTGAAGCATGAATTCAGATATTGAGGTTATCAGATCTAGTGCAAAAAGGAGCATAGAATGTGGAGTTGAATTTTGGGCAAATCAAAGTGCTATTTGCTAGGGAATTGAAGACCAGTTCCACATGAAAGGACTAACTAAGCCCAAATTGAGGATTAAAATTTTTTGAATCTTATTGAGAGTTTGAAAATATATCTAAATTTTGGGTTCGAATAGGAAGAATGATACATTGTGATTGAAATAAGAGTAGGTGTAATGGATAAAAGTGATAGAGCAAAGAGATTGTTAGAAAAGTACAAATGGTAACGTAAGTTATACATCCCAGTAGGAATACGCCGGAACATCATTTAGCAGCTAAGAATGTAGAATCAAATGATTGAATGTTTGAATTGCCGATGGTCTTAACTATCAGAGATATGCTTAAGGCTTATAGTTTGGAGTTCATAGGAACATGAGATCAATGTATAGTTTTATTTGACTTCAAGTATCACAATCATTATCCTAGTGATTTCATTATAATACTGTATGAGGAGTTAGATGATAGAAAGAGTCGTTCGCTTTTGTGTTGTGGTGATTAAAGCCTAAAAACGGTTGAAGGCCAGAATTGATTGAGAGGTTGATGATAAGTGAAATTGATCAATATTAGAAATTAAGTGATTCAAGAAAGATAAATGAGTTAGATGGATCAACACCAAGGGTGTGGAATATAGTGAGATAGACATAAGAGTTAAGTGTATTAACACTACATTGATGTGAATTATTAAGTGAAAGATAAATTATCTTTAAGAGTATCACCATGCCAAGGTGTGCTCGAGTTAGGAACAAGGATTAGCTAAGCTCGACATGAATTGGTCTGTACGAAATAATTATGAGAAGTGCTACTGATGAAAGATGTCTTAGATTCGTAATGTGATAGATTAGCATCAATGATGGGTAAAATCCATTCTCTCATAACTTGATTAACCCTCATGATGGATTTTCATTATGACCTATGTGACTGTTCAATTTAATTCTGTTTTCTTGAAATTTTCAATTTACAATTCTTGAAATTACTCATATTTACTTTCCAAATTCACTTGTGTAGTTTTTATTTCTTTTTATTATTTTCTGTAAGCCTTAGATAACTTAGGATTAGGCTAGTACCCTTCTCGTGGGATCGACACCTCTTATACTATAGTCACGGCTCGTGCATTTGCGATATTTGAGGGCTTATAAATTTTAAAGCTCGAATGACATGATCTTTTATGCTGTTATAAGGGAGGTGTAGATTAGTTTAATTCTTGTAGTTTAAGGCTTTTTAACGATCTTTTGTAATACAAAAGAAAAAAGGGAAGCTGGGCATAAAGTAGACGACACCTCAACTTGAATATCGTTAGACAACAATGGGGAATCTCAAGAGTTGAATGCTAAAAAAAGGTGGAAAACACGATGGTGGAGGAAATACATCACTGAGAGCGACGAACCCTTATGGACATCATGAGGCCATATCTCAATGCCTATCATCAAGGGATTGCATGACCACCGGTGCAAGTGAAAACGTTCAAGATTAAACCATCACTGCTAAACATGCTGTGAACCAACTTACAATTCTACAAATTAGCCAATGAGGATCCTAATGTTTATTTAGTAATTTCTTAGAAATTTGTGACACCTTATGATATATTAAGACGTCGGAGGATGCTATTAGGATGAGGCTTAGTTGAATTCTCTCCACCTAGCCAACATTACAACTTGGGAGCTGTTGGGATGAGTTTTTCTAGATACGTATTTCCCCTCTAAACAAGACAATAAGACTAATAAAGGAAATTATCAATTTCCAGCAAAATGAAGGAGAGTCTTTATATGAAGTGTGGAAGTGGTATAAGGAGTTACAAAGGAGCTATCCTCATCATAACCTACCCAATGAATTCCTATTGCAAACCTTCTACACTAGAGTTAATCTACCTATAAGGATCACCATAGACGCAACTGTTAGAGAATCATTCATGAGGAAAATAGTTGAAGCAACACATGATCTATTAGAAGACATGGCATATGCTAGTTGTCTTTGGACAACATAATGAAGTAGATAGCAGTCAACCTTTTAAGACCTAGGAGGAATGATTGCTACAAATTCAATGGCAACATTATAGGTTGAGATCAAAAACCTAACCAAGCAATTGAATAGCCTAAAAGTCACCTCTTCCTGTCCAGTCACAACAATGTTGCACGAATATGAGTCATATGGACAAAAGAGCTATATTGCTGTTGATTGCTTTTTATAGGAAAGTAACAACATGGAGCAATTCAACTTTAATGGAGCACAAGTTGGTTAGGGAGATAGCAATCCTTATTCAGCATATACTAGTCGGGTGCATAACCCCCCAAATTTTCATTGGTCTAACCATACTGAGATTTAGTTTAGAAATCAAGGGTCACATGGATATCAATAGGATAAATAGAATAATTATGATTTCAAATTAGACAATATCATGAACAAGCTCACAAGTATGGATGAGGCCCAAAAGAGGTTAGAAGAGCAAATTGACCAAGGACTCATGGCTCTTTTATTCTTAGCCTAGAGGTTTAAGTGGAACAACTTGCCAATGTGTTATCTACAAAAATTATGGGAAGTCTTTCGAGCAACACAGAAGTATATCTAAGAGAGCAAGTTAAGGCTATCATACTTAAAAATTGGGAAGAGTAAGAAAAACTAGTTGGAAATCAAGTTGAACCCTATCTTGTAGAAGATTAGGAGATGAAGAAAGATGATAAAGAAAAGAATGATAACCCTCCCTATTATTTCCTAGATATTGGTATACCATGCTTGAACATCAAAAAAACTTGGGTAGATGTCCATGAAGAGAACCTTATCATTCAAATTAGTGATGATCAAGCGACATTTAACATGAATGATGTATTAAAGAATCTGGAGGAAAGAGACCCATTCAAAAAAATTGATGTGCTCGACTCTTTGAAGGAATGAGAGGACGAAGAATAGTTGACAATGGACATCAAGTTTGAAGAAGCTATGGAAGTATCTATTTAAGAAGTTAAAGAAGAAGAGGAGATAAGGAAAAATGAGGAAGAACCAAGAAGAGAACAACTTACCTTCTTTCTAGGCAATCTGCTAGATTCTATGGAAGATTTAAGGAGTTTTATTATTCCCTGTTTTATTAACAGTTTGCTCAAAAAAAGAACATTATTGAAATTAATTGATTTTCATAATTTTATCAATATTGTCCATCAAATCATTTTGCAATTTGTAGCTTACTTACAAGCTATAAAACTGATGTTCAACGAAAAGGGTGGAAGCAAGCCACTTATAATTGATCCCGATTGACTTTCCAATAATATAAGGTCAAGATAATGACCATAAATTAGCAAGTTTAGTAGTTAGATTTAAATTGTTGCGTTTAGTTTACTTTGTTTTGAATTTTAAATAAAATTTTAATGATTTGAAATGATCTAAGATTACTAATTTTCTTACTCTCTTTAAGCAATTCCAAGAAATGACAACAATTTCAAGCGTCCAGTAGATTTGGTCTTAATACCTCACCATCATCACCTTCATCACCAAGAGTTCGTGTTCTAACCCATTTAGTTCTTGTTGTTGTTTTTGCTTTTCATATATTGTATTTGATTTCCCCCTTTTAGTTGTTTGTTTGTCTCGCTCTCACATTGAGGTCATTATATTGTTCAAGTGTGGGAAGGGTTGTGTATTTTTCTTTTATTGTGAATTTTGCATATTATTATAGTAGTGTGTTTAGGTTGCATATTATGAATTGTATGAATGTATCAATAGCTTAGATGGAATGAAATCAATTTAATTTTGAACATAATCTAACAAGTTGTGAAGAGTCATTAGCTCGCAAAATTAGTGATCTGTGTTCTTGTTGGAGTTATGTAAATATAGTGCCCTAGAAAGCAAGTGTATTTACATGTAACTTTATCTTCTTCGATTCTGCTTTGTAATGAAAATATTTATTATTAATAAAACAAAAGAGTTTGGTTTTATCTGTATGAGCATTATATATTTGGTCATAAGGTACCAAGATTCTTTTGTAAGTAATATACATATACATAGAGATGTATGAGAAATATGTATATTATTAGAATCTGAATTAATTGATTCACAGTTGAAAAATCAAGTTGGTCGCTTGATTATGGTTTAGACTGTAGTGTTGCAATTTATCTCCATATAAGTAAATGAGTTTACTTCAAGGGAATGATGAGTTTCATATCATGATAGTAGTTGACTATCGATAATGGCATTATTAAATGAATCTGGAATCAAGTATGCTTTCAAGAATAAAGTGGGCCGTTACTTTAATCTTAAAACATACAAGTTAAGCATTCGCTTATTATGAACCATAATCTTGATGAGTGGTGAACTCATATATGTTTCATTATAATTCTTGATATGATCAGAATGGATTTTTACAGAGTATTAATCCAATGTCGACGTATTGGAATTATTAATTGAAACATGTATCAGGGAACATTCACTCAAATAAAGAGTTTATAGTGTTATCATCTCTTCTAGATGTTTTAAGGAGATTTGGTGATTAAACTGGTGCCAGTAGTTTGATGGACTAGCTACCCATCAAGTCTTAACACTGAGATGAGATCTTATGTGTTAATCACCATATAAAGTAAAATGAGAGATCTAGAAGGAAAAACCAACATAAGGGCAAAATGGTAATTTTACCCTTTGTTGTGCGGATGGCTATAATAAGGTTCTAAATAGAGTTTGCAATTGGACATATTCTCATAATATTTAATAATTCAAGAGTTCAACTAATTGTCTTTAGTGAAATGACATTTAATTAATAAGCTAGAATTAATTCCAATGAGATTGAATTAATTATGGGCTTATTGGAGCTTGAATTATCAAAGTCCAATAAGATTCCCCACTTGGCTTTAAGGAAGGTTATCAAGCTAAGTAAGAAATATAAACGGAGGTTAATTAGAAGCCCATAATTGAATCTTGGGCTTGGTCTAATTAAAGAAGCCCAAATGTACATTTAGTAATGGGCTTGGTTTTTAGTTTAACGTAGTTAATTAGATTAATTATATTAAAACAATTTTTTTTAAGAAGAAGATAGCGATTTCGGTTATTCCTAGGTTAAATGTGTAACCACACATTTGACATTAAAATGCTAAATAAAGATGGTCTTTATTATGGTTAATCATCATTAAATGGAGTTATGAACTTACCATTAAATGGTTTAATGGTTGTCTTTTAATGTTGGCTTGTAACCTATTTGCATTCATTAGATTAAAGATGAAAGATGTACATTAGATGGACCATCTTCCTTCTTTCTTCTTGGCAAAACCGAAATTGGGTATTGAATTTTAGGTTATGGTCTTTTCAAATAGCCATCATAAAGATAAATGAAGATAATCTCATTTATTGGCTATTTTATGAGTGATTAATGAAAGAAGTGATGCATTTGATGCATCTCTCTCCTTCCATCCATGCATATACGAAATTGGTAGGCAAGAAAGAGTTCTTGCATGTTCTTTACACCTTCTCTCCTTTCACGAAAGGGAGAATCGAAAATACCAATTGAAAGAGTTTCAATTTTGCTTCTTCTTCTTCTAAGAAAATCTCCTCCAAACATTTCTTCTCCTTTCCCACCAAAGGATTTTGTTAACCTAATTGTCCTTGAAGAACAGGTGGTAAATCTAATTGGTTAAGGATACTACAACAAGAAGAAAGTAGATTGCTAAAGGAAAAGAGTCAAAGGCAAAGGATTTGGATACATGAAGAAGGAGAGGATAGCGCAGCGAGGATTTAAAGCTGTAGCGAAGGAGTCGGTAATACTCCTGATCTTGTTTATATTTTATTATCCTTATACCATATCATGTATAGATTGGCATGTTGATTTGGATTTGTTGCTTTCGCTACAAGTAATGATTTCTTAAAAGTTTTGAAATCTACCGTTTTTCCAAACAAAGCATGTTTTCTTTTTCCGATCCAACATATGATATGTTTTGAGGCCAATTCTGTACTGATGTGGTTTGCATTGAGTTAAGTGGTCTACATGAAAGTTGTAGAGGAAGTTTATAGCTTTACAATGATGTATAATATGTTATTTGTGGATGTGGGAATTGGAAGATGTGAAATTGTGAAGTTTGGATGTGGTATAGGATGACCAATTATCTGGCAAAAACTTTGACTGAACAATTGACCTAGTTAGAGGTTGAAATTGCTTTTACATTCTTCATGAAAGTTTTAGATTATGCTTTTATCTTTCCAAATATGTAAAGTATGGAAATTTTGGGCTATGAAATAGAAAGTTATGATTTTTACAAGTTGCTGTTACAGTTTAGCATGATCATTAGTGGACAGAAACTTTGAGTGGCTTTTTGACTCCCTTAGAGGCCAAATTGATTTTTCTGTCCTTCATGAAAGTTGTAGTTTGCTTTTTGATCTTTTAATTGATATAAAATATGACATGTTTGGACCTTAGGATTGAAATATAGAAATTTTAGAAGTTATGTGACTGTTTAGGGTGACATGATATTTGTAACATCTCATCACCGATAGGAAGGGTAAAATGATAATTTGAAATAGGTTGTGAGTGGGTAAACGTATCTTGGTATGTTCATGCATAATATGATCTCCATATATGCATAAATTGTAATTTTTGTAAATACACATGATTGTACATGCATTTCTGACATTTTCCCGGCATCTGTGGTTAATGTGAAAAATGTGTTATTTGTGATTGAAAAATAAATTGGAGTGGAATTTTGTGTGTTTTATATTTTTAGAGAATTTCAGGAATTTTTCAGGAATTTTTCGGGGTACATGCCCGGACCGGAAAATTTCCAACTGACTGACTGAGTGGGTTTCCTGTACTGAAAAGTACTGCCTAATGGCACGGATTTATTGGTTAAATAATTTTTTGGAATTGTTATAGAGCCATTAGCATTAGATGGATTAAAGATAATTTTGGCTTAGGGTTTATTAAATGGTCTTAATTGAGCTTTTTGTCTTTTTCTCTATGAAGAGCCAAGTGTCCTCCTTCCTTTATTATTTTTGTCTTGTTCTTTCCTTCACCTACGACTCTTCCCCTTGCAACTTGTAAAACAAAAATCACTTTGAAGGCTATTAGATCTCTTTCATCCGTAGCTCTTCATTTCCTTCTTCTTTGTCGTTGGTCTTTGTTTCTTGGTAAGTGCTACTCTTCTCTACCTTCTCACAAGCTCTTCTATTTTGAGTGCTTCCTCTTCATGTGTTCAAGCCTAAGCATGTTGCCTCCTTAATAATGATGATCGTTTGGGATGAGAGAAAGGTAGAGAATTGGAGAAAAAGTTGGAAGAGGAAGAGTGGAAGCTTGTATAGGTGAGGAATTTGTTTTATGTTCTTTAATTTGGTAATTGATGCTTTCTTTGTGTTGTTTTGAAATTTAGTTTCATGGTATTGGGGATTTTATTGCATGGGTATAAGTGCATGTTTATGGAAGGATAAATGATTGAACATGTGTTGGATTGGTTTTTGGATTGGTTTTGGTGTTAGAATGATGTTAAATGATTGGTAATTAAAGTAAGAACATTTTGGATGTGTGTTGTTATTGTATGGAAGTGTTCAAGTGAAGATTTAGAGGACATTGGGGCTGGATTAGTGGTTAAATTCTTGGCTAAATGGGAAGGTTATTGATATGGTAGTGATGTGTGCATGAAAGAAGTAAAGTTTTGGTTGAAATCTGGAAAATGGAATTTGTGTAGGTTTTAGATTTTTGCTCATAACTTTTGATTGGGTTGTCCAATTGAGCTGAGGTTTGTTTTAAATTAAACTTAAGAAGTATGACTAGATTTCATATGAAGGAAGTTCTGCTTAATTGTGGCTTGAAAAGCTTTGAAATTAGCTCGGAAGTTTGAAATGTATGTGCTGGATGAACAGTATCCGAGCTTTGGTTCCATCTTGATGACCTGAATCTTTGAGAATTTTTCTGGGATAAAGGTGACCGATTTTAAGAAATTGGTATTAATGAAAGTTGTAGATTTATGTGTTAGCTTTCTAATGCCACTAAGTATGATATTTTTTGATGTGTAGTTTACAAGTTATGGTCTGATAATGTTCAAGTAGTAATTCAGCCTTTGGAGTGCAATGCTCTGAGTGGATAGGTATTGTGCTTTTTGTGTTCTGCTAATTATTTGGGACTGTTAATGGTGAAATTTGCTCAAGTGGTCTCCTGAAAAGTTGTAGAGGATTGATGTAACTTTCTAATGAGATATTTTATGTGAATTTTGGGTGTAAGAATTGAAAGATATAAATTTGTGAAGTTGTGTTATGGTTTAGGCTGTAGGCTGATTTCATAAGGTCTAACAGGTCAGCCACATTTATTTGAGGATGCGACCTATGTAGAGATAGAATTGGGCTCGGCATTCTTCTTGAGAGTTGCAGTTGATTGTCTGAGCTTTTGATTGATATATGGTATGCAATTTTTCGACAATGGGTTTGAAAGTTATGAATTTTGGAAGATTGGGTTAGAATTGTGACTAAAATTGTGTAGGCAGAAGTTTTGTTTGAGATTTTGTTTTGGCTAGAGATGGAATTGGCTTCCAAGTTGTTCCTGAAAGATGTAGCATTTGTTTTGCTCTTTTTATTGATATAGAATTTGGAATTTTTGGCTAAGGGGATGAAAAGTTATGAATTTTTGTGATAATGTTGCATTGTGAT
Source organism: Erythroxylum novogranatense (assembly GCA_029891385.1). Taxonomy (NCBI): domain Eukaryota; kingdom Viridiplantae; phylum Streptophyta; class Magnoliopsida; order Malpighiales; family Erythroxylaceae; genus Erythroxylum; species Erythroxylum novogranatense. The sequence goes on along the minus strand of CM057232.1, from coordinate 33,738,003 downwards.
AGTGAATATGTGACTAGGCTGAGTCTTTGAGTGAAGTTTTGACATCCTTAGAGGTGTTATTAAATTTCAAGTTCTTCATGAAACTTGTAGGATTTTCCGAGACCTTTCCAACGAGACTGATTTTGTATAATTTGGACATTTTTGTGAAAAGATCCAGCTATTGAAAGAAGAGTTGGTATTTGAAAAAAAAAAAGGGCTGCAACGCTCGCCCATGCGGGCTGGGCGAGCGTCCGCTTGCCGAGCTCACCTAGCGATTGGAGAGCCCGGCTCGCCCTCCGACCACTGTCCAATCTTTTGTGCATAACTTTTCCATCCGACCTCCAAATGACTTGATTTTCGAAGCGATGGTTTCCTAAGAGATTTTTCTATCTTTCCACATCAGACTTAAGATTTTTGAGATCAAACAAAATGGAGGTGGTCGGATTTAAGAGAGTGGATCAGTGGGAATAGTCTGAACATGTTTCAGTAATTTGTGGATATCTTGAGCTAGAGAGCTCAGATCGAGCTGATTCTTTTTCCTAAGTAAACTAGAGACATAGATCTACAATTGTTATGTAGAGGTCGGTTTTCAATTTAGCCATTAAGATGTTCATTTTTCTGAGTGAAGTTTCATAGTGTGTGGATCTGAACATATTTTGGGATAACTTTTCCATCCGACGTCCGATTGACCCGATTCTCGAGGCATCAGATTCGTGAAATATTTAATTTCATTTATTTGTGAAATTGAGAATCTTTAGAGTGGAAATTAACGAGAATTGGTTAGGTCGAAGTGAGGGGATCGGGTAATGATTTTTTCGATCCAAGTTTTCTTAATAATTGAACCTATAGAGGTCTGAATTGAGTAATTTGGGTGTTGATGGGTTTCAAATTTTTTTTAGAGAAAAAATTTGGTCACAGGAATTTGTGTAATAGTGCCGGGAATGTCATGAACATGCATTATATACATTTAATTGCTACATGTGCATTAATAAATGTTTCTGATTGCTAATTTGGTAATGTTGGGTATTTGAACTATTTTAGAGACGCATTTGGAACGCCAATTAACAGACGTTGCCGAGACTTCTAGGCTTTAACTTCGGAAGCAAAGGTGAGTAACCTAGATGGTTCCTCAATTATTATTTGGTTATAATTTGCTCTTATACAACTGTAGAGAATAATGGAGGGACCTTTGCGTTTGTTTGTGCCAATATTCTGGACCGAAGGTGTCCGATGTATGTGGGAGATTATGACATAGGAGTGTTTTAATGGTGTTTGTGATTGGAATGTGATTGTTTGTGAACCAATTATATGAATGCGTTAATTGGGATTGTAATTCGTGATTGTGACTATATTGTAAATTGTTATGGAACAATTGTTTGAATGTGATAACTTGGATCCTATTGTGATGTAATATAGTTTAATTGTGACACATGCATTCCATTCATGAATGCATGATCAGTTAATGAGAGTTGTGACCGGAGCAACCACCGAGAACTACAAGCTCAACGTGTATATTGGGCCTCGAGCCCCACAGTGATCCAGAGCCTTTGGCTCAACGATTAATGCGCCCATATTGGGACAATTCAGAGCCTCAGGCTCACCGATTAATGCGCCCATATTGGGACAGTTTAGGTGCTCGGTCACAACACCGTAATAAATTGGAAAGGGGCACATGTGCATTATATATGCATTGGATTGCATTTCTTTGAATGAATGAAAAGCTAACTGCTTTGTGATTCTGTGTATTGCTGAGTGTGAATTGGGCAACAACAGTCTTGTGTTTGAATGTTTTACAAATTCAATTGGGTATAGATGTTTAAGCAAATGGAATGTGGCATATGGTATATGTTCAAGTGCAATTGTGCAATGTGTTTAATTACGCGACAAATGTGAAAATATGTAATATGTGAATATTGTGTTGCATGAATTGAGTGAACCATCGATGATGGTTCCTCACTGAGTTCGCAAAACTCACCCAAAAATTGTAATTATTTTTCAGGACTCAGAAGAATACCCCGTTAGGCAACGGGAGTATGACGTCTGCTGGTTAATATAGTAGAGAGTTGGTCGGGATCAGTTCGTGTCTGCATTAGTGTATTTTTGTTTTTTTGAATTTTTGTATTATTGATTTGGACAATTTGTAAAGTTAACATATTAGAATAAATTGTATTTATGAAAAAGGCCCCGAGGCCATTGATTCGTTTATGCAAATTATTTTCCGCATAAATTATCAAGTGTGTGTGTATGTCTTTAAAAAAAATTTATACTGAGTTTGACTGAGTGATGTAGCACGCCGCTCTCGCAGGGCACGGACTCGGATATCACCTTCGATGTCGGGTTCGGATCTTGTAGGAGTGGGGTGTTACAATATTGGGCAGTAACTTTGATTGGGTTTTGATCCCCTTTAGAGATGGAATTGGCTTTTGAATTCTCATGGAAGTTGTAGAGCTTCCTTTCAGTGTTCTTTTGATACCAATTTTGTAAATTTTGGGCTCTTGAGTAAAAAGATATGATTTTTGGAAAATTTGGATATATATATATATATATTATATTAGTGAAAAAAAATTGAAACGGGAGCAGGCGAGGGACTGACCTCTCCCTCGCGAGGGTGACGCCGCTCGCCCTCGCGAGTGTGACGGCTCACGAGGGCTAGCCTGCACGCGCTCGCCCAGTGCACGACCTCCCCTCGTGCGACGTCGTTTTCTGCTCCACCTGCGACGTCATTTCATGTCTTCTGATTTTGCTATTTTCCTCCCCTAATCCAACCCCTCTTCAATCTTTTGCTTATATCTTTTTCGTCTGACATCCGATTGACTTGATTTTCGAAGAGTTGGATTCCTAAGACATCCCTTTATTTGTTCACAAAAAATTGTGAATTATTGAGATTAAATGTAGGATGATTGATACTGCAATCCTTGGAATTAAATTATTTTTGACTCGGCTTCTAAGGGTTTGATCTTAAGATCGATACGAAGAGCTGATAAGTATTTCTTAGATCATTATCATGTTTAGAGACTTAGAATTATTTTATTGTTAATGTTTGTATGTATTCTAAGTTTTTGTTTGGTTTAGAGCAATAATTGGTATTAATTTTATGTTTCAAAATGGGCTTGCTGTGTCTATGAGTGCTGGAAATTAGGAAATTGAAGAATGAAGAATATGGAGGCTGAATGAAGTAGGTTATAAGGCTTTAGGATTGTGATAGAAAGAAAAATCCTAGAAGTGTTACAATCATAACAAACACTTTCTAAGCATGAGTCTTTTTAATCTGTTTTGGGGTTTGAGGACATTTTTGGAATCGATCAAAGTGAAAAAACACTAGTTACACCCTCAAGACCCTAATACACTATTTAAGAACGGAAACACACTAAAAAATGTAGCAGCCAACATAAAAGAGTGGATCAAATGTGGGAGATCAAGAACATTCAAGAATTCCAACTTTCTAGATCAAGTCTTCAATAGAGTTTTTCTTCTTTTCCTTTAGTTATTTCATTATCCTTGACATGTAATTTAAATTCCATGTTCATGAAGTTTTAAATTTCAGATTAGGATTTATTTTGTGACTTTACTTATTGTTGATTTCAATACATATTCTAGTGTTTTTAATAATTGTGCATTCTTAAACTTGACAACAAATCGAGAGAGTGAGTCAAAAGTAATTTGAGTTAGATTGTACAACGGGAGTTGGAAGCTTAATAAACCCTCAGTTATCAAGTTAATAGTCATTCAAAGAGGGATCTTGTTTGAGAAATTAATTATCTAATTGAATAAGTTAGGGAAAGTTTTGTGAATCGAAAGGTTACAAATTTGGAATTTTCTAATTCAATTAGGTTTAATTGATTAGGTCTTAAGAGAGAGTAATCAATACCTTAGGAATTCTAGGATAAAACACATAATTGATTTAGTAATAATTAAGAAAACAAAATAATTAAAGGATAAGTCTTAAGTATTCAATCTTGACCAAAACATTAAATTAATTTAGCAACTCAATTGTTATTTTAATTATTTTCTGGTTTTATTATTTGTTTCATTTGTTATTTATTTTATTCAAATCATTTTCTGAATACCTTAGACAAAGTTAGGTTCAAATTGTAATCATTGCATAATCCTCTTGGGAACGATAACCTTATATAATATAAGATACAATCCATATACTTACGGTGTATTGAAGGTTTTATTAGATATAAAACTTGCTCAACAAGTTTTTGGCACCATTGTCAAGGATTTTAGCATAATTCCTTTTATTTAAGGAATTTTACTCTTTCTAATGTGATTGAGGTATCCAATCCTAAGAAATTAAAGAAAAAGAGAAGAAAGTTTGGAATCTGGACGTCACAAAGAAAGAATGATGAATCCGAAGAGTTACCAAGAAGAGATAGAAAGAACAAAGGTGGAGGAAATGCATCATGTATAGCAAAGAACCCTCATAGACTTCATGAGGCTAGATTTCAACAACTATCATCAAGGAATTACACAACCACCAGTGCAAATGACACACGACCTGCTAGAAGAGATGGTGAACAATAGTTGTCTTTGGGCATCAAAATAAAGTACATAGCAGTCAACCTTTATGGATCCAGAAGGAATGATTACTGTAGATTCAGTAACAACATTGTAAGCTGCCTTACCAAAAAATTAAATAGCCTAATAGCCACCTCTTTCTCTCCATTCAAAGCAATTCAGCACAGATGTAACCTATGTAGACAAGAGAGCCCTATCACAACTAATTTCTTCCTAGTGCAAAACAACAATGTGTAACAATTGGTCTTCATAGGAACATAAGTTGGATAGGGAGGAACTGATCCTTACTGGAACATATACAATCCTGGGTGATAGAACCACCTAAAATTTTCTTGATCTAACCACTTAAGCAATTATTAGTTATATATTACCAACAAGCTCTATTAACTCTAGTTTTCCCTTAGGTCGTGTTTATACAAAAATGTAAGGTTTCAGGGTGAAGTGGCAGTGTCTCATAGCTGTGAGTGCATGAGACACCTTTCATGGGCATGACATGGGTTGTCATGCCCATGTAACTAGTATCACAACCATGACATGGTATGTCATAGCCGTGACACACCTCTCACAGCAATGACTTATTTGTCATGGCCGTGAGAATTATCTTAAGGCAATGACCACATAATTCTTCAATTCTTTTAGCATTTTCTTATCTTCTCTAACTCTAATCCTTCTTTTTCTTGATCCATGAAGGCAAATGAGTGTGTACTTTCAAAAAATAGCTCAAATATAGTGCTTTCGACTCACTTTAGCTCTTTTGCTTCCGAATTGTATCTAAAATTAAATATGAACTAAAGTGAGTATCCTAAGCATTTTTATAACAAAAATTACTATGTTGGACCCCGATTTTTGAGTAAAAATAATAAATATTCAAAAGTGAAGGTGTTGATTGAAATAGAGTTGAAAAACAAGAACTAAAGAGAAAAAGAGTGAAAATATGAAAAATTGTGAAAAGTTTGACCTTTTGACCTTGGAAGGTTGACTTTTGATTTAGGCAAAATTTGAAAAAATGGTCTACATAAAACTTGTAGATTATGTTAAGAGCTTTCTGTAGCCATAAAGTTTGCAATTTTTCGATATCAGGAGTGAAAGTTATGGTAAGTCAAAGTTTGAATGTGACATAGGTTGACCTATTTATATGGCTGAAGTTTTGACTAAAAAAATTTACCTAGTTAGAGGTTAATTGAGCCTTGAAGTTCTTCATAAAAGTTGAAGGATTTGATTTGATCTTTATATTTATATAAAGTATGGAATTTTTCGATCAAGGAATAATAAGTTATGATTTTTACAAGTTTCTGTTATGGTTTTTAGCATGATTAATAGAGGATAGAAAGTTTGACTGAAAAATTAACCTCCTTAGAGGTCAAATTGATTTTTATGTCCTTAATGGAAGTTGTAGGTGACTTTCTGATCTTCGCAGTGATATAAAATATGAGGTGTTCAGAATTTGGAGTTAAAAGATATAAATTTTCAAAGTTGGCATTTGTTTAGGGATATATTAAATTGGGGTAGTACCTTTGACTGAATATTTGACCCCTTTAGAGATAAAATTGATTTTTGAGTTTTTCATGGAAGTTGTAGAGCTTCCTTCAAGCTTTCCATAGAGACCAAATTTGTCAAATTTGGAATTCGGAATCAAGAGCTACGATTTTTGAAAATTTCGAATATATATATATGTAATTATGTAAATAATTATATATATATATTTTGAAAAAAAAGAGATTTCGCTAGGGCGATACGTCGCCCTAGTGATGAGGGTTTTGTATAATTTTTTTATTAAAATTTTTTAATTTTTGAATTATTATTTTTGAATTATTTAATTATTATTTTCAGATTTTAAGAAATATGACCCCTCTTCAATCTTTCGCCTATATCTTTTTCGTCCGACATCCGATTGACTCGATTTTTGAAGCGTTGGATTCCTAAGACAGTGAATTTCATTTTTACGAGAAATTTGTGAATTTTTTAGATTAAATTAAGGATGATTAATTTAATCAAAGTGAGTGGACTAATTTTCTGAACATAGTTCAGTATTTCGAGAAATTCAGGATCTGTGGTGATTCGATTGAAGTGATTCTTGAGGCGAAATAAAATTAAGATATGGGGCTACAAATCATATGAAGAAAGTAAATTTCAGTTTTGCCCCTAAGAGTTTTGATTTATGAATGGAAGTTCGGATTAGTGTGCAGTTTTTGGGTTAGGAACATCTGAAAGTATATTGGGCATAACTTTTGCTCTGGTAATCGAAATGAGGCGATTCTTAATTTTAATTAAACTAGAGAAATAGAGCTACAATTGTTACGAAGACATCAAATATCAATTTTGGGTTTAAGAATGTAAATTTCTGGATGGAAATAACTTGCTGGAAAATGTGTTAGAATATGAACATGTCGGAAATATTTTGAGCATAACTTTTGACGTAGTGCTCCGAATTGGATGATTCTTGTGGCGTTATGAAATTAAGACATAGAGGAACATTTCTTTAGAAATAAGTTTTGGCAAATTCCTTCAAATTGATAGTGCGAATCAAACCCACAAGTGAGCATGGCATAAAGTAAAAAATAGGGGCAAATTCAGAAATTAGGTGTATATGAAAGGGTATTTTGGTCTTTAATCAATTTTAATGGCATGACACCAAACAATGAGATGAGTGCCGTATAAGGAAGGGTCTAGAAATTAAAAGAAGAGAATGAAAAGAGTGGAAGTCGATTTTTAGAGGAAAGGAGAAGAAAATAAGAAGAGAATGGAGAAAGGTGATTTCGGCGATGGAGAAGAAGAGAAAGCTTGGGATTTTGATTTTTGGAGATTTAAAGCTTGTTTTTGAGTAGATTTCAAGGAAGAAGGATGAAAGAAGGTGGAAGCTCCCTCTAAGGCCCTATAAATCTGAAAATTGAAAGAGAGAGAGGTAAGAGAAAAAGTTTAAGTTTTGAATTTTCTTGAATTTTTGGTTTAGAAATATGGAAAATAACTTGGGTATGTGATTTATGAAGCTAATTGTGATGTATATGCTTTAGGTTATGCTTAATTTTGGATGGAATTTTGTTAAAGGTTTAGGCTTAATTTTGTGAATTCTTAGCATAGAATTATAAACAATAGTATGGGTTTATGGAATATGATCTTAATTTTGAAGAATTATGGAAATTATGATATTAAATTTGGGTTGATTGGTTTAGGCAAATTTTAGAAATTAAGGCTTTTGAAAATTTATGAGTTAGATGGCTTTTAAATATAAGGGAATTGAGTTTTCCAAGCTCAATTTATGTAATTATGATATTTATGATATTTATTTTGGACGATTATGGTTTAGGAAATTTTTAAAGTTGAGGAAAGAAGAAGAAATTTGGAGATTTGGAGCTTGGAACAAGTTTCTGACATTAATTCGAGGTGGGTAGTATATTTATATTTTGATTTGTAAGCTATACATGCAATTTTGAAAATTAAAGAAAACAATTTTGAAAAATTTAAAGAAAGCAAAATTGATTTTGATAAATTATTGTTTTTGTAAATGTTTGAAAACAATGTTGATTAATGTTTGAAAATATGATATCCGAATGATTTCTGAGAAATTAGTACAGTTTAAATTCATTTGTTATAAATGCATTATTGAATTATGCACATTGTTGAAAACATTGATTGAATGATTTGATTGTTGAAATTAGTATTTGAATGATGAATTGATTGAATTGTATGCATTATGTGAAGGTATAAAATCAAGTTTCAAAATGTGCCTCCGGGCAATTTGATTTGTATGTGGGAATTATGTGGAAATATGAAAAATTTCAAGAAAATCAAGATTTTTGAAAAGGGCCTTCGGGCAATTCGAATTTCCACTTTCGCTTATGTGTTATGTGAGTTTGGTCAAGTCCTTGTGAGTTAGTGCACTGTCTCTATTCGTTTATAGCTTTCTCCCGGCTGCCCACTAGTGGCGCGGAGCTCCGATTTCGGACTCCTTTTACGGCTACACTGTACCGCTATGCCGAAAAGTGTAGTACGTTTTGTTTACGGCTGCACAGGACCGTTATACGGGAATGTGCAGTACGTTTTGTTTCGGACCGAACCAGACCATTTTGATATGTTACGTGTTTTTGATTTGTTTCTGTGTGCTGCATTCATGTTTAAAATTGAGAAATGAAAAAGTGAAATTTATTATAAAAAGTTTGAAAAATATTGAAAGATTTGAGGAAAATGTTTGAAAAGTTGTAAAGTTTGAAAAATAAGCCTTTTGGCAAAAAGTTTATGAAAAAAATGATTTCTGCTTATTTTTTAATTTATAAATGTGTGATCTACTGAGTTGTGTAGCTCACCCCCCTTTCATCCCCATCTCCAAGGTTCGTGCAGGAGATCAGATGAAAGAAAGTAAACACTTTTGTTCGTTTTTGTTCAGAGTGTATCTTATGTATTTGGGCTTGGAATGCCATTAAAGTATGTTGTGTAAGTCATTATGAGAATGTTTTATGAGTTCTGGACATGTGTATTTAAGAAAGTTATGGAAGAGATTTGAGTATAACGTATTCGATTTCTGAAATTGTGTCATTTATGAATGGTTAATTAGATTGAAATTGTCATTTATGAATGATGGGGATTGTATATTGATTATAAATATGATGATTGTGATTTGGATATAGATAATGAGATTGTTGTGTTGACTAATTGAGAATTATGGAAGTATTAGGTATAGACGCGTGTTTTCTTTGGTGTTTGGATTCGGACGGAGAGTCCGATGATTCGAAATGTTTGGGATTATAGAAGTGTTTTTGAACACCTTGCAGGTTTTGGGTTAGGTCAAAGGCATCCGTTATACTGCCGAATTTTCGTTAGAAAATAAATTGGAAAAGAAGAAAAATAAGATTTAGATACTTAAAAGATGGAATTAGCGATTTATATGATTGTTATAAAGTTCGTTATGATATGAGAGATTGATTGAGGAAAATGTCCAAGAAAAAGGAAATCAGATTTGATTAATGAGTAAAGAAAAGAAAAGAAAAAAAAATTATACCGGATTTGGATAGTCTAAGTTTCCAACGCGATCGTTTTTGTCTTTGTATTTTATTCACGGATGTCGGCATTTCATTCAGTTCAATTACTTCATTTAGTTGGTTTGATTCCATACGTATCCGATTTGATTTCGCCTTATGTTTCGTTCGTTCGATTCGCTTATTCGTTTCGCTTTCGTATTAAATTCGATTCCGATTTGCTTTCACTTTGTTATCCGATTTGTTATTCGTATTCCGATTTTTCATATTCGTTTTGCTTTATCGATTGCTTTGTTTTCTGATTTGAAATTTCGTTGCGAAATTTCCGTTTCCATTCGCTTTCGTTTCCTTCACTTTTCGTTTTTCGGTTGGGATTCGGTTCCTGGATCGGGTCCCAACATAGATGGTATCAGAGCCCAGTAATAGGATCTTAACTGGGCATATAAGATAGATAAGAGTGTGTGAGGATAAGATTGAATTAGTGAGGATATGCTAAGTGATCATTTGATTTTGATGACAAGAAGTATGATTGACTTTAGGAATGTGAAATTGATGTGAATAATTTGTCATGAATTATGTGAAGAATAAAAGTGATTATTTGATGAAGATGATAAGAATTTTGAGCAATTTAAGGAAAGAGTTCATGAAATTGAGATTTGAAAGTTCATGATGTATTGGATGAGGAGATGTTGAATATTTATGTGTGAGATGAAATGAGAAAGGTTTGAAAGATGGGATTAATATTGAAGATTCATTGGTTAATTTGGAATGACATTTGGTCCTTAGTGGATTCCTTAAAAAAAAATGAGACCATATGACTTGCAAATTATTTGATGTGAGGAGATAGTGACTTTGGATATGATATTAGTATTTGACATAAGAAGTGAAAGTGTTTGATTATCTTCGTTTAGAAAGAAATAATATGTAAAGATGAGTTACTTGGTGTTAAAGCAAGTATGAATTTCGAGGACGAAATTCTTTTAAGAGGGAGAGAAATGTTGGACCCCAATTTTTGAGTAAAAATAAGAAATATTCAAAAGTGAAGGTGTTGATTAAAATAGAGTTGAAAAACAAGAACTAAAGAGAAAAAGAGTGAAAATATGAAAAATTGTGAAAAGTTTGACTTTTTGACCTTCGAGGGTTGACTTTTGATTTAGGCAAAATTTGAGAAAATGGTCTACATGAAACTTGTATATTATGCTAAGAGCTTTCTATAGCCATAAAGTTTGCAATTTTTCGATATCGGGAGTGAAAGTTATGGTAAGTCAAAGTTTGAATGTGACGTAGGTTGACCCATTTATATGGCTGAAGCTTTGACTAAAACAATTTACCTAGTTAGAGGTTAATTGAGCCTTGAAGTTCTTCATAAAAGTTGAAGGATTTGATTTGATCTTTATGTTTATATAAAGTATGGAATTTTTCGATCAAGGAATAATAAGTTATGATTTTTACAAGTTTCTGTTATGGTTTTTAGCATGATTAATAGAGGATAGAAAGTTTGACTGAAAAATTAACCTCCTTAGAGGTCAAATTGATTTTTATGTCCTTAATGGAAGTTGTAGGTGACTTTCTGATCTTCGCAGTGATATAAAATATGAGGTGTTCGGAATTTGGAGTTAAAAGATATAAATTTTCAAAGTTGGCATTTGTTTAGGAATATATTAAATTGGGGCAGTACCTTTGACTGAATATTTGACCCCTTTAGAGACAAAATTGATTTTTGAGTTTTTCATGGAAGTTGTAGAGCTTCCTTCAAGTTTTCCACAGAGACCAAATTTGTCAAATTTGGAATTCGGAATCAAGAGCTACGATTTTTGAAAAATTCGAATATATATATATGTAATTATGTAAATAATTATATATATATATATTTTTTGAAAAAAAAAGAGATTTCACTAGGGCGATACGTCGCCCTAGTGATGAGGGTTTTGTATAATTCTTTTTATTAATTTTTATTTTTATTAATTATTTAATTATTATTTTTGAATTATTTAATTATTATTTTTCAGATTTTAAGAAATATGACCCCTCTTCAATCTTTCGCTTATATCTTTTTCTTCCGACATCTGATTGGCTCGGTTTTTAAAGCGTTGGATTCCTAAGATAGTGAATTTCATTTTTACGAGAAATTTGTGAATTTTTTAGATTAAATTAAGGATGATTAATTTAATCAAAGTGAGTGGACTAATGTTCTGAACATAGTTCAGTATTTTGAGAAATTCGGGATCTGTGGTGATTCGATTGAAGTGATTCTTGAGGCGAAATAAAATTAAGACATGGGGCTACAAATCATATGAAGAAAGTAAATTTCAATTTTGCCCCTAAGATTTTTGATTTATGAATGGAAGTTCAGATTAGTGTGCAGTTTTTGGGTTAGGAACATCTAAAAGTATATTGGCCATAACTTTTGCTCTGGTAATCGAAATGAGGCGATTCTTAATTTGAATTAAACTAGAGAAATAGAGTTACAATTGTTATGAAGACATCAAATGTCAATTTTGGGTTTAAGAATGTAAATTTCTGGATGGAAATAACGTGCTGGAAAATGTGTTAGAATATGAACATGTTGGAAATGTTTTGAGCATAACTTTTGACGTAGTGCTCCGAATTGGATGATTCTTGTGGTGTTATGAAATTAAGACATAGAGGAACATTTCTCTAGAAGGAAGTCTTGACAAATTCCTTCAAATTGATAGTACGAATCAAACTCGCAAGTGAGCGTGACATAAAGTAAAAAAATAGGGGCAAATTCAGAAATTAGGTGTATATGAAAGGGTATTTTGGTCTTTAATCAATTTTAATGACATGGCACCTAACAATGAGATGAGTGCCGTATAAGGAAGGGTCTAGAAATTAAAAGAAGAGAATGAAAAGAGTGGAAGTCGATTTTTAGAGGAAAGGAGAAGAAAATAAGAAGACAATGGAGAAAGGTGATTTCGACGATGGAGAAGAAGAGAGAGCTTGGGATTTTGATTTTTGGAGATTTAAAGCTTGTTTTTGAGTAGATTTCAAGGAAGAAGGATGAAAGAAGGTGGAAGCTCCCTCTAAGGCCCTATAAATCCGAAAATTGAAAGAGAGAGAGGTAAGAGAAAATGTTTAAGTTTCGAATTTTCTTGAATTTTTGGTTTAGAAATATGAAAAATAACTTGGGTATGTGATTTATGAAGCTAATTGTGATGTATATGCTTTAGGTTATGTTTAATTTTGGATGGAAATTTGTTTAAGGTTTAGGCTTAATTTTGTGTTTGAGGATTTTGTGAATTCTTAGTATAGAGTTATAAACAATAGTATGAGTTGTGGAATATGATCTTAATTTTGAAGAATTATGGAAATTATGATATTAAATTTGGGTGGATTGGTTTAGGCCAATTTTAGAAATTAAGGCTTTTGCAAATTTATGAGTTAGATGGCTTGGAAATATAAGGGATTTGAGTTTTCCAAGCTCAATTTATGTAATTATGATATTTATGATATTTATTTTTGACGATTATGGTTTAGGGAATTTTTAAAGTTGAGGAAAGAAGAAGAAATTTGGAGATTTGGAGCTTGGAACAAGTTTCTGACATTAATTCGAGGTGGGTAGCATATTTATATTTTGATTTGTAAGCTATACATGCAATTTTGAAAAATTAAAGAAAGCAATTTTGAAAAATTTAAAGAAAGCAAAAATTGGATTTTTGATAAATTATTGTTTTTGTAAATGTTTGAAAACAATGTTGATTAATGTTTGAAAATATGGTATCCGAATGATTTCTGAGAAATTAGTACAGTTTAAATTCATTTGTTATAAATGCATTATTGAATTATGCACATTGTTGAGAACATTGATTGAATGATTTGATTGTTGAAATTAGTATTTGAATGATGAATTGATTGAATTGTATGCATTATGTGAAGGTATAAAATCAAGTTTCAAAATGTTCCTTCGGGCAATTTGATTTGTATGTGGGAATTATGTGGAAATATGAAAAATTTCAAGAAAATCAAGATTTTTGAAAAGGGCCTTCGGGCAATTCGAATTTTCACTTTCGCTTATGTGTTATGTGGGTTTGGTCAGGTCCTTGTGAGTCAGTGCACTGTCTCTATTCGTTTATAGCCTTCTCCCGGCTGCCCACTAGTGGCACGGAGCTACGATTTCGGACTCCTTTCACGGCTACACTGGACCGCTATGCCGAAAAGTGTAGTACGTTTTGTTTACTACCGCATGTGATCGTTATATGAATGTAGTAAATTGCTTCGGACCGAACTGCACCATTTTGATATGTTACTTGTTTTTATTTGTTTCGTGCTGCATTCATGTTTAAAATTGAGAAATGAAAAGTGAAATTTATTATAAAAGTTTGAAAATATTGAAAGATTTGAGGAAAATGTTTGAAAAGTTGTAAAGTTTGAAAAATAAGCCTTTTGGCAAAAAGTTTGTGAAAAAAATGATTTCTGCTTATTTTTCAATTTATAAATGTGTGATCAACTGAGCTGTGTAGCTCACCCCCCTTTCATCCCCATCTTTAGGGTTCGTGCAGGAGATCGGATGAAAGAAAGTAAACACTTTTGTTCGTTTTTGTTCAGAGTGTATCTTATGTATTTGGGCTTGGAATGCCATTAAAGTATGTTGTGTAAGTCATTATGAGAATGTTTTATGAGTTCTAGACATGTGTATTTAAGAAAGTTATGGAAGAGATTTGAGTATAACGTATTCGATTTCTGAAATTGTGTCATTTATGAATGGTTAATTAGATTGAAAATTTCATTTATGAATGATGGGGATTGTATATTGATTATAAATATGATGATTGTGATTTGGATATAGATAATGAGATTGTTGTGTTGACTAATTGAGAATTATGGAAGTATTAGGTATAGGCGTGTGTTTTCTTTGGTGTTTGGATTCGGACGGAGAGTCCGATGATTCGAAATGTGTTTGGGATTATAGAAGTGTTTTTGAACACCTTGCAGGTTTTGGGTTAGGTCAAAGGCAGCCGTTATGCTGCCAAATTTTCGTTAGAAAAAAAATTAGAAAAGAATAAAAATAAGATTTAGATGCTTAAAAGGTGGAATTAGCGATTTATATGATTGTTATAAAGTTCGTTATGATATGAGAGATTGATTGAGGAAAATGTCCAAGAAAAAGGAAATCAGATTTGATTAATGAGTAAAGAAAAGAAAAGAAAAATTTTTTTATACCATATTTAGATAGTCTAGGTTTCCAACGCGATCGTTTTTATCTTTGTATTTTATTCACGGATGTCGGCATTTCATTCAGTTCAATTACTTCATTTATTTGGTTTGATTCCATACGTATCCGATTTGATTTCGCCTTATGTTCCGTTCTTTCGATTTCGATTCGCTTATTCGTTTCGTTTTCGTATTAAATTCGATTCTGATTTGCTTTCACTTTGTTATTCGATTTGTTATTCGTATTCTGATTTTTCATATTCGTTTTGCTTTATCGATTGCTTTGTTTTCCGATTCGAAATTTCGTTGCGAGATTTCTGTTTCCATTCGTTTTCGTTTCCTTTGCTTTTCGCTTTTCGGTTGGGATCCGGTTCCCGGATCGGGTCGCAACATACTAAGTGTTATGGAATAAATTCATAATCAATTAAGAACATATCAATTTTTCCCACACTTAGCTTTTGACCGTCCTCAGGCAAAACATTAAATTTAATATTATAGATCCAAAAACATTTACTCATTTTCTATATATTCTAAGAACACATAATCATAAGAAAAGATGAATAACCTTTAAAAATCATAGCAATAATTTGACATTCAATACTTCTAATCATGACTAATCAACATTCATCACCTTCATAAATTGAGTAATCTAATGGTAGACTTGGACAAAATGTGTTTAACTAAGATATATTCATGGGTACACTTAACATCATTCATGATCAAGACATTCCATAACTTTGCATATCATTTCATTTCTCTACCATTAAGGTTCACATGCAAAATCATGGATCAAGTGACTTTTCAAGGTTATAATGTGGGTAAAGGTAAGGTGAGATATATTTAGGTCAAATAGCCTGAAAGCTAGTGAAACAAAAGTAACACTCAATGTAACATCAAATGCAAAAACTAACATTCAATCACAATTGTACATTAACCATAATGAATGCAAAAACGATGTTTCATAGCTCAAACTCAATCTCTCTCACCACAAACCACATGAAGCATAAATCACTTACAAAAGTTGATAATAAATAAAACTTTGTAACCATAGGGAATGACCTTTGAAAGCAACATCCACCTCATATCCAACGTAATAAAGTAACCCATTCAATATAATTTTAGGAGGAAAGACTAATCATAAATAACTTTTCAACACATATGCATTTCCTCCTTGATAAATTTATTTAAACATATTTTTCCTTTTTTCTTTCAGTTGCTTTTTTTTCTTATTCTTTTCTCTTTTTCTTTCTTTCTTTTTCTTTCCTTTTCTTTTCATTTAAACATTGAAAGAAGCTACATTAATAAGGGAGTTTCATTAATAAGACATAAAATGACATCCCAATAATTATAACAATCCCACACATATACACACCCCTACACTTAGACTTTTGTACATCCACAATCATCAACAATCAACAAATACTTCACTAGCTTTATGCCTTGGGTAGGACATTTGGTTAAGTTTAATAGCATGTAATGTAGTTAATATAAAAAGAAAGGCTAATAAAGCTCAAGGGGGCTTTAAAAAGGGAGAATTCATATCAAGGGGTAGTCTATTTGACTAATGTAGTTGATAAAAAGAAAGAATGCCTATATCATTTCTATGTTAATGCAAGTGATAAAAATGTGGTCTTGAATAGAAAATCAAAGCAAAGTCAGGACATACATGTCATGAAGGCCACATATAAACAAAAGACAATGAGACTAATATGAATGTGTCAGTCTATAAAGGCTCAAAATCTCACTGGCTTGTGTCTACCAGTAGTCACTACCCTTCTAAAGATAATGCACATTGACTAGTCATAAGAACAAAAGTACATGTTAAAGTTTCCACAGATTCTTCTAATAAATTCACTCTCTGATTATGACTATATATGTTGGACCACGATCTTTGAGTAGAATTTAGAAATATTAAATGAACTTGAATGAGTGTCTTAGAATATGTATTGTGTTAAAGATGTAATTATACTTAAAGGAAATTGATGAGAAATAAGTGATTGGTTTTGATGACTTTAAAATTTGAGTAGAGTAGTATGAGTTATGAAAGTTAAAGTGAATGAGTTAATTGAAATGGAGTTGAAAAGCATGAAATAAATAGTGAAAGTGTGAGAATTTGAAGAATTAAGAAAGTTGACTTTTTAGGGATAGAGAGTTGACTTTTTGATTTAGGCAGAATTTGGGAAAATGATCTCCATGAAACTTGTAGCTTATGTTGCAAGCTTTCTGTCGCCATAAAATATGATATTTTTCAATATCAAAATTGAAAGTTATGATTTTCTGAAGTTAAGGTTATTTTACTTTGTCTGTGAAAATGCTCTTAAGTATAGGATTGTGTATGTTGTGCTTTGAGGCGAATTCTGGATTGATATATTTTGAATTGAGTTAAGTGGTCTTCATGAAAGTCATAGAAGATTTTTCTAGCTTTTCAATGAGGTATCATATGTTAATTGTGGATGTGAGAATTGGAAGATATGAATTTATGAAGTTTGGATGTGGTACAGGATGACACACTATTCTGGCAGAAACTTTGACTGAAGAATTGACTTAGATTTTGAAATTGCTTTCAAGTTCTTCATGAAAGTTTTAGATTTTGTTTTTATCTTTCCATTAATGTGAAGTATGCAATGTTTAGACCAGGAAATATGAAGTTATGATTTTTGCAAGTTTCTGTTACTGTTTTAGCATGATTATTAGAGGATAGAACCTTTTATTGGAAATTTGACTTTTTTATAGGCCAAATTGATTTTTCTGTCCTTCATGAAAGTTTTAGGTGGCTTTCTGATCTTTGCATTGATATACAATATGACATGTTTGGACTTCGGAGTTGAAAGATAGAAATTTTGAAAGTTGAGTCTTTGTTTAGGGATTGATTATTTTGGACATAATGTTTGATTGGGTTTTTGACCCCTTTACAAATGGAATTGATTTTTGAGTTCTACTTGGAAGTTGTAGAGCTTCCTTTAAGCTTTCTATTGATACAAAATTTTTCAAATTTGGAGTTCTGGACCAAGAGTTATGAATTTCAGAAATTTCGGTTAGAAATATATATCTATATATATGAAAAATCCTTTTGTTTTTGCTATTCTCCTCCCCTAATCCGACCCTTGTTCAATCTTTTGTTTATAACTTTTCCGTCCGATATCTGATTGATTTAGTTTTTGAAGCGTTGGATTCCTAAGACAATTATCTACATCTTCATGGGAAATTTGTGATTTTTTTAAGATTAAAATGAGGAAGATTGATCTAATCAAAGTGAGTTGGGAAATTTTCGGAACATAATTCAGTCTTTTGAGAAATTCTTGATTTGTGGAGATCCGATTGAAATGATTCTTAAGTAAAACTAAAATAGAGACATGGGGCTACAAGTCATAAGAAGGAATTGAATTTTAATTTAGTCCCTAAGACTTTCAATTTCTGAATTGAGGTTCAGATTAGTGTTCAGTCTTGGATTAGAAAAATCTGAAAGTATTTTAGCCATAACTTTTGCTCTAGTCATCCAAATGAGGTAATTCTTGATTTGGATTAAACTAGAGAAATAGGGATACAATTTGTCTTAAGAAAGAGAATTTTAATTCAGCCTATAAGATTATCAATTTTGGATGGAATTAAAGTTTTGAAAAATGTTTTAGCATAATGATAATCTGAAATGTTTGGACTATAACTTTTGGTGTAGTGCACCAAATTAAATGATTTTGGTGGCGTTATGAAATTAAGACAATGAGGAACATTTCTCTAGAAGGAAGTTTTGGCAAATTCCTTTAATTTGATAGTGATAAAATTGTCCTAAAGTAAGCATGAATTGAAATAAAGTTCAGGGGAAATTTTGGAAGATCAATTAAAGAGTTAAGGTTTTAGGCTTATATGGAAGGTTAATATGGTCATTTGTCATTCCTTAAATGACTAGGCATGAGGGCTGTCATTTTTAAGTTGGAGCAGCCGAAACTTTAAAGGAAAAGAGCAAAATGAAAGAAGAAATAAGAAGAGAGGAAGAATGAGAGCTTCGGTGGAGAAGAGAAAGGGGAAAGAAAAGGAGAAAACTTAGGGTTTCGATTTTCATGACTTCAAGCATGATTTTTTCGTTGATTCAAGGGGAAAAAGAAGGAAGATGATGAAAGTTTCCTTCCAAGCTAAGAAAAATCCGAAATTGGAGAAGATGAAGGTAAGAGATGCATTTTGATCTTTTAGTTTTTCATGAATTTTTGGGTTAGATAGCTTGGAAATGTTATAGGTTTGTGATTTCCAAGTTCAATTTTGGTGATTGCTTAGTATTATTGATTCAATTTTGGATGATCAATTAATTAGGGTTTATGTTATTGAATTAGTAAAAATTAAGGAAAGGCTTTGAGAATTGATTCTTGGGATAAGTTTCAAGCATGGAATTGAGGTGGGTAATATGTTTGTATTTTGAATTATAAGCTAATTATGTGATTTTGAAAAATCAAGAAGCAAATGTTTTCAAGTAATTGTTTATGTTAATGTTTGAAAATTATGATTTTCAATGATTAAATTCAATGCTTTTGGAATGATTTTAAGAAAATTGAAATAATTATGGAATTCATTATTATTCGAATGTTTTGAATAATTTGAGAAATTAATGATTTCATTGCTTGAATGAATAGGAATTTATTTGAATTATGATTTTGATAAATTGCAAAATTGTTGCATTCTTTATGATTGATTGATTGAAAAACGGTTATGTAAATTATGATTTTAAGAAATTGCTATGATTTGTGCATTCTTTGTGTTTGGATGAATTAAGATTTTGATATGTGAAATATGTGTCACGTTATGCTTGATTATGACATGACATGAAAATTTGAGATTTCGAAATGTGCCTTCGGGCAATCTGATTTTCAAGCATTAAAATGTGTTATGTAGGTTTGGTTAGGTCCCATAAGTTAGAGTCAAGTGCACTTGTCTCGTTTTCATAGGCTTCGCCCGCCTGCCCGCTAGTGGTACTGGAGCTCCGATTTCGGACTCCCGTAAGTTCACGGCTACATTGGACCATTATCTTGGGAAAGTGTAGTACATTCGCTCATGGTCGCACAGGGACCATTATGCGAATGGAAAGACGATCCGCTTTGGACTGACCCAAACCGTTTTGATATGTTATGTGTTTTGATTTGTGTTTATATGTGATGCATTCATGTTTCGATTTTATTTATGAATTGTGAAAAGTTTTAGAATTTCGAGGAATGAGAAAGTGAGGTTTTCAACCGTGAAAGTTTTGGAAACTATTTATGAATGATTTGAAAAGTTTGAAAAATAAGCTTTCGATAAATTTCCTACTGTGAGAGTTTTTTTAATTAAATGGCAAAAGTTTAGAAAATGATTTTGCTTATGTTTCAATTTATAAACATGTTATCCACGAGCAATAAGCTTACCCCCTTCATTCCCATCCACAGGTGATGAGAAGAAGATCGGGTGAAAGAAAATGAGGGTTTCTGTTTGTATGTGTTCATATTGTATTATTGTTAAGTTAGATTGTTATTGACAAAATTTAGAATTGTTGTGTATTGTGTACTTTGGATTGTGGTTATTGGTATTGTATATGACTTGAAGCGCCATAAAGGTTTTGTAAGCATTAAATTCATAATGGTAATGAGTTATGGAATTTTACATGAATATGAATTATGAATTTATGTATGGATTTGAGTTATAAATTGGTGTATGATTATGGAATATGAATTGTGATTGTATATGAATATTATTGGATTGTGTTTGGATTGATTTATGAATTGGTATAGTAATTTGAGATATGAATGTGACTTGAAATGTGAATTGGATATGGATAATGGGAATTGAATATGAATGTGTTTTGGATTCTGGACGGTAGGTCCGATGATTCTGAGTTTTGATTGGGAATTATAGAAGTGCGTTTAAAACTAATTGCAGGTTTTTGGGATTTTTAAATACAACCGTTATGCTACCCAAATTTTTTTGGCAAAGAAAGAATAAGACTTTGGTTAAAAGATGAAATTTTGGGATATGTATGAATGTATAAGAAGATTTTTATGAATTGAGATTTGCATGAGGATGAATTTCCAAAAGGGAAATTGTATTGATTTGTTTTGATTTAAATGAGAAAGAAAGTAAAAAAAAACAAAAAATTTTTTATACCGGTTTTGATTGAATTAGACCAATTGTCTTATGTTTTCCAACGCGATAGTTTTATAAGATACGCGTTTTGGTTGTCGGATTCGCGTTCGATTTTTTCGATTTGTTTCCGCTTTATGAATTGATTAAACCGTTTGTTTGTTTGGATTTGATTTGTATTCGTTTCGCATTTTGTTTCCGCCTTTTGATCCGATTTGATTTCACTTTGTACGCCTTTCGCTTCTGTTTTTGATTTTTGATTTGCTTTCGATTCGTTCGCCTTATGTTCCGTTCTTTCGAATTTGATTTCGTTTGTTTTCGCTTTCCGCCACTTTGTTTTCATTTTTGTTTTCCATTTTCCGGTTGGGGTCCGATGTCCGAGATCAGGTCCCAACATTTATGGTATCAGAGCCCAGTATTAGGATTTTACTTGGGCAATATGTTTGTTAAGATTGAATTTGTGAGAATATGATGAACATGGAAATGTATTTTCATGAATTATGTGAATAACCAAAGTGATTGTTTAATTAAGGTTAATAATTATGATTGATTTTAGGTTTGTGATTATGAAATTGAGATTAGAATTTCTTGATGAATTGGGATGAATTGGTTTTGAATATACGTTTGTGAGATGAAATGAGGAATACTTGAAAGATGAGTTAAACGATAAAAATATATGTACTTGTGAAAATGTGCTAAGAAATATTGATTTGCGGATATAGTGTTTAGATATGATATTGGTGGTATTTGATACAAGAAATGAAAAACATTATGAATATGTGTGATGAGAAATTTGATAAGAAAGTGAGTGACTAGGATCATTGAAAGAAATTAGTTACAAGAATGTCTTACTTGGTGATTTCTTAAGTTAGAATTTCGAGGATGAAATTCTTTTAAGAGGGGGAGAAATGTTGGACCCCAATCTTTGAGTGAAATTTAGAAATATTAAATGAACTTGAATGAGTGTGTTAGAATATGTATTGTGTTAAAGATGTAATTATGCTTAAAGGAAATTGATGAGAAATAAGTGATTGGTTTTGATGACTTTGAAATTTGAGTAGAGTAGTATGAGTTATGAAAGTTAAAATGAATGAGTTGATTGAAATGGAGTTGAAAAGCATGAAATAAATAGTGAAAGTGTGAGAATTTGAAGAATTAAGAAAGTTGACTTTTTGGGGATAGAGAGTTGAGTTTTTGATTTAGACAGAATTTGAGAAAATGATCTTCATGAAACTTGTATCTTATGTTGCAAGCTTTTTGTCTCCATAAAGTATGATATTTTTCGATATCGGAATTGAAAGTTATGATTTTTCGAAGTTCAGGTTATTTTACTTTGTCTTTGAAAATGCTCTTTAAGTATAGGATTGTGTATGCTGTGCTTTGAGGCAAATTTTGGATTGATATGTTTGAATTGAGTTAAGTGGTCTTCAGGAAAGTTATAGAAGATTTTTCTAGCTTTTCAATGAGGTATCATATGTTAATTATGGATGTGAGAATTGGAAGATATGAATTTATGAAGTTTGGATGTGGTATAGGATGACACACTATTCTGGCAGAAAATTTGACTGAAGAATTGACTTACTTAGAGTTTGAAATTGCTTTCAAGTTCTTCATGAAAGTTTTAGATTTTGTTTTCATCTTTCCATTAATGTGAAGTATGAAATTTATGGACCAAGAAATATGAAGTTATGATTTTTGCAAGTTTCTGTTACTGTTTTAGCATGATTATTAGAGGACAGAACATTTTATTGGAAATTTGACTTCCTTATAGGCCAAATTGATTTTTCTGTCCCTCATGAAAGTTTTAGGTGGCTTTATGATCTTTGCATTGATATAAAATATGACATTTTTGGACTTTGGAGTTGAAAGATAGAAATTTTCAAAGTTGAGTCTTTGTTTAGGGATTGATTATTTTGGACAGAATGTTTGATTGGGTTTTTGACATCTTTAGAGATGGAATTGATTTTTGAGTTCTACTTGGAAGTTGTAGAGCTTCCTTTAAACTTTATATTGATATAAAATTTTTCAAATTTTGAGTTTTGGATCAAGAGTTATGAATTTTGAAAATTTCGGTTAGAAATATATATCTATAAATATGAAAAATCCTTTTGTTTTTGCTATTCTCCTCTCCTAATCCGACCCTTGTTCAATCTTTTGTTTATAACTTTTCCGTCCGAAATCCGATTGATTTAGTTTTCAAAGCGTTGGATTCCTAAGACAATTATCTACATCTTCATTGGAAATTTGTGATTTTTTGAGATTAAATTGAGGAAGATTGATATAATCAAAGTGAGTTTGAAAATTTTCTGAACATGGTTCAGTCTTTTGAGAAATTCTTGATCTGTGGAGATCCGATTGAAATGATTCTTAAGGAAAAATAAAATAGAGACATGGGCCTACAAGTCATAAGAAGGAATTGAATTTCAATTTAGTCCCTAAGACTTTCAATTTCTGAATTGAGATTCAGATTAGTGTTCAGTCTTGGATTAGAAAAATCTGAAAGTATTTTTGCCATAACTTTTTCTCTAGTCATCCAAATGAGGTGATTCTTGATTTGGATTAAACTAGAGAAATAGGGATACAATTTTTCTGAAGAAAGTGATTTTTAATTCAGCCTCTAAGATTATCAATTTTTGGATGGAATTAAAGTGCTGGAAAATATTTTAGCATAATGATAGTCTGAAATGTTTGGAATATAACCTTTGGAGTAGTCCACCAAATTAAATGATTTTAGTGGCGTTATGAAATTAAGACAATAAGGAACATTTCTTTAGAAGGAAGTTTTGACAAATTCCTTCAATTTGATGGTGATAAAAATGTCCTAAAGTAAGCATGAATTGAAATAAAATTCAGGGGCAATTTTGGAAGATCGTTTAAAGAGTTAAGGTTTTAGGCTTATTTGGAAGGGTAATATGGTCATTTTTCATTCATTAAATGACTTGGCATGAGGGCTGTCATTTTTAAGTTGGAGCAGCCAAAACGTTAGAGGAAAAGAGCAAAATGAAAGAAGAAATAAGAAGAGAGGAAGAATGAGAGCTTCGGTGGAGAAGAGAAAAGGGAAAGAAAAGGAGAAAACTTAGGGTTTCGATTTTCATGGCTTCAAGCATGATTTGTTTCGTAGATTCAAGGGGAAAAAGAAGAAAGATGATGAAAGTTTCCTTCCAAACCAAGAAAAATCTAAAATTGGAGAAGATGAAGGTAAGAGATGCATTTTGATCTTTTAGTTTTTCATGAATTTTTGGGTTAGATAGCTTGGAAATGGTATGGGTTTATGATTTCCAAGTTCAATTTTGGTGATTGCTTAGTATTATTGGTTCAATTTTGGATGATTAATTAATTAGGGTTTATGTTATTGAATTAAGGAAAATTAAGGAAAGGCTTTGGAGAATTGATGCTTGGGATAAGTTTCAAGCATGGAATTGAGGTGGGTAATAGGTTTATATTTTGAATTATAAGCTAATTATGTGATTTTGAAAAATCAAGAAGCAAATGTTTTCAAATAATTGTTTATGTTAATGTTTGAAAATTATGATTTTCGAATGATTAAATTCAATGCTTTTGGAATGATTTTAAGAAAATTGAAATAATTATGGAATTCATTATTATTGAATGTTTTGAATAATTTAAGAAATTAATGATTTCATTGCTTGAATGAATGGGAATTTATTTGAATTATGATTTTGATAAATTGCAAAATTGTTGCATTCTTTGTGATTAATTGATTGAAAATGGTTATGTAAATTATGATTTTAAGAAATTGCTATGATTTGTGCATTCTTTGTGTTTGGATGAATTAAGATTTTGATATATGAAATATGTGTCACATTATGCTTGATTATGACATGACATGAAAATTTGAGATTTCGAAATGTGACTTCGGGCAATCTGATTTTCAAGCATGAAAATGTGTTATGTGGATTTGGTTATCCCATAAGTTAGAGTCAAGTGCACTTGTCTCGTTTTCATAGGCTTCGCCCGCCTGCCCGCTAGTGGCACTGAAGCTTCGATTTCAGACTTCTATAAGTTCACGGCTACACTGGACCGCTATGCGGGAAAGTGTAGTACGCTCGCTCACTTACCGCATATGACATTATATGAATGTGCGAGACGTTCCGTTTTGGACTTACCCAAACCGTTTTGATATGTTATGTGTTTTGATTTGTGTTTATATGTGATGCATTCATGTTTCGATTTTATTTATGAATTGTGAAAAGTTTTGGAATTTCGAGCAATGAGAAAGTGAGGTTTTCAACCGTGAAAGTTTTGGAAACTGTTTATGAATGATTTGAATGATTTGAAAATTTTGAAAAATAAGCTTTCGATAAATTTCCTACTGTGAGATTTTTTTATTAAATGGAAAAAGTTTAGAAAATGATTTTGCTTATGTTTCAATTTATAAACATGTTATCCACGAGCAATAAGCTCACCCCCTTCATTCCCATCCACAGGTGATGAGAAGAAGATCGGGTAAAAGAAAATGAGGGTTTCCGTTTGTATATGTTCATATTGTATTATTGTTAAGTTAGATTGTTGCTGAGAAATTTAGAATTGTTGTGTATTGTGTACTTTGGATTGTGGTTATTGGTATTGTATATGGCTTGAAGTACCATAACGGTTTTGTAAGCATTAAATTCATGATGGTAATGAGTTATGGAATTGTACATGAATATGAATTATGAATTTATGTAAGGATTTGAGTTATAAATTGGTGTATGATTATGGAATATGAATTGTGATTGTATTTGAATATTATTGGATTGTGTTTGGATTGAATTATTAATTGGTACAGTAATTTGAGATATGAATGTGAATTGAAATGTGAATTGGATATGGATAATGGGAATTGAATATGAATGTGTTTTGGATTCCGGACGGGAGGTCCGATGATTTTGAGTTTTGATTAGGAATTATATAAGTGCGTTTAAAACTAATTGCAGGTTTTTGGGATTTTTAAATACGGCCATTATGCTGGCCAAAATTTTTTGGCAAAGAAAGAATAAGAATAAGAATAAGACTTTGGTTAAAAGATGAAATTTTGGGATATGTATGAATGTATAAGAAGATTTTTATGAATTGAGATTTGCATGAGGATGAATTTTCAAAAGGGAAATTGTATTGATTTGTTTTGATTTAAATGAGAAATAAAGTAAAAAAACAAAAAAAATCCGGTTTTGATTGAATTAGACCGATTGTCGTATGTTTTCCAATGCGATAGTTTTATAAGATACACGTTTCGGATGTCGGATCCGCGTTCGATTTGTTCGATTTGTTTCCGCTTTATTAATTGATTGAACCGTTTATTTGCTTGGATTTGATTCGTATTCGTTTCGCATTTTGTTTCTGCCTTTTGATCCGATTTGATTTCACTTTGTACGCCTTTCGCTTTTGTTTTCGATTCGTTTGCCTTATGTTCCGTTCTTTCGAATTCGATTTCGTTCATTTTTTCTTTCCGTCACTTCGTTTTTTTTTTGTTTTCTATTTTCCGATTGGGGTCCGGTGTCCGAGATCGGGTCCCAACAATATAATCCTAGAAGAAATAGAAAAAGAGAATTTGTTTAACTAGACCAACAACTATAGTAGTAGTTAGTTTAGGTCGATCCCACAAAGAGTGTGTGTAAATCTTTTAAAATAAACATAATTGGTTTTAGGTTATTGGGGGTTGGGGGGGTGGTTTTGGTTTATCAAATAAGAAAATAAAATGAAACTAAAGTAGTAAAGAAAAATTAAAGAAAACATGCAAAAATGATGAAAACTAAGACCCTATTCTTTGGTTCAATCTTAGCCTACACGCAATTAAACATATTTACTTGAATTGTTGTTCTTATACCTCTCCTCGAAACTTTTAATTGTAGATTAATAACAAGCTTTATTAACCCCGATTTTCCATTTGGTTATGTTTAATTAAGAGATGGTCGTTAATTAAACCTAGCCATCTAATAACCTACAATAAGCTCTCTAGATTTAATTAGATAGTCACATTATGAATTAGGAAAACAAATTAATCAAGGAAAAAGCCACACAATCTCGGGTCATTTAACCTAAATTATGTTATACCTAATGATTAAAAACCATTGATTGCCATAAACGAATCTCAATATAACAATTACAGATTATATTGAAAATTTAGCAATTGGTTCTTATATAAAAATAATCAAATAGAGTATTTAATCATTCTCACATAACACCCCAAACATTAAACATAAAATAACATAATCAATCCCTAAGAGAAAGAACAACAAACAATGAGAGCAATGCTTTTGTCGACGTTGATATCACCTCCGAAGCGGTGTCAAAATGTCTAGCTCTCCATGGGTCTCCAAAGGATGAGAGGTTTGTCCCTCTTCATTCACTTAAAACCTCTCTTTTGGCTCTTCTAACTTTCCCTAAATGAAAACATAATTTTTTGTCATCAAAACGATGATTTTATACAAAAATGTAGGGTTTCAGGGTAAGGTGGCAGTGTCTCATGGCCGTGAGACACCTTGCACGGGCATGACAGGGGTTGTCACACCCATGCAACTAGTGTCACACCCATGACTTGTTTTACCTCTCACGACCATGACTCATTTTTCATGGTCATGAGATGTATCTTAAGGCCATAACCACATAATTCTCCTATTCTTTGAGCATTTTCTTGTCTTCTCTTGCTCTAATCCTTCTTATTCTTACTCCATTAAGACAAGTGAGTGTGTATCGTTAGAAAATGGCTCAAATATAGTGCTTGATTCACTTTAGCTCTTTCGCTTCTAAATTGTGCCTAAAATCAATATGAACTAGATTAAGTATCCTAAACATTTTTATAGCAATAATCATTAAGTGTTATGGAATAAATTCATAATCAATTAAGCACATATCAACATATTCATAGGTACACCCAATACCATTCATGATCATTAAATTCCACAATTTTGTAAATCATTTCATTTCTCCACCACTAAGGTTCGCATGCATAATCATGAATCAAAGGACTTTTGAAGGTGTAATGTGGGCAAGGGTTAAGGTGAGATGTATTTGAGTTAAGTAGCATGAAAGCCATCAAAGTTAATGAAATAAAGTAACAATCAACGTAACATCAAGTGCAAAAACCAACATTCACTCACAATTGTCTACATCAACTATGATGAATGCAAAAAAATGATGTTTTATAGCTCAAACTCGAGCTCTCACATATACACCACATGAAGCATAAATCACTCACAAAAGTTGATCATAAACAAGACATTGTAACTGGTTCAGCCTGATTCTGGCGAGATTGCACGTTGCTGTTTGGATTCATGAAGTTGACTGCTGAACACGAGAATTATGGTTTGAAGGTTCCTGCAAAACAAAGAAGGCACGTCGGGGGTTGTTTCCCGATAGGCCCCTCCGACGCTCAAGTCAGTCTTTTGTGTAGGTGAGATTGCCGTATGCAGAGAAAGCTAGGTTATGATTACGTACCTCTGTTATGGCAGAATTATACCTTATATATGGAGCGGGTGCTAGGTTTAAGTCTTTACATCTGCATGGGAGACTTCCACCTACGAACGGGCTATGGATGTATTGATTGGGCTTGGGCCTGGCATATCTAAAAGGTATAAGACTGATTCTTGAAAAATGGACCGATCGGCCCTTGGGCTGTTATGTTTGGATTTGGGTCCAGCATGACCGACCTGACCATAAGCCCCCTACTCCTCGAGTCTGAGCGAGGAGAAGAGTCGGAGGAGTATGCAAGGGTCTTGTAGCTCGTCTGTGGGACAGCTCGGGGTAGGCCCGATCGGTCGGATATTAGTGCTGTAGTTCATTTGCAGGATAGCTCGGGGTAGGCCCGAGCGGTCAGATATTGACGTGTAGTGCGTGACTGCTCGTATTGGGGTCGATTGGCTGAGTGTCCCAATCGATTGACATCGACGCTTATTGTATGATAGCTTGCGCCAAAGTGGATCGGGTGGTCATCATTAGTGAGCACGTGAAGGTATTTGGAGCATTTATTATTGACGGCGCGTGCCCTATGACAGCTTTTCAGAATTTGAAACGTATCATCTTTGTAACCGTTGTGCAGCTATCATGTACGTCCTTTCACTTGTCGCGCCGCTCTGGATTTCGAACAACCCTAATTTACCTCGGCTCAGATTTTGCCATGTGTACGAGTTTGGCTCATATTTTCTCCATGTGTTGAGCTTTGATTGGGCGTCCCTTCGACCGGTCTTCTATAAGTACTCAGGATCAACAGATTGTGGGTTTTCTTCACGCTTGCTTCATTTCTCTTGCTTTCACTCTACTTTCACTTGCCCTTTCTTGCTCTCAGTTTCTGGAAATTTCTTTCAACCGTCGTCCGATTTTCCAACTTCAAATCACTAAATAGGTACGTCCCCTTCCTTCGTTTCCCCTTCTAAACTTTTTTCAAAGGTTTTCTTCTTAGTAAGCATGTCGACGGCCAGTTCTAGAAGTATAGTAGGAGATGTTGAAGAAATATTGACGAGAGAGCGAAAAGATGGGTTGGTTGTGGCGGAGCCGCCGAGAAATGAATCAACGATGACCCCGCCTGAGCTGAGATGGTCGGTTATTAGGAATAATATCCCTACGGCTTGAAGGCCTAGGTTGGCCTTGGGAAACGAGCGAATCCACAGCAACTTGAGTGGATATTTCGCTGTTTTTGACAGTTTTTTCTCGGTGGACGGTATGAGGCTTCCATATGGCCCGATTGTTGACGAGGTGTGCGCTACCTATCAGCTGGTGCCGAGTCAAATTCCTCCAAACAGCTGGAGGTTTATCAATGGTTTGGCTTTGCTATGCCACCAGTTTGGCTGCCCTCCTTCGATTGGCATCCTACGCCATTTCTTGAGAATGAGCCAGAGTCCGATCTTTGGGCCCGGGATCCCTTCTCTGTAGTACCGAGATGCCCGGTATGGCCCGGCCGGGACGGCTTCGAAAATCTCTTCTTGGCGGATGAAGTATTTCTTCATGAAGCCCCCAGGATCCTCCTGTGAGTCCCAGTCATGGAGGTATCCTTTGGCCGAGCGGTGGAATGATACATCGAGCGTATCCCTTAGTAGAGAGGAGGGGGGGGGGTAGTTGGTCGCATAAAAGCGCTTGGCCGATACAACTTCCCTCGGCTCGTTCAGGGCTATTTCGGGGGAGCTTCGGCTAGTTCTTTTCTCATCAACCCCCCGCCACAAATTAGCGAGCTAGGAGAGGAAACCGCCCCGTCTGGTTGACCCTTCACGGCTCAATTACTCGCTATTTTTTAAGTATTGGTTTTGCTTTTTGACCTGTTTTATTGTTGCTGTGCAGCCATGGTGAGGATAGAAGATTTCCCCGGTCCTCCCGACCCTCTAAGTCTAAGAAGCAGGCCGAGCAGAGGAAGAAGAGGAAGGAGGTGGGGACTGTTGAAGGCGCCGCTCCGCCAGTGGAGCTAGGCCATTCCACCGTGTCGCCGATCCCTCCGCCTGCTGAAGATCGTCCTGTTGTGTCGGCGTCGTTGCCGATAGTGCCAACCAGCGTGGGCCGAGCGGGCTGGGCAAAGGAGGAGGAGGAAGTGGAGCCTCCTATTAAGAGGAAGAGATTGATCCGACTCGGTGATCTACCATCCGGCCCGTCTAGTCAAGGCGGGAAAGATAAAGAGGGAAAAGGCAAGGGGAAAGGGCGAGCAACTAACGTCGAGCAGTGGGAGTCTACGATTAAGTTGGCCAAAACTGCCTCGATCGGGGATCTTAAGGTGTCCTGCCATATTGCTGAGAGGGTTACTCCCCCCGCAGACGAGCGACTCATGGACAAGCTGAGCAATGAGGATCTGGGGTCCCAACTCGTTCGTAGTTGTGTGAGGAGTGTGACGATGTCCGCCGCGATGCGGCAGTGTACGGTGGCTTTGGACCGGGAAGTCTAGGACCTCCATGAGCAAGTGAAGGCTTTAAAGGACGAGCTTTTAGAGGTCAAGGAGGGGAGAGACCTCCTCCAGGCTCAAAACTCTTCCTTGGAGGAGGAGAAGAAATCCCAGGAGGAAGCGATGGGCGTCTTGAGGATTCAACTGGCCACGGGGGAGGAGGAGAGGAGCCAGCTTGTTGCAGCGAATGACGAGCTGAAGAAGATGGTGGAGAAGGAGCGAGAGCTTAGTAAGAAATACCTCGAGGATTGTCACTTAGCGATGGAGGGCAAGAATAAGACCGAGGACATATTGCGGGAGCTGCGGGGTTCTATCAAGAGGTAAAGGATCGATGCGATAAAGCGGTGGAAAAGGCGGTTTCTAAATGAGGAGTGTTTAGAGCTTGCCTGTGATTTAACCCTCTTAGTCCTGAAGAGGTGCCACGAGGTTCACGTTCCTGGTGGGTCGGAATGTCCTTCATTTGAGGATTATGCCGAGCCGCTTCTTCCCGCAGCTCTCGGCCTATCTTTGGAGGATATGAAGGGAAAGGCCGAGGGAGAACGGACCCTTGTTCCAGATGAGGAGCTGGATCTTAGCTCTGAGGAGGAAGAGCTTTCTCATGAGGATGTTCCTCCGGTTGCTCCCTTAGACCCCGCCTCCCGCCTGATTGTTCCGGCCCACTTCGAGGCTTCTCCTGTGCATCCATCGACCTCCGAGGCTTCTCCTGTTCCCTCGGCTGTTCGTAGTTCTCCTTCTGCTGACTTTTAAAGCTTACCTGGTTGGGCTTGTGGCCAGGACTGATTGAAAGAAATGAAATTCTTATTTTTGTCCTTCATTATTTCGAAGTCATATTTCGAAGTCATTTTCCGCGTTTATGTTCTTTATTTTCGATCTATAGTAGGATTTGATAAAGTTGCTCATGACTGACCGGCGTAGAGGTCGATCTATAGTTGAGGCCAAGCTGTGGTCCCAAGGATCTTATCTTGGCGACCCGGCCGAGCGATGTCGAGGTCGATCGATGGTTCCAAGGATCTTGTCTTGACAACCTAGTCGATCTATAGTCGAGGCCGAGCTGTGATCCTAAGGATCTTGTCTTGGCGACCCGATCGAGTGATGTCAAAGTCGATCGATGGTTCCAAGGATCTTGTCTTGACAACCTGGTCGATCTATAGTCGAGGTCGAGCTGTGGTCCCAAGGATCTTGTCTTGGCGACTTGGCCGAGTGATGTCGAGGTCGATCGATAGTTCCAAGGATTTTGTCTTGGCAACCTGGTCGATCTATAGTTGAGGTCGAGCTGTGGTCCCAAGGATCTTATCTTGGTGACCCGGCCGAGCGATGTCGAGGTCGATCGTGTAGGAAAATCCCGATGTGAGCATCACATGCCCACGGTGCGGAAAACAAAAATTTTTGTTCCGGGACCTTCCCGAAAGCCAGGATCCATGTGTCTATACAACAGACTCAAACCATAACGGCCAAAGGAGACTATCCACGCAGAGATCAGAGAACGTAACTGGGACAAACCCTTTGACCTTGGAATAGCTAGAACAAGTTGAAGACTGCTAGATCTTACCTTGTTCTTGGAGAGCTACAAAGAAGACGATGAAGGAGAAGCTTGGAAGATGAAGAGATGATGGAAAGCTTGAAAGATGAAAACCCTTTTTCTTCTTTCTTGCAAAACCCACGAAGAACTTCAATGAAGGAGAAGAAACTCTTTCATTTTTCTTCTTTCTAACATTAGCCATGATGATCCTCATCTTTCTCCTTTGCTATTTTGTTTTTAGTCATTAAATGAATTGATGACTAAGCAAAAATGGACAAACTTCTTCTCCTTTCAACGTATACATATATATATATATTAATTCTTTAATTATATATATATATATATATATAAATAAATGCTGAAGTGGTCCAGTCACACTGGGGTCGGTCCTACCAGCCTACCGGGTCCCGATATGGGAAAAACCCCCGAAAACATTTTTCAGCAATATCGATGTCGCGATCTCATCGGGACATATCTCGATCTCATCGGGATCCATTTAATCCTTTTTCTCTCCATATATTGGAACTCTGTCTAAAACTATTTTACGAGTTCTCCGAGACACTCTTATGCGTGTGACCCATTAGGTTCCCGATTATGTTGGCCACTTAGATCAACACTTAATCTAAGCAAGTCATGAGCGGTATCTAGCAACACATCATGACCCCCAATTGATCGGAAAGTAATTGGTTTGATGAATAAACATATATTCATCATGGACCATATCACGAACCTTTCCATAGACAATTACCGTGCAATTCGTCCTTTCACCATGCCATACCCCACTTGGTTATGAGTATGGGCAAAGTGTCAACTCTTACTAGACTGACTACGTCAAATCTAGTCCAAGTGATTTCAGTTCTTATCCTGGGACTCATTACTTAATATGTCAATGAAGACACTCTTCACGACATATGTACTCTGATAAGAGATTTCCAAGTAATGACCCTGACAAGAGGCTATAGGTATCATCTTCTGCTATCACAGAAGTGGTGAATTCTCTATTGGCTACTCAATTACCTTCGAATACCTCAAACTGTACCCAAGCACCACCCTACAAGCGACCTCTGTAAGGAAAAAGGAATGGAGTCAAAGCACAGAATCAGTATCCAAGATATCCTTGAGTACCTCAAGTCTAAGGATACTTGCACCATTGCTATGATGAGATTATCACTGACATTAGAATAGGACATCCATGTGATGATCTCATAGCAGGTCATCCAATGTACTTACTACCTCTAGTAAGCATCCACATCTCAACCCTAAATATCTCATATTTACAGTTTCTGAGATCCACTACTTGATCAAATCAAGGAGCTTGAGATGTGCTAGTCTTTCCGGACACGATGTTCGGTCTCAAGAATCCTATGACTAGGGATAATTTTGATACTGACATAATTGCACATGATAGGAATCTCAGTAGTATGATCACATCATAATTTCCTTCATGCTATGTCATATATCAAGGACTTCATTAATTTGCTTATAGATCAATATCCATTCATAAATAATGAACATCAAATTAATGAAATATGCCTTTCTTTATTAATTTATAAAGAATGTACACAATTTTGTACAAAACGCGCTAAAGGCGATTGCCTTTAGGGCACTACTCTAACAATCTCCCACTTGACCTAAAGCCAATCGCCTTGATATCTAATACCATAGGCGAGTACATGAGAATCAAAACTCTTATGTGACAATGGCTTTGTCAACGGATCAACAATATTCTGCTCTGTGGGAATTCTCTCTATCTGCACATCACCTCGACCAATGATCTCCCTGATCAGGTGATATCTGTGGAGTACGTGTTTGGATCGTTGATGAGACCTTGGTTCCTTCGCCTGCGCAATAGCCCCATTGTTGTCATAATACAATTGTATGGGCCCATCACTGCTAGGAACCATACCAAGTTCAGAAATGAACTTCTTGATCCAAACTGCTTCCTTTGCTGCGTCTGAAGCGACAATGTACTCTGCCTCGGTCGTTGAATCAGCAGTCATCTCTTGTTTGGAACTCTTCCAACTGACTGCCCCGCCGTTCAGTGTGAATATGTAACCTGATTGGGATTTGGAATCATCCTTATCAGATTGAAAATTGGCATCTGTATACCCGCTCACTTTGAGATCTCCATCTCCATATATCAAGAAAACATCCTTAGTCCTTCGCAAGTACTTCAGGATATTCTTGACAGCCACCCAGTGACCCTCACCAGGATCCGATTGGTATCTGCTCGTAACACTTAGAGCATATGATACATCGGGTCTCGTACATAGCATTGCGTACATGATAGATCCTACCGCAGATGCATACGGGATCATATCCATGCGCATCCTCTCATCTTGTGTCTTAGGACACATAGATTTCGAGAGTGTTATCCCATGAGTGATGGGAAGGTACCCTCTCTTGGATTGTTCCATGCTAAACCTCTTTAGCATCTTGTCTATGTACGTTGATTGTGTTGGACCCCGTCTCCGAAGCCCAACATTCGGACCTATCCAGCGTAGAAGACCCACAACCGAACACATATGCTAATCACAAATATGGAAAAATTTCACTTTATAAAAATTCGGGGTTAGCTCTTGATAAAAAAAATGATCCCTCGGATCTCACGATTCCAACGCAACTGGAATCGCTCAATTCGGGTTAGGAATGAAGATGTTATGGTTAAAACACTATCTCGAAGAAAACAATCAAAACTGAGCACTACCGACTTGGGTAAGCATTTGAAAATCTTAAAGGCTTAATCACTAATCGGTCTCTTCATAAAACTTATAGGTTTATGCCTCTAGTTTAATTTAAAACAAGAATCGCTTTGATCGGAGCTCTATAGCTCAAGATATTTTAAAAATTCTGAAGCATAGTCAGCCTTTATCAACTGATCGCCATGCTTCGTTTCAAACCACCATTTTCAATTTGAAAGAAAATTTGATAAGTCTAGTGTAGAAAGGTAGAAAAATCTTTTAGAAATCCAATGCTTCGAGAATGAGGTCGATCGGAGGTCTGTGCAAAAATTATGGCCAAAAGAAGGAAAAGGGTCGAAGAAGAAAAGCAGACGATAAAATGAGGCGAAGATGGCGTCATCCTTAGCAAAAAATCGACGGAGATGATGTCATCCTCAGCAAAAATCAGACGGAGATGAACAGTAACATCGTCTGATTTTTGCTACAGTAATATCGTCTGGTTTTGCTACTGATGCATCGTCTGGTTTTTTCTGATTGCATCGTCTGGTTTTCTTCACGGTCGTCGTCGGTTTTGCTCTGATGCATCGTCTGGTTTTGCTAAAGATCAGCTCCACTTGCAAAGGTCATAACTTTCCATTCGAACTCCAAATTTAACAAAATTGGTGTCTATTTCATAGAGAAAAGAAAGATCTACATTTTCATGAAGATCACTGACCCAAATTCTAACTCTATAAGGGTCAAAATGGTCACAAAAGTTCTGTCTAAAATCAT
This sequence comes from Erythroxylum novogranatense, assembly GCA_029891385.1. Classification (NCBI taxonomy): domain Eukaryota; kingdom Viridiplantae; phylum Streptophyta; class Magnoliopsida; order Malpighiales; family Erythroxylaceae; genus Erythroxylum; species Erythroxylum novogranatense. Next base: position 33,702,435 of record CM057232.1, on the reverse strand, counting down.
CATTTGACAGCACCTACATTTAATTCTAACCACTCATACCTACCATTTTAATCCCTCATAAATAGCTTATAAACATCTTAGAAGAACCCTACAGCTCGCCTATCACTCTCAAGGAGTCATAAAGCTCCCATACAATCCTCTAACAACACAGAAATATCAGAAAATGCAACATACCCAGAATTTACAAAACTTTTACAACTCCTAACCTTGGAAATTTTCCAGCAAGCTCTTTCAAGGCAAAAACCCAGCAGACACCCAACAGAAATCTCCAAACTTAAAAGAATGGTACACATGCTTCACACATAGGTCACAAATCAACAAAAACATATAATGAAGAGAGTATTAGAGCTCTCATTCTCTTTTCCAATCATAAGAAAGATTCATGCATAGCTTTGGTTACATATTGGCATATTCATCAAAGTCAAGTACAAAACACAAAAGATGAGATGCTCAATGATCAATATGCTTACAAAGCTATTCCAAAGCTAGTTATTAACTTAATACAAAAGTTCCTAAGTTCTTGGAGTGATGTCGATGCCTTGCAAGGTTCAACTCTCAACTTGAATTTTCACCGAGGAGGAGAATGGGGTGAGCTAACACGACTCGATGGCTAACAAATTTATAGCCATCACATAATGAGCCACACACACAATTAATAATCCAAAGCATTAGCAATTTACATAATAGGTTGAAAACTTAACTTTATCACCTAACTCACAATTTACTCAACTCATCACACAAGGCATAACATAGAATCATCTTGCAACTAACACCCATCTTATGCATCATAAACACTTATAAATGATGAAATGCACACATTTGGCTCGAGAGTTCCATAAACACGTGAAACCGAAGTTTACAGTAAACACGACGAGTCCAGTTTGGATCTCGTGGGCCTGGCGGGCTGCTGGAGAAGGCAAAAAGGGTCGGCGTGCACGTGACTTTACGATAGAGGTTTCTCTCGCCCAAACACAACAAATTATGTTCACGTATTCATACGTAAAGTAGCATTTTATGCTTCTTTTATTCTTTCAAATCATCAAAGTTCCATTCTTTTCCTTCAAATAATATGAATACACTTTCAATATGCTTATAATATAACAAAGATAGCACACATAGGGCATTTGCCCACCACGTAACAACTATAAACATGTTACCCACCTATCGTGAACTCCGGATTCACGATTGCTCTTCCTCTCTCTCTTGAGTGAGGTTTCCTTGGTTCCTTCAATAAAACACATTTGAAACTCATTGGAAAAGTCGAAACATTCAAGAATCGATAAATCGATAACGAAGTCTTAAACCTAACCTACCCATAGCCCATTTAAGCTAAAACAACCAACCCTAGCGGAATCACAAAACCACTCATCTCTTCTTTCTTTCTTCATTCCTACACAAACCCTAACCTTCATTTCATCCCATTTCTTGAATCTAACTCAAAGGAAGATAGATACTTACCTTAAGCTCTTGATTTCTCTTCTTTTCTCCTTCTTTATTCTTCTCCACAAGCCTCCCACGATTTTCTCTCTTCCTTTCTTCCTTGGCTAGCTCACGTTTTCCTTCTCTTCTCCTCTCCTTTGGATTCTCGACACTCTCTCTTCTCCTCCTCTTCCTTTAACTCTTCTTTAATTCCTTTAATTCATCCTACACCAAAACTACATAGTTTTGGCTTTCCCTACATAAAGGCTTTTGGGCCTCCACCTCCCAAGGCCTACTTCCACCAAACCCACTTATTATTAATCCTCCTTCTACTTAATCCATTTACCTAAGCCCATACTTTCCAATATTAAGCCCAAGCTTTCATTTAATTTCTAACTTCTAATTTCCAAGCCCAACATAAAAATATTTACATAAACACATAATTAAATCAATTAAGACAAAATAAAATAATTAACGAATAAATCCATAAATAAATAATTAATTAATTCAAATAAAATAAAATAAAAATTTTCGGGTTGCCCAACAATTCTCCCCTCCTAATAGAATTTCGTCCTCGAAATTCTTACACCGAGTCCGTGAAGAGGTAGGGATACTTCTCCTCATGGCTTCCAAGGTTCCAAGTAGCCTCCTCGGTCGAATGGTTCCTCCACAAGACCTTAACCTTGACTTCACAATCTTATTCCTTAGCACTTTTCCTTTGAATCTAAGATCTCCACTAGTTGCTCCTCATAACTCAAATCCTCTCTCAACTGAACTTCTGAAGGTTGAACTATATGCGAAGGATCTGACCTATATCTCCTCAGCATCGACACATGGAATACATTATGAATCTTAGACAACTCCGATGGCAAATCTAACTTATAAGCCAAAGGCCCAATCCTCTCAATGATCTCGTATGGGCCTATATACCTCGGGCTAAGCTTACCTTTCTTACCAAACCTCAAACGCCTTTCCATGGAGAAGCTCTAAGAAACACCTTCTCACCCACTTCAAATTCCATCTCTTTCCTATGGGCATCGAATAGCTCTTCATCCGATCTTGAGGCGCCTTAAGCCTCTCGCTTCACTAGCTTTATCTTATCAAGCTGTGACCTGCACTAACTCAGCCCCCTGAGCTTTCTTTCACCTTCCTCATCCCAACATATAGGAGTTTTACATCTCCTAACATACAAGGCTTCATAAGGCACCATCAATTCCAGTGATAGGAATTGTTGTAAGCGAATTCAATCAAAGGTAGGTGATCATCCCACGAACCTTTGAAATCCAAAGCACAAGCCTTCAGCATTGCCTCCAAAGTCCGAATGGTCCTCTCCGACTGTCCATCGATCTGCGGATGGAAAGTCATACTAAAATGCAATCGAGTCCCCAAAGCCTCCTGTAAACTCTCCCAAAATCGGAGGTAAACCTAGGATCCCTATCGACACTATCGAACTCGGAATCCCATGAAGTCGATCACCTCATCCACATACTTCTTAGCCAAAATATTCAAAGAATCATCGGCGAATCGGGAAGAAGTGAGGTGACTTAGTCAACCTATCCACAATCACCCATATAGCGTCATGCTTGGCCAGATCTCGGTAATCCCATCGAAAATCCATAGTTATCTTTTCCCATTTCCACTCCGGAATAGGCAAGGATTAAGCTTGCTGAAGGTGCTTAGTGTTCAGACTTTAACTTTTGGCACACCAAACATCTTTTAGCATACTCTGCTACATCTTTCCTCATTCCTTTCCACCAGAAATGCTCTTTCAAATTTTGATACATCTTAGAACTCCCTGGATGCATTGTATAAGGAGCATTATGCGCCTCATCAAGAATTTCATCCCTCGACTCTAACTTGCCCTAACACACAATCTACTACCCTGACCATCAATCCATCTTCCTTTACCTCTACATTAGACGACTTTCCATTCTTTATCTCTTCCCTAAGCTTACTCAAGTACTCATCCCGATCACGAAATTCCTTGATCTTCTCCTTCAAACCTTGGCCTCACCTCAAACTTGTCAAAATACACTCAGGCCCATCTTGCCTCAACATCACATCAAGTCCGCTAAATCCTTCAAAGAAAGGAAGGTACTTTGTCTCCACATGTGCCATGGTGGACTTTCTACTCAATGCATCATTCTGACATTAGCTTTCCCGGATGGTAGTCTATCACCAAGTCATAATCTTTTAGCAACTCTAACCATCGCCTCGCCTCAAATTCAGCTCTTTTGGGTCAACAAGTATTTAAGGCTCTTATGATCGTAAATATCCTAGTGGTAACTCCATACAGATAATGTCTCCAAATCTTCAATGCAAAGATTATAGCGGCTAACTCCAAGTCATGGATCGGATAGTTCATCTCATAAGGCTTCATTTGCCAGAGGCATAAGCAATCACTTTCTCTCCTTGCATCAATACACACCCTAAACCCTTCTGGAGGCATCACTTGTACACAATGTACCCATCATTACCGAAGGCAATGTCGAATCGGTGCGGTGGTAGCGCTTCTTCAACTCCTCGAAACTACCCCGGCACTCCTCGGTCCATTCAAATTTTTGATTCTTCCTTGTCAACTTGGAAAGTGGAGCATTATCAAGGAAAAGCCTCCACAAACCTCCTGTAATATCCGGCTAATCCCAAGAAACTTCTCACTTGACTACATTCTTTGGCGCTTCCCATTTAACCACGACTTCTATCTTTGCGGATCCACATGCACTCCTTGCTCTCGGAGATCACATGCCCCAAAATACCACTTCCTTAGCCAAAATTTGCATTTATCGAATTTGGCATACAAACTCATTCTTCCTCAATGTCTCCAAGGCAACCATCAAATGATCCTCATGCTCCTCATCACTCTTAGAATAGACCAATATATCATCAATAAAGACGATGATAAATTGATCTAAGAAGGACCTGAAGAATCTATTCATCAAATCCATAAAGACTGCAGGAGCATTCGTTAACCCGAAAGGCATAACCAAAAACTCAAAGTGGCCATACCTCGTCCTAAAAGCAGTCTTTGACACATCGGTCTCCTTAATCCTCAACTGATGATAACCCGACCTCAAGTCTATCTTGGAAAAGACTCTCGCCCCTTGCAACTGATCAAACAAATCATCTATGCGTGGGAGCGGATATCTGTTCTTAACAGTGGCATGATTCAACTTCCTATAATCCACACACATCCGCAACGACCCATCTTTCTTCTTCACAAAAAGAACCGGAGCTCCCCAAGGTGAAGAACTCGGTCTAACATAACCCTTCTCTAAAAGATCCTCCAACTGCTCCTTAAGCTCCTTCAATTCCGCCGGAGCCATCCGATAAGGCGGAATTGAGATCGGCGCAGTGCCTGAATGAAGCTCAATGGGAAACTCAATTTCCCTAGGAGGAGGTAGTCCTGGCAATTCCTCGGGAAAGACATCCGGGAATTCCCTGACTACTGGAATGTCTTCCAACCTCCCTCTATCTGCCTCCATATCTATACATAAGCCAAAAGGCCTCACACCCTTACTCATCATTCTCTCTCGCCATCATATTTGAAATAACTTGAGGTGGGTGACTTTTCTATCTCCCATGAGTATCACTTTCTGCTATCCTCTAGCTCAAACTCCACTGTCTTCTGTTTACAATCTAAAGTAACATGATACCTCTCTAATGTGTCCATACCTAGGATCACATCCAATCCTCCCATCTTCAAAGGCATCAGATCCACCACCAATTTTCCTCCACTAATCTCTATCTCACAATCTCTATATACTTGGTGATAATAATATATTGGCCGATTGAGTACTCACCATCACGGAGTATCCAATGGGCTCAAACTCCTCCTAGAAATAGTCTGCCGAAGACACAAAGGAATGGGTAGAACTCGAGTCAATCATAGCAAGCACATAATCATCAAACAGTTTAACCATACCCGTTACAACTTCGGCGCGGTCTCTCGCCTCCTCTCAGTCATGGCAAACACTGGTGGAACTTGCCCTCTGGATCATGCTGGAGGATAAGCTCTCTTAGGACCTCCAGAGCTACCCACTTCTGTCACCACTTTACGAGCCATTGCCTGTCCTTCAGAGGCTGCATCGAGATCCCTCTCTCTGTCCGGCTTGGGACAAAACTTAGCGATATGCCCTTCCGGCCTGATTGAAGCATGCTCCCGTCAATCTGCGACATTCTCCTCTATGGAGATATCCACAGTGCTCACACTTAGGAAGGGTGGTCTCTCCCATCTCCTCTTCTACAGTAGCCCACCGTTGAGACTTGGTGGGAAGCGGAAGAAGTTCTCATCGGTCTAGGCCGGCTCCCACCGGTACTCCTCTCCTCAGACTGTACAGGAAAGGCTCTAGCACTTCTCTCAGGCATAGAAGTACCACCTCCCCTTCTGAACTACTCTCTTCCCTTCCTCTTCTTGTTAATTGCACTCTTGATGTTCTCGAGGTTCTCAATCCTCGCCATTGCTTCAACCAAGCTGCGCAAGTCACGAAGTTCAGTCTATCACCTTCTCTCGATAGCAGGTGCAAACTGACTCAAATCGACAGACTTAGCAGCCTCACTCGGCCTCATCTCTGCAGCATATCTAGCTAAGCTGTGTGAACAAGCGTCGTATTCATTGACTGTCATCTCCCTCTGGGTAAGGCTTAGGAACTCCCTCTGCTTCTGTTGAATGTACACTTCAGACAGATACTTCTTCTTGAAGACAGTCAGGAAGTCTCCCCATGTCAATCCCACTGGTCTCAACTGACTCCCTAGCACAGTCTCCCACCAGTGCAAAGCATCACCACAAGCGGTGGCGGCATAGACTACCCTTTCATCATCCTCGCCTCCATCCGATCCGGCCTCTCTGGTCTTCCTCAACAGGTCTCGGCTTCCTCGGGATCCGTGGTCTGTGGAAGTCCACCGCTCCGTGCTTCCTTAGCTTATCAAACTGTCTTCCCTCTTAGTGGGGCGAACAAGCTTTGTGGCATTTGCCCATAGCCTGAACAAAAGCTTGGATAAATGCAGAGCGACTGAGGGTCTAACGTAGGCACTTGCTTAGAGCAGACTAGGTGATCTGCTGATGCGTGAGCGAAGAGGCTCACTACCACGCCTGTAGGGGCCTCTGCCACTCACAGGGCTACAGACTCATCCGTGCTCTCCTCTCGGCGGAGAGTCAGGTGCAATTGAACCTTGCAAAACTCCTCGTGTCCTTCGATGAGGTGGCATCGTACTCCTTCAATGAAAATACTAGTGATTAGCTACAATTCGTTTTTAAGCTTAGTTCCTATATGTATGCATGATATGCATGTCACGTAATGCAAACAATCAATTCATAAAATAAACATTTAATCACATACAATGTTCCCTACTATACATTTTAAGCCTAGGAGTAAGCCTAAGCTCTGATACCAAACAATGTTGGACCCCGTCTCCGAAGCCCAACATTCGGACCTATCCAGCGTAGAAGACCCACAACCGAACACATATGCTAATCACAAATATGGAAAAATTTCACTTTATAAAAATTCGGGGTTAGCTCTTGATAAAAAATGATCCCTCGGATCTCACGATTCCAACGCAACTGGAATCGCTCAATTCGGGTTAGGAATGAAGATGTTATGGTTAAAACACTATCTCGAAGAAAACAATCAAAACTGAGCACTACCGACTTCGGGTAAGCATTTGAAAATCTTAAAGGCTTAATCACTGATCGGTCTCTTCATAAAACTTGTAGGTTTATGCCTCTAGTTTAATTTAAAACAAGAATCGCTTTGATCAGAACTCTATAGCTCCAGATATTTTAAAAAATTCTAAAGCATAGTCAGCCCTTATCAACTGATCGCCATGCTTCGTTTCAAACCACCATTTTCAATTTGAAAGAAAATCTAATAAGTCCAGTGTAGAAAGGTAGAAAAATCTTTTAGAAATCCAATGCTTGAGAATGAGGTCGATCGGAGGTGCATGCAAAAAATTATGGCCAAAAGAAGGAAAAGGGTCGTAAGACAAAAAGCAGAGCGATAAAATGAGGCGAAGATGACGTCATCCTTAGCAAAAAATCGAGCGGAGATGATGTCATCCTCAGCAAAAATCAGGCGGAGATGAGCAGTAACATCGTCTGATTTTTGCTGATAATATCGTCTGGTTTTGTTCTGATGCATCGTCTGGTTTTTGCTTCTGATGCATCGTCACGGTTTTGCTTCTGGTCATCGTCCGGTTTTTGCTTCTGATGCATCGTCTGGTTTTTGCTGATTGCATCGTCTGGTTTACGCTTTCTGATGCATCGTCTGGTTTCTGCTCATGATGCATCGTCTGGTTTTGCTACTGATGCATCGTCTGGTTTTTGCTCGATTGCATCGTCTGGTTTTTGCTACGATGATGAATCGTCGGTTTTCTTCCATGATGCATCGTCTGGTTTTTGCCACGATTCATAAATGCGGTTTTTGCTACTGATACAGCTCCACTTGCAAAGGTTATAACTTTCCATTCGAACTCCAAATTTAACAAAATTAGTGTCTATTTCATAGAAAAGAAAGATCTACATTTTCATGAAGATCACTGACCCAAATTCCAACTCTATAAGGGTCAAAAATGGTCACAAAGGTTCTGTCTAAAAATCTGTCATTTGACAGCACCTACATTTAATTCTAACCACTCACACCTACCATTTTAATCCCTCATAAATAGCTTATAAACATCTTAGAAGAACCCTACAGCTCGCCTATCACTCTCAAGGAGTCATAAAGCTCCCATACAATCCTCTAACAACACGAAATATCAGAAAATGCAACATACCGAATTTACAAAACTTTTACAACTCCTAACCTTGGAAATTTTCCAGCAAACTCTTTCAAGGCAAAACCCAATGAGACACCCAAAGAAATCTCAAACTTAAAAGAATGGTACACATGCTTCACACATAGGTCACAAATCAACAAAACATATAATGAAGAGAGTACTAGAGCTCTCATTCTCTTTTCAATCATAAGAAAGATTCATGCATAGCTTTGGTTACATATTGGCATATTCATCAAAGTCAAGTACAAAACACAAAAGATGAGATGCTCGATGATCAATATGCTTACAAAGCTATTCAAAAGCTAGTTATTAACTTAATACAAAAGTTCCTAAGTTCTTGGAGTGATGTCGATGCCTTGCAAGGTTCAACTCTCAACTTGAATTTTCACCTGAGGAGGGAGAATGGGGTGAGCTAACACGGCTCAGTGGCTAACAAATTTATAGCCATCACATAATGAGCCACACACACACAATTAATAATCCAAAGCATTAGCAATTTACATAATAGGTTGAAAACTCAACTTTATCACCTAACTCACAATTTACTCAACTCATCACACAAGGCATAACATAGAATCATCTTGCAACTAACACCCATCTTATGCATCATAAACACTTATAAATGATGAAATGCACACATTTGGCTCGAGAGTTCCATAAACACGACGGAAACCGAAGTTTACCGTAAACACGCGAGTCCATTTTGGATCTCGTGGGCCCTGGCGGGCTGCGGGAGAAGGCAAAAAGGGTCAGCGTGCGCGTGACTTTACGATAGAGGTTCTCTCTCGCCCAAACACAACAAATTATGTTCACATATTCATACGTAAAGTAGCATTTTATGCTTCTTTTATTCTTTCAAATCATCAAAGTTCCATTCTTTTCCTTCAAATCATATGAATACACTTTCAATATGCTTATAATATAACAAAGATAGCACACATAGGGCATTTGCCCACTACGTAACAACTATAAACATGTTACCCACCTATCGTCGAAACTCCGGATTCACGATTGCTCTTCCTCTCTCTCTTGAGTGAGGTTTCCTTGGTTCCCTTCAATAAAACACATTTCAAAACTCATTGGAAAAGTCGAAACATTCAAGAATCGATAAATCGATAACGAAGTCTTAAACCTAACCTACCCATAGCCCATTTAAGCTAAAACAACCAACCCTAGCTTCGGAATCACAAAACCACTCATCTCTTCTTTCTTTCTTCATTCCTACACAAACCCTAACCTTCATTTCATCCCATTTCTTGAATCTAACTCAAAGGAAGATAGATACTTACCTTAAGCTCTTGATTTCTCTTCTTTTTCTCCTTCTTTATTCTTCTCCACAAGCCTCCCACGATTTTCTCTCTTCCTTTCTTCCTTGGCTAGCTCACGTTTTTCCTTCTCTTCTCCTCTCCTTTGGATTCTACGACACTCTCTCTTCTCCTCCTCTTCCTTTAACTCTTCTTTAATTCCTTTAATTCATCCTACACCAAAACTACATAGTTTGGCTTTCCCCTACATAAAGGCTTTTGGGCCTCCACCTCCCGAGGCCTACTTCCACCAAACCCACTTATTATTAATCCTCCTTCTACTTAATCCATTTACCTAAGCCCATACTTTCCAATATTAAGCCCAAGCTTTCATTTAATTTCTAACTTCTAATTTCCAAGCCCAACATAAAAATATTTACATAAACACATAATTAAATCAATTAAGACAAAATAAAATAATTAACGAATAAATCCATAAATAAATAATTAATTAATTCAAATAAAATAAAATAAAAATTTTGGGGCCTGACAATTCTCCCTCTAATAGAATTTAGTCCTCGAAATTCTTACTGAATCCGTGAAGAGGTAGGGATACTTCTCCCTCATGGCTTCAAGGGTTCCCAGTAGCCTCCTCGGTGAATGGTTCCTCCACAAGACCTTAACGACTTCACAATCTTATTCCTTAGCACTTTTCCTTTGAATCTAAGATCTCCTTGGTTGCTCCTCATAACTCAAATCCTCTCTCAATTGAACTTGAAGGTTGAACTATATCACGAAGGATCAGACCTATATCTCCTCGGCATCGACACATGGAATACATTATGAATCTTAGACAACTCCGATGGCAAATCTAACTTATAAGCCAAAGGCCCAATCCTCTCAATGATCTCGTATGGGCCTATATACCTCGGGCTAGCTTACCTTTCTTACGAACCTCAAAACGCCTTTCCATGGAGAAGCTCTAAGAAACACCTTCTCACCCACTTCAAATTCCATCTCTTTCTTATGGGCATCCGAATAGCTCTTCATCCGATCTTGAGCTGCCTTAAGCCTCTGCTTCACTAGCTTTATCTTATCAAGCTGTGACTGCACTTCTTTCAGGCCCCCTGAGCTTTCTTTCACCTTCCTCGTCCCAACATATAGGGTTTTACATCTCCTACCATACTGAGCTTCATAAGGCACCATCTCAATTCAGAGTAATAGGAATTGTTGTGGCGAATTCAATCAAAGGTAGGTGATCATCCCGAACCTTTGAAATCCAAAGCACAAGCCCTCGGCATTGCCTCCAAAGTCGAATGGTCCTCTCCGTGTCCATCGATCTGCGGATGGAAAGTCATACTAAATGCAATCGAGTCCCCAAAGCCTCCTGTGAACTCTCCCAAAATCTGGAGGTAAACCTAGGATCCCAATCGACACTATCGAACTTCGGAATCCATGAAGTCGATCACCTCATCCACATACTTCTTAGCCAAAATATTCAAAGAATCATCGGCGAATCGGGAAGAAGTGAGTGACTTAGTCGACCTATCCACGATCACCCATATAGCGTCATGCTTCCATTAGATCTCGCGATCCCATCGGAAAATCCATAGTTATCTTTTCCCATTTCCACTCCGGAATAGGCAAGGGATTAAGCTTGCACGAAGGTGCTAGTGTTGACTTTAACTGGCGGCACACCAAACATCTTTAGCATACTCTGCTACATCTTTCCTCATTCCTTTCCACCGAAATGCTCTTTCAAATTTTGATACATCTTAGAACTCCTGGATGCATTGCATAAGGAGCATTATCGCCTCATCAAGAATTTCATCCCTCAACTCTAACTTGCGGAACACACAATCTACTACCTGACCATCAATCCATCTTCCTTTACCTCTACATTAGGCGGCTTTCCATTCTTTATCTCTTCCCTAAGCTTACTCAGTACTCATCCCGATCACGAAATTCCTTGATCTTCTCCTTGACCTTGGCCTCACCACAAACTTGCCAAAATACTCGGGCCCATCTTGCCTCAACATCACATCAAGTCTGGCTAAATCCTTCAAAGGAAGGTACTGTTGTCTCCACGTGTGCCATGGTGGACTTTCTACTCAATGCATCATTCTGACATTAGCTTTCCCGGATGGTAGTCTATCACCAAGTCGTAATCTTTTAGCGACTCTAACCATCGCCTCTGCCTCAAATTCAGCTCTTTTTGGGTCAACAAGTATTTAAGGCTCTTATGATCGTAAATATCCTAGTGGTAACTCCATACAGATAATGTCTCCAAATCTTGATGCAAAGATTATAGCGACCAACTCAAGTCATGGATCGGATAGTTCATCTCATAAGGCTTCAAGCGCCTAGAGGCATAAGCAATCACTTTCTCTCCTTGCATCAATACACACCTAAACCCTTCTGGAGGCATCCTTTGTACACAATGTACCCATCATTACGAGAAGGCAATGTCGAGAATCGGTGCGGTGGTAGCGCTTCTTCAACTCCTCGAAACTATCCACGGCACTCCTCGGTCCATTCAAATTTTGATTCTTCCTTGTCAACTTGGAAAGTGGAGCGGCTATCGGAAAAGCCCTCCACAAACCTCTGTAATATCCGGTAATCAAGAAACTTCTCACTTTAGCTACATTCTTTGGCGCTTCCCATTTAACCACTGACTTATCTTTGCGGATCCCATGCACTCCTTGCTCGGAGATCACATGCCCCAAAATACCACTTTCCTTAGCCAAAATTGGCATTTATCGAATTTGGCATACAACTCATTCTTCCTCAATGTCTCGAGGCAACCATCAAATGATCCTCATGCTCCTCATCACTCTTAGAATAGACCAATATATCATTAATAAAGGCGATGATAAATTGATCTAAGAAGGACTTGAAGAATCTATTCATCAAATCCATAAAGACTACGAGGAGCATTCGTTAACCCGAAAGGCATAACCAAAAACTCAAAGTGGCCATACCTCGTCCTAAGCGGTCTTTGACACATCGGTCTCCTTAATCCTCAATGATGATAACCCGACCTCAAGTCTATCTTGGAAAAGAATCTAGCCCCTTGCAAGTGATCAAACAAATCATCTATGCGTGGAGGCGGATATACATTCTTAACGATGGCATGATTCAACTTCCTATAATCCACGCATCCATGACGACCCATCTTTCTTCTTCACAAAGAACCGGAGCTCCCGGTGAAGAACTTCGGTCTAACATAACCCTTCTCTAAAGATCCTCAATTGCTCCTTAAGCTCCTTCAATTCGCCGAAGCCATCCGATAAGGAGGAATTAAGATCGACGCAGATGCTGAATGAAGCTTCGATGGAAACTCAATTTTCCTAGGAGGAGGTAGTCTGGCAATTCCTCGGGAAAGACATCCAAGAATTCACGACTCTTGGAATGTCTTCAACCTCCCTCTTTCTTCCTCCATATCTAGCACATAAGCCAAAAAGGCCTCACACCTTGCTCATCATTCTCTCTGCCATCATGGTGAAATAACCCGAGGTGGACTGACTTTTCTATCTCCCATGAGTATCACTTTCCTTTATCCTCTAGCTCGAAACTCCATGTCTTACATTTACAATCTAAAGTAACATGATACCTCTCTAATGTGTCCATACCTAGGATCACATCCAATCCTCCCATCTTGAAGGCATCGGATCCACCACCAATTTTCCTCCACTAATCTCATCTCACAATCTCTATATACTTTGATAATAATATATTGGCGATTGGGTACTCACCATCAGTGGAGTATCCAATGGGCTCAAACTCCTCCTAGAAATAGTCCTACCCGAAGACACAAAGGAATGGGTAGAACTTGGAGTCAATCATAGCAAACACATAATCATCAAGCAGGTTTAACCATACCCATTACAACTTACGGCGCGGTCTCGCCTCCTCTCAGTCATGGCAAACACTCTGGTGGAACTTGCCCTCTGGATGCATGCGGAGGATAAGCTCTCTTAGGACCTCCAGGCTACCCTTCTGTCACCGCTTTACGAGCCCTTTGCCTCTGTCCTTCTAGAGAGTGCATCGAGATCCTCTCTCTGTCCGGCTTGGGACAAAACTTAACGATATGCCCTTGGCCTGATTGAAGCATGCTCTGTCAATCTGCGACATTCTCCTCTATGGAGATATCCACAGTGCTCTCACACTTAGGAAGGGTGGTCTCTCCCCATCTCCTCTTCTCGCCGCCCACCGTTGAGACTTGGTGGGAAGCGGAAGAAGTCCTCATCGGTCAAGCCGGCTCCCACAGTACTCCTCTCCTCGGTATGCAGGAAAGGCTCTAGCACTTCTCGGGCATAAGTACCACCTCCCTCTGAGCTGCTCTCTTCCTTCCTCTTCTTGTTAATTGCACTCTTGATGTTCTCGAGGTTCTCGACCCTCTGTTGCTTCAACCAAGCTAGCTGCCAGTCACGGAAGTTACATCTTATCACCTTCTCTCGATAGCAGTGCAAACCGACTCAAATCGTGACACTTAAGCAGCCTCACTCGGCCTCATCTCTGCGGCATATCTAGCTAATTGTGTGAACCAAGCGCTCGTATTCCTTGTTGTCATCTCCCTGGGTAAGGCTTAGGAACTCCCCTCCTGCCCTGCTGAATGTACACTTGAGACAGATACTTCTTCTTGAAAGCAGTCAGAAGTCTCCCATATCAATCCCCTGGTCTCAGCCCGACTCCACAGCACAGTCTCCCACCAGTGCAAAGCATCACTACAAGCGGTGGCATCATAGACTACCCTCTCATCATCCTCGCCTCCATCCGATCCGGACTCTCTCGGTCTTCCTCGGCCGAGTCTCGGCTTCCTCGGGATCCGTGGTCTGTGGAAGTCCACCGCTCCGTACTTCCTTAGCTTATCAAGCTGTCTTCCCCTCTTAGGTGGGGCGAACAAAGCTTGTGGCATTGCCCATGCCTGAACAAAAGCTTGGGTAAATGCAGAGCGACTGAGGTCTAACGTGAGCACTTGCTTGAAGCAGACTAGGTGGCTAGCTGAGTGCGTGAGCGAAGAGGCTCACTACCACCTTACTAGAGGGCCTCTGCCACTCCACAGGGCTCAGACTCATCCGTGCTCTCCTCTCTCGGCGGAGAGTCAGGTGCAATTGAACCTTGCAAAACTCCTCGTGTCCTTGATGAGGTGGCATCGTACTCCTTCAATGAAAATACTAGTGATTAGCTACAATTCGATTTTAAGCTTAGTTCTATATGTATGCATGATATGCATGTCACGTAATGCAAACAATCAATTCATAAAATAAACATTTAATCACATACAATGTTCCCTACTATACATTTTAAGCCTAGAGTAAGCCTAAGCTCGATACCAAACAATGTTGGACCCGAGTCTCAAAGCCCAGATCGGACCTATCCGGCGTGAAGACCCACTGACCGAACATATGCTAATCACAAATATGGAAAAATTTCACTTTATAAAAATTAGGGTTAGCTCTTGATAAAAAAATGATCCCTCGGATCTCACGATTCAACATAGCTGGAATCGCTCAATTGAGTTAGGAATGAAGATGTTATGGTTAAAACACTATCTGAAGAAAACAATCAAAGCGAGAGCACTACCGACTTGGTAAGCATTTGAAAATCTTAAAGGCAATCACTGATCGGTCTCTTCATAAAACTTGTAGGTTTATGCCTCTAGTTTAATTTACAATAAGAATCGCTTTGATCGAGACTCTATAGCTCAAGATATTTTAAAATTATGAAGCATAGTCATACTTATCAATGATCGCCATGCTTCGTTTCAAACCACCATTTTCAATTTGAAAGAAAATCTGATAAGTCCAGTGTAGAAAGGTAGAAAATCTTTTAGAAATCAATGCTTGAGAATGAGGTCGATTGGAGTGCATGCGAAAAATTATGGCCAAAAGAAGGAAAGGGGTGCGTAAGACAAAAAGCAGACGATAAAATGAGGCGAAGATGGCGTCATCCTTAGCAAAAAATCAGGCGGAGATGATGTCATCCTCAGCAAAAATCGAGCGGATATGAACAGTAACATCGTCTGGTTTTTGCTACAGTCTATCGTCTGGTTTTGCTACAATGCATCGTCTGGTTTTTGCTACGATGCATCGTCGGTTTTTCTTCTGATCGTCATCGTCGGTTTTTCTTCTGATTGCATCGATACGGTTTTTGCTCTGATGCATAAATGCGGTTTTGCTCTGATTGCATCGTCTGGTTTTGCTTTCTGATGCATCGTCTGGTTTTTGCTACAGTGCATCGTCTGGTTTTGCTACGATGCATAAATCTGGTTTTTCTACGATTGAATAAATGCGGTTTTGCTTCTGATGCGTCGATGCGGTTTTGCTCTGATTGCATCGTCGGTTTTTGCTACGATGCAGCTCCACTTGCAAAGGTTATAACTTTCCATTCGAACTCCAAATTTAACAAAATTAGTGTCTATTTCATAGAGAAAGAAAGATCTACATTTTCATGAGATCACTGACCCAAATTCCAACTCTATAAGGGTCAAAATGGTCACAAAAGTTCTGTCTAAAAATCGTCATTTGACAGCACCTACATTTAATTCTAACCACTCACACCTACCATTTTAATCCCTCATAAATAGCTTATAAACATCTTAGAAGAA